>CM055197.1:8215923-9415923 GCA_029224185.1 Karalla daura
GGGAATGAAAAGTGTATCTCTCTCTCTTACTCTAAACTTTTGTCTTTATTTTCTGGTACATACGGTAAGTTACAATTTCTGTTGCTTGAGCGGCCGCTTCTGTATCCCGCTAAGTTATGATGAATAATGACTCTAGCCTCTCTACCCTGCATTTAGAAAGCTATTATTGTGCACACACACACACACACACACACACACACACACACACACACACACACACACACACAAATACCCTAAAAGACCTTGAACTTTAGCATATGCTTTCATTGACACAGGGTGATGTGATGCTCACCAAACACTCCCTGACACACACGTTAGTGTGTGTGTGTGTGTGTGTGTATTCTGTCTGCAGCTGATGATGATATCTATCTATGAGGATGAGAATAGACAGCTGGGTGTGATTCCTTTCAGTTTTGACAAAACACACACCTTAGTCAATTCAATTACAGTTATACACACACAGGGGATACACATGTACACACATACACACACACACACAAAAATACGAACAGAGAGTCGACCGTTCAATAGCAATATATCGCAGTCCTCATGACAAATCAGCTCTTTTCACCTCTCGTTCTCCTAAGTTCTTGTTCTTGCAATCGCCAATTCCACACAACAAAGCAGGAAAATGAAAACATGCCTGATCTAACAGGGGTGCCTGAAGGAGAACAAACTGCAATTAAACGATATTGTACTATTTTTATTAGCTTGGAATAATGAAAGCCTCCACCCCCCCCCCCTCCTTTTTTTTTAACTGTGAAAACACAGTTGGGTGTAAACACTTAGATAAAATCCACCTACGGGCAGGCAGAGAAGTCTCACAGCCGCATTCAGAGACTCACACACTTTCCACACACACACACACACACACACAGACACACACACACACACACACACAGAGGCACAAAATGCTCGGACTTTGGCTGTGTCTCAAATGGGAGCTGATTTAACTGATGTAACTGCAGTTTTGCTTTTCTGCTGGGTTGGAACCCCTGGCAACCCGACTCCATCCGTCTCCAAAGACACAGTGACGGATCCGATTTCAACAGAGTGCTCTGAAAGACCTGAAAGAATGAGAAGGAGAGAGGAGAAAGAGAGAGAGTGCTGTAGGGAGAAGGAGGAGGAGGAAAAAGGAGGAGGAGGAGGAGAAGCATAAAGCTGGGTTAGCGAGGGAAAATAATGAACTGGGGGAACGATATCGAGTGAGGCCGAGGGAGATACATACTAAAGCACACAGAGGCAGAGAGAGAAAGAGGGAGAGAGAGAGAGAGAGAGAGAGAGAGAGAGGTGGGTGAAACAGACATAGAGAGAGGGTGAGGAGGAGAGAGGAAGGACAGGAGGCTTCTTTTGTTTCCTCTCCATCAGCAGCTGTCCTCTCCTCCCTGTTCAACATGCTCTTTCATCTCCAACCATGCAGAGATAAAGAGGCAGGAACAGAGAGGAGAGCAAAGAAGAGGACAGTGCGACTGATCATCAGCATCTCTCGCAGTAATCCGATCGTTCTCCCTCCACCTCTCTCTCTCTCTCTCTCTCTCTCTCTCTCACTCTCTCTGGTAGTAACCTGAGCGAGCTGTGATGCAGCCACCACCTCAGTGTAACATCACTCACCCCGCGAGCCCGCTCAACACGAGAGCAGAGAACAGGGCGAATGTGAAACGTCTCGTGGATGCTCATGCATGCAAATGCCTCGTGCTGTAATGCAGGAGGTAATAAAAATGAAACCCGTGGATTGGGGAAGGTGAAAAACGTCTTTCTTGGGAAATAGAAGTAACAGACGCGTCACTGTCACTCTTTAATCTAGTCGATCCCTCTTGAGAAATTATAGAAGCGCAACTACACACTGATCCACCTCTTCCTGGAAAATCTCTTTATATACCAGTTAATTCGCTTTGCCAGTGTGCTTTGGAAGGAGGAAACTGCATCGTTTGCTGGATTACTTCGGACTGGTGCCATTTGTTGTAGTGGCTGTCTGGTTCTCACACGCTGGGAATTTTGGGTCCAGCATGGCACACATCGTCTGGGTTGGAAACTTGTAAATGTTTGAGTAGTAGAGTATCTCCCTGCTGTCACTGCTTTCAGGTCAGCGCTGGTGTTTTGAAGTTATTTAACAAAGATTGTTCTCAGAGGCAAAAGATTTCATCTGAATATTTGCTTGCAATGAGAATTTTCACAGTAAGAAGTAATGTGCAGTAATGTGTTCCTATTGAAACAAACACAAACCTTTATCCAACCCTCGTTTAGCTGTTTATGTTGGCCACCAACTCCTGAGGGAAATATCTTGCTAACTAATATTAGAGTTAATGGTTCATCTGGCTGTTGGTGTCCTTTATAATCTATGTTTCATCGAGATAAGGAAAGTGCCTGATTAGCTAACAGCCAAGGTAAGCAAAGCAATGCTATCCGAAATGGTAAAACTACCAGTTGCAAACTGGACTTTCAATGGCTCCTTGACTCTTTTTGCTCAGTTTTTGGTTTTTGCCACCAATTCAACTGAAAACCCAGGACTGAAGAGCTAAATATTACAATTTCAGCCCCTTGTGGTTGGTACTGAGACAATAATGTACTTTAGGCTTAATATAGTTTTTGTTTTTCAGCAAACAGTTGCCTTATTAGCTAAACAGCAGGGTAAGGAAAGTGATGACACCCAAAACAGTAAAGCTGCAAACCACAAAATGAGATGCAAAGCTGAGAGAAAAAAACAATCCATGTGAACCTTCAACCTATTGTTGATATAATAAAATTTGTTACAGCAGCTTAAGGTTACAGTACGATGACTTTGTTGGGGAGGAAATTAAGCTTCCAAATAGTTTTTCCCCTATTGTACCGGTTTTTGGTCTCCACCAACTCCTGAGGGAAACATGTTGGTTTTATATTGAATACTAAGAGCAAAATGCCGCTCTAGGTTCACCTACTGGTTGGTATTGAGCCAGTAACCTATTATAGATTTTACAGAGATTTTGTTTTAAAGTAAAAAAAAGTTGGCTGACACCAAACACCAGGGGATTCAACACGTTCAGATAGAGAAAGCAGAAACACTGCAAACTGCAAAATGAGATGCAAAGCTGAGAGAAACCACGACCCATGCGGACCCTCAACCTTTTGTTGATTTAAGAAAATTGGTTACAGTGGCTTTAAGTCACAGCATTATTTACTGCCCCTTCTCCGCTTTATACAATGCCAAGATTACATGCTGCAAGGAGCACATAAATTTGCAGGCTCATAGTTTACTCCTCAGCGCTGCATCCCTGCTTCATGATTCAGGCTGACAAGCAGGGTGTATTTCTGCATAAAACATCTCGCCACACATGGCTTACAGTGATGTATTAAAAAATGACCGAAACTGTATCAAGCAAGAAATCACTGCGAATATATTTGGAGGCGGTGTCTGAAATATTTATCATCATCGTGCTGCGGCGATGACAACCACAGAGCAGGAGCACAGGGTGAGGGAAGAGGAGGACCAAAACTACCACCACACCTTGTGGTAAAGCGATCTTTCTGCCCCCCCCACCCGCTCTGCACTGCGAGCTACAGTTTCGTCTCTCATCGACTACAAAGCCTGCAGGTCCCGGGCCTCTCCTGTTTGCACAAAACCTGCATTCAGACACACAGTGTGAGGGTTTGTTTATCTGAGACTTTGCTCCTCTTGTTTCTTCTTTTCCCCTCTCCTAGAGTTGATGAAATATTCATACTGTTTCTTGTTCTTTCCCCAATCTAATACTTTTCTCAGCAGATGCATGAAGTCTTTTTGGGCAATATTAAGCGTTTTTCTTTTTTTTTATTATTGCTGAAAAGACAGACTTAAGTAGGTAGTATACATGCAAAATCCAGTGTAAGGCTTTCAGAGCAAGCCACACATTTGTGATGCCTGGGGGTCATTAATCTACAGCCTGTAGCAGACTATATATTAGAGATTACACAAAAAAAACCTGAACAAGGAAAAACATAACTTTAAGGGGATGATAGTTTTGGCTTTGCGGGATATTTTCGAAGAATTGGTCGGGTAGGGAAGGGAGTGGAGGGGGCTGGTTCTGTTGGATGAAATGTTTCAGGCCACTGCATGAAAACAATGTGCTCTAGAGGGAGACTTTGAATGTGACGTATTGCCAGACATTTGCTGACGCAGGTGTTATGGGGCTGATATTCAAATGCCTGTCTGACATGCTGTGCATCATCCTGTCATCCCGCTGAAACGCCTTCTCGCCACAGTTTTCCTCCCGTCCTGTTTGTCACATGACGTTTTCTACACTGCAGTCTGGACTCAGACGAGGGGCGATGCGAGCCCAGTGCAGGCACAATCAGCAGTGAAGCATCTGTAAACGGGATAGAAATGTAACCGGTGAGGCGGAAACAACAGGACACGAAGCAAAGCAGGAGTTGTGAGGAAAACAGATGCCAGACATGTGCAGAGGTTAGAGACAGGCCTTCAGTCTGCGTCCACTGAACCACGGAAACAGGAAACTCAGGGTGAAGATGACAGGACGTTGACATGGGACAAGTCCAAGCAGGGACGGATGGAAAAGAGAGTTGGATGATAAATACGTAGAGAGTTGTCTGAGAAGATGGATGGATGGATGAATAGATGACGCACTGGTGATAGAGAGATATGTGGGTATGGGTGGGTGACATTAGATTGACTTGGATAGATAGGTCAGTGATGATGAATTGATTGATTGATCTATTGATTGGTGGATGGATGGAAGGATACATGGGTGACAGAAGTTGATGGATTGACGAGTGGATGACAGAGGGATGCATGAGTTTTGGATGGACGGACAGATGATGTTTGGTGGAAGGATGTGCAAAATTTAGATGAATTAATAAATAGATAAACGGGTGGATGGATTTTGGATGATGGACAGATAGATGGACAGATGCATGAACATAATTTCTCATGGATGAATGGATACATGAATGCTTGCACGCATGCATGGCTGGATGGATGGATGATGGTCTGACAGAGACAAGGATTCTTCAGAGCTGAAAAAAACAGATTAAAAACACTGCAAAATGATATATGTTTATTAGTGGATCCACATTGGCCGATCATCCTATATTTGTGAGAATTCATTGTGTGTGTTATCATCATTACAAATTACAGCTACAATCTATTTTACTATGTCACTTAATAAACCACCAGCGACCACAGGAACCCTATAAATATATATATTTTTTGCCTCCCGGTTATGTGACTCCGCAGATTAACAACTTTTTTTGTAAGTAGCTAAATTACTGTTCAGAGCCGCATCCAACTGGGCCTCTGTTCTGCCAAAGACGCTGGCACAAGTGACCGTTTTATCACAGCGAAAATCTGGCAGTGGGATTTCATGGCCCAGTGGCAAGGATCACATCCACGGCTCGGTCTCTGATGTCTTGTTTGTTATGTCGCTTCAGTCAAAAAACACAGGAGGGAAACAATTTTAATTGTGTGCTGCTTACTTTATTTTATTCTCGGTCCCTGAGGATCGTTACAGAATCAGGATCTATCCACAGAGGGGGATGCTAACACTTACAAATAGAAATGTTGAATGAATGGTTGTTCAGTGGAGGACACAGAGGATCGGTGAACAACGTGGTCACCTCACAGCATGTGGAAGTCTGACTGAGGGCCTTTCTATGTGTTGTAAATGCTTCTTTTATAGCAAAATGCTTTGTACAGACAAGTCACATTCACTCATTACCCATATATGTTTAAGTAGCCAGTGGCTTTCCATTATTCACACACACTGTTAACACAGCATCAGGGACAGTTTGGGGTTCAGTATCTCACCCAAGGGTCAAACCACTGACCTTCTGATCTGTGGATGATCTTGAGGGTGCTCCAGTTTCTTCAATAGTCCCAAAACATACATGTTTAGATTGAATAAAGACTCTAAAGTTGCCCATAGGTCTGGAGATAGGCTCCAACAGACCCCAAGCTACAAAGCAGGTAACGTAAGGGATTTATTGAAGAATGGTGTCAATTGAATAACAAAGACCCCCTAACCTGAGCCTTTGACTTTCAAACAGTGCTGGGTAAAACCCCAGGAGTTTTAAGAATAAACACAGCTAAACACACCGAGACTATTTTTTTTCCATCCTGTCTTCCACGCCTGAGCAAACACACACTGTGCCCCCTCTCAGCAGCGCACACAGTGTGTAGTGAGATAGATCCTTCTACAAGATAACGACTTTGCATACAGCCATGATCACTACTTAACATGACAGATACTCTTCCTTGTTTAACAGCAGGATGGCAGAGAGGGAAATTGATACTGAGATCATGACCATGTTTCTCCCCCCCCCGCCCCCTCCTTCCTAACCTCTCTGTGAAATGAGCAGCGACGCGGGGAAACGCAGGAGAGGAGAGGTTCAGTATTTCAACTTTTATTTAAACTTTAATTACGGTTCGAGCGGGAATGAATTCCTTTTCTTGACGGGAATCTTTAATGAAAGTCTTTGTGCATTTCATGAATTTATGTATCATTCTTCATCAGGATACATGAGATTGGAAAAAAAGTTGGCCCGCTGATAATGATGAAGTAGCTCGTTCACTTTTCCAGACCTCATTTCAGAAGCCTGTTAAACACAACAACACAATTAGGAGGATCAGATTTCATTTACTAATGAGTTATGGCACAGAGATGGAACTCATCCCGGAGTCCATTGAAAAACACGTCTTTGTTAGCGTTAACTCTGTCGCAGCCACAATGGAGGGCATTGTTGTTTTGTATATTTGTGTCTCATATTTAATCTTTTATGAAAACATTCATGTGTTCACTCCACAGTGGATCTGACCTCCGTGTCCTCTGCGTCAAACTGTTTTTTTTTTTTCACCCGTGTTTCCATCCTATTAATCCTCTTGTTGAACTTTCCTCAAAACGACTTCTTGGCCGCTTAATCTTTTCGAGTAGGTCTGACAAGAAGAAGAACAGGAAGTAGGAAGACTTCCATTTTGCCTGCTCACTGTAGCGCTACATTACAAAACCAAATTAAAAAAGAGGGTGGGGGGGGGGGGGGGGGGGTGACGCATGCCCTGCATGCTCACGCATCCCAAAGCAGCAAATGATATTACAGAGCAGGAAGCAACCTGTCCACAAAGCAGCATTTCCACCGCATTACACACACATGCACACACACACACACACACACCATTCCTCATTGCACGGGGAGAATGCTAGTGTCAGTGTTTCCTTCAAGCTTTTATTGCTTCCATTGTCTGACCTCAAACATCACAGTTTTCATTCACCCTCAATTTATATACAGTACAGTGCGTTTTAAGAGATCAAATTGTCCCTCAAGACAAGACAAGACAAAAAAAAACTGAGAAAAATTGGACTTTTATTACCCACCTATCCAAAAACATGGTTCCAAATCCATAAAGTTACTCCTCAACATCTCATTTGCCCACTTGCTGTCAAATCGAATTAAAAGGTGATAGTACCTTTAATATTGTGCTGATAGGTGGTTACAAGAGAGGGGAAAATAATCATGAACTGTATAAAAAGCAGAGAAGTAGAGAAATTCCCAACATGTTGTATCTTGTTAAAGATCGGTGTTCAGAGATGGACTTGCTGTGAACTGGACTCAAATCTTGTCAACTATGAACTCAACACTGGTTTAGATTTGTTGGTGTGTGTGAGAATTAACAAGTCTCTGATATAAACTAACTTCACTCAAAACTTTCATTTTATCTCAACTTACTATGAAAATATGACTTGTTTCTACAATTTACAAAACCAACAGTTTAGTTAGTTGAACCACAATTTACAGGATATTAAATAAATCCAATAATTGTATGTCTTCGATGTTTAGAAGATTTAACATTCTTCAAGAAGTATGAGATTAAGTAACAGGCACGTCCCTGGACCATGTCCATTGCTTTTGTGCTTCTGTTTCATCAATGATTCTTTAGTCCATGTAAGCGGTAAGTGTCTCACTGAGATCACCACGCCCCTTTTCTCAAAAGACAGTAATAAACAAGGGAAAAAAACATAAAAACAGCTTCACAGAGACAAAATACAGACGACATGAAGGGGCTGATTTAAGAGTCACGAGGGAGCAAAGAGTTTAAATCAAGTTCACTAAAGACATAGGAGACACACAAACACTGCTGTTACAATACACTTCCAGTTTCTCTGACTTTCCTCTAACTCAGCTCCTGTCCTCCTCCATCTTTCCATTATTTTCCTGTCCTTTCCTCCTCGTCTCCCTCACTCACTCCGTCCTCGCTGGTGAGAGACTCGTGCCTGGCAGCTAAAGGCCAGCCTTAATTAATAATTAGTGAAGCAAATTTTGCTGGAAACATCCATGAATTATGCGCAAGTGGAACTTAAGCTGCCCCGTTTTCTTGTTATTATCTCTTTTGCCATGCACATTATATTAGCGTTGATATGAGGTTGGAAAGACTTGGCATGTGCATGTCAATTAATGACAAAAAAAAAACAAAAAAAACAAGAATTTGTCTTTGCAGTAAAAACCTTTATTTGGTTTTACTGGAAGGACAAAATCGTTGCTCTTTTCTATGGACTCATTGAGGAGCTCTGCCCAGAAAAGAGAAATATAACTAAAATGTGTATAGTTGTCACTGTGGCAGGGGTGTAAAAGGATGTATTAAGATGTCAAAATGATCTTCATATATGTAAATCAGCTTTTTTTGGTACAAAACATAGTAGAGGTAACGCTTCCCTCTCATTATTCTTGTCTTTTGTTTGTTTGTTTGCTGTTTTTCTAGGTCTTGTTGTAATCAGTTTTCCTGACGTTTCTTCTTTTTATGCATTAAATTGTCAATCAGCAGATAACATGCAATTAGTCATAGCTCAAGTGATCACATGCATGTATTCTTATTTTGAATCAGAAACCAGCTTAGGCAATCAGCATTTCTTTGTAGAATTATTCATCAGCAAATAATTTACAGATTTAGTCTCATTGGATTTGATTAACTTGCAAGTTGCTGCAGCTCTAATACAACACCAGCGAGTAGGATTCATGAGCATGTTCCCATCCCATTAACTGACCCTCTACTACAGTATACATGAATGAAACGACACATAAACTCGTAAACATTAAGGATTACCGTTTTTGTGTCACACAAATGAACCTTTAAGTAGTCGTGTCAGCATCTAAATCCACACACATAAAGCAGCAAGGCTGAAAATACAGACGACAGATCTGAAGAATTACAGTTACGTAACCATTAGGTTACACGAAAACGCAACCCGACGCCAGAACTCTACAACAATACAACACAACAAGGCAGGAAATATGCGACCTGCTACGAGACCAACAACACTGGAACAACAGAGTGCCGAACACACAGATGGTCGAGTCCCAGTCCAAATGCTGCGAGGCTGATCCAGAAGCTCTGCCTAATTGGGGCACAGGAAAACAGGACTGTGTCCAAACCAGAAGGTTTTTGGCCTCGCTGTGGACAACTCCCAAGCCCATAAGTCTGGGTCTGAATGTCACACATTGAATCCAGTACATTAGGACTTAACTGCTCCTCTTGTTCGCCTGCCGACATATGTAACAAGCCGTAGCCTCACGTGTACAAATCCTCGGTCAGCTCTCCAGATATCACAGAGACCAATGATATTTAAAGAGACGCCCTTTGTTCTCACTGTCAACACAACTCATCCCCTTTCTTTATACCTTCTCGATACTTGCATCATCTGTGGAGAATCACATACTATAGGATCGGTGGCTGACTGTCATAAACACAGTGTGTTATGCTGCCTCTGATCCACAGAGATATGCAATGTGTGTGTGTGTGTGTACTGTATGAGTGTGTGTGTGTGCATGTAGGAAGTTCCTCTGAGCTACAATGTGATTCATTTCTGCATTTAAAAAAAAAGATTTTCTGCAAAATAACCGAAGCCTGTGAAACGGAGGAAAAATTTGCTGTCAATTAGATTTAGGCTTTCACCATCATGATGTGATAGCTGAGTTCATTGAATATAGGAAACTACTTTACTCTCTGAGAGCTACAAACAGAGGGTTTGAGCAGGACCAAAACAGAAAAACTAAAAGACGCTGCTGCAGGTATTTCATCTCTCCTTCCTCCTCTAGTCGGGCGTTAGCGTTAGCTGCAGCTAGCTCGGTGCTTGGAGGAGGTTTCCAGGGATTTTCTTCCCCCATGTGGCATGGACCCAGTACATGAGAAAGCGTATGCCCGCTTTGCATTTCGTGCAGCACGATGTATGTGTGCTGCATTGTACTGTATAAGCCAGCGTGTGAAAGCTGGAGAGAGAGAAAGAGAAAGATAAAGGTATTCAACAGTTCAAAGCGGTGACCTAAATACAGGTACCATTACAATATACCACACTGGATCTTCTCTCAATAGCCAGAAAAACAGCCTATTCAAACACACCAAAATTTGGAGCCATTTCCTTTGGACACCAGTGCTCTTTAGGTTTTTTTTTGCAGAAGCAACCAGTTATTCTGAGAAAGTGCAGCTAATTCAGGTGCATTCAAAGGAGTATGCACCCTACATGCCTATAGGTAAAAGCTACTGTACAATGAAAACTGATTGCACAAAAATCAAGACATGTTTGTCTTGTACTAACTTTCCATTATGTGCAAAGCTTCAAATCTGCGAAAGCCTGTCGTCAGTGACAAAACACAATGGGAAACGTAGGACGAGGTGACAAATCAGCACTTGAGCTTCTGCTTCCTGCCCACACTTGCACAATAACGCAGACCTGGCCATATGTGGAAAGTGGGGAACAACGTGACAACGGTGTGAAAATATGGTGCTTTTAAACCTGCTGCCAAGACAACAACAAATGAAGAATATCTCAAACAGTCGGTGCATTCACCCATGCAGTGTTGTGTTCATGCCGGCTCTCTCTAGAAAACAGACTACCACCAAACTGTACAAAAGGAAGGGAGATGCTGACTGCATTCTGCATTCTGCTCCAGGAAATATCTCCAAAAACATGTTCCAAAGAGTTGTTTATCTGGAGTCTTGGTAGAAAATTATGATGGATTATAATCACCTGAAAGGACAGAGAATCTCTAAAAGGCCTCTTCAGTTCTTACTGGTTGTTAAGAAAGCCCAGGATTTAACCACTGTGAGGAACAGGGTTGTTGTTGTTGTTAAGAGTCATTAGACACCTGAGGTCTGCGGTGACAAATGGATTAGGAACATTGCTGAAATCTTCTCTTCTATTGTTACAATAAAGAGCATGAATGTGCCTCCAAACATAATCTCCGCCAAATTTTCAGTTTCAAGCCATCAGTGTTGTGTTGACTAGATTTGGTACACAAAACGATTATGACTTGTAACCTCGTAAGTCCAATTTAGTTTGTGCAAAGCCACTGCAGTTTCAGTTAACACATACAGAACAAACCCAGAGCAGATGGAAGTCCAGTTGGAAGCCAGGTTCTTTAATATTTAACCTTAACCCTACCTAAAATAAAGTCTACTACACCGATGCCCTTTTTCCACCAAAATGGATGGTCCCAGTGTTGTTTCAGAGCTTCAAGATTCGCCGGTGGATCCCTGAGGACCAAAACATCAAAAGGTGTACTGCTCCTTGGCTCTCTGTTTCCATTTCGACCATTGACCTTTTTTTTCGTCCCTCTGGTCTTTCTTTAGCTTCACATCACCCTTTCATAGCAAGATAAAAAGAAAATGTCAGATTTGCTGTTCTTGTTAGTCTCAATAACCCCCCCCCCAGAGTCAGAGGTCGCTGGTTCTTACTCCTGGCCCTGCAAATTAGAAACTACTGTGAAGCCAGCTTTTCAGGGCGAGAAGTTCTTTCTGCATGGAAACAGAAGGAACTGGCCCAGAACCAGCACTGGAACCAGTGTCAGCGGAAAAAAGGGCCATGCAATGTGGATAGGCGGGTGATACAGATGCCCAATACGGTTACCTCTTGACAGGTGAAGGGCAGATGAACTGAACAAGCTCTACAATGTGCAGCACATCTTCTGTGAGTGTGTGTGTGTGTGTGTGTGTGAAGCTCCTCTCTACTTTGATTCAGATGAAAGTAACGGGTAGAGGGTCTCTGCTGCGCCACAAATGTTTTTTGTTTTGCAACATTCGGCTCTCAAACAAATGCGCAAACAAACACAAACACTTCAGGATTTTGTGCCGGGTGTTTGAATAAAGCAAACAGGATGAGCTGAGCAAAAAAATAAACAGTAAAAAGACTTCAAAATGCCACTTTTCTGTCAACGAATCGCTTTCCTTATTGCGTCCCAGACGTCAGATTGTTTTGATGCGATGGGAATTAAAACCAGTTAATAAACACCAGATTAAAGAAACTCCAAAGATGTAAAACGGGATAATAGCATAAGTGACATAATTAGAATGACTTCCACTAAATCTTTTTGAAAGCCGTCTCCTCACACTTTATTTTCCCTCTCTCCAGCATCTGACTGTAACACACAACACTATGAGGACGCCTACAGCTCGGCTGAATTTTAACAGGACCACTGGAAGGAGATCCTGTCCTAACAGGGAGCCTGAAGGTGGGGTTGGGGGGGAGGGGGCTCCAAATCCTTTAAATGTGCCCAGCACATCCACTTTTATACAGAAATAAACTCTGAATCGATGAGCTGTGCTGTCTGTGAGAGGGACGGGGCGAACAGCATCCGTCCAGCAGGAGCTACGATAACCTCCTGATTTCCTCTGAGAGCTCAGTCTCTATGCAGCGAGACTTCGGTCTTATGCAAACAGACAACCCGAGCAGCCGCGGCTCAGAGGAGCGACTGTGGCTTGCAGATACACAGATTGCATGACTGAGGCAGGCTCTGACAATGCAGTAATGAGTGTACATAGTCCTTAATGTGTAATTTCACAGTGGTCTGTTTCTACAGTTCTCAGAGTGCAGCAATGAAACGATGGTGATATTGTCACTTTTGTTCAATCTGGCTTCATCTTTGTTAAATTAGCCCCATCTGTTTATATATTTATGGGTATTAGAGCTAAAACACTTTTAGTTAAACCAATAATTAATATTTTATTTGTGCTTTCATGTTGTTCTAACTGCTCCTTTGGTGCGTTTTTTGTTTTTTTTTTTCATTAAAAAAATACCTGTCAAAGGGCAAAAACACATTTCCAGCAGGCTGAGGTTAATTAATGTGCACTGTCTTTGAGAAGCAGAGAATTAATCGTCTTTTTGTTGGTTATTACAGTCTGATAACGAATGAATCATCACCTGGTTCTGAGATTCAGGGGGAAATTGGTCAGAAAAATAAAACTGTTTGGTGAGTTTGTTAACTTTGACTTAAAGAGGCAAAATTTCATTCAACAAACGAATCGATGGATTTACAACATTCTCACTTTTCCAGGACGTTTTTATCGGTCTGATAGAAAAGTTGCTATACAGACTATTAATCGACTAACAAAAAAAATTACAATGGAAGAATATTCAGAAAACATGTCGACATTAGTTTTTGTGCATATTTCAGTTTTTTCTTAAAAAAAACCTGAATGTCAGTGAAGTAGAGACAAAACAAAACATTAAAAGACCTTATCTTGGCCTTTGTGAAGCAGATATTTACCACATTCACAGTTTTTGCACATTTTTTAATCTCAGCAACTAATCAATTAATTGAAAAAGTAACAGACTATAAAAAAAATCATTTATTGCAGCTCTATGAAACACCCTCAAAATCATTACGTTCTTCCTGGGCTTTTTGTTTTTTTCCCTCATGCTCTTTCTGTTTTCCATGATTTGACATTTTTCCCAGGTTTTCAAGGTTTTCCAGGATGCACGGGAACCCCGATTAATCAATAACGACAGGAACGTCTTCAGCCCATCTGGGAGTTACTTCCTGCTCCTCAGCGATGGAGGAGCCCCGCTGGCATCAGAGTCTCCGGCGAATGGACGATTATCAATACTTCCTATCATCAAAGTCAAAACCTAAAACGAAGATCAAACGACTTTCCGGGCGGAGCCCCATATGCCACCTCGCCCCCACCCCCACCACCCGTTTCACAAAAAAAGGTCAAACTTAAAACTTCGGCTGTCATCCCGGGCTTCGGGGAAGCTATTTTTTGTGTCGGGGCGCTTTCAGCTTCATCACTTCTAATCAACTCGGACGGCGCGCGCTGACCGACCTGCTGCCTGCCTCACCACCCCCCCACTTCCCCCACCCACCCCTCCACCCGCCCCGCCCCCCCCAACCGCCCGAACGCCGGGACACGTTTTAAAAAATCATAACAACAACCCCCGGCTGTCGAGGCTGTTAAGGGCTAATTTCAGATTAAACAATGTTGCACGTGTCAGAGGCAACTGTCAGGCAGCAGTGGCTGATCATCCACAGGGAAGACGACGGCTTAACACTAGAAGTCCCAGCTTTTTTCTGTCTACCTAGAAGACCCAGAAGAGGGCCAATTGGCCCCAAGCCCCCCTGTGGACACTGATTTTCTTATGGTAATGACAAGCTAAGCTAGTTTAAAGAGGCAAAGCTAAGCCTTGCCTCTTTCTATTCATACTGCCAGGTAAGACGTTCACACCTTACAGTGGTGAAGTGGTCCGATGTGACCACTTCACCACTGTAAGTTGTGAACGTCTCACCTGGCAGAGAGGCAAAGCTAAGCCTTGCCTCTCTCTATTCATACTCATAAAATGCTTGAGGGAACTGAAGTGATAGTGCATGAGCACTGAGGCATTTATCCATCAAACAATTGCCTGGTTGCAGTCACATGAGTTGTTGTGGTCACATCGGACCACTTCACCATTGTAAGGTGTGAACGTCTCACCTGGCAGTATGAATAGAGAGAGGCAAAGCTAAGCCTTGCCTCTCTCTATTCATACTCATAAAATTCTTGAGGGAACTGAAGTGATAGTGCATGAGCACTGAGGCATTTATCCATCAAACAATTGCCTGGTTGCAGTCACATGAGTTGTTGTGGTCACATCGGACCACTTCACCACTGTAAGGTGTGAACGTCTCACCTGGCAGTATGAATAGAGAGAGGCAAAGCTAAGCCTTGCCTCTCTCTATTCTAATTAATTTAATGCACAGCATGATTCAGACACAGGATACCACCAAAAAGAAGCCAAACACCATCACACTCTACAACACAACAAAGTGTGGCGTCGATGTCATGGACCAGATGGTGCGGGAGTACACTGTCCGCACAGGAACACGGCGCTGGCCAGTAGCAGTGTTCTATAACATGATTGATATAGCAGCACTGAATGCACAATTGCTCTATCAATTATGCACCGGGAAGCAGGAGAGATGGGTGGATTTCCTGCTGGAGCTTGCAAGAGAGTTGGCTCACAACCACATGGGTATGAAGAAGGCCCAAAAGGAACAATTACTCCGGCAACAACCCTCCACACCACAACAAGGAAAAAGAGCCAAGTGTCAGGCGAAAATTAAATGCAAGGACAATCATGCAACTGTGCGCTGTGTTGACTGCTACCGATACACATGTGGGAAATGCCGAAAGGAGCAATGGCAGTGCCAGGATTGTGAGTGACTGCTATGCTTTTTTGTAAATATGTTTTGTTTTTTGTAAATATGTTTTTTTTTAACAATAAATGTCAGTGAGTTGAACTCTTCCTTCCTGTTCATCCTTTCCACTGTGTGTGTGAGTGTGAGTGCGTGTGTGCGTGACCAAGTGTCCCTGAGTCTGGTCTGGGTAAGTGCTGCCCATCTCTGCTTCTGCTGGGGCTCTGCTTCTACCTAACTTGTTATGTTAATGTGGAGGTGAAGGCAATTCACCCAGGTGAATTACCTTCACCTCCACATTAACATAACAAGGTAGGTATCCACAGGGGGGGCTTGGGGCCAATTGGCCTTCTCATGGGCATTCTAGGTAAAAAGGCCAAATGGCCCCTCTCTGGGACTTCTAGTGTTAATACACACACACACACACACACACACACACACACACACACACACACACACACACACACACACACAAACACACACACACACACATATGCGAAGGAAAACAAGGCATGTGGCCCTGCGGGAGGGAAACTGAATTTTGCCAGCAGGGGGACAGAAGGCATAAGAGGTTTACGAGACAGTTGGGAGGAAATCTCTCTCGACAGCCACTTTCTGACAGCTGACGAGGGGATTGTAAGCTTGTGACATTAGCGATACATTAGCACTTTTTAGGCGTAGGCCCCGGGGGTCGTTTTGACGGTATCTCCAATGTTAAGGGATTAAACGTCACGGCAGAAACGCGTCCATGTGACGGATGCAGATCAAAGGTTTCAGGAGCGGTTTCAGGAGCGGTCCACGTCGCGTGAAACTGGCTTTAATGTTGGCGTTCTTCATCTCAGAGATCACTGGTTGGTTGGTTGGTTACGGGGCCGCTTTAATTCGCTCTGACACGTCCGTAACAAAGCGCGATCAGATGATGTCATTATGATGAAACGCGCACAGCGCAGATCGTCTTTCCAACCTGGAGCGTGAAGGGCAAAGGCGGTTTTTAATTTCCCCTCGCCCCGTTGGGTGATCGGATGCGAGAAGACAGGATGAGAGGTGGTGAGAGCAAAGCTATCGCGAAGCTGTTGCATTGATTAGTTTATGGAAATCTGCAGTTATTCAGTGACAGTTCTGTTGTAAAACACACCTGGCAGAAGTTTATTTATACATGTCGTTTATTTTTTGCTCAACCTTCTCCAAGACTATCAAGAATTATTTGATACCCTAGAAATGGACACAGTTTTGCACCCGATGAGGTAACTGAGAAGTTCAAGGTGACCTAGAATGTTTTTTTATGGTGCTAACATTTCTGCACAAATCTGGCACCCTGTCATGCTTATCTAGCAACCACACACACACAGGCTTTACACTGATTGGTTGTCTCGCCTGCCACTCACACGAATGATCCTTTTCTAAGCGGTAAATGGAGAGATACAGCTATGGAGCACATAAACATCCAGTCTTATGTGTTGCAGCCTTCATTCTCTTGCATACCTGGACAGTGATAGGGATATGGAAGTTGTTTAGGAAACGGCTGTGCATCCCACTCATATGTCTCTTTTTGTACCCTTTGAGGGATTCAAAAACCTGACATGAACTGTACGTCGCATTTTCAACCCTCTTTGCTGGAATCAGCAGCTTGTGTGAAGAAAGCCGAGCTGGTTTGGCCGACGTGAACTAAGATCAATGAATAACAAGGATGTAAAAAAGACGACGTCTCCGACCAGAGGCGGAGGTGACAGCGGCGCTGCTCTCCGGGAGCTGAAAGGAACCAAATCAGTGAGCTTTACTGCTGTTTATGTTTATCTACTACTCCGACGTGACCACGGGAGGCCTGGAAACTTTCTTTTGAGCCGGGTGGTGTCACACTGAGGCGGGGAGGGGGTGGGGTCCGGATCTTTGCAGCTAACACCGGCTCATTAGTCGGATGTGGATGCGTCAAAGCACTCGCCTCCTTTACTGAACCTTTGTGGGTATATTCGCGTCGATGCAAGAGCAAAACTTGCAAAAAAAAGGTGATGTAAATGAATCAAATCGATGCAAAAGCTCTTTTATGATCACAGCAGAGAAAACTTTTAAAACAACAACCACCTGAACCTGCAGCCTACAGTAACTCGGGGGAACTCCTCGGATTGTTTCGGTGCATCGATTTCCCATCACTTGTGAGTGAATCAGTGTGTGTGCAGGTGTGAGTGTGAGTATGTGTCTGTGTGTGTGTGTGTGTGTGTGTGTGTGTGTGTGTGTGTGTGTGTGTGTGTCTTGGGAGAGCATGGCAGCTGTGTCTAACGGCCTACATGAACTCTTCACAGGTAATTGAAGTGAGATTGAGGAGTTGTAATTGGAAGAGTGTCTTTCTCACACACTCTCTCTCTCTCACACACACACACACACACACACACACAATATGACAGGCAAGGTGAGAGGGTGACAGTCTCAGGTGGGTCTAAGCGCTGGGTTTTTTCTTTTGTCTGGAAATTAAGCAGTTCCAAAATACCTCTTCTCTAAATTTAGGTGAACTGGCAGAACTCTTTGAGTCTGTGTATGTGTGTGTGTGTGTGTGTGTGTGTGTCTGCATGTGTGTGTCAGCACACATAAGGTGTAGGCACAGATTACAGAATACACCCTGTACAAGTCTCCAGTCCATCACATTGCACATACACACATTCACTCACACCTATAGGGGCAATTTCGAGTCTACGGTGTAAACATTCATGGTTTTGGACTGTGGGAGGAAACAGTAATCATATCCAGTCATCCACTGTATAGTGGACACAAAGTTATTTCGTGTGTAAATAAAGGGTATTTAAAGGCATGTGATTGATTTTCTGCCTTGAAATATATGTCTGCCTCCCACATGTGAATATGTGTGTGTGTGTGTGTGTGTGTGTGTGTTTGTGTGAGTGACTGACAGAGCAGTCAATCAGCCTGTCTCCAGAGGAAGAGGCGACTGTCATAGAAAGAGCAGCTCTGTTCACGCTGCACAGTTAAAAAGGTACGTGAGCCACGTCCTATCACTGATGATTATTACTGCTGACTGCGAGACCAGCGCTACGACCAAAACTACCCCTCCGCTTCGAGTGATGGATCAGCTATGGAGAGCTGGTTTATACAGATATCTGCCTGAGTCCAATCAAATATTGAAAATGTCATTAAATGTTATTTCACCATTTGGAAATCAACGTGATTGTGCATGATCTTCCAGTTTGGCTCGTCCTAAATTCTCTTTTACAATTTGAAATAGAGAGAGAGAGAGAGATTGGGGAGTTAAAATTGTATTTTTCAAGCCCATCTCTCTTTTAGGTACATCTCTCTCGAGTATCATGAATGTACAATACTAATAATACTAATGGCTGTTTGAGTTAATTAACATTTCCTGTACATACTCCTCTCCCCCAATTGTTTTACTATTGTTTGTATTGTTTTTACAGTATTAAGCCATAAGTATTGTTATATACCCCTCCCCTTGTGCTCTTTGGTATATTGATACTTTGCACTTTGTCATCTTAATCTTGCACCTCAGTGCTCTTGCCGCTCTAATTTCATTGTACAGGCAACTGTTCAATGGCAATAAAAGTCCTGAATCTTGAATCTTGAACACGAAGAGAAGAGCTTTAACTGCAGCTGAGACAACGCACCGTCTCAAACTGCGTTGAGCCCAATCAAGTCGGGTCACGCTTGAATACCGCGGGTCACAGACACATTAACTGGGAGAGAATCATGTGGTGCTTCATTATCATCAGCTGAGACAAATGTGTTTCTTGACACGAGGTGAGCACTGCGAACCGCCATGTGCCCGGATAATAACTGACGGCATTTTGACAGATGCTTCTAAAATTGGTGTCAGGATCGTGCTGTTGCCAGGATTGTTGTTCTTGCCCTGCAGGGGTCTGTTTGTGTCGGAGCTGGTCTTCTTTTTTTTTTTTCTTTTTTCCGGTTCAGTTTGACTGGCGATCTATGTTGCAAGTCACATCCTGATCTCTATTCCTTTTCCTGTCTGCTTCTTCACTGTCAGTGTTCATCAATCCACCCATTATCTTGCCTGCTTTGTATCTTAACGCTGTTTGCAGGGGTCTGCCGGAGCCTCTCTGTCTGGCGCATATAAGGAGAAAGCAACACATACACCTTCACACCTGTGGGAAGTTTAGTCTCCAATCGATCTTTTTGGATTGTGAGTGTCTGTGAGAAAAACCCACGCAGACATGAGGAGAACATGCAAACTCCAGGATCTTGGCAAAATTTTTGGTTTCATTCCAACTGTTCCACTCATGTCTTCACAGTCTCAGTCCCTCTTCTCTCAGCCAACACTTATTTCTGACCTATCAAGTAGGCCGACCCATCCAAACCATCATCACGTAAAAGTAGAACTGGAAAACTGCAGATGAATGCGCGTGAAGACCTATTTTAAGCACCTGTAAAAGTTACTTGTCCATCATAAAATAAGTGTTTCGTAGGCAGAGGCTTCAGCAGCTCAAAATCACCACTCCATGATACAGGGAATGTATAAATGTGCCTCTACAGATACTTTATATGTGACAATGTGGTGAGGAAATAAAGGGAAAAAGGTCAGACAGATGTACAGACTGGTCCGATTTTTACAGGTCTGCATCGACGGCTTTACTGACCTTTGAAATGCCTCGTACACCCTGACATCTGCGTTACACACAGCTTCGTCACCTCCATTGTCACTACACACTGCTGAGTCAGACCTCCGGCCTCACATTAATATAGATCCAAAAGAAACAACACATTTTAATTACGTGCTTTGAGGTTGCGGCAGAGGAGACGCAGTTTCGGTAAGGGCTGAAAGACGCGGGCGGTTCTCCGGGAGTGTGTGAGGCTGAAATAAATGCGTTGCTTCCGGTAGAAAGAACAAATGAGGCGGTGGCGGCGGGGAGGCAACGGTGATGACAAACAGTCGGAGAGAGTCATGATAAAGCTGACAAACAGCGAGCTGCGTTGAGTTTTTATTCCTCATTTGAGGCGAAGTGACGCAGCCCCATTAAAGAACAGGCTTCTGGGTAAAGGATGGCGTGTTTTCGTCAGGTACGCCTCGTTTTATTCACGAGCCTTCATTTACCGGGGAGAGAGGGGGGGTGGGGGGGGTGGAGCAGGCGTTGAAATAAGCCACGACTCGGCTCAGGTGTAAATTAATGAAATGTTTTAAAAATTCTCGCAGCGAGGCGAACGTAAACACCGCCGCTTATCTGTCAAGTTCTCCGCGCAGCCTTTTTATGTCTTTATGAGGATTTAGCCACGACTCCCCGGGGTGCTGCATTACCATTAGGCTGCATGGTGTGTATGATCACCTGAAGGAGTGTAAGTACATCAGAGTGCGATTCATCAAACCTGCTTCCAGTCTCCACGGTCTGCCATCTGAGAGCCTAGAGGACGACACGCAGCGCTTTCATGTGACCTGAATGGAATTACCCGCTAGTCTCGTAGTCGACCGCGGACGTCATATCGTTTAAAGACCGCACAGCTGAGCCAAAACACGCTCCTCCTCTGTTTTTTATCGGATCAAAAATTGCTGGAATAATCAGGTGAAAAGTGAAAATTAAGAAGCAAATTATCAAACTAGGTGACATGGGTGGTAGACAGGTAGCTACAAGGTCCATGGGCCAGTCTGTTGAGTTTGCATGTCTTCCTGGAGTCTATGTGGGATTTCTCAAGGTACTCCATTTCCTTATAAAGTCTGGAAAAGAGGTTGTTTGGGTCAACTGGAGGCTCTCAAATTTCCCTGAGGTGTAGGTGTGAGAGTGATGGGTGTATGTGTGATGAAGGTCATGAAGTGCGATAGCTTGCTTGCAAGTTTTGTGTTTGATTCCCACTTGATTATGAAACATTTTGTTTTTTAAACACAACTGCTTGAATCCAAATGGAGCCAAACCAGAAAACCAGAACAAATTCACACCCAGAGCTGCAAATACCTATTGATTAAATGACTAATAATCAACGAATTACGGAATCGACAAACATGTCAAACATGTATCTGCTTCTGTTATATTTAGTCCGCTATGACAGTGACCTGAACATCTTTGTGTTGAAGGCAAAACAGAATACTTGAAGTCTTCATGTTAGCCTTCATAACCCATGCATATGTAGCATGTTGCATTTCATAGGCCAGACATCTAATGGATTAAACAAAAAATTAGTCTAAAGATTACCCCAATGATTCGAATAATGATAACCGAATACAGTAATAATTTGCTGGAGCCCTGTTCACGTCCACACAGGCTGCCTCTCCCAGCTCGTCTCGTTGCCTTCCTCGCCGCCTTCGCCGTCTTTGACTCACACCACAGCTCTGACTGCCGTCCAGCTAATTCGCCAGACGCTCTGTCTGTCGACCTGTCTGAGTAAACCTCGAACCTTCAAAGCGCGCCGAGATGACACATCAAACAAAGGCTTCCCCTGTCCAAGTATTTGCTAAAGCGCCACAAAATAATTCATACTTCCATCGCCTCGTTCCCTCCTCCGGGCCGATGCGTGAGTCACGTAATAGCCCCGGTAGAGGCGTGAGCCGACGGCTCGGCCGGGGAGCGGAGGCGAAACGTAGTCAAATCCGAAGGGAAAAAAAAAGGTGACGAGAATGTTTGAACTGGAAATTGATTAGAGAAAATAAAGAGGCATGTTGCCAAATCGACTGTGTAAAGGCAATCTCCGGTTGCGTCGGTGTGAGCGTGACGAAGGTCCAATTAAAAGAAGTTTTCTCCGCTCCAGACAGTGTCGGTCGGAGCTGCTTCGTCGCGTATGCGGAAAATAGCTGCTCATGAATATTGAGGCTCAGCAGTTATCAATTAAAACAAACTTTGTTTATTCCCTCTCTTGTGTTTGTGTATGTGTGTGTGTGTGTGTGTGTTGCCTCGACCCTCTAAATGGATCTATTCTTCTCATGGAGGATGTGGCTTCTCCACAGACACCAGGCTGCAGCCTCCGGCATACTAAACTCCTTTTTCCACCCGCTGTGCCATTTTCCACCTTCTTCTTCTCACGGGGATCCCTCTCCTCCCTTCTTCTTTCACTCCCCACTGCCACCTCCTCCTCCTCCTCCTCCTCTCTCTATCTACCCATCCATCCATCTATCTTTAATCTGTTCATCATCGCCTCGTAGCGCCCCCGCAGCCCTCCTCGACTTATCTTTTCGCCCCCCCCCTCCTCATTTCGAGGCCCCGGCGTTCTCATTTGTTCTGTCCCTTCCGTTCCTCCGCTGTGAATTATTAACCGGACGGCTCTTTACTCTTCCTTTCCACGCGGCACATGAGACATGAGGCAGCGGCGGGTGACGTGATCTATTATCTAATCTCACACATCACTCCGAACGACGACCGAATCAAGACAACTCAACAACGGGCTTCAGATGGTCACCACAGCGCTGAAACACACACACACACACACACACAAAGAAAAACTCAATGCATCGAGGCTTATCTTCACTGCTGTGGAAGTGGGAGATAAAGGACTTTTAGTACGTGAAAATACGGGGGAGATGTTAGAACACCGAGTACAGAGCAACAGTTTTCAGTGTTTGGCCATAAACTTAAGTACATCAGATAAAAATCCACCTTATGTGATGTTTCAATCATCATTATTGGATTCCCGTAAAATGTAAGTCCGGATAAAAGTGGTGGAACAAGCTGGCAGATTCCAGCCTCAATGGGCACTTTGTGGGGGCAATTAATACTTTGTAATTATTTAGAAAAAGAAAAAAGGAAAGAAGGGTATGAACGCCTGTACAGTAACTACAGTCCTTGCAGTAGGTGGAGGTAACACGATGTAGCAACGAGGACAAAAATAGAGCCGGTGGGATGAGGTGACGTTTCTATCCAAATGTGAATCCTTCAGTAGATACTCCTCTCCCACCACAAAAGGAGCGAGCGCTCCGTCCGTCCGCTCAAATCCAAATACGCCCCAAAACCCCGTATTTGCAGTCCGCAGATGCACTACAACTAGTAATAATCCTTTTAACTAATCCACATCAAATCTCTCACAATGCTAATCCTTTAGGCGTGATGGTCCACGGGCATCCGTTCGTCTGTAAACACATCTGACTGCGCTCCTCCGTGCATAATTAAATTGTAATGGTAATTTGTTGTATTGCTGGCGCCGGCGCCGGCTTAACTATTGATGTGCTGGGGGTTCACACTTATTCATAACGGGGTGGGAAACATGGCCGTGTTGTGCATAATGCATGAGACAAGCATGACGTGAGCGGAGATGGGGAAAACTGCAAATTACAGCGGGCTGAATTAAAGAAGTCTGTTTCACTGCTCAGCCACAGTTGAGAGAATTGCACATAACGTGCTCAAGAGGATGCTGCATGGAGCGCTGAGACAGATAAGATCGTCCCTCTAAAGATGGTGGTAGGAGGAAAAAAGGAGGCGAAAGAGAGGCGATGGACTGCGTGGACTTCTGTGGGCACATCAGACGAAGTGTTAAGAGAACAGACGTGAAGACAGATTTAATCAGCTCTGAATATCTCAAAGGAACAAAAACTAAATGCACATAAAGTCACATCATCTGCCGTTTACTTTCTCAATTAATTGGTTGGTTGTTTGGTTTATGCTGCAAAAGTGGTGAAAACTGTCCTTTCACAGAGGCCAAGATAAGGTCTTTAAATTACTTTAGTTTCAGTCCTCACCTCAATGATATTCAATTTTATGTCACGGATGACGAAAGGAACCAGAAAATATTCACATTTAAGAAGCTGAGATGAGAGATTCTTGACTTTGTCACTTAAAATTATCCTCTATTCTATATTTAAATGCTTAAATTGACTTTTAACAAGTACTAATTGACAGTTTTGAATGGTTGAACTATAAATTAATTTTTGCAGCTCTACCAAAGAGAAATGGGATGGAAATATGATGCTCAAATCTGAATTGTTTTGAGAACACACAGACAGATTTAATCACTGATAATCATCTCTGAATATGTCCGAAGAAGTAGAGAACACACACAAAAGGTGATGTAGATGAGGCATAATCACTCTTTCGCTCTGTAGAGAAACCCAACCTTGAATCAAAAGCACCTGAATTATTATAGCACAAAAAAAAAATCTGATCCAAGGATCCTAGAATGTCATCTACGTTAAGCAGAAAAACTATTTTGCAGGATTTGAGGAAGAGTTAACTTGTCAGTCATCTCTCTGCCTCCACTTTGAAGCCTGGTCATTGATTGCACCGGATGAATAATCCAATGTCAAATTAAAAACCTGCAGGCACCTTTTAGGCCAATCCATCCACCTCACGTTTCCATGACAACAGTGATTTAGAGAACAACAACAACAACAACAACAACACACTTGCTAGAGAGATCTGTTCCTCCCCTTCACTTCTGTACGTTCTCTCATCCTGACAACGTGCTGTGCTTTTACGGCTCGTGTTACTTCTTGTTTTGCTTCAAGGCTCTTAATTCAGCAGCGAATTTAAAGAGAAAAACCTTCGCAGGTGAGATCAATCGTCAGGGTTAAGATGCCGGGTTAACAGTTCCTCTCTCACAATCTCGATGTGATTCATAAACCGTCGCGTAGGAAAGCGATATGAGTGACGTGACCTTCGCTATGTCCACATCTTAACGCACTTGAACTTCTGCTGAGGAACAAATCGAGATCATCATCACGATTTTATTTACTTCATCTGAGCTCAACAGCTACGTAATGAGGGAAAATGTTCTGACATTTCCACTGTGCAGGCTCAAAGCACACATTACTCACTCTCAGTCCAGAGCATCCCTCTCTCTTAAATCCTAAGATCTCCTCCTCGGGAGCATCTCCTCTTAATAACTTGCACTTGCATAGCATGACCTTCTTACCTCCCCTGCTATAAACTCTCCACTTGCGCTACTACTTACACGACCGCACTCTCGTCCACTGGCAGTCTGGGGAATGTAGAGCAGCATTTATCGCTACACTCTGGTGTCTTTTGCATCATTTTTTATTTCTTTTTTTTGTCGCTTTGGGTAAAAGCGTCCATAAAATGTATGCAAATTAAGCCTCAGTTCCAATAACCTGAGTTGTATGGGGACCTAAAATAACAATGGGCTCATATAACATATAGGACTGTATACATATATATACTTATATATATATCCATAAATCCTGGAAGCCTGTTCAGGGTTACAAAACCACTGCAGCGCAGTTCTGTTCCCACAGACAGCGTGAAACAGGCGAAGCTGCTGTGGGAGCGTCACACAGTGCAGCAGCCCCAATGAACATATGCAAAGCGATGGTGAAACGGCGCGTGTTTCCAGGCACAGCTCCCCTGTCGGAAAAAACAGTGGAGTTCCACCTACTTAGGCACATTAGAAGCTAACCTCTCAGGGCGGCGAACACGACAAAACGTCAGCCCACTCGCGGCATTCATCGCCTCTCATCGAGCTACTGTAACGTGCGTGACAGCGCCGGGGATTGGGCAACTCGACTCGACGTGATTGATCTGAGCAACGCGAGTTTCAGCTTTTGAAGCCTTCGCCGCTCCCTCGCCGCCAGCCAGAGTGCTCTTTAAGATCCCGCTAATGAAACCAGGTTGGGTTGGGGGCCGACGCATCTGTGTGTGTGTGTGTGTGTGTGTGTGTGTGTGCATGAGTTCTGCTTTCACATGCTTTTTCATATGCGTTGTTTCACACCAGTGTTCGGCTATGATACAACCGCCTGTGGCAACGCTGCGACGGCTGCATAAACAACCCCTTTGATATATGTAAAAGGAGCCAACGTGATTAAACAAGGCAGAGAATCTGCAGCTGTGCTCGCAGGCTCTGCGCGGCGGAGCGCGGGGAACGGTTGCAGGTGTCACATGCGTGCATTTTAACAGCGCTAACAAGTGTGTGATTCATAGAAGGAGATGCTCTTCATTTTTTTTTCCTTCTTTATTTATCACTTTTCATGTCTCAACTTTTACTAATATTACAGTCAAATATTATCATATCATAGTAGTAGCAGTAGAAGCAGTAGTAGTGGTGCTGTATTATTATCATTATCATTATTGTTGTTTTGTTGTTATTTCTTGTTATTTTGCTTATCCTACTTACTTATTGCTTACTTATTATATCCATTTACTGATTTATTTTTCTGTTGACCATTTTCTGTAATAACGTATATTGTGAATGTGATATTTTTTGTGTCATTTTGGCTGCTTTCCACAACAATTCCTATAGATAATATAGATAAATATACTTATTTACGAAGCTTTTCTTATCTTGCTGTAACTTATCTTAAACTTCCCTCGGCCAGCAGCAGGGGGCGACTCCCCTGGTGACCAACACAAAAATACAAAAATTCAGCAATAAACAAGCAACATTTTCTAGAATATACAACACTTACTGAGGCAAACTGAGCGATTTACAAAGCAAAGAGGAGAAAAGTGAAATGTACTGGAAAAACCCAAGTGAATTCGAGTTATTTTCTTCGTGTTTTTTTCTTCTTCGTGTTTTCTTCCCCAAACCGCCCCAAAATTGCAGCTGTGCAGCCACGAGTCTGGCTTTCACTCGTTCACTATATTCAACGCAGAAAAACAAACACCACCCATTTACTCCAGGGAGGCAATATAAACAGTGCAGCCAGTAGACGCTCCCAACCTCTAGGGATCTTAGTGTCGGGGTTTCGTTCTGCCTCCACTTGATGTGAAACAAGCAGATGGACTAACGTAGGATCATATGAAGCTAGTAATAGCGTCAGGGTCTTTTTCTTCTTCTGGTTCCTCGGCTAATCCAGAGTGGGCTTGTTGTTCATCACAGAAAAAAATAAAAGATGTTTTATTTTCACACCATAGCTCAAACCTGACACGGCCACGGTGGAACAGAGGCTCTGAATCTCGGGGGTTTTATGTGATAATGGGCTGAAATTGTGATCTGATTATAAACAGTTTTGAATCATCCTCATTTTCTGCCTTTCTGCTGATTGGTGCGGTGTCATAATGTCCCCGTTCAAATCCCTCAAAATCACCACATTGTGTTACAGCCGAGCGCCGTCTGTGGGCATCTCAATCGCTGAGAGGGCGACGAGCAGCCGTCCACATTTAGGAAGGTGAGCAAAAGCAGTTTATTCAATGTAGAATAAAGTGTGACCTCAAATATCAGCAGAGGGAGCATTTATATTGCAGTTTTTGTAAAACAAGCACATATATGTAAAAGCGCTACTTATGTGTTTCCACTGAAGCCTGTTCTAATCATGTGACAAGCCATGATTGTATTTTATCCTCTATATATTCATATATATTGTCCCACAAGATACGTTTGCAACTGCAGAAAATACATTTAGAGATTTCGGTGTTGAATTTGATTTATTTATAGCTCCGATGATGACACACACTATTGTTATGCAATACTCAATGCAAAGTTAATCGGACACATCATGTAATATTCATATTATCCAATTATGCTCTGTATTGTTGTTTTGTACATGCAGTTAAACACACTGCATGTAATCGAACCTGGTGTAGTACGGTGGCATTGTACATTGTTCCCGTTCATCTCCCATGACCAATCAGATCAACTTCCTGCATTAACGGGTTGAAGGATTATCCCATGTGGATATCAGCAAATCCCTTTGATCTTTTCAAGCCACCCATTGTTAACTGCACACACACACACACACACACACACACTGCGGACACTTAGCCACACGTTTACACAAACAAACAATCCAACTGGGGAAGCTCGGGCGCAAAATACAACCAATAAATCACCACCACAGAGTTCAGCAATATAGCAGACAATGATGGATGCTCAAAGGAAGAAAGATCTCCTCTGACCCTCTGATGGTGAAAACATGCAAATCTGTATGAACGAAACATTCAGTTTATCTTTGTTTCCTCTACTTGTTGAAGCCTGAGCTGTATCTGCTGTAATAGGTCAAGATGTTCTGCTGGTGGTAAAATCGTCCCTGCCTCCCGACTTTCTGCTTTATTGTCCCCAAATGTTTTCCCAGGTGTGGGTTGGGGGGGAGGGGGGGGGGATGGGGCACATGATAAAATGCTCTCTGAATGCACTTCTTCCCCTGGGATATCGCACCTCTGAATCCGCTCGCTGCAGTCAGAGTGTGTTGTCATCCTTCCCTGCAGAGGACGAGCACTCGGTACCTGTTCCGGTCCTGCTTTTTGACTTTCCCAGACAGATCAAGAAAATGTCGACAACATCTGCAGAGCAGCCTTTTCGCTCGAAGGGAGCCTGAGGGTGGAAGAAATCGAGTCGCTGAAGACGACTTAACAGAAATGATGATTAATTTCAAAAGCAAATTAGAACAAAAAGAGACTAACATGATCAAACACGTGGAAATAATTAGAAATCCGACATAAAGTAGTGGTAGTAAAAAGTGAGGAGCTCTGTTTTCTTGCGTGCAGCAATAATGGCTCCTCCGTGGTCATTAACTTGGTTCCTCTGGTTCTCCCTCTGGGATAAATTATAAAAATGGAGGTGGACTCATTGGATCAGTGGAATCAGGCCTTCTGTGGTTGTTCACGTTATAATTGTAATGTGACACCATCAGACTTCAGTGTGAACAGTCTCAAGTGACTCTGGCGCATGTGCAGGAGAAGACATGACAACACACACTGCAAAGCTACGTTTACAGAACTAAATATTGATGTTACTGTGCACAGTACGGATGCCGCTTGTCAGCCACATATCAGGTCTGAAGTTGTCCAATCTTACCCAACAAATTTATTATTGAGGGATAAGGGGAAAAAAGAAGATTAAAAAAAAGAGAAAAAAAGCACAAAACAAAAGTCACAGCATGTTACGTATCAAGTTGGATGAAATGCGACAAGGCCATCCCTGAAACACCGTTGTTGGGTACAAAGCAGGTAAGATAATGAATGGATGGATGGATGGATTTATTTTGGCTGAACTAGCCCATAATTCCCTGAGCACACACACTCCAGAAGACCAACACACTCCTCGCCTCCGTGACATGTTGTGTTCGCCGGGGCTTAATCTTACTCTGTCTCAGTAAAAGGGGCCTGCACGTTGCCTCTTTTACTTTTCCACTTCTACCTTAATGCGTGAACAAACAGAGATAAAGCACTGGGTCGCTCCTATCCGGGCTACAGATGCTCTCACCCACCTCTGCATGTGGGGCTGCAGCCTGGCAACAGCCAACACTGCAGCTCCACGTCCCCGGAGAAGCAAAACATTACAATACTTCCTTTAAAGTTTAAGACAATATGTTTTAAATTCCTTTGAGAATAACCTTTAAAAAAAATCTCTCTATATAAAGGCGGCTGTGATATATTAGGAGCAGAGAGCCATGTGCCAGTACTATCTATGGAAATGTTGTTTCCATCCTTCATCCACTGCTGCTGCGTGCCCCCCCCTCGTTCTTTTTATTTGTTTTGTGAAACATTGCAATCTGTTTTATCTATTTTGTGTCCTCGAATCTTGATGCGTTTCGCAGTGAAGGGCCGCAGCGGAGACTCTTTGTTTCCTCAAAAATCTCATCTCTCTTTAACTTTTACATTTTTTTTTTCTTATTGTCGACTTCCATCGATGTATGTGAGAAAAACACCACAAACTGGAATGTGAGAGAGAACTGAGGCAGGTGAGATAGCGGGCGAGATAGCAAGCACTGTGTGAGACGGGGAGGGAGAGAGGGAGCGAGAGAGAGAGAGAGAGAAAACGGAAGTGTTTTGCCAGATGACAGCACTGTGGAGGCAGTGTGTGTTGTCATTTATCATTTGGAGAGCTTGCTTGTTAGAGCACACACATCTTAATAGTCACCATGAACCGGTAGGGCTGAAATGAGAGGAGGCGTTTTATTACCCCGGCAGGACAACACACACACACACACACATACACACACGCACAGCTGCATACAGTATGATGTGAGAGTGAACACAGTTAGAATACAGACATGTAACAGAAACACGTGATAACACGGGCTGAATACGAATCCCTCAGCATGAATGTGTGTTAGCTTGAGCTGCGACCACTAATCAATTAAAAATCTCTCAATTGGCAAATCAACAACAAATGTAAAGATTAATTCATAAATTAAAGCATTGTTTTTTTAATTGAGAATGATTTTCTAATCTCAGCTTTATTAAATGTGAATATTTCCTCGTTTCTTTAGTTCTCTGTAACAGGAAAACTCAATGTAGCTGAGGTGAGGAGAACAAAAAGACCTAATGAAGACCTAATCTTGGCATTTTATAAACCAAACAAATAATCCATTAATCAGGAAAGTAATCCTGAGTAAAATAACCTGATGTTGATATATTTCTTCTGCTTGTGTTAATATTATAGAATTATCATGGAATTTCTTCTGCACGTCTCGGATATACAGCAATTGACAATAAAGCTGACCTGATTCTCAGGCCTTATCTTGACAAGAATGTTTTGCAAATTAGACAAACAATACTGTGTTGAAATTCTCAAGGTTGCCCCAGGTTTTGAGTTTTGACCTTTGAAATCAACTTCTCAATGGCGCATAAAGTCTTTGTTTCCTTCAGCATTTCAACTTCTGATACTTTTCGTTGCAGTTCCTTTCACCACAGGCCGAACTAGGTCTGGATGTGTCCTTCTCCGGCTTACATCACAGCTCCTGTGCCCAGACGCCATTACTGTAAGTGAAGGTCTAATTCTGCCTCAAATAGAAGCTGAAGAGCTACAGAGCCGCCCGGTCACGATGCGTTCGAGGACACGCAGCCTCGCCTTGTACGGCAGCCAAAGTCTAGATCGCATTTCACAAGAGGAAGAGCTCGGGCTGTGCTAATGTCACCCGTTTGTATTTGCCTCCTAAAAAAACAGGAAGTCAGAGCTATAGTCACAAAACATCCCAATGGCCCGACGAAACCAGAGGTCACTTAATTGGCCGGAAAAAATGAAACCGCGCAAAATAACGTACGCAGCAGAAACGTGGTGGAAAGACGCGAGTGGCACTGGGGGGAATGGGAAGCAAGGCCATTTTAATGAAGTTATGGCAGCCATTATGTTGTCAAGAGCCCTTTGCCTCCGCGGTCGTGGTGGCGTTTGCGTCCTCGCTGTGTGGGAGTGCATAGCAATGTGTTCCTGAAGGGAACGACCTTGTTTATTGGCTTGATTGAGAGCGCGGAGGAAAACAAGCCGTTTTCCCTTTCTCGCCGAGCTGATGTTGTTTCCTTGACTAATAAACGCGGGCGATGGGCGAGGGAGGAAATGGCTGGCATCAGACATGAATTCTTACTTGAACTTGAACTTGTTCTCATATCTTAGCACATTTCACGGGGTGAGGTATAATATCCTGGGGAATGGACTGCGAGCAGTTCCTGAATAACAATGCGAGAAAACGACCTCTCGCGTGTCGATCTAATAACAAGTGCACTTGTTATGAGGCGAACCTGGGGAAGCCGGCGCTGAAACTCAATGATTCTGCTTTTGCTAAAGTGAGACCGTTCACAGTTAACCTCTGATTTTAACTAATTAAGGTGCTTCCACGTCCGACTCTCTCCTGGTGTGGCCATCATTTTACCTCCAGTGTGGAAACAAAGCTGACAAACTGCTAGTTTATTGTGATCTTTTCTGTGCATATTCCTTTTCTGTGCAAGTGTACTTTTCACTTCCTAAATCCATTAGTACATTGGCCAGGGATATGATCTGTATATATCTGCAGGAATTCTTAAATTCCCTTTCAATACTTTTTTAAGACTTTTTCAAAGACCTTTCAAAATAACTTTGAGACCTCGTCATCATTTCAAGCTGCAATTACACATTTGCAATTAAATCTTTCGAGTAAAGTGCAACATCTCAGATCAGCTGGGAAGGAAAGTAAGTTGAAAGAACAAATCAAAACAAAGGCAAATCAAAGGCAAGGATTATCAAAATATACTTTTCGCCACAAGAAGCAACAAACACTTTACCATAAATACAACAGATGTTTTGCAGTCAAACTGTTTGGAGAGCTTAAAAAAACAACAAAATTAGATACCTCATAAAATCGCAATCAAAGACTTTTTACTACCCTTTAAGTGCCTTAGTTTTCCCAAAACTAATTGTTCCACTTTAAAAACTTTTTAAGACCTTTCAGTATAATGTTCAGCATTTGCACAACATTTGGACAGCAAACAAAAACACTAAGCGGTCCCGGATGATGGTTGGTTTTCCAAAGGATAAAATGCCTACAGATGGCCATGATGGCTGTGGTTAAGGTTTGGGAAATATCGATTGTAAGAGTCCATCTAACTCTCTTTCTTTCTGGCTCAACAAAGCTCCAAACCAGACACCCCCTGTGAGACGGTTCAATAGCAACAAAAACACCAACAACTCTTCTTCTCGGCCCTGTTTTTCCTGAGTTCCAGTTTGTAGTCTCGGCTACAAGTACTCAGTTATTTCTTTGTGCGCTGCATACAACAGCTGGAGAGGCTGAACATAAGGTTCAATAAAACATTGCGTGACAGGTAATGATGATAATGTTGATATCCCCTGATCACGGTTTTCCTGTCGGTCGGCACGACTCCGCATTAAACATCTCCTGATTTGTTTGCGGTGACGCAGCTAAATAACAAGAGCATTGAACATGACTTTAATTCATGTTCACTGTTGGAAAAGATATTCTTCCTCGTTGCAGGAAACATCATTTACAGGGAGGAAATCAATACAATCCGAGTTGCGCCGGGCTCCACACAGCATCGGTCTTTGTGCTCATTTTTCACTGTTTCTTTGTGTGTAATTTCAGCCGACGCAACCTTTCAAAATAAACCACCATCACACAGGCAGACATAAAAGCATTATATCTGCTGTCCGAGCACAGTCTCTCTTTTGGTCTTCCTTTATTTTTGAAGCGGGAACAGCAGGCGCCCCCCCCCCAAAAGAAAACTGCTGATTGTAGACGTCAAAGCATTTAAAATCCGACTTATATTTCCAAAGTTTTGCCTCGACTTCAGCTCCACTGGGCGAGCCAACGCCTGGCATTGTTCTGCGCCTAAGCAGCCCTATTTAAGCCCTTTATTAAAAATGTAGGAGACGGGTCATAAAACATGCCGTGCCACCAATTCACCGTTGGCTGAGCACTGGGGAAGGTGAAGGTCTGAGGAGGGAAGGGCCTCCACGGACTCCGTCCGGCTTTAAAGAGGTTTTAACAGTATTTTCACATTCTGGTGGAGGAGGTGAAATGGGTCAGCCTCTCGTGATGGTTTTCCCCCTCAGGGAACACGCATGTAAAGTTCAGGGTTACAAGGGACATGTCATTCCATTCAAATTACTCCCCGGCTATGAATAAAACAGGACTACACCTCTCTGGTCGAAAACCGGTCTGCGAAATGTCCCAATGCATGTATCCACAAGCTGCACAGAGGTGGTGGTGAGTTCTGCTTGAGGCCTTGAAGCCTCCCCACCATAAACGTTCAATGGTGAGCATTGTTGCCGGGTTGACTCCAGGTTGAACCGAGGATTGGATTGGATTGATCGGCTTTCTGTGAAAGGTTTGCATCTCTCTGGGGATAGAAATGTCTTCCCACAGATGAATAACATGAATCGAGGTCAACTGGAGACTTTTAATGGTGGACTGAGAGAATGAATGAGGTCTGTTTGTGTATTTCCATTACAATTCTTTGCAAAATAAAAGAAACATTTGTAAAAATTTCAATTGCTACTCCTCCACTGGACGAGTTTTATAAACTTTATCAAACAAAAAATTTGGAGGAGGATGAACATTCAAAGTATTGTCTTATATATTATATTTAATAAAATTAAGAAAAAGTTCTCTCTCCTTTACTGCAGCACCTTTGTCTTTTTTGACTATGTTCAATTTGTTATGAACTGGCAATAAAAATGCAAAAAAAAGTACAGTTCAAGTTAGAGATGGAGTTGAAAGTTTGAAGTTAACTAGTTGTGTGGTCTCGACACATATCATGAGTAATGCACAATAAATTAAAAAAAAAAAAAAACATGCCTGTCAATGTAAAATGTTTGAGCATTACCTGGGAGGTTTTTTTAAGGTGCTTCCATTATCAATTTTATACTTCTAATAATTAGGTTTTGCACATATCAATGGGCAGTCCACCCACACATTGTGAGGAACTGGAGACTTGTCCCTGATTGTGTTTCCTGCCTTCACCTTGTGTGGGCTTGGAAAGGATCCAGTAAACCCACTGGTTAGGTATAACAGGTTAGATAATGGATGAACGGATGGACCTTTTCTTTCCCACCCATCCTTATCCTGTGTATGCAGACAGATATACATACAATGTCTTAGTGGCTTTTGCGGATAATGGCGTGCATATAAAAACTTCCAGATGCAAGTACGAGTACATAATTCTTCTCTAAACTGTGTGAAAGCAAAGCTGGTCAGTCTCTGCTCCAGCCCCCAGAGCCAGAAGCTCTGGACAGTGACTGAATGAATGTGATGCAAGCAGCAGAGATTAGATCTCAGGAGATCTCGGAGTGACTGACCTCACGCTTGGTGATAGATGAGCAGCCCAGCTACACTGCGGGAACCGAGCAGTGAGCGGCTGCTTTCCCCCCCTCCCTGGCCCTCTATGTACTGTACTGCATGAGAGAGGCAGCTCGCTGAGAGGAACCACGACTCCAAAATGTTCTGTTCTGTGCGAGGAGGGCGGGATGGGGCTTGGAACTGATTATTTTACCCCACTGAGACCCCCCCGTTTGACTTTAAACAGAAAAGCTAAAACACAGAATCAGAGAAAGATAACGAGATACACAACCCACAACCCCTGAATCACTTCTCATGTGCTTGACTGGAAGTCCAGTGCCCTACAGAGCAGGAAATGATTTACATCCAGACATGCGGTGAAGCACCGCGAGACATTTCACGCTGCCTGTTTGTTGGAATAAAAATGACTCCTCTCTGCTCAGGCATTTCACTCATGTCCTGCTGGAGGACGACGTCTCAGGTGCATCCTGCTCCGGAGTCGCGCATCTGCAGTTTTGCACGACGTAAGAGGACGGTTAAGTCTTTGCTAATTACATTTGATTGGGGAAACCCCTGTAGAGCACCCAATTAAAATGGGGGCCTGGAAAATAGCTTTTAACCTCCCACTGAGATGTGTGTGTGTGTGTGAGTGTGTGCGCTCAAGTATCCACATGTAGGAAGAGGTGATTAATAGCGACAACAAATAACGGGGTTCACACTCAAGGAGAATCTACACTCGCACTGGTGTTTGAGCACACAATGTCCACAAGTTACATTTGTTATTAAAAATAGGAGTATCAAGTACAGCAAAATCCGCACGGGCCTGACTATCGAAAACACAGCCTCCATGCTGTGAGGCAGCAGCACTAACCACTACGGTAGCATTTTGCACTGGTCACATATCAAATATGGTAATTCACAGGTAACAGTAGGAAACGTTCAATGATCTTCATCATTGATCATTGATCAACTCAGTCTGTCGTTCCTTGGTCGGAGCTAAAATTTTCCACGAAATTTTGTGGAAACTAGTTGAGAAATGTCAGAAAGGTTCATTAGGGAATAGCAATCGACCAGTAGTCAAAAGGTCATAAGCTCCTGTATCTGTATCAGTCCAATAATGCATGCAAAAAGCATGTTTCATGTCTGTGTGTGTCCTGTGATGCACTGGCAACCTGTCCAGAGTGTATTCTGGGATAATGTGTGCTGGGACAGGCTCAAAGTTAAATCTCACCTACATTATTGTAAAGAGTCGGCAAAGGCAGCAGGTGTTTAATTCTGAATATATTTAATCTATTCTCAAAACTAAATAGCAGAAAAAAAATTATGTTCATGTCACCGTGGGGTAGCTCAGGAAACAAATTAAACCTTAGAAAAACATCCTTTACATGGGACCTCATTGAAATAAAGGCTAAAAAAAAAAAAGATAAAAACAGAATCAGTATCTGCAAGTTTTCTGTTCACAGTCTTTCCATTTTTATGCAAAAGAGAGGCAGCTTTTCGCTCTGATATTAGGCGAATTTGGCAACGCTTGTGTTACATTTTTTGATGAAAAGCCAATATGCATATCCTGCACACACACACACGCACGCGCGCACACACACACACACACACATAGAGCCAGGATATCAGGATACTGTGGATGCTCGCCACTCATACAGGCAGCACCTGTCAGCTGGTTCTGGGACAGCCAAGGGCTTGTTTGTTTCTCTCTCTCTCTCACTCTCTCTCTCTCTCTCTCTCTCTCTCTCGGTCTTGTTCTCTTTCTCTCTCTCTAACTCTCTCTGTGCGTGAGTGTGTGTGCACCTCTATCCGAGGTCTCTCCCTTTTTTCCCTCAGCGCTCCCTCACCTCTCCACCTGCTGTTCTGTTCTTTCCTTCACTCCACCCGCCCCCTACGTCTGCCTCACTTCATACAACCATCATACCACCATCCATTAGATCTCTTTCTCCCTCTCCCTCTCCCTCTCTCTCTCTCTCTCTCTGCACCTGTGACTGAAAAACAGACCCGCTCAGTCTTTCTCTGCCTTCCTGCTCATTACAGCCCCCAGGCAGCCACTCCATCACAGAGAAAAGGCAGAGATAAGCTACAAGAGTACACCTGTGCCTGGTATGAATGCCAAATCTAGAGTCAGTGACAGCCAATTCCAGGCCAAATAATGGAATCAGCGAACCTCAGCTTCAGACAAATCAACCTGACAGCTTTATCTCCCACTCCTGATTTCAAAGCACGTAACAAACCTCATTATATTACATTATTAAAAAAACGAGAGAAAGAGAGAGAGAGAGAGAGAGAGGGAGGAAGAGAGGAAATGTTGACACTGACATAATGGCGCTTGCGAGTTATTAGGTTTACAAAGCTCGTTTACACACGAGCAGGTGGGAGAAAATAAGAAACACTTTTTTCATTTCATCAGCGAAATGCAGATGAGTCTCGGCTGTCAAAGGGGAAATAAATCTGTTGCATCAACAACAGCGAGCAGCACTAATATTCTGCCCATCTCAATTAATGGCTCCGGGTCGGGACGGACTAATTGATTAGATACGAATCTGCGCATTGTCAAAAGCGCGTCACGCGTTACGTCGGCTTTACCTGACAAGCGCAAGTAAGGCGTGAAACGAGCTCCGAGCATGACAAAAACCTATGACTCGTGAAACCACCAGTCGTATCGCACCAATAATTCAAGAAGGGCAGAGCAAAGAAGAGGATCAATTCCCAAAAAGGGAACTTTTCCAGGTGGTGAAGGACGCATTAGAGCCGAAGGGGGAGAGAGGTTGGAATCACACAACGGCGATTATGAAAACACAACAGCGGGTTTATTTATTTGCTTTTCCTCATTAAGCTCCGGAAGCACCTGAGAGAGAAACCTGCGCGAGATAACCAGAGAGCCCGGCCGGGGCTCATCCAAAACCACAAGCCTTTCCACTCTCGTCTGTTTATTTTAGATTATTGACAACTATGCTGTGAGCCCGCAGGCAAAGGTGCCAGGCATGAACCACCTTCAGCCCCGGGATGCATCTGGGTGGGATCTCCAGAGCCTTACCTCTCACCCTCTGTACCGACAGCTTTCTGTTTTTTTCCCTCAAAAAAGTCAGATTCAAAAGTCTCAGTGTCATTAAATCTAATAGAGAAGTTGCTGCGAAGTGGACTTAGAGTTAAATATTTAAAGAGGAGTGGTTTGACAGCTGTGTAAATACAGAGTTTCTGGCCTTGAGTTGCATGAGAACATCGATACCTTCGTCATGTCTTTAAGCTGGATGTGTTTCACTGCTGTGGGAGGAAAAAAAAAAATGTCCGCAGGTGCAAACTCTCCTCCCACACCCGAGAGCATCCAGGGAACAGACATGCAGATGGTGCAATCATGGCTTGGCGTTTCAGTAATGAACTGAAATGCATTCATGGACCTGATCTGATTCTGTGGTAGAACCAGCCATCTTCTCAGGAGTGTTGTGCTGGGCCAACAGTGGAGGTGGTGAAAAGAATTATATTATTATGAGTCAATTATTACATTTCACAACATCGATTATTTGTTCAGCTTCATTTATCCATTCATCGTTCAGCTACATTGTTTGCTTTTGCCTGATTGTTGATAGTTTCTGTTGTCTTTTTTATTGTTATTCAATATTAGAAAATTATTTATTTAACATCAACAAAAAGGATGCGTATGCATCCAATACACTGTCCAGAGAATTAAATAAGTATAGAAATATGGACATTTATTTGCAAGTTTGGACATTTTTTGGCAGTGAAAGAGTACATCCAAAAAAAAAAAGTTAAATATATTACAATAATGGCTCCAAGTATCCCAATAAGCCTTTGATTATTCCTCTGTTCCTTTCTTCAAATTTTGGGCATTGCAGCTGCTGGGGAGCAACTGGAGGGAGGTGCCTTGCTCAAGGGCCATTCACGCCAATCATTAATAATCGAAAATCAGTTTGTGATTCAGCCGAGACATCGGTATTCATAAACCGCATCTCGCCTGCCATCCCAGGGCCTGTGAAACAGGCTTAAAAGGCTGGTGTAGGGAGGCCAGCTCTGCCCTAGGATGTCGCCAGGCCCCCAGAGGAGGTGGTGAAGAAGAGGAAGGAGAGGAAGAAGTAGAAGGATGCTGGGTAATATAACATGTCCCACAGCAGTGGACAGGCTGCTTCTCCCACTGTGTGTGAAGGAGGCATCATATCTGGCTCTTTTTTTAACCGCTGATTCTTGCTATCGCTCGCTATCTCCTCTGCTGCTGATACGCTGCAAATTTTCCCCGCTGCGGGGATTAATAAAGGATTATCTTATCTTAAATATGACGCAAGCCTCTGCAGTTTAGCGTAGCTCGGAGAGTAGACACAGTGAGAAACAGCCAAAGGTACCAAATGGCAACATAACCCAGTGGCACAATTATCACGTTGTCACAGTCTGCCATGTAACCTGTTGTCAGCAAGTTGTGAGCTCGGTGATAAACAAAGCTTCCCAGACAGGCAGCAAATAAAAGTATTGATATTCTCCTCTTTTTACACCACAAAAAAAACCAAGCGTATTTCTCATGTTATAAGACTATCCCTTTAAATCCGCACGCGGCATGATTTATTCATCCATTTATTTATTTTTGGCTTTGTTCAGGGTCAGTGTCAGGATCAGATGATCAGAGGGGTCGCTCATCAAAGCAACGCCGGATGATGTGAAATGAAGACGGCGGGAGTTACTTCCACCTGCCTGCGCTTTATTATCCGTGAGTATTCCTGACAGAGCACTCGGGAGGCAGAGGATGTGTGCCCGTGTGTGTGTGTGTGTGTGTGTGTGTGTGTGTGTGATCACATTTGAGTCCACTATGTAATTATAGATTTAGTAAACCCGAGGCTTATTGTGACTCAATCAACCTCTGATTTGTTGGGTGGACGGATACTAATGGTAATGAGGTGTGTGTGTATGCGTGTGTGTGTGTGTGTGTGTGTGTGTATGTGTGTGTGTGTGTGTGTGAGAGAGAGGAACATGTGTGACTCTGTTGGTCCTCACACCAGCATATATGAACTATGCATTTGCATTACATAATGTATCATCTTTTTATTCTCGAGATATGTGCAGCATGCCACTGCCATATTGATACAGATATGAATATATTTATGTGTTTTTCACAAACATGCAAAACACATTTTTTATGTGTGTATAAATAAAAATAATAATAAAATAAAAGACAGCCCATCTGCTGAACAATCCCATGGTGTATTTATAGCCAAGATGTATGGATTTCTTTACCGAATAGGCAAAGAGGATTACGGGATTTGTATCTTTGTAGTATCTATAGAAAGGGATGAATAAAAAATAAATAAATGGATAACTGGAAAGAATACTCGTGCAAATCATGTTACGTCTTCAAAATGCACAGAACAAAAGCGAAACATCCGCAGTTCAAACAACCTGCCTCTAATTTGCCCCGAGCCTCTTAATTAATTTATCTATTTCAACAACTGCCACGGTGGGCGTACGGCGTGTACTGCTGCGCGCGCTTTCATTCCTAACTGCATGAATCTCCGCTAATAGCTCGGCTGCGAGTCTATAAGGTTGAAAAACCACCGTGTAAATCCTTGACATTAAATCCATTTTATGTTGCCGACTGACCCGGAAAAACAAAATTATGGCTACACTTGCTCTCCCGCTAATTGGAGTAAGACCACAGACGCGTTTTATTTACTGAATATAAAACAGTACCTAGCGCGGCTTCAAGCCACAATCAAGGTTTTTCGGCTTCTCTGTTCATTACGCTAATCAATGATGTGCAAATCCACTGTCATCCCCGCAAACAAATACCGCGCGCCACCCGGATGGAGCGATCTAGGAGATAAGTCGTTAGAAAGGGTAATTAGATGTGACAGAAGTAAATTACAATGTAAGAGTTCAATTTCAAGCCTACTCATGCGGGCCGTAACATGTCATGGAACACGTAACTGCCACTGCATACCTGTGTAAAATGACATGAAACAACGAGTGTAGCGTGTTCAGAGCACAACAGACAGATGTATAATCTCTTAGTAGAACTTAGTAGAATTGGGGGTATGACCAGAACCATGTAATCCCTTAACAAACCTCGTCGATTTCTTTCCAACTCCTCGATGACGCTTTCCGTGACTCCTGGCCACGACTAATAAGAGACCTGCGCCATATGCACGGCCGTCAACACTTTGACAAGCGAATTAAAATAATTTGACACACGACTCTCTCTTAATTGCGCCGGGGAGAGGGTTGTCGACGCGATTACTCACCGAGGCCGGGCGGGTTCTCGGGGCACGGCGGCAGCGGCTTGGGCGAAGGCGTCTGGTTGGTCTCCGGCTGCGTGCTGGGCACCAGCTGCTCGCCCGTGGCCAGGAAGCTGGCCGAGGTGGCGTTGGGTCTGGAAAGGTTGTAGTAATAAAAATGATGTCCCGCGTTCCCCGCCGCCGCGCCTCCGCTGGCGTTGTTCCTGGAGCCGTTGCGGCCGTTGTTGAAACGGCTGAAGAGGTCGAAGCGCTGCGTGTAGACGTCAAAGTACAGGATCATCATGATGAGGAAGTGGAGCAGGCAGAGCAGCAGGACGCCTTTGCAGATGCGCTCCAGAGTCCGGCCCAGCATCAGCCGGGTCATGGCCGACGAAGATGACCGTCCGGCGACGGCCAGCCACGACAACGCTGGCGCGGCTACAGGCATGCACCCACCCCGGCAGCCATGTTAACAGAAAAAAAAATACTAAATGTTAGAGCTGAGGATGTTGGATCAGAGATGTTAGATCTCTGACAGGAACATGCGGGTTGGCTGACACCCGGCTATCTGACGTTGTGCAGAGGTCATGGGGTCAGGTGCACCAAACGTCTGGTTTGCCAGCTTGTTCCTGGATCCCCCGCATGACAGGCTGACTGATATGACTTTCCTCCGCCTCAGTATCTTGGTGAGATGACTCCGACCCTTGAGCTGTTGCAGATAGTGAGCGAACGGGTACAAAAGACAAAAGTTCAGGATAATCTCAAGGCCTCAGTGTCAGATAAGCATGGTTGTATATGGCTGTGTGATGCTATGTGCTGTGTAGCCAAGTACTGAAAGTCAGTCCAGGGAGTTCGAGGACTTGCACTGAAAAACCTCTGGTTAATAAGTCAACCCCATGGTTTGGCGCTGCTGCAAACATCCGCTAACATTCATCAGGGCAGAGCTGACGGCTCCTCCTTCTTCTCCTCCTCCTCCTCCTTCTCCTCCTCCTCCTTCTCCTCTTCCCTCAGGCGTCAGGTCTGGGTTTGTTGGATTATAATCTCTGTGCCCTGTTGCTGAAACCGAGAGAGTCTCCGCCACCTGGGAAAAAAAACAACAACAAAGGCAGAAGTCGTTTTAAATTACAGGAATTCATCAAATGCGGAGCGACAATAACGTCACTGTGCCGTTAAATCACGTTAACGTTGTGACTGCTTGTTTTAACCAGCGCAGGTGAGGCGGCATTAATCAAGACCTGCGCATTTACGCTCAATACAGCGATATTATGAGTTATCTGCTGTACGAAATCAAACCACGCGTCATTGATCTTCCTCTGGCAATTTAACAGTATTCAGTGACCCCTGTTCTTATGCGATGGGCCTGGTTGAAGAGCGCTGGAATAAATTTCGAGGTTCACTCTCGGTAGAGAGAGAGAGAGAGAGAGAGAGAGACAGAGAGAGAGAGAGAGAGAGAGAGAGAGAGAGAGAAAAGACACATGAGAATAACAACAGAAACAGAATCGACAACAAAAAGCATCTAAAGACGCAGACGAGCAAGAAAGCTTTGACTGGGGCTGCTCAGCCGAAATGACATGCCAAGTCAATTTTCCAGTCAAGTGGTTTAAAAAGCATTTATGATGGAATGAGAAGGCAAGAGGGAATACACAACTGAGCGAGCATACCAGCAAAGGGGAGGTGGAGGGGCCACTTACAACTTTCCCACAGGCCACGCTTATTGCAGCTTTATGTTTTTGTTTTTTTGTTTTTTTTCCCCAATCGATGAGAGAAAAGAGGAAGATGAGGTTGAAGTTGAGGATAGAAAAGGCTCGCTGAGACTTTGTGATGGAGAGCCAGCGGAGTCGGAGGGAGAGAGGCAGAGTGGGCAGATAAATGTTTGAAATACTAATGCTGGTAATTGGAAAAGGATGAACATCTAATGTGTACTGGCAGCTCAGAGTTTCTCTAGCGGTTCGTAACATCACAGATATCCCCATGGGAAATTCCCTCAATTTTGGCAAACGTTAGCTATTCCCAAAATATTTTGCATTTCTGGGAACTGGCTGCTCCTGTTTGAATAGAGAGAGAGAGAGGGACTCCAACTTGAACCATCCTGAACCCCAGTCTACTTACTGTCACTCATGTAAGATACAAATCAATTCATTATTTGGCTGAAAAGTTTTGTAATGTTGTAAATGGGGTCTTATCGACCACTGCATCTCTACCGATGCCAATACCGACACAGTACCGATACAACAATATACAAAAGCTCAGTGTGTTTAGAGGGAAATACAAGATGGGCTAAACCATTTTTTTTATTCTGAAATGATAAAGAAAGTGAGGCTTACTTACTTTATTTACTCATTTTATTACTTGCTTCATGACTGTGTATATGTCTGTGTATAAGCTTAAGTGTCAACTACCAAAGTGAGTCATCAAAGTCATCAAAGAATTGTTTTCTTGACATATACTAACTAACAACAATATAGAATCTAGAATCTTCCGTTCTTGATGAATCTACATTAAAACTGTTAGAAAAGACATTCTAGGCACTGAAATAATGTTAGCCTAGAATATTCTTTTCTATAAAATGAATAGCAAACATTAATAAAGATTGTTACTGACACAGCACAACATGGAAATGTTATTATAGAGTTCATATAACACGCATAGAATTCTCTATTCTTGACAGGTCTATGTAAGCAATCTAAAACAGTATCATTCTATTCCAGACAAATCTACAGATTACTTAGACTAGATCCCAGTCATAGCATTATTACTTTCTAAAACCTCCATGTTGGTAAACAAGTGCATTATTTTTGTTTTGTTTTTTTATTCAAAGTTGATGGGTAAAACAGTTCAGGGTATTTCAGTTTCTACTTTTGTTACTTTCTACTCAAAATGTAGATGAAATCTAAACAACTGGTTGCTATAGAAGTACCTGTACTACCAACACGCATGCTGCTGATCTCCCTAGCGATTACATGACCTCTGACACTATATCGACATTTTTGGTTGTGAAACAAATCTCCAGCTGTTTTGAGATGTTTGTGTAAAGGAACGCCATCACAGAGAGAGAAATCTGAATCAGAGTTTTGGAGGAAGTCTCCACCTCGCTTCTCGAGGCGGGTGGAGGCTAAACGCAGAACAACTGAAACGCGCCGGGTCTGAAAGCTGCATTCTGACTTTTGTCCGTGGGCAGCTTAGTCAAGACTGCCAAGACTGAGCCTCAAGAGACATTTTTATGTGTGTGCGCGCGCGTGTGTGTGTGTGTGTGTGTGTGTGTGTGTGTGTGTGTGTGTGTGTATGCGTCCAACTTGTTGGTTAATGAGATGGATTTCTGCTGACCGAAGGACCTGGACACAGCACGCCAGCTGCACCAGAAGAGCTGGAGCAGGTCAGGATTTATTTCCCAGTCCTGCTACTCCTCAGCGACTTGAAGAGGCTGGCGTGTGTACTGTAATGTATCGGGGGGGGGTGAGTTTTTTTTTTTTCCAACCATGTGGAGAGGCAGTCAGGCAGATAACCAGTGGGCAGAGCGAACAGTGGTAGCCATATTAGCTCGGGTTAAGGCAGGTACCGTACCGACAGGTGTTGAACCCAGTGATCCCGTGGTGAATCGACAGCAGAACAACAACCAGAAATGAACCCGAAGAAGCTATTTGGCACCAGAAGAATCACAGGACTTATCAGAGATCAATGTAGCTGCAACACAAAGGGGCCGAGGGGCTGAGGAAGCTAAGCTCTTAAGATCTAAATTTATGGGCCTGTCGGCTTCTTTATTTGCTGGCATTTCAAAAAGTGCTATCTCGGATTTGTATATATATATATATATATATATATATATATATATACTTTTGTTTTGTCCTGAGAAAGGTCAGAGGACCGGAAACAAAAGAATATAGATGCTGCAAATAGAATTATCTGCTGTGCTCCTCTTTATTTCTCTCACTCTCGAGGATGTCTCACACAGATCGCACAATGCCGAGCGTTTTCGCTTTCAACTTCGTATGTGAGTCACATGGGGGGGGGGGGGGGGTAACAACAAAATCAGAAATCAGCGTGTGAAGTCTCTGAAGCTTGTAAGCGAAGGAGAAAGGGGGAGAAAGATCAAGAGCTGAGAAACAGCAGCAGTATGTTCCCCAGCAGTCTCCAATCATATCGTGTCTGCCAGAAAAAGAGACTGTACGTGTCCACGAAGATGTTCAAGGTTGTTTCTAAATAATAAGAGCTAGAAGGACAGTCAAGGGCAACACGCTGCAAGTCTTGATTCCTACTTTCATCAAATTGAAGCCAGAGGTGCGTCTCAGTGTGGTAATATCTCACGTAGCGAGTAGCTGGCTCACTAATCTCCACATAAAGCTGCAGAAGGTGCAGCCTCCGTCATGGAGGTTAACAAGCACCCTAAACTCATTGTTCAGTGGGTTGTGATTTAATTATAATGCTGCAAGTGTGAAATTGTGGAGTGAAAAAATGGATGTAGTCAAAGTGACCTACCCGGAGCAAAAAAATGACAACATGAAATATGAAAAAAATATATATTAAAGGCATAGTTTGGAGGAAAACTGATCGAATCATTCCGCATTTAGATGTAAAGTCTCTAGGGAACTTCTAAAATAAAAGACTTTGTGCTTTAATCTGTTTGATATCATCGCATTTTGAACATCTGTGGTCCAAATCATCAGTATGAATGCATGGCTCCGGACTTTTAGCCTTTGCTCTCGCCCCGCTCACACGTTTATCCGCTTCTGATGTCTCTGATCAACAATGCCGACTCTGTGCTCGGCGCGATAACCCAAATTCCAGTTCGACGCAACCTCCAAAGTTTTCCGGGCAAGTTTTCGCACAAGAGGCGCGGGCGCCAAATGAAAGTCTAGAGTCGAGCTGCACTTCAACCAGAATTCGAGATGTTGACTCGCCAAAGACTAAAGCTTTTAATAGAATATTAAAAAGCACAGGGTCATCCGACCTCGGCGAGACTGACAGAGGAAAGCAGACAACGTGACAGACTGTCATTTGTATTTCATTTCACCGAGGTAAAATAAACACATTTTCTGTCACTCTCCTGCTGCGATCCTCTCACTTCTTCGTTACTGACAGACTAACAGCCAGACAAGCTCTTCGGCTGCTTCTTTAAGCTGCAACATACACAAACGTACACTGAATGCAAACACACACACACACAGAGAAAGTGTAGAGAAGCGCCGCCCTTATTACAAAGTCATACAGAGTCAGGGGTGAAGGGAAACACCTCCACAGCGCCTGTCCTCCCGCTGACGCTTTGATGTTCTTTCGGAGTTCATGTTTTGAAAAGCGCTGTCAGAAGAAACTCCAAACACCCCCTTTTTCTCTGGGTTTGCTGCCATCAGCTGTCACGGAGAGAGACGCGCGGATTGCAGCTTTCTCCCCCCTCCCCCCCCAAAAAAGAAAGAAAATAATGAAAAAAATCACGAAAATACAGTCTCCCCGCACCGCTGCACCGCATTTGTCACCTGGAAACGAACAGTGTGTCGAGGAAACGCCAGTCTGCGAGGGAGCGGAGGGCGCCAGGGCAGCAGACGACATGGGAGACGGGAATCGCTGATTCCTGAGCTGTCTGCCTCTCGCAACCCGGCATTTCAAGTCGAGTGTTGGAGTGTGTCTGTGGTTGAGGAAATCGGATCTCATGAAGCCTGGCTAGACAACCTGAAAACCTATGAAAAGCTCGTTTAAAACGTTAAAAAAATTAGCTTATTTACTCATAGCTGTCATTAGTTTATAACTCTCCATTTAGGAATGTTAATTTTTTTAAATATTTGCTTATTTATTTATTTTGGGCCCATTCATCCTGTATGGTCGCCGCTCTGAAATTTACATTTTAATAAGACTGCAGGCTTAGTTGCAGCACCGTGGTTACAGTTACAGATGTGAGCTCCAGCAGACCCAAGGAAACAACACAAAATATGGAAATTCCCAACAGGAAGGGAGAAAGAAAGTAAAGGAGAAAGGAAAATGCAAAGACATGGATATAAGATTGACTGGAAGTACAGTACATTTCCACATAAATATGAGTCAATTAGAGCTGCAACAACTCATCGATTAAATGACAGTTAATCATCGTCTAATGAAATAATCAACTATTTTGATGATTTAAGCAGTTTTTGGAGCAGGATTTTGAAAAACTAAGTCAAAATTATCTGATCTGAACTTCTTAAATGTGAATATTTGCTGGTGTCTTTTATTCATTGTTATGACATTGAGTTGGGGGCAAAATCGATTGTTTTCTTTGTCAATTAATCTGTTGAATACTTTCTCGACTAATCTATTACATGATTGTTTTATGAAATTATAAATACAATATGCCTGTTTCACAGAAAGGGCAAGATAAATGACTTTACTTTGTTCTCACCTAAACAAGATTACAAAAACCAGACACATGATAAGCCATAAAATATAGAGAATTTACACTTCCTTAATTAGAATCTTCGTCAAAAATGTTTTAAAAGCTTAAATTGACAAATCATTTTCATTTTCAATCATTGACAAATCAAGTTTCAAGTTACTCAATGATTGAAAATGGATGAATGGATGAATTCCTGCAGCTCTAACTGACGACACCTGTTGCAGCCCTTCAATAACGATATTTTCATGCGTCTGCGTGTCATTATTTACAGTCCAGTTGACACGCGTCTCTCTAAGATAATATCCTCGCTCCGTCATGTTTGGTCTTGTCGCATAAATGCAATGGACGCTTTACTTTCACACACACGTTCGCACACTCTGCGTATCAAAGAGCCACACACCTCCGCCGAAGTGCCGACCAAAGCTCGCAGAATGTCGACAACATCTGCACCTTAAAATTTTAATTGGCTGCCAGACGGGTGGCCAGACTGGTAATTTGTGAGGGTGCATAATTCATCGAGTCGAGGTCGAGCATATGCTGGGAGCGGAGGTGCTCTGTGAGTGAACTGGAAGGGGGGAAATGCTTTAAATGTGAAGGGAGGACTCGAAACTCGCCAAACACGCACATAAAAGAGAAAATGGCGATCAACAGCGCAATTCAGACACGATTGTTATGTCTGCTGGAGGGTTAAACATAACAACGGCCTCGTTTATACGGATAAATAACAAACGTCCTCTCGGTCAGGTGTTGTTTTAACTTTGCAGCATCGAGTGCGTAGTTGTTGCTCTGGACTTCTACATCGTCCACTGGTGGGAGCAGCTGGAGCGTCTGTGGGTTGGGTTCAGCTCCAGCTCTGGTCCACAGTAGGGCCAATAGGTCAAAAACACGCCTGAGGAATTTCTAAACCAGTAGTGGTTAATGGTAACCTTTTGTTCAGAGGTTTCTGAGTGCGGCCGTGTGTGTGTGTGTGTGTGTGTGTGTGTGTGTGTGTGTGTGTGTGTGAGAGAGAGAGCAGTGGAGCTCAGATTCGTTCTGTTCCTGAGACGGACGAAGTGCAAATGGAAATATGCACATTACTCTTCTTTGGCCTCACACTGTACGTCTAAGTGTTTTGCCTCGACAGTGTTTGCAGCGCGCGGTGCCACTCTCTTCTCCTCTCCATCAAACCAAACGGCTCGACCTGTCAGGCATTACAGGAGGCAGACCTTCTAATACACGAACACATCGCGATATAGCAGCGGATGGTATACAAGTAGAAACTGTGCTGCATATAACAGATGCCGTTTGCTTCCCCTACGCAGTATAGATTGCAGCAACAATTATTTTCATCGATTGCACTTTTTTCTTATCAATTGCTTGTATAATTGAGTCACGAAAAGTGCGCACACTCCATTGCATTTATAAGCAGCTCTTTCAGCCGACTAAAACCTATTTCACATTCATCCATCCATTATCTCGCACGCTTTTATACCTCAATTTTAGTTCACATAGGGCAAAGGCAGGAGATACACCCTAGAGAGATTGCCTGCCCAGCACAGGGACACAGACACAATGTCATACCTGGACCTGAGGGACTTTTTAGTCTCCATTTGACCGAAACAGGCAAGTTTTTGGACTGTGGGAGGAGTACCTAGAGAAACACAGACAACATGCTAGCTCAACAACACAAATCTAAACAGTTTCAGAGCTGCTTCAGAGCATAGACTGTACATGAAAGATGAACGTAGTCTTCCAGTCTGAAAAGTGATGTCAAAGCGGAAGTGACTGGACTTGCAATGTCACTGAGATCCACTCGGGCTTCAATAAATGTTTTTCACAACTCAGACAGGTTTCAACAGTTAAAGTTTCTCATGCCAGAGTGATCTAGATGTCAATGACATCGACAATTGGTTGACACATTGCTCCTCCCCAGTCCCACCCTCTCAACTAAATATGGTTTCATCTGGCTCCAAACATTCAAGATGGCTGAACCCTGTGAGCCAAACTCCCAACTCCCCAAACAGCCCTTTGCAAACATCACGGACATTGTGACCAATCACTTTTCAACTGCACAAGAGCAACGTCATTTCTTAGTTATATCACCGCTGGTTCGAGTCCAGGACACAGTTATGTGGATTTCTCCTCAGTCGCCCATTGCCATTTAGACCATTGTCTTTATTTTGGGCTCTTTCGCCTTTCTTAAGCCTCTTAAGCTACTGTTTCATGACATAGCCAGAAGATTTTTAGGGGTATTTTTAGTCTCTGACTTGGGTGGTTCTTCCTCCTGGGCCCGGCAAAGAAGCTGTGCTACTCTGCAATCAGTTTTTCAGCAGACAGATGAAAAACTGAGAGGTCCAACTGATAGTTGAATCCAGGAACTTCCAGTTGTGAGGTAACAACCACTCATACACCGTGTCTATCATCATTATCATCATCGTCGTCATCATGCATCATCAACGTGTCCCCATGCTTCATGTATAGAAGGTAACAAACACTAAATGACAGTGAGAACGACACCTGCCACAGACAAATCTGTGCTGATGACGGGCAACCTTTTATAGACCTCCATCCCACCCAGAACCAGCACTATGAAATAAAATGTGACACTTTCAGTTTGAGGTTTGTTTTTTTTTTCTTTTACCCCCATCACCACCGTGGCTGTCTCTGAATCAGTGACACCTCGGCATTACAGGAGACATGGAAGTGTGTGCTGTCACCACAGGTCACCCTGATGGAAACACATGGCAGCGGATCAAAGACGACCCACAGGAAGGCTGGGGAAGTCTGAAAACATCAATCTACGACTAGGGGAGAAGATGAGCAGAAAATGGCTTGCTTGGGCGTAAAAGTAATACAGCTGTGTTGCCCGGGGCGTTTTTTTTTTTCACACACTTTGCTGCAATCCGTTTGAGCACATCAAATAAAGGCACAATATGAGACAATATGAGCGCAGGCCTTAATTTTCCTGTCGGTGACATCATCATTGATCATTTATAATAAGGTTCAATGCAGCAGAGCAGAAGCCCATGCTGCTCCAGCAGCAATGAGAGAACACTGCACCACACACACACACACACACACACACACACACACACACACACACACACACACACACACACACACGTTTTTACGCTTTGTGTGTCTCCGGCAGATGTTTTCAGTGGAAGCCTCAGGCTGTGAGCCATGTTTTGTATACTCATCTTTACCAACTGATGTGGAAGATTACTGTCCAACTGCTTTAAAAACTACTTTTGACCACTTCTATTGTCTGGCTCCAACTTAACTTAACTTAACTCCTGTTAACTTAACTTAACTGTCTGTAAATAGTGCATCATACGACCTTGTGTGTGAAATGTGTTGAACATTCAGATAATTATTATTTGTATTTCGCTGAAGAAGCTCAATAGACTTTTTAAACATATTGGAGAAAGAGGTGTAATTGCATCGGGAGGACTTAAGGCCCCTCTTACATTGTTCTGTCAGGGATGTAATAGGCCATAAACCATAAGGTTCAAAACAAAGGTCCATCCCCCCCCCAAACTTTTTTTTTGCTTGAATCAAAACTATTGCTGTTGTAATCATTGTTTTTCACCTCACAACTTTGTTTGACCAATGTTATCACAGGAACTCTGCACATTGTGACTGTGGGAAAAAGAAGCAACAAATATTCAACACAAGAAAGTTGTGACTGGTGAGTAAATGCAAAATCGGGTGAAGATCACAGCAGGAGTAACTTTCTCTCTTCTTTCGCTCCTTCGCTTGCCTCTGTCTCTTGAGCCCCGGGCCCCTCGCGTTTTAACCTACAACCCAGCCCTCCCAGTCTTATAAAAAATTCATTAGCAATGCTACACTTGATAGTATGGAGCCTCAGAGCTCTCTCATGACTCCAGCACATCTCGCTTCAGGCAAGTTCATCTCCAACAAACCAACTGGTGCACAGAGGGACAAACAGACGTTATCTCCGGCTCGCCTCTCCAAGCCCTTAACACTACGTATTAGATGAAAAAGAAGCCGAACCTGCACTCACTGAAGTTGAAAGGGTGCATGTCACATAACATCACTTTTTTAACTTCCGTTTCTCTATTGACAATCTTAAAATGTAGTCAAAGACACTGCGGGTCATTGAAAGCCTACGAAAATCATCTTTGAACTCTACAAATGAATTTTCAAAGACGTCCTCAGTCGAGCTAGAGATGATCTCCCTCCTGGCTGAAAGCACAAACGAGTGACTGATATAAAAATGAAGAGAGAGAGACGGGGGAGGGAGAGATGGGATGGGAAGATATCGGCAGAGACGGAGCACACTACACACTTGTCATTATGAAGGATCTGGGTCATGTCACTAAGAATCAGGCCAGGATGCTAACAATACAACATATTGTGCGAGGAGTTAAAAAAGAAAAAAAACGACCCACTGTTGTACTGTACCATTGTCTGCATATCAGCCCGGTCCAGAATAAATCATACAATTTAATCTTGATTTAAGACTTAAGTAAAGCAGTCTAGCGCTTCAGATGCATAAATATTCTCTCTGCCTGCAAAACAGAAAAAAAAATGCTTTAAAGAGACTCTGGTTTAAACTTCTGAAAATCTGAATATTTCATGATTTCTTTTTCGAGAAATAGATAAAATATATTTGGGGATTTGGGGAGTTAACAATAAAAACTTTGCACAAAAACAAAATTCTTAATTACACAATAAAGAATTCTTCATTTTTAGCCGTCTTGAGATAGTTAGTGACACGATGAAAATGCCATTTCAGTGCAACGTCAGCATGTTAAACAGAGACACAGTCACCTAAGTCCTGGGCCACAGTCACAGGGTTTGAGGACCTTTTTTGGGTCTCTTTTTTCCCCCCCTCTCTTCTTCTTCTTCCCTGGGCTCCATCTCACTGTTGTGGAGCCACGTGACGCTGCGTCATGAATGAATCAGCCACTCAGCGCCGCTCCGCCACAACACTGACCTTTCAGTGTTCATTAACTGACTGGATTCGACGGTCTCCCGAGCTCATCCCTCATCCTCACAGCGGGGAGGAGGAAAAAAAATGTCAAGACGAGGTGAGACGGGCGAGAGCGAATAAACGGTGGCGAGGTGAAACAGCGAGGTAAAAACACACCTGTTTTCAGAGCTGTTATCTCGGATCACTGGTGCAACTGGCCAGTGAATACAGCCACTGCAATGGACCTCAATGGATGAATCTATCTATAGGCCAATTTTGGGTCACTCAAAAGTGATCTCAACTCTTAAACAATGTTAGGATTCTTAGAAATTCTCTCATGTTTGTGCGCACCCTTCGTGATTTCACCCTCCAAAACCAGTGATCCGTCAAAAAGTTGCACACCACACTATGAATCTTGACCATTATCTTACTTTTTCATTCTTCTTCTCCTTCTTTTCCTCACGTCCCTTCAGAATGGAACTTTTTGTCAAATTAGTGTTAGTCTTTGTTTGACCAAAAACACCTTGTTTTCATTCCTTTAAAGGTCACTCTCACTGCCAACAGTACGTTGAGAGATGTCATCCTTTGCAGCTACTGCCCATGCATCTTAAAGGGAACCTAGAACAGTTGGAATTAGTTTCTCTCTGTAGGTTATTGTGCCTCATGTGCTATTCTGCAAGCCCATTAGGTGTTGGGAATATTATGGTCAAAGATGCAAAGATACGGCTCTGGCTCTTTCATGCTTATCTGTCAACCACACATAATGCAGGCTTGACACATTCATAGATTCTGGATGCGTTGAGTGTGGTATAGTTTGTGTCACTTTCATGCCACGTTCTGCTCAGATTTGTCCATTTCGATCCATATGCCCTTCGTTTGGGGAGGAGAAGCAAACAAAGCAACAAAGATAAAGGTGTTTTTCCATTCTAGGTCTAGGTCAAAGATAAGTACAATATTTCCATATATTGTGCTACAACTATCGCATAAATGCCAAGACAAACAACAAAAACATTACACAGTATTTTTGCTAAGTAACAATTATCATAAATCTCTCCACTGCCAAAAAACTGAAATGTGACAATCTGCTGATTTTCTCCATATTGTATCATTAAAAATGCAGCTGGTGCGGCACAACAACAATTGCTCAAAACAACAGATGAACTGAGAGAGGCAGAAAAACACAACACAAACACACAAACAAACACACACACACACACACACATACACAAACACACTACATGTTTATCAGCTTCAACAAAGCCAACAGAGGAGGCCCGAGGCGAGCCCGGGGGCAGCTTGCAGCAGAGAGTTGTCTCATGATAACCTTACATACATCCCATGAGAAGGTGTGATCACTCAGGGCCAAGTGGAGAGATTACGGGATCGATTCCCCGAACCTCCAGTCGCCGCCAGCACGCCAAAAACCACGTTGGTATTCCTGCTTTAAGGTCGGGTTGAGATGGAGACAGCGCTGGAAAGGTGGCACTTATCCATCCGTTTGCACCGTGTTTGCCTCTTTCATCCGTTGACGCAGATGCGATGTATCGACCCACATTTTTGTTACATAAACTGCGGTAAAATAAATAGAGAAAAGCGAGGAATACAGCGTCAGGCAGAGATGGAGTAAAGAGCAAACAGTGGAAAATAGGAGCAGTGAGGCCGGGAGAAGAGTGGTAAATGAGAGCGAGCCTGACCTCTGCCCTCCCCCACCGTCAGCCACCGCTCATAGAGAGAAGGGAGCAGGGGAATGGGCAATTACACCACTATCTCTCTGTCTATCTATCCATCCATCTATCTATCTATCAATCTATCTACAGTATCTGCTCTGAGCAGCAAACATCTGCACTCTGAGGGTGATGGAAACGTCCTTGCTTCTGCAGCATGTGTAGGACAGAGATTAAAGAAAGAGAAAAAAATTAACCACTCCACAGGAATGATTTGCCTCCGAGCCCATTGGCTCCCTCTTGCGATTTGACAGCTGGCAAAACAGGAATGTCAAACCAACTCGTGCATCGATGCTGTTGGAAACGCTCCAAAGTCAAGGTATCACCAAAGTCAGTGCTTGGATTTCTATTTTCTATGGTTTTGTTTTTTGTTGTTTTTTTCCGATTCATATAATTTACTATAATGGGAACCCCTTATTTCCACTGGATGCATATTCAGCCCCAAACAGCATCGGTCAGTCCGCAGGACTCACACACATCCACTTTAGTCAATGTCACAAATTTTGACTGACTCTGTGTTTGTTCCAGAGGTTTGTAAGATGCAGAGACGATACTCAAGGGTTCAGCAGGATTCAGGGCAGGAGCTCAGACACCATTACCTTACCATAATTTTCAGAATAAAAGCACCACATTGTATTTCGATTCGAAGCAGAAAAGCTTGCAAATCCAGCATTCTCTTCAACTGGTCATGTTGTTTCATGTGTTTATATACGTGCTGTTTCCCCTGAATTACCACAAGAAATCTGAGTCTTGCAGCTCCAGCTGACTAGTTTTGCTTCTTGCTAGAAGACAAGGACTGGGGACTGACGGGGCAGAATTTATGCAGCACTGTCAGACCACTGCTGTTTCGGACTGAATACACATCCAGTGGAAAATAGGGACAACATGCATGTTTTAGGGAACTGCCACAGACAGGTCCTCAGCTTTTTTCATTGCAGCGAGACAACAGAGCTACCCACCGATCTACCTTTCAAAAGCACCTGAAATCTTAATTTGCAGCTCACTAAACTGCACTGTCACAAACGCTTTTCGAAAGATACCCTCCTCGCCATTATCTGATTATTGTGACAGACAAATTATACCACAGTGTAATCTGTGGACTCGTGACTGCGGCTTCACAGACAGCAAGCTACAAACAAGGCTTAGCTGAAGAGAAAAGACCAAATCACAAAAGAGCCCAGACATAACCGGAACAAAACTCCAGAGCTCTCAGTCCTCAACCCTTCCCTCCATGCGGATATTAAATTGCCTCTCAGCTGTCTCTGATCCAAAGGAGGTCGGACTGTTTAAAAAGTCTGTTATCACATTGCCTCCCGCTCTTCTTTTGTCTGCCTTCTCTCAGCAAATAACCAGTGCCCTGCCTTGTCTTATTGGTGCTATTCTTACTCGGGTTGTTGTTTTTGCCAATTTTTCTTGTTTTTCTGAACAAAAATGAAAAGAACTGGTGAGAAGTTGCTTGAGATGGATGACAACCGTTCCTTCCCTCCGATACCTAATATTTTTGAACAGTTTACATGCACACCTGAAGCAAAGAAAGATGTCATTAATGAAGATGAATTTAACATGATAGCTCTGCTGCTTAATAAATAACATAACAGACACCAATAGAGTTGTTATCATGGCAAATACTACAACAGTTATGACTCCTAATAGCATTTATTATCATTTCAATCAGCTGCATTGGTCTATAAAAAAGATTTTACAGAATGAAAACCCTAACCCTCAAATGCCTCATTGACAGAAGGAAGGCTACAGATGCCGCCTTGCTAGCTTCATCTTTAGCATTAGCCGTAGCAGCTTTAGCATCTGCATAATCCATACAGCATTATTTCGATGGTGGAACCTGCAGAGATTAGATATGTTGTAATCCGTCCTCTTTTTACATTTTCCTATAGCATTTCAGCCCCAAACTGATGATAGCGGCCTGGGCGACCAGACACTGAAAACAAGTGAAATCAGAACATGACCAAGAAGAATTTCACTATTGGACTTCTCGCCGTGATGTCATTTTTTTCAATATCGGTGCGGATAAATATTATGTATTCCCAGAAATTGCAGCAGTCACTTCCACATTAGACGCTGAGCAGCATTTCAGGGAACGTCCTCCTGTGCCACGTCTGCTGTTCTTCAGCCGGCTGCTTCCCCTCATCTTATGCAAATGCAACAAAGTCCCGACAGTGGCTCCACAAATCCATGGGCTACATTGGAGCCATCAGCATCATCATCATCATCACCATCATCTCTCTCGCTCTCTCCGTCCTCTTTCTCTACGTCTCTCTCTCCCTCCGATCCAGCTGCTCATTTGGCAACAGAGCAAAGAAATAAATGAAGTGCTTCGGCGGAAGGAAAGCTTCGCTACGAGAGAGATTGCGTGCAGAGGGAGTGAGATGAGGGTTTTAGTCTGGGGGTTTTAAAGACAGTTTATTTAAATGAGAGTCTTTTTTGGGGGGCTTAATATATCAGAGGGACATTAGGCTTAAGGGCACTGCTGTCCAATTATTCCTTAAATGGCTGTTGGGTTAATCAACCTGTGTCCTTCCATGTTATTTCTTCTATGACTCCATTGGATGAAAACAACATGTAGGACAGAGACTAGAGCCTGAGCTGAAGATAAAGCAGCTGTAGGAGCTTTCTGATTTTTCATCTGAAAATTGAAGAATTTGAAGTGGTCTAAGATGAAAAAGTGGCAAGAAATCTCTCGCTACTAACTAACAAGCTCATCCGAAGTGTCTGCAAGACAAATCCGATATCTTTGATGAATAGTTTGATATTTCTGGCTTATTTGTCTTCTTAATGAGTAAGATATGAAGGTTGATGATCATGTTATAAACAAGTCACACAAGACGAGAGGGAAATGCTATGCCATCGCAACATGTAAAGGAACTAAAATGCTACAACCTTAATCTGTAAAAAAAATCACCGCTTTAACATCAACACATGGTATCTTGTTGACTTGTGTGTGAAATTGCTTTGGAAGTCAGATATGATATGTGCACACACACAGTCCCAAAGGGAGGAGGCTGTAGTGGGTGTATGCAAGGGTCAAACGCAGGACTTCAAAGTCGCCCTTTGATCCTCCCCTCGATCCCAATAAAAGTAGGCTGGTGTCTGAACCTGAACCGGACCGTGAATATTAAACAAGACTTTCGGAGGGAAAGCCATTAGACCTAAGACATCAATCGGAGAGATATTAGTCTACAAAATAATTACAATGCTAACAGGCTGGGTGGTCTTGCCCCTCCCAGTACCCTCAAGGCCGGACATCTCTGCGGATACAGCATCTGACCCGATGCCTGCTAAATTCCATTTCTAAGTCCAGTGTTGGATTTCTACTGGCAAAAATTCACCGTAATATCACAAATCAGCAGTTAAAAATCAGCTTATATTTACCTAAGAATACGCTTTTTACACAAACTGTTATTGGACAAGATGGGTAACCAATTGGAAACATAAAAATATTGATCAGCTGTGATTTGGACTGGCACTAAAACCCTTCCTTGAGATATAAACAGGACATAACACTTCAGAAATTAAATAAAGCTCCACCTTTTTAGAGGCCAAAGAAAAGAAAAAATGAGCATTAGTCTTGTCCCACAACACCACTGTTACTACAACAACACACACACAAACACACACACACGGTTCCCATGACAACAAATCCCAACACAAAAGAGCCAGCGGTATTATCAGTGTTATCGGGACCGGCGAGGCGAGGACAGTGCGTGAACCTGGGGAAACCGAGGCGAAACGTGCTGTTTGCTCTTCGCTGAGCTTCGGGGGAACGCGACTTCAATCTGCGGCGGAGTTTTCCCCTCGTGTGAGACTGAGCAGGGCGAGAGCGAGTGAGGGGGACTTGATCACAGTATTTACACAGAGCTGATCCAAACACACTGCGAGAGGACGGGAGTGACACAGCACGCTCCACTCAGCCCGGATACGCCACACACACACACACACACACACACACACACACACACACACACACACACACAGATATATACGTACACACACAGGCAGGCAGCTGCTGAGTAATACCGACATCCGGACTTGACCCTCAGTCACACAACACTGAAGATGTAGGTTTATGAAAGTTATCTCCACAATATGTCAAAATTCTGCCTCGAATTGATTGAATTCATTCAGAATCATCCAACATTTTTGCCAAGTTATTCCATTAAGACCTCAATAAATTAAAACGGCGCAAACATTTGGCAGCTAAGTGGTTCGGTGCCTTTGCTATCATCACTAAAATATTCTTATAATTACAGAGTAAACTGTCCCCTGACACAGTGAAATGTTTTATGGATATTTCATATGATGTTCAGTGATGACTAACAGTGTAGAACATCTGATAAAGTCTATAAATCCAACAGCCATTGCCATGCTAAATGCTGATATGCTTATATATGATACGCTTTATTTTCTTATATCAATCCTATCAAGCGACTGTTTTGCACTGAAATAGCTGCACCTTTACTCAGCTGTTTATTTAGCTGTTGTTACACTGACACTAAAGGGATTCTGAATGTGATTTCTTTCCAAACAGTGGAGTTTGGAGAGTAACACTATAAATTCATGAATGCGGAGCAGATCGTTTCCTCTGGAAACTGCCACTGAGATGAGTTTCAGGGACCTTTTATGCATTTGCCTATTTGTATTGTTTTCTGTTTCTTTTTGACATTCATACATGTTTTAGGTGCAGATTTCACTGGTCCGGCATCAGGCTGTTCAACACAGGAGACTGTGCAGCTTGTGTCCATTCAAACTAAGTTGTACTAGTTAGTTCAGTTTATTTTTACCTCTGTACCTTTTTTTAGAAAAAAGGCTTTTAAATCAAAAAGACCTTGAGAGCTTGGTACTCTGGCGACCCCCTGGTGAGACTCACCCCTCCCAGGATGGAACCAGTGGCTCAGGTGACTTCCTCTGCACTTTCCAAAACGTTCCCTTGCAGGCAACCAAGAGTATAAAACGGGGTGCGCAAGAATAAGAACAGGTGGTGGTACCCTGACCCGAACCTGTGACCATCTGGCTCCAAGGCTGCTTGGCCACTGAGCCATTTACGAAATATCCTGTTGTTATAAAAAAACAAAGGAAGTAAAAACAGCAGGAAGGACCTCTGTTTGCAATCAACAGCCATGCAAATCTGGCATTTCAGTGGGAAGCCTGGACTTAAGACCATAAGCCAGCAGCAAGCTGCCTGAAAAACAATAACAACTACATTAAAACTGCCTCTTCTAAGAAAACCCCACCATGCCACACCACCTGTATTGACACAGCCTGATGCCACCATCACCTCCCTGCTATCCGATCTGCCTGTGGCCAAGTCAGAGATCACACAGGTTTCCACAGCAGATGGCCCCGGCAATATCACTGCACATGGGTGACCACAGCCGCATAAATGAGCTCCAACACGCTGGTGCTAATGCCCCCCTCGATCTCTCCTCCCTTCCCCTGCCTGGTCTGGAGCTTCCAGCAGACATTTTGCCTCGTCCCACTAAGCACCGACAGCGTCACGGCGGGCAAACGCACACAATGCCAGGGCGCCCGAGAGCGAGCGAGATGAATGGAGAGCGCCTCTTTGTCAGAAATATCTTATAATACCTGGCCACCTGTCCAGCGGTCTGCTCTCTCCCTTCACAGATAGGCACCCCTGGAACACCTTTGGGTAACAAAGCGAGCAAGATAATGAACGAACATCCTAAAATAAAGCTGCACGTCTGCACACAAGCGCAGTGTAAAGCTGTCAAAAGCAGCTGGCCTTTGTCAAAAGGAGAAACTTTGTTTTTTTTCCAGGCTGCAGTGACAAAATGCAGATACATACATACAGAAATGTTAAGTATAATCATTACTTTTTCTATGCTATGCTTCTAGAGAAGCTAATTCCATATTTTGTAAAACAGTTTCTATTTCTCTCCCCCACAAGAAAGTAACTGAAATATCGTTGCATGACATCATCATGAAGGAAGATAATATTGTAGGCATCTGACCTCACTTGAAAGCCTTTGTCCGCAGATAAAACTCACTTTTGACTCACTTCACTCAACGAGGAACACTGAGCGAGGTAGTTCCAGCCTCTGAAGCAATGCCCCCCCCCCCAAAGATATCCCGTGTCATAAATGAGAGAGATGTCACATTGGATTACACTCTAGGTACACAGCCTCGGTGTAGACGCCTGGTTAAGTTAAGCATCATGATGAAGAATTCCCCCTCTCCGCCTCCTCTCCTTCGTCTTGCACTTCTCTCTCTCCCTTTCTCTGTCCTTTCTCTCTCTCTCTCTCTCCAGTCCCCCCAGTGTATTGCCAGGCTGTGCACACTGGCACTCTCAGCTCCTTGTGATGTTGTGACAAGACCACAAGACAAGAGAGGCTGCAGACTTTTGTGTCCTGTATCTAAAACTGGAGAAATGTGTAACAGCACTGCTGTGTTTGTCATATTAAAACGAAATAGAAAAGAAATAGAAAGTGGATTCTCAAAAAAACAATATTAAAAAAAATTGAGCTCCACATTTACAGTAGGAGGACAGTGCTTAGGCATGCCTGGTATGGCGGATGTAAAGATGCTGCTAGAGTGTGTGAAATGTGCATGATAACAAAAGAGGATGCTCTAGCCCCATGATATCCACAGCTCAGACTAAAAGCAGGAGGTTTACAGGACGTGCGGCGGGATGTGGTCGGGGAGGAGGCAACATCTGCAGACTGGGTGGAAACAAAGAGGGGAGAAAGCGATGCTGGATGAAACAATGCGTCCCAGGGAGCAGATGGAGACAAGAGCACCTACCTTGATGTTGTCAAGCGAGCACTTTGTATCTGTGCATCTTCATCACAGGATCAGCGGCAGCAGCAGCGGCTCTGCTTCCCATCTCAGAGCCACATAAGAGACTGCCACGTTGCATTATGTTGTGGAAAAAATAATAATATGAGTGAAATTTTTTAAAAAGAGAAGAGCTGGAGGCTGAGCCCAGCTCGCCCTGCTAGTACGGATAACTATAGTCTTTTCTTCTCCACAGACAGGCTATTCCGTGTGCTCCGAAGAGGAGGAGGAGGAGGAGGAGGAGGAGGAGGGGGAGGAGGAGAAAACACTCATGTTTTGGAGCATTTTTTATTGTTGCCGTGTCCTACCGCAACCCAGCGAGCAAAGAGGCGTCCCGTTTCTCCGTCATCCCGCTGTGTTTTGCTGAGGGGGGTACGATAAGAAAGCTGTGGAAAAATGATGCTCTGAGGCTGAGGCAGCGAGCAGGTCCCTCCGCTCCTGCTGACTACGGAAGCCCGGCCCGGCCAAAATACGCGCAGCTCTGTTCCACTCTCTTTTATGCAGACACCCAGCTATTAATATGCAGAGGGAAACATTGTCATTTGTCCTTTTAGGAAATGCTGAAAAGGTTTCTATTCACAGCAGAATGAATAGTTTTATTAATTGTTCGAGTTCTCTCTTTCTTTCTCTCTTTCTTGTCAGACTAAACATTACGTTCATATTCATATTGATGCTTCATTCTCAAAGGAAAAACAAAGGCACATTTTTCACAAATTTGCAAGTAGTGGACAGTTAAGTATTCATCATAACAAGCTTTTCTCTCTTTATTTTAGACAGATTGTAGATTTTTGTGGCATTTAGGTTGACAAAAGCTCTGCATGTAATAGAGATTATTTGTTTTATTTGATTTTAGATTCAGTGGTTGTATTATATCGTAGTTTTCTCAGGACCGAAGAGAACAAAATTTCAAAACACTGCATATAGGGAAAATCTGCCTATAGAGTGACTTTGACTTGCAAAATGTGAGCACCATTTATGATCCTGTTTGGGGTTAAAAGTCATCAGAAGAATCACACACAGACCCCTCTAGACTCTAGATTTATAGCAGACAGACAGCAGTGAATGGAACAATCTCTCAAAGCTGAAGAGTAGACTGATTTTAGATGGCAGATTGGTAGAAGCTTAAAATGTATAAGAGTTGGGAGAAAAAAAACTGCGAGAGTATTATTTTTTATCTTTAAATGACTTCTGGAACATCTGGAATCAGATCAATAATTCGGCGTATAATGTGATCTCCCGCAGACAACAAAGGACTAATATAACAAATGGGAATCATAAACTGTGTGGTTTTGTGAAATATTACACTATAAAACGTATGAGCACTCACATTAATGAATATTAAGTTGACGTGCAAAGTAGAGCTGACCTCTCACTGCGCAGCGGCACTTTCACTGGCAAATGTTGTGGTATTTTGCGCCATCTAGTGGACGCAAGGTAACACTGATTCATTTGCACATGCAAAATAGTTTTTATTGTAGTAAAAATGGATAAGCAAGCAGAAGAAGGGGCAGAAAACAAGGCAGGAGGCATTTTCTTTTCTTAAGGACATTTATTAAGTCAGAAGGACGATTTGTGTTTTGTTATTGTACACGATGTCAAAAACGAGTTACTCTCTGATCACCATCACGTCAACATAATTCACACACACGGTACCAACTACAGTCACTGAAAGCCTGGGGTTTGGTGCAGAGCCTGGTTTGACCACACAGGAACCTCAGAGTCACATCAGGAAGGCAAAGACCGCCTTCCCGCTTTACACACCCTCAGGAGGCCAGGTCTGGCTGCGTTAACACATTTTCATACGTAAAGTTTCGTTGTTTATATTCATTCACAACTCCTCGAAAGGGGTTTCGGGGTGGGGGGGGGGTTACAGGAAAGACAGGGAAGACTTGAGACGATTCACTACTAGCCACGGTCTGCCACCTAAACTTGTGGAATGACACATCGAGAACAAAAAGCAAATGTTGCTCCTCACAGACATTTTGCACTCAGTGTACGCGTCAAAGTTTATTCTTCTGTCGGCCGGAACAGAAACGAGTCTGCGCAGATTCATGAGTCAGCAACTGAAACGAGGACGTGAACGGCATCTCGCTGATAAAAAGAAAAAGGTACACGCTGCCATGACAAAGATTCAACGATGGCTTTGCTGTGATTTGTCACTCAGATTGCACTCTACCCCAAACACGAGACTAAAGCGTTAAACACACACATAAAGCTTCTTGGAGGAATGTTAGAAAATAATTTGGTAACACACACTCAAACATGACAAGAAGCACATTCAAATAAAAAAAAGAAAGATATGAAAATATGTAGATTTTTGTCTAAATCCGAGTGCTGCGAAGTTGCCGGGTGGTAATACTAGTCACTGAGATGCTCTTTACTATCATAAAGATAATAAAGTGGTTTATTTGAGACGTGTAGTTCAGGTTTCCTAAAGGATGAGCTTGCATGTCCACAATCTTTTGGCTTCTATTTCAAGCCAACAATAAACATTCAGGTCCAGGTCAACCCAGCAATCCGGTCAAAGTTCTGGTTTGAGAACCGTGAAAGTTATGGCAGGGGACTAAAGATACTGTGAAGGAAGGAAGAAATGAAGAGTGACATATTCAGAGCAGATCTGCAGCTGTGATCTGACACTATTGGGCCTCTGCTAACTGTGTCCAGATCAGAGGTAAACTCTAAATCGAGACTTCATAGATTCTCGGTCACTTTTGGAGCACGGGGCCCGACATGAACACTGTTATTAGTGGGGCCACAGCGTGTGATGTAAGGACCACTTCCATATGAGCAACAGACGGGTAGAAAAACAGAAATAGAAGTGACAGACCAGGCTACAGTCATTAACACAATGGTAAACACCCTCATGCTTAACAGGAAAATAAAGAACAAAAAAGGTTCACTTCTCCAGCATACACACACACTCACACACACACACACACGCTCACACACACGCTCACACACACGCTCACACACACGCTCACACACGAATATTTTCAAACAGTGGAGTTTTTAACTCATGGTTCAGCCGAGAGCGGTCGGACGTAAAACTCACGGAGATGTTCGCTCAGCAGTGGCTGCACGCTCCGCTCTTCCGTGAACGATGGCTTAAAAACAATACCAGGCAAATAGAGACATTTAAATAATTTACGATGTATTTACACAATAATCCATCTTATTTTTCCAGCAGTGGTGGTGGTGGTGGTAGTACATCTTCTCGGCGTGTGAATGCGAGTCTTCTAGTCGCCCATCTTTACTTTCGACGTCTGGAGGGAGAGGAAGAAAAAAGAACAGGAAAAGTTGAGATTTTAGTACAGAAACCACAGATATAGACCAATCTCGTCTGAAGTAAATTGGTCATGTGACCCCTATATAGTGTCTGGAAAGCGCAAAAAGGAAGAAAAAAAAAAGTGCAAAAAATGTTTTTTGAAATGTAGGTGTTTCCATTATCAGTGCTTTATTTAGGTTTTGCACATTTCTAGGGATAATAGAAACACTCCGACAGATAATAATTGTGAAAAGAATACTATATACTATACTAATTGTTGTAAAGCAGTATAGACTCCTTATATTATACTGAAACATTAAACAGTGCCCATCCTTGCACAAGCCCAAAAAACAAGAAGGTGGAGCCGTTCTCATTCACCTGCAGAATGGCTACAATGACCCCGAACAGGCCGATGGCGCTGCCGAAGATTTCCACGATGAGGATCTTGACGAAGAGGCTGGCGTTCTGGGCGTCAGCCAGCGCCGCCCCGCTGCCCACGATGCCCACGCAGATGCCACAGAAGAGGTTGGAGAAGCCCACGGTCAGACCAGCTCCGAACATGGAGTAACCTTGGGGGAGGGAGAGACGGCTTTATGCACAGTGGACCCGGATACGGTAATATCAGTGAGGGCCATCTGTTGGCAATAATGAGTGAGTGAGCTCGAGTTGAAGACTGTATGTGTTCATTGCTATTGTGTAGTGTGTGGATTAGCGTTTCCCATCCATCTGCTTTGTGAATTTGGAATCAAAATACATAGAAAATCTGCTCACATTTCAGAAAATTCCCCATTGTGGGACTTCTTAAGATTTATCTTGTTGTATACATAATTTGTGCAGTTTTCTCTTCAAATGATATCAAGGAGGTGGATTTCTCTTTCTTATCTTTCCATCCATTTAACATCCATCCATCCACCCATGGCATCTGCTGGAGCCCCATCACACATAGGTGTTTAGTTGTTCAGCTGTGCATCATTTCTCTGATAGCTGCATTGCTCGGTTGCAGTAGTTTTCTGTAGCATTTGTTTTACGCGTTTCTGGTTTTGCATCATTTCATTGATTGCAGTGTCTGGCTGCTGCGGCAGCCTCTAATCCACCTTCTGGACTGTGTGGAGGAAACTGGAGTAATGGAGGGGAGAACATGCAAACGCCACAGAAAACAGAGGAATCAGCCATTTTCCTGCTGTGAGGCAACAGCGCTATTCTGAGGATCCACCGTGTCATCACATTACTACATCTGTGAGTGAATTCAACTCGACATATGCACGCTTTCTGTTCTATTGTTAAGGCTTGCAGGAATCTCAGTTTCATTTATCCGTTTTGTATGTACGTAATGAAAACAGTCATAGTAAAGGTGCATGTCGTTTAATCAAATGCTATGAAGTAACAATTTTCAGAAAATCAGCTGTAATTGTCTAGAGAATTAGTTAAAGATGGTGGAGACAGACTTCAGTGTGAAGTTCTGTGGTTAAAATCAGACAGTCAGCCTCCCTGTGTGTGTGGGTTTCCTCCAAGCACTTGCCCTTACTCCCATAGTCCAAAAACATGCATATTTGGGTCGATTAGACTCAAATGCCTCTAGGTGTGAGTGAGAGTGAATGGTCAGCATGTCTGTGCCCTCTAATGGACCGGTGAGCCATCCAGGGTGTGTCTGACACCTTTTCCCTATGTGAGCTGGAGATGAGCTCAAGTAAAGCCCCAAAATACTGCAATAAGCTACAAAGCAGGCAAAGCAGTGGATGGATGAAGTCATCTGTCCTCTATTGCTTTCAGAAGCTTGTGCGTTAACGTACCAGCTTGATAGTTCTTCGCCCCGATGGTTTCAGGGGTCGTTCCGCTGAAGTTCTATAAGAGGAAAGAGATTTTCGTTTTGAGAGCTACACGCACTAGTTTCACTGCAGAAATCAAAACTTCCGCTACACGAGTTCAAATGTTTTCATTTCAGGCTGCGGATCAGCCCGCTCCCGGTCACCAACGCTCACTGCTTACCTCAGCCATATTGCTGATTACGATGGCCATGATGATCCCGTAAATAGCTACAGCTTCGCAGAAGATGATGCTGGAGGGAGACATAAAAAAGCAGAGCCGGAGAAGTGATTGGGTATTCAAACTGTCCTGTTTTCCCCAACCATGGCTCCGAGCTGCTGCAGGCCGACAGTAACAAACTGCAGTCATCAGGCTGTAATTTGCTACATGATGGGTACTCATGGACGCTCGTTCGCTGGCTGTCAAAACATTTGGAGGTTGGCTACGAGCAGGACTCAGACACTCAGCAGATACTGGATATCTGTATCAAACAGCGGTTCTGGCTTGGGAAGCACTGGCGGATGTTTTCATCATACTTCTTTTTAAATGGATACTTCATTTCTCCATGAAAAATGCAATTGCAAATCTCTTCTTTCCTCCGCTGTATTTCAGCCTTACAGAAGGACGGAATAGGATTTTTACAAGTGGTTGCCCATCTATCTAGGTCACTACATGCACAGAAAAATCACAAAAAAAACATGAAAATGCAAAAAAAGGGAAACTAGTTCATCTCATTTTAGCCCCTGTGTTGAACCTACCTGACCAAGTTCTTTGTTTTGATACGTGGAGCCTTGACACCACCACCGATGATGCTGGAGCCAGTGATATAGATCCCCCTGGAGGCAAAAACGAGAATTAGCACACTTGTTAACAATTGCTAGGTGGTCAAAAGATGCATTTGTCAATCTCAATTCTATTTTTCCACCAATGCACTGGTGGGCATTCAGGACAAGTCTGCCTGCAGTTAATGTTACTGTTTGAGAAAGTTCAATAGTCTGATAGAAGAGTGACAGTAAAAGTTCCTCTCACTAATCATGGACAGTAAGATAAAAACAACTTTTACATAATCCAATTCATCAAAGCTGTATGACAATCATGCTAAAAGAATATTTTTCTATTCCAGACATTTCTGAAAGCAGTTGTTACAATGTAAGTGACTGGGAGCAACTGATATCTTAACTTCTAATTCGCCATTCAACATTGGTATTACTGACGATTTTTCCACAGAATTTAGAATTTTTGCAGCGTTTTTATATATATTTATATTACTGTGCTGTCCACTTTACTGTTGCAGTGCTTAAAGTTTGCCTGCTGCGAGACGAATACAGGCATAATGTATTCTAAACAGAGCACAACTCCATCCATAAGAGACTCGAGAATGTTCCCGTTTTGTGACTTCTAAGATTTTCCAGTTCCACATTCAGATATGATCTGCATTCCCCGAGTGCTTCAAGAAAAAGGGGAATTATTGCATGACAGATCCAAGTATGCCCATCTTCAGCATATGAATCACGTCCCTTTCAAAGTTAGTCTTCCTTCTACTCACCAGGCTGCTCCCACCACAGACAGAGAGATGGCCAAGCCGATCCCCAGACTGGCCCACATGAAGGGAGAGGTCTCTGTAAGGAACCTGCAAGCAAAGGAAGGAGGGAAGTTGGCAATGTTGCTGTGTAAAGTGTTCACATGATCATCTCAGCAGTAGGGAAGAAACCATGCTGCACATGCAGCAACAAAATGGCCATACACCAGATTGAGTAAAGACATATCGGAAAATCACTGAAGCATATAAGCAATCACGTGGAGAGAAATTAGTGAGATCCTGTCAAAGAGAAACACAACAATATCATAAAATAATACTTAGCAACTACATTATGGTGAACTGTGTTCTCTGTAGTAGTATTTCAATGTGGTGCAATCCAAGAACTTCTGTTTCAGTGTGATGCCACCTTAAAACAATCCTAACTTGCAACATCTACTGTGTACAATGCAGTGGTCATGACGACTCAAAAAATACAATCTGTTATTTTCTCATGAAATCAGTTAATTTGATCTAAAATGCCCTAAGTCTGTGAAAAATTAAAAGAAATTGTTTACAACCAGTCATACATGACAACAAAACAGAAACAGAAGAAACAGCATCGGTGAGAAATTAAAGTCAATCAATTGATGAACCCATCTATGATCATTTCAATTCAACTACACTTCTTGAAGATTATTTTCACATTCATCCAAAGACACTTCTTTAGTTTTGTATGACTGTTGAGGAAATGGAGGATTCAACTCTGAGATGAGAGATTAAAACACCCTTAAGAGTCTACAACTTCCTTAAGGGTGCTATACATATAAAGTTATTACTGTTATTATAGAAACCATATTTCTAGTTTTTTTAAACAAGGCTGGGCAACTCCTTGTATTCTCCTGCCATCTGTCTTGCTCTTACAGCCAAAATAATATCGTGTATACTACTGCCCCCAGACAAACTTACTGATCTGCAGATATAACAGTGATGCTTACCATGCCACATCAAAGCGGAATCCGAGGTCAAATATAGTGTAGCAGATACCTGGCAAAACAGAATATATTCACAATTAGCTGCGAGCTGAGAAACGAGGGAATTGAGAGCCATTCATTTGACACGTTTGCACTATGTTAGCGCATTTATCGCCAGCTTGTGTGAACTATGTGGTTACATTTACATGCTTAAGTCAAAAGTCTATGCTGTGATCACTCAACCTCACGTGAAAACTGCTGCAGTTCCTGTTTAGGGACCGTGTCAGATCGACTGCTAACATTAGGCCAGTCACATTAATATCACATTTTACAGTTCATATCACATTTCAAAGAGGGCAACTCGCGGTGCCATCATAACTAATTTAGTTATTTAGTCCAAACCCCGCCTGCATAAACAGACCACTGCTGACGTTTCCTACTCCTAGCAGTTAGCGCGTTAGCTGGATGCTAACTTTTTGTAAACTTGCTCCGATGCTGGTTGAAAACAAGTTTTAACGTCACTGTGTCTCGGCGTGTGTCTTTAAGCCTTTGTTATGTTGATAACTACCACGTATCGATAGCGGCAATTGATCTGGCAGGTCGCTACCGAGCTAGCAAGCAAGCTAGCTAGCTAGCTTGCTAGCTGAAACAGCTGCCGAGTTAGAGCTGTAAAATAATCATTTAATGCCTTTGTCACAGATAAACGCCGACAATATCTATCGTTTCCCTTGCGTTTGTGTCGGAAATGTATGGTTCGATAAATTGCTGAGTTATGCAAATGTGAGAAAAGCAGTCTTACCGATGATTAGTATGGTGCTCCAGAAGGCCAAAGTGACCCCCGTATATAGAATAGCGTGTCCGTTCATCATCCACTCCAGCAGCATCTATCTATCCGGAGGTGAAACCTGCTGGACCAGCTGGATCTCCGTGGACCTAATCTAAACTATTTGATTCCACTTGCGATGCGTTCCGAAATACCGCAGTTTAACGACGGATGAGGAAGATGAGGAAGAGCAAGCGAAAAGAGAAGCTGGCTGATCGGGTCAGGTGATCCAGCTTGACTAGCATGTGACCAGGGAACCAGGAGGCTGCGTTCGGTTATTTTCTCTCCCCCACCTTGCTTAGTTCACTTGAAAGCGAAGGTGACGACAAAATGTGCATTTGTTCTGCATTTGTCTGGAAAAAAGATGGAGAAAAAAAGCTACATTTAAAGTTATGAGTGTGCTGTAACAACTTAAAGATACACATAAAGGACTCGAGTGTTGAATGTAGCCTAGGGGGCCGCGTCCGAATAAAACGGAGTTGCAGTGTGTGCAATGCACGCTAGGGTCCGCTGTTGTATCCCGGTATTAGTCACGACTGCAGTAAATAAATAATGAAGAGACCACTGAAGATCGATAATGACGATGAATTAAGTTAATTCAGAGAGAATTCCTGCTTACACATGGGCTCTAACTGTTTTTTTTGTTTAGAGAGAGCTTGCTGCCGACCCTTGTTCATATGTAAAGTATCCTGAAATAACACTTTTATGAATTGGCATTGTACATGAAGTTGAATTAATACTCGTTAATGTATAAATGGACACTGTCATGAAGGGCTGTTTCTCATGTTAAGCATGTCTTGTTAAATAATGATTACGGCACAGAGTCTGATGTTGAAGAGTCTGCAGCAGCTGTCAGGATGAATGCCCTGTGGTAGTCTTCCCTTTTGCACAGTGGTTGTCGCAGCCTGCTGCTGAAGGAGCTGCTCAGGACTGCTACAGTCTTATGTCGAGGATGAGAGGAGCTGTTCATGAGAGACATTTTATCTATTCATCCTCCTCCTCGCTGCCAAGAAGACAGCAGATACAACCAAAGGGTCATTAAAAAGATTTCAGTGGTTCAGTCACATCTGCAGGTGGAAGCCCTTCATGTACAGGGCATCAGTTTGCTGTTCAGGTATTTGTCCTCCGCTACCATGTCAATGCCCAAATCATGGAAATACGTATCTCTTTCTCCTTGCTGGTTTTGACTTGGAGCTTGTTATTTCCATGTGAGTTGACAGTCGTTTATGACCCACTCCTGTGTATTGCTGCTCCTTTCCCTCAGTTACAAAACCAATAATGTCTGTGTCTTCTGGGAACCTCTCTATATGGCAAGAGTTTATGTTGTGAAATTGAATGAATTAATATTAGTTGTTGTAATCTATCCAATCTCTGATCTTTGTGCCCAGTGGTGCTACAGGGTTGTCAGTACATTTTTGAATGGATTATGGCACATATAATGTCAACGTGTCTTGCAAGTTTCCCAATATTTTAAAAGTACAACACCAGATCTATTGATTTAAGGCGGTGCTGATGTCTGGTTACACCTATCCACCAGAGGGAGTCCTCTCCATATCAGTTACATTTTTTTCTCTCAACTTCAAACAATAGAGTTAATAATGTTTGCATCACATAATTTATGTAATGACAAAGAATCCCTCAATCTAACCAAGCTAAATGTCCTGCAATCCCATTTTTCACCATTAATGAATTGGAATATAGAATGTATATATATATATATATATATATTCTGCCAGTAAAGAGAGGACAGTATCTCCATCTTTATGTAATAATCTTTGCAATCTGCTGCAACTTTCACCTCTGAGGCCCCAGAAGTCATCTGACTGTAAATTAATCATTTTGGTCGTCCTTTGCTTCACAGATCGGAGATTATTTAATGGGGAGTAGTACATCCTGAAGGTCCTAAGGGATCTTCACGTCATCTCAGCAAGTGATAGATTCTGCTCCTCTTCCTTCGCAGACCAATCATGTGTAACCTGGTAGCTGCTATACGTAGCTCTCCTTCCCGTATTTTCCCTTTCCACACACTTGCATACTCTCTTATTTTAGCAAAAAATCATGAATCACAGCAGCAGATTGAAATTTCAACTCTTGACTCCGTGCTTATTTGGAATAGCTGACATTTTATTTTCTAACCTGCAGCTCAATCTGCTGCTGCTTTGTGATTAACTCCATGGTTGGTCCCATGTGCCGGACAAACAAACAGCAGAAATAAATGACTTGTTGAATGACTGCTTTATTCTTGCCTGCACTTTGTACCATTTCTGATTGTTATCATAATCTCCAGTCGAGAACTCATATTCACTGCAGCAGAGCAAAACATTCATTAAACCATCAAACGACCTCTTCTCTCTCAAATATTAAAGACAATTTCATTAATTCACCATCATCAAATCACCATCTGGTCTTTTCGTAGGATCATATTCAACTGATAATCACATAAAACTGAATGTGTTTGATCAAATGAACCAATATCCACACTTCTTCATCACAATTATGTATGTAATGTGCCTTTTTTGTCCATTACAATGATATCAATAATCATTTGCACACAGAAAAGATGAAACTTGAAACTTTGAGTTAAAAGACTTTCTATCTTGTTCAGTTTATTTTTAACTGGTCTTCCAGTCAGTATTTCAAATAATTCAACTCAAACAAAATCTCAGCAGATCAAAAGTTTTGCATTGTAATAATTTGATTAATCTCCCCAGTACAATCACTGATTTGGTTTCGTTTAATGGTAAAGTCATCTTGCTCTTGTTCGTGAAACACTGAAGAACAAACACAAAACTGCACCTTACAACCCTTTCAAAGTACTGAAATGTGCAAAATGTGAGGAGTGGCAATGAAAGATCCACCTCCAACAGAAACAAACCACTCACCATCTGCTTTTAAAATATATATATATTAACACAGTTCAGTTAATACTAATGAATGCAGTGTTCAATAGCCACATATGGCCATCAGGGGTCCACATGACTTTGGATGTAAAGAGTGTGAGATTTGTTTTTCTCCATTTTATACATGATGCAAACCTATTGGATAACAACTGTGTCCTCCTAAACATGACGTAACAGAAAAACAGAACATCAGTTTTATTTCATCACGACCCGATCGTCACTGATCTCCATGCATGCCGCTTAAAACACATCTTTATTGTCCTAAACGGCAGACACTCATTCAAAGCACATCTGCCCATATCAATGGCTCCAAGGCCTTAGTGTCAATGAACGTGTTTACATGCACGGGGTATTCTGCTAAATGGCCCCAAACAAAGCCACGTCTTTATTCTTTCTATTCATTGTTCCGTTTGCGTGCACCCCCGTGGGCCCTGTCATTAATAGAATCATCTGAGGGTTGCCATGGAAACAGGGCATCCATACTACACTATATAACAGAAAACAGATAGGTACGGGATGAGGCGTTTTTATCAATAAGTGGACCCGGTTATGTGAGAGTCACATGGTGTGAAACCCTCGTTTTCTTCAGATCAGAGACACGTGTGAGTCCTGATAATTAGCAGGAGAGTTTGACAGCATGAACATGCATATACACGTTTTAGCAATCTTTCCCCCACTGAAATGTTTCATTTACAGCTGATGGTAAAAAACCTAAAAATAAAATCATCACCTCTGAAGATCCAATGAATGAATAATTGGTTTATAAAATGACAACAAAGTGGTAAACTTTGTTAATCTTTGTTTCACAAAGGCAAAGATAAGGTCTTTAATTAGGGTTAGGGTGTGCCATAGTGAATTTTCGTGAGAGTGGTGCCTATCCCAGCACATCTATGGAATGTAAATTTGCTGAAGGTAACCTCCCTGAGGGATCAACAAAGTTTCTATCCATCCATTGGGGACGAAGGCAGAGAGCACACCCCGGACGGGTCTCCAGCTCATCATAGGACACACACACACACACATATACTGACTTTCATACTCACACCTAGGGGCGATTGACTTCCAATCGACTGAAACATGTTTTTGGACTGTTGGAGAAACATGAAGCTCCTGGAGAAAACCTATGCAGGCAGGGGGAGAACATGAAAGGAAAGGCCCTTGGTCTGACCAGGATTTCAACTGGAGACCTTCTTGCTAGTTTGAAGCGACAGAGCTATTCAGAAAATCACCCAAACATGATTAATTCAAAGCAAAGTCACATATTTGGTCAAGTTTAAAAGATTTCCTCTCATCTCTTCATCAGTACCATAGAGTCAGACTCGGCTAATCTGTTATCTTTAGTACAAACTGATATTTGTGTTTGTTTATTTTTCCCCAGATGAGGGAACTGGGGAAAGTTATTATATGTGATTATCCCTCTCAGACATCAGCCAGGCTATAATTGTGTGTATGGATGCTAGAGATGCTGCTTCTCTTTGCAGAGCAAATAATAAGTCCATCCACGTCCAGCCACACAAATTAACTGTATTTCAGAAAAAGTACATTGAGTCTTAATAATAGGCAGGAATAACCAGAAAAAAAATGTCTCTGGGCTTAATTGACAGTGTTCACATGTGTTTTTGTAACATTTCAGAGAACCATTCAGCCCACCCAGTCCCTGCGGTCAATTTCCTGCCTCCAGGGAAGTAAACAAATGACAGTGACATGTGGCAGATCAGATACGTGCTTCTCTGGATTTCACTGAGAAACTTCACAGACACTTGATATTTCTCGAGTCATGCAGGTGCATTTAAATCTCACTTTCTCCACTGAAAACAAATACCTGTGAAGTGGGAAAAAAAAACAAAACAAAAAAAACCTTCATTTGACTCCAAGGGAAGTTGAGAGTCAAACCAAGATTGAGACACCGCTCCATTGCATCTAGTCACTTCTGACCCGATTACTACTTGTATAATTTCTGAAGTAATATCGCTTCAATCACTCAGCACAGCTCCTCTGAAACAGAGAAGTACAATACATGAAACATGAAGCAAATTCAATTCAGAAAGAACTTGAGGGATGTTTCTGAATAATGCTGACGACAAGAGGATCAAAACACCTCAAAGGTCTTAATCAGTTCTTGCATCATAAATTATTTAGGGCTTTGCTTCATTTGTGAACAGCTCAAAAAATAAAAACAACTGTTTCTGTGAACACAGTGTGAAACGTCACTTCCATTGCTCCCTAATTCATAATAAATATCTCACTGTGTCTGATCTATAAACCTGTTCCAAACATTTGATGGTTTAATCAACCGCCGAGTCACTGCTGTGCAATCAACCCAAATTTTAATGAATGGCATACTGTTTATAATTTATTCATCTTTTCTGGGTGTAATCAACCATGCACACCCTTCGGCTCAGACACTGATGTATCACCCACCTCGGTACCAATGACTTTGAACAGCAGGCAGAAAGAAGCTGATGTTATTGATCTGTCTAGACCAAGCAGCCTAGCGTTGATGCAGCAGTGCTCTCTGTAATTTTATTTCTCATGACTAGGTAATTTTTTTCCGTGTCTGTCTTGCATCTAATGCTGTATTGAATTAAATGTAAACTGGCAGTTTTTTTTCCCCTCATGTGCATTTCCACTGCAACATAACATTTGCATAATGTACTGGACACTCCTTCTCCATCCAATCATTAGCTCACCTGGTCTGAACTCAGTAGTGTCTCAGGGGTCTGCTGGAGCCTTCAGAGTATGTTGGATGAAGGCAGGGAATAAACCCTGAACAGGTCTACAGTCCATCACAGCGTGCACATACTCACACCTAGGGGCAATTTACAGTCTCCAATCGACCCAAACGTGCAGTTTTTTGGACTGTGGGAGGAAACCAGATAAACCAATGCAGGTGCAAGGAGACCCCCGCTGAACTATGCAGCTGATCTTGATACTATTTGGTTACAAAAATTAAGCAGAAAAATTGTGACTCACAAATTACACATCTCCGGAGATTTTATGGCATATTGTACAGGGGTGTTGTGATGCATGTATTCTAATTCAGATTTTTTTGTACAGGCTCTGAAATTGGCTTCGGGATGAGTGTTTTTCTTTAATTAATTTATAAATTGTCAACACACAATTTAACTGTGACCTCTCTCTGTCTCTCTCTCTCTCTTGCAGTGACCAGTTCAGTCCCACATCTGTCCCTAACCACAACCTAACGAAAACTGGAAACCTGCTAAAACGTGAGGTTCTAACCGAACCCTCACACTGGTTTCTGGCGTTCAATTAATATTACAGCACGAATGTATTTTCAGTTTCAAAGCAGGTGGATGGAAAACATCTCACTGCGAGACAACTCTGAGAGCTATTCACGCCTGACACAATCTCCAGTACCTGTCACTTAATCTCTGAGCACGTCAGCTCGCTACACCGCCGTCTCGACACCTGTGGACGTCATGCCAGTCATATATAATAAAACTTAATGAAGATGAGCCTGCCATTAGATATAAGACAGCCGGCACAAATAGAGACTCACATCTGAAGAGAATAATGACAGAGAAATCTGCGAAACTAGGGATGAAAGAACAAAAAACGCAATTACATGAGATGAGAAACTGACGTGGCTCTGTCTATTGTCTTGTCCTTCGTCTTGCAGTCATCTGTCAAAATTTAATTTAAAGGAGGCTCGACGAGCCAAAGTCGTGCTTTTAGCTCCCAGTAGCTGTTGAGGGACCGAAGCTCCACTGCGATCACTCAGAGCAATCGTCAGTCTCTATTCTCAAAATAATAAGAACTCGTCAAGTATGCACTGACTTGACATTTCGGGTTGTGAAAGCTCATGAGTGGACTCGGTTCAGTCCCCGACGAGGCAGCTCTGGAAAGAAGAAATTTTATTACACTTCTATTGTCTCATTTGTAAAGCCTGACATCTGCTGTCAGATACACTTTCCCCATAATGGTGTAGAGTACAATATTCCTATTTATATTTCATCATATATCAGCGTGCAAGAATTAAGAAACCTCCCATTAGTTGTGATAAGTGGATGGGCCAAACATTACAGGGTGTTACAGTGGTATAAGTGGCAATTATCAGAATTATAGCTGAGTCTTTTCTTCATGATACAGTGAGCTGCTGAAAGCTGGTCATCATCTCCTCTGTTATTCATTCTCACGATTTATATTTCATTGTTTTCCTGAAAGACAAACCAGTCGCAAGCACATTTTTCAAATGCAAATGACAACATCAATTTGACACTAAGCATGAAATCTGAATGGAACTACAGTCTGAGGATCCTTCTATTTTTCTCCTGTTGCTCTGAACTTGTCAAAATTCAGAAAGTGGGAGATCGCAACGCAACTACAGATAAAACCCCGGAACCCAAACACAACCAATTTGACTGAAGCATAATGATGCTTTCAGTTATCAAAGTCTCGACTGGGAGATGTAAGAACCTCGCTCTATGTCTTTAATGGCTGTCTGAAGCACGTAAAAAATTTCGACGGCGAAATCGCCTCATTGTCAGCGCTGACAGGCGCATAATAAACGTTAAACGCCATAAGACGTGAGCGTAAGACGTAAGATAGACGCTCCTGACTGTTTTGCAGCTCTGAGCTGTGCTTAATTGACACTCGACGGTCTGATTTGGAAGCTCCGACTATGGCTGGTCTTTGTAGGGACCATTGAGCAGCGAACGGTTTGTTATGGGCAAGTGCATGTTTTAGTTACTTGTCAAGTCAGAATTAAAAGGTGTCATCCAGGAGGCAGAGACTCCAATGTCTTTTCAGCTGGGCTCATTCATTCTGAATGGCAGCCTAATCAATCAAAGGCTTTCTTTTTCCTCACCGGTGCCATTAATTAGTTTTATAAGACATCCATTCGTCCATTGTCTTACCCACTTTGTAACAAAGTCACAGGGGCCTGCTGGTGCCAATCACACGGAAAAGACAGGCAGTATAACCCAGACAGGTTTCCATTGTCAGGTTGCCATTGTCAGGACACACACACACACATACTGTACACTCCGTTCACTCTCACGCTCACAGCTAGAGGCAATTTAGAGTCTCCAATCAGCATAAACAGGTCTGTGGGAGGAAATTGGACGACCTGTTGAAATCAGACATGGGAAAAAAATGCAAATTCCACGCAGAAAAGCCTTCACTCCAATTGGGAATTGAACCCTGTACCTTCTGGCTCTGAAGAGATAGTGGTATCCATACATCCACCACGTTGCAGTTTTATAAGACAGCACTGAATTTAGATAAAACAATAAGAGCAAACACCCAGAGATTTCTTTTGATAATCCAATCTAAACCCCACCAGTCAGGTCATCACCACCCTCTGCTGTTAAAACATGATCCAGGTAATATCAGTTCTTCCTGGGATGGCAATTTACTTCTTGCCTGACAATTCGCCCTTCCGCTCATCCGCTCGTCTCTCACTGTAAACGAAGGGCAAATTAGGTTCTTATCTAACTTGTTTTTGTGCAAAGAATGGTTGATTGAGCAGCTGATTACCTGCCAACTACAACACCACTGAGGGACCGGGCGCTTGTTTGCCTTTGTAATTTCTATGCGCTGCAGCCTGTGAAGTCCAGTCAGTCGGAGGTAACGAGGACAGATTGTTAATCTCCTTGGAGTTTTTAGCATTAATGTGTGTCTTATTTGGTATTGTTTAGTCCTCCCTTTGATACTATTAGTCTAAAAGTAGAGAAGTACACAATCCTGCTGACACTGGTTGATTTTTGGCATTGAAGGTACCTCATACTCTGTTATCCACATTTTGCTGTCCTTGAATGATACCTTGTGTGTGTGTTGGTGAATGATAGTCACATTTCTGAAACACTTAAGTTGAAAAGTGCTGCATATGAAATTGCGCATCTTAATGTGTATGCTATGCATACCTCAGTATTTAAGTGCATGTGTGCATGTGTGCATGCAAATCTCGTTACACACACGCTGGGTGCCTAAATAAACGTGTCCAAGATGGAAAAACAATCAAGATAATGTGATTTGAAATATCACAAACTGCCCAAGGCAAGGAGGTAATGTGAAATAGTCAGCGAATGGTACCAAATGGTAGTGCCAGGCCTGCGCTGGTTCATTTTCAGGTAATGTTCTTTTCCATTCTTCCCCACAAGCGACTGAAAATGAAATAATTTCACAGAAGTCTTTATTCAAGTCCTGGCCGCACTCCTATTTCAACAATTAAGACCCGAAAAACCATGTCAAAACAATTCACAGAGCCAATTTAATTGGCAAAATGTATAATTTGCTGTAAATATTGTTTATGGATAACCCTGCGCTCATCTTTATGCATTCACACGTTTACCATGCGGGTCACATCGCTCGCTCGCTCCCCTCTTTCCCCTCACATGTTCTCCCACATGTACATGTTCCTACGGGATGCTCATCTCATCCGAGGACCTCGTCCCCTCTCCATTCGTTAAAGATTCAGTCCACTGGGATCAGTGCAGAAGGTCATCAGGAATGCGCACACACACACACGCACACACACGCAGACACACACACAAAACACTTGTATCTGCTTCTCCGATGTGAGCATCTTAAAATTCCTGACACGACAGATTTTCTTTTTTTTTTCCTGAGGTCTGTGGTCATACGTGTGTGTGTGTGTCTGTGTGTGTGTGCATGTGTGTGTGTGTACATGTCCTTCATGTGTTTGTTTCCTGCCTCTGGATGAAACCGGATAATGCTAAAACGCATCCTTCACGCTTGAGATTGTTTTTTTCGAAAATGCCTCCTCAAGCAATATGCTTGATTTTCTCTATCCACCAACATGAATCGATTTATTACGTAACGACGAAGCTGGTCTGCTCAGACACAGGTGACTTTTCTGGAACAAAGTTAAGAAGGACAACTTTCTATTGTGTCTAAGTCACCGGTGGCCCCTGCAGAATAGATCCCATTTACTTCTCCCCCCTCTCTCTGTTTACTCATTCCCTCTCCATTTCGTCCACCGTGTCTTCTAAAGTTCACATCCACAGTTCTCAGAATGCCAAGTAGAGGTTCAGCTGTCCCACCAACAGAGGCCAAAGCCTCTGTGGAAAAACAAAAATCAATGCAGTCTGGTCCTGACTTTTACTGAATTCGCGTGTTATGGAGATTAAATCCGAAGCCGTGGTGAACATGATGAGCAGCCTTGTCACATGGCCAGAAAGTCCCTGGCTTGAATCCTCTTCAGATTGAATGTTTTTCTGTGTACATCCAGCAAATTCTCCCCATGTCTGCATAGGTTTTTGGATAAATGATCGATAGATGATATGGAAATGTCATGATATATAGTGTCCTCTATCAAATTCAGCCTGTGATTACATCATTCTGATTATTCTATCCTGCCAAGATGGTTATGTTGAGTTTAGAGAAATATCAACACATGCCAGAGCACTCTCTCTAGAGTGACTATAGATGCAGTCAAACATCTCTCTGGTGTTGACATATACCTGTGTTTCACTAAAACAGTTCCAGCTTTTTCAAGCCCCACTGAGAACCAGTTGCTTTTCCACCGCTACCTATTTCTAGATGTCTCCTGTGGATTTCTCCTTTGCAGCCCGTTGCCTGTTTCATCGTGTCTGCAACTTCTCTTGTATACCAAGTAAAAGATAACCAGTTCTTATGGTGCCTCCCTAATTCTTCTTAAAATAAGTTGTCCCGGTTCTGACCTGGTGAGCACCTAATGTCTTGAAGATGGAAATCCAAGTTTTCGATTGGGAAGCTTCAGGTTGTCTGGAACGCAGGATCAGTCCCAGCCTAGCAAAGAAGTGGTGCCATTCTGGAACCAGTTTTTCGGGGCCAGAGTCAATTATTTAGTGGTTGAAACAAAAAGGACGGTTGGAGAGTGGTGAGCCTACGTGACAAATTAATTGTTACAACATATTTTACACAGGTTTCAAGCTCTTTGGAAGGATAATCTACAATAAATATGTTATTTGTGCTGTCACCCATGTACAAGAGCTTTTAAAATGACACATCTTATTGATTTCCACATCAAACGATGTTATGTTATATCTAAAAGAACCTTTACCTTGCACATTTTATTTCTTTTTTTTTTATGAACTTGTTCCCCTGTGGAGGAGTTGGGCTTTTGAGTACACATAGGCATTTTTCCTTCAGAACAGTCCGTATAGGGAAACGGATCACAGAGGCTGTGACATGAATGGGCCTCCATCATACCTTCGACAAAAAAATCTTTAGACCTTCGAGTTGCTTTTCTGTGTATAAAGGGTCAGAAAAATGAACTCAATAAACCTTCATATTTGGACAAAGCTTGTCAAGTGCGTCAGCGTGTTATGAAAGCGTGCATAGCCACAAAAGGGGTCAAGTTTCGGTTTAACTGGATTCGATTCAGGCAAAAGTAATTTACTGCTGCTGATATGTGTTGTACTCCACTCTCAAACAGTCAAAGTAATTAGTGGCCAACAGTTGTTGAACAGTACACAACAATGCCCACCTTATCTTACGAGAGGGTCCACTTCACCTGTGATTGTCTGGTCTCATTATTCCAACTGTGGAAAACCGCCACTCCAACATGATTGCGTTTGTTTTCAAAAGCGGCCGTCGGAAGCAAGATCTTTGTTTGGAGTGATTCATTGGCAAGCGGATAAATAATAATACTAAACAGTGCTGTACATGACGGAGTATAAAGGATGGAAAGCATATTGATCTTTGCAGGAATTTACTCTTGTCTGATAAACAATGGTGCTGGAGCTGGGGTATTGTTCTCTCTGCTGTGAAGAATTCAGGCATCCTGCGGCTGCAGTTTTGGATGAAGGCGACAAATAACACCTCTGTAAACTCTGGACACATCCATAGTCAAACTGTTTCTGTTCTTGACACTTTTTATTCAGCTTTCCACTGGTATAACTCTAAGATCGGGAATCACATGTATGTCATCATCAGACCAGACACAGGATAGAAACATGGCTTTTTAATTGTGCTTTTGAATGCAAAATACTATTTCTGATTATATTAGCAGACCGAACAACAGACTGTTTCTCTAAATGTGAGAGACCCTCTGTGTTTGGTGTTGCCTTTTGTAGCGAGTGAGTGCTGGAGCCTGACAACCAGAAATCAACCTGACAGCAATTTCACACAAATGGGTCAAACGTTCTACATAGATGCGTACTGTTATAATTATAATGATTGCATGCAGATGTTGAGTGCCTTAGTTGCGAATGCACTAATTAGAGCATATTGAACAATTAATTTTCCCATTACAGGCCCAGACAAAAGGAATCTGAATTCAGTTGAAGGACTAATGGCAGACTCATCTGTCCTGGTAGTAAAACATTTACAGCAGGACAGTTTTGACTGAGGGACATGCCTGGGCCTTGTTAGGACACAGCCCGTTTTGCAGCTCATTTGGAGCACCTGCTCTGTTAATACAGTCTACACAGATTTACACTGTATGATTTCCATCAAAAGAGTCCAATTTTACTCCGTGTTGTCGGGACGTAGTAAATCAGGCAGAACCCAGAATCTGGGTGCATATCAATGTCACATTTCGGTGTCTGTCGAACTGTGCACTGTGCCTGTCGAGCTCTGCTCGGTCTGTCAGGAAACTAATTGACCGGACAGCTTTGGTGACTGAAATCCTGCTTCATCAAACATCCATGGATCCTGGAGACTGGCAGTCAGTCATGCATCACTCCGCAGGCCCTTGTGTGTGTTTTTGTTCTTTATTTTGTTTTCACACTTGGACTAGACTAGGTGTGAAAACACATTGAAAATTGGAAAAATGGAGTTGGGAGTGACGTCACCTTGTTGCTCCTGTTATTCTTGCTGTTGTTGACCACATGGATGTTTGTGTGGGAAAATATGACAGAAACACCTATGTTGCTGCCTGGAGGAGGGAAAAAAATGAAGGGCAGTTATTTTTCATAGGGTCCTAGAATCATTGAATAATAATATATGGTATAATAGTCTCCCTGTTCACATACACACTCTGGATACACACTATGGTTTCATCATTTCCAAGCCCTTTCAAAATCATTTTCTTCAGTGTGGGGGCATTGCAATCAATCAATTTCTGCACAGAACTGTTTCATGTTTATCTGGCGGCCACACATGCGCTTTACTCTGATTGGCTGTCTTGCCTCCCAATCACATGACAGATCACATGGTTTTACTGTATGGCCTTGATAAAAAACAGCATCTTTTTCCCAGTCTATGTGCGCCTTCAGTATGGAGCACATGCATAGGTGTTCAGGCAAACTATTTTGAAAGTGGAGGGTGTATGTCACACTCAAATTTTCCACCACACTGTCCTGCCAAATGTATCAAAAACGTATCCATGAATAGGGACATAACAATGTTGTTGGAAATGTGGCAAACTTTTGGCTGGGAACATGTTATTGTTATTAAACAAAGCCAAATAAAGTGCATTTTATAATTCAAATCACTGTTGAAGAGGCACTTGTTCTCTCATGTCTTTGTCTGCTGAAACTGTTGTCTTGTTGTTTTCTTATGTTATTCTTAAGCGTCCTTGGGTGTCTTGAAAGGTCCTATATGAAATGAATTACTATTATTTATTTATTATTTCTGGTCTCTTTTGAAGAGCAGAAGGTTTCTTTCTCAATTATTTAATGCGCTAGCCATAATCAATTCTCACCTGAATTCAGACTTCTGGCATTATTAACATGCAACAAGGGCATGTAAGATGTGAAATGCACATTGGTCACACCTTTATGGTTTCAGTGGATGTGTAGGAGGTTTCAGGCTTCAGGCTCTGAGGAAAGCCGCACAGCACCCTGTCTAGCCTAGAGGTGCTGTCTGTCAGTCCATCCACAGAAACCTGTGCAGGTTCCTGCCTGATGGTGCATTAATAATCCAGTGGGTACCAGACATGAGACGTAGGCAAGCCTCCCTTTTCCTGGGCTCAGCATCTGGAGGGGCTGACACGACCTCCTCCCCTCCCTTCTTTCCTTCCTTCCAGTCGAGGTTTACTGATCTTGCAAGGGGCTGAGCTCAGAGCATCTGTTGCCTTGGCTGGAGGCGGTGGCACTCACATCTGGCAGCGAACTCTGGCTCCCGAGGAGTCTGAGCTTTTGCGTTGCTTGCCTACACCCTGGTGTTTTTCTTGGAGGACTCACTGATATTGTAGTTTCTGTTTGCTTTGTTGGAGTCATCACTGGTCATTCATCTCAGTCGGTAGAGCAGGTGCAATGTACAGAGGCTACAGTCCTCGCTGCATTGGTTCCACTTCGAATCCCAGTGCACATAATTCCCCCTCTCTCTCTTCCCATTCCCTGTCACTCTCCAGATGTGCTATGTCAATAAAGGTGATGAAAAGTCCCCATGCATTCAGGTGATATGACACAATCACATCTTTACAGTTGTCAGAAATCAAACAGCAGATGTCCAGACACCTACACATTGATTGTTTCCCACATCTTCAGTGAACATAGACAAAGGCATTCAACACACAGTGAGGAATATCTCTGCGCTACAATCTCGTTTTTTTTTTTGTTTTTTTTTGCAAATTCACTTTCATTTCACTAAATTTGTGTAGAAGCTCTCCAGGCGCATTATGAACACCATAAACTGCATTTTGCAGCCCTGTACACAGATATGCTCTTCTTACGAGCACCAGGAGTTATGTTAATGTGATTCCCTGCGGAACAGAGGGAAGAGAAGAGAGAGGGAGCACGTTTTTTTGGGCAACTTATTACAAAAGATGGATTGGGGGATAATGTTGCTAGGAGACCTTGACATCAGTTATTTATCCCGGAATCATGCTGCAGCCCACGTGCATCTAGACACACTGTGTGTGTGTATGTGTGAGAGTATGAGTTGAGTGAGTGAGTGTGTGCGTACACCTCCTCTCCCCACTGCGTCTGTGCGTCCTTGCTCTCTCCTGTACTATAAAGCCGCCAGCATCTCCTTTGCTCTCTGCTCTCTGCGCGGGTGAAGTCGAGGCTGGTTTTTTTTTTTCCTCTCCCTTTTTTCGCTGAGACTGAGAATCACTTGTGCCACAGCTGTGCTCCCTGAATGAAAAACGGATGATGCTCCGGGGATTTTTTTTTTCTCTTCCCCTTTTTTTTCAATGCACAGAATTTTGACCAGTTTTTTTTTTCCACAAGGTTGCTGAGCATCTTATCAACTCCCACACGGGGCTCTACTTTTTAATCATTGACTGTGCCATCAGCCAAAGGGGGGAAAAAAAGCCTTGAATGGGAGGTTGAGATACGTAGAAAAAAAAAAAAAAGATGCTTGAATCTTACAACGGAGATAAACGGCCGGGGAGCAAAGCAGAGTGAAAGAGGGAAGAGGGAGCTGCATGCATGATGGATTGTTTACCTCCGGGTGTTTGGTGATCGACCTGCCGCTCTCTGCATCTTGAAAGCAGATCCTCAGAACTGCCCGGAGACGTGCTTATCGCTCAGGTCAGAAACACAACACATGCTCTAAAGCTCCAAGAAGGGATTGTCTTGGCACGTCTTATCCAACCTGATATGGACAAAAGACTTTTCTCCACAAATGTCTGATATTTCTCCCCAGCTCTTGGCTGCAATTGAATGAGCAGCCTCAGCTCTTTTCAATCCATCCCTCCACTCAAATGCTTTCTTGCTCTGATCAAACTTTTATCCCCTCCTAAACACACACTCTGTCCGCTCTCAGCTTGTACAATCCTCAGGCTTCTTCTCACCACTCACTACTAAACCTTCCTCTAGAGTTCTCATTATATTTCTCCTTTCATCTATACTCGCCTTTTCTTCACCTCCTCATGTTTCCGTGTCCATCCATACATCTGAATTAAAAACAGACTTGATACTTCTTCTCTCGCCATCATCCCTTCCTCTCCGGTCCCGTCATAATGCACTCCTCCGCGGAGCAGTGGAACTCTACGGAGCAGGTGTGGATCAACAGCTCGGAGGGGAATTTCTCCTTGGCAAGACGTGAAGACAAAGAGGAGGAAGGCGATCAGCACCCGTTCCTCACGGACGCCTGGCTGGTACCCCTCTTCTTCGCCCTCATCATGCTGGTCGGTCTGGTGGGGAACTCTCTGGTGATCTACGTCATCTCCAAACACAGGCAGATGAGGACGGCCACAAACTTCTACATAGGTAGGTGAGAAGTTTGTGAGAGGGTCGGAGTCAAACACAGGATGTCCCGGAGATCAGTGAGCTAGGACACATACATCATCTTGAACTCCCTGAGCTTTCAGCTTCAAATGCATGGTAAAGTTATTTGATGTGCGTGTCTTTCATCTATGCAGTATTGCTTCATTGCATGCCAACAGCGGTTTCAACCCCCCCCCCAGGGCTCGAGATGGAAGCACACTGTCCATTTGCTCAATTAGCATGCGACCATGCGCACAAATGTCTACTTTGATTACAGGTTTGACGTAACACAAAACGGTGAAGAGATTCAATTCAGCTGTGGCCTGAATTTAAAATGTTTTTTGGGACAGGAAACAGTGGGAGGAATTTTAAACAGGCAGAGAACATACTTGATTCAATTGGGAGGTTTTTGCTTTTTAGTAAGCTTGTCAGATTTTTACTACGAGATGAAAAAACAGGAAAAATGCTCATTTGAGAAACGTGAATGTCCCCACAACACAGTCTTTTGTGTCAATCTTTTTCTTGCAACTCTGCAGGTTTTCACTTTCAGAATAGGATTTTCCCTTAATCACCCAACAATTTCTGTTCAAGTGAACCCATTTTTTCAAAAGAGGTGAAAGAACTAAAGGATATTCTCTGAGTCAAGAAGGAAATCAAGTGGGTTTTCTCTTTTTCAATTGTTACTCAACAGTGTAGGTCCCATTGAGATTTCAGACTGGGTTTCAGGACCACAGGAGTCCTTGCCGAGATAGGCAGCTGTGCAAAACGAGATCGACGGGAGTGCCAGACAATTAAGCGTGCACCTGCCGCACGTCTCTCCTGGTTTTCAGTGAGCACTGACTTGAAGCCTGGGCGATTGATTTCTGCTGTTGAGATCAATCCCAGCAGGTCGAGCAGAGCTCTGGAGTCACCTGTCGCTGGAGAAGTATTGCACTCATGACTGATTAACTGGGATTGAGCTGACAAAAGACGTGCATAATGCACATACATTTAAATGAGCTTGCCCCTTGATGCTTGTATGAAGAAAAGCAGATGGCGACCGCGTGATTTACCTCCTAAACCATTTATATCTCTGTGTGCATATTGCACTGTGTATGTGATGAGAATCTGATCTGGATGGATGTGCAATATCCACAGCCACCACACAGAAACTGTTTAATATTCAGCAACATTAGATTAACGCCTGCACCACCTGCCCGCCCTTCAGAATTATGTTTCAGCAGCTGTAATGTGATTAGATCAGTGAAAACAAATAGGACAGTATGTGGCAAATTTGTTGGAATGACAGCTTAAAAGGGAAGCGAGATCGGGCTGCCGGGGTTATCTCTGCAACTGTGCCATCTCAACAAGAATTTCATATGAAGCTATCGAGTCGACAAAGCAGATTTAAATTAATATTTTATCTGGGTTTTTTTTTGGGGGGGGGGCGAGAGGCTGTATGTGTGGGTGTACTGTACAACTGCAGCTGTGAATTGACTGTTCAGTCAATTCACAGCTGCAGGCTTGGCTTTCTGGAAGTACCAACATGTCACATCTGTGGCAGACAGATATTTTTTTAGGATTTATTTCAGGAAAACATTTGGGGTCAGGTTAGTTCTGCACAGCTACCAAAAAACAACGATGCTCAAGTTACAAGACAAATAGAGATGTAGCACAAAAAGGTAGTCGACCTGTAACTTAATGTTTCTAATCATATATCATTAGTGTAGAATGACTGTGTTTTATTATCTTAGGATGAGTTCTTGATATTGACAGAGAGTTATGGCTTATCCACCATGTTTTTTAATGGCAACCTAAAACCAAAAACTGGTTCTAGGGGGCACCTTTTGGCTCAGTTCACGGTCATCATTAGATGCAACTACAACTAAGACACAGCACTGGATTACTTTTTTTTATACCTGTTCCTCTGAATACTGACAAAACCAGCAAATATTTGTGCTGAAAATAATGTGACATGTTTGGCTTGTGACTTACAGCTTAGGCCATCCTTCTTACATCATCCAGGTCCATCTTATATCATATCCAACAGTGTCATGGAGCCAGCACACATAGAGTGAAGGTACTGCCATAGCCGGGCACATACATATTTTAATCTCACACTCACACCTAGGGGCAATTTTGAATGAATGCTTTTTCAACTACGGGAAGAGACCTTCATACCCAGAGAAAACGATGGATGGAAAATACGGCCGATGGGTCTAACCACAACACAAATCGTTGCAAAGGAAGTAAAAGGCTTCCTAAAAAAACCTCTAAGCGACTGAAACATAAATGAAAATCCATGTAAATATAATGTTAAAACATGCAAACACGTCACCACTCATCACCAATCCACCAATATTCTGCTGATGAAGACCGTGGAAATCATTTCCATCCTCAAATGTGTTGTTTTGTCTTTGCAGCAAACCTGGCAGCCACAGACATCATCTTCTTGGTGTGCTGCGTCCCCTTCACTGCTACCCTCTACCCTCTCCCTGGATGGATCTTTGGCAACTTCATGTGCAAATTTGTCGCCTTTCTGCAGCAGGTAAAAAAATTTGACTTTTTTAAATCTTTTTTTTTCCAAGCACTCACCTTTACTTACTTAGAAATGTGCTTTTACAGGGAGATAACTTGAGCAAAATATGCTAATCAAGCCTGTTGGATATGCTCTTAGATTGAACAAGGTATCATTAATCGAATGCATGGTGGAGTATAAAATATGTGATCCTTAATTACCATCAAATCCGTTTCAACAGGACCAGACAAACATACTGTTTCATGCCTTAGTTGTACTGTAGATAAGAGAGGAAAAAATCTTTGCAATCCATCTATTGGAGGAGGTTGTGGCCTCACCTCTCACAATGACAGTGCAAAACCTTGAGAAGGTTACTATCCAAAATAGGTTACCATCCAAGAATGATCCATTGTAGGTTTTATTTCTGCTTTTTCTAAAGCAGTAAATAACATTTCACTCACACATTTGACAGCATGACAGCGAAATCATCAGAGACTAACTTCAAAAAGGACAAAAATACATCCAAGCAACTGTAACTCTCACAGAGAAGAAAGCGAGGAGGAAAAGCAAATACAGCAGTACTGACAGATTTACTTTTGTCTTATGATTGTGATTATTTACCCTTTCTATAACGTTTTAATGTAAAAACCAAGGGACTTATGCAGTATATTGGTCTGATTTGGTCCCCTTTCATGCATTCCTGGTAACCACTTGTGGGATTCACACTAATTTCCGATGGAAATTTACATTCCTTACTACAATGTAAAGCATCTTTTAAGCATCTTTTTTTCCTGAACTACGAGGTAATTGGAGTGATACAGCTTTGGACACATTCAGCCTCACACAAAATTGGAGGCAGAATAAGGTATCGAACCACACTTGTCTGAACACCAGACAAGTGTTTACAACAACACAGTGTTTATGTTTTTGGACCTGACATACACCTTTGACCATGCATAGACTTTCATCATTCAACAAAGCCAGGTGATGTTTCATTCTAGATCCAAATGAATACTTCATGTGGACGGAGAGAGACAGAGAGACAGAGAAAGGAGCTGCAGGAGACAGATGTTACCCTGAAAAAAACTCAAGTGATAAACACTATGTGTTATGTTGCTATGTGTGGAAAGCCCTTGGGCAGCACTTACTCAGGTGTTGTGCCCTGCTTTGATTTTATCTCCAGCGTTGCAGTTCAATCTCAGTTCAACGTACGACTGGAACTGCAGCTTTGTAACAAGCAGTTTAAAACCTAAAGCATGAATAATGTTTTGCCGCGCTGCATGTTGGCACATGCACCTGGGACCAGCGTGCACAATCCTAGATGAGATTTGGGAGATGCATTACACATAACGGCCTTTATTGCATGAGCTCACATAGAGGAGTCCAATAGTCGCTCTCCTGAGGGCACATTAGCCGCTAAGTGCTTGAATGTGTTCGCCAGGCAGTCAGGTCAGTTTGTCGGGCTGCTCTCGCTTGATTGGGAAGGTACAGCACAGTGGGTTTAACAGCTGGAAGATGGAAGCTGGATTGGTGTAAACAATACGGCTAAAGCAAGAAAGAAGCACAAAACAGAAGGATGTTGTGGGGTTCATTGATATTTTAAAGATAACAGGGAAGGTTTACAGCCAGTCCTTTGGCAGATGCTTTAGCCAAAGAGACGCACATAGGAGAAACAAAAAACACTCCATTGCACTCAGTTCTTGAGTAACAATAATACTGCTCTACATTCCTCAGACGATGACGAGATGAGAGTACAGCAGTGTGGTGCAAGTGCAGAGTTTAAGCACTAGTTAAGTAGAGACAATTCTTAAAGGAAGAACACGGGTATGGAAGGTGAAAGTGAGAGACAGACTGTCATGGCACCTGTATTTAGGTGACAGTGCTCAATGCTGGTTCAAACAAAGACACAAAAACGGTGCGAGCAACATTTGGCTGATAAGAGCATAGAGAGGAGGTGTTGGTTAGGTATTTGCAGGATTGATGAAAAGTGGGTGTGTAGGGGGCCAGAGAGGTCAGGTCTGACATTCAAAGATGATAAAAACTGAATAAAATAGATCGATTCAAAAGGGCAGATAATATTCCACTCTCTGTGTTTTCTGGTCTCCCAAGACACTAAGCAAAAGGTCACAACCTGGTTGATTACACGTCTAGGGAAGCAAAATTTAACACCCATTAATACAGAGTGTGTGACAGTGATTGGGCTGGAGTTCAGCCCATAAGCAGTGTAATTACACCTAACTGTGCATTAATAATACTGAATGTGGCGACTGTGGCTCAGGGAGAGTGTGGCCGGATCGGAGCGTCGTTACTTTGATCGGCTTGGGCAAGATACAGAACCCCAACATTGCCTCTGATGTTGTATCATAAGGTTGAATGTGTATGAATGAGTAAAGCAGACGGACCGTGCAGGGTAGCTTCTGCCACCAATGGGTGAATGTGACTTTTGACACAGTCTGTTAAGCACTAAGTGGTCACGAAGACTAGAAAAGCGCTACCGAAGAACAAGTGCAATTACCGTTTAATAACTGCAGACTATTTTAAAAGGGCTCCATCGACACCAGGAGCCTGAGAGAGTGAGTCACTGCAACTGTAAAAGAAGTGGGAGGATAGAAATCCTCTTCATTTGAAGTACTGTATCAAAAAGATGCAAAGTGTGGACCACCAAAAGTCTGGGGTCCATTCACTGGATAATCAGTGAGGCAACGCTCTAATGGAAACACTCTGATGTAAAAAATTCAAACAATACTAGAAAAATTATCTTGACTTTGGTTGAAAGTTTTGGTTGAAAAAACACATTTAAGTTCATGTCCTGATTTCTTTGATGATCTGGGTTAAAGTGTACGTCATTTATTGTGCAGCTCAAAAGGAAGGAAACGACATTCTGTGAAGCTTTAGAAAAGAAGAAATTGTCTTTTTGATTTTGCACGGTGACGAGATGTAGATGAGTCATTTGAGCATAAAAGACGTCAGTGTGAGATGCAGTACCCTGAACACAGAGCTGCTAAAAGCATTTTTAATTGAACAAGAAACAGACATGATTAAGTTTTATTCATCTGATCATGGCGACCAGTCCTTTTCTGTGAGCTTGTTTTTGGTGAAATAATGACTCCGGAGGAGGAAGACTGAGCTGGAGCTCTCTGCTTTGGAAAAGGGAAAAAAAAGAAAAGAAAAAGTGATCCTCTGTCAAGCTTTGTAGCTTTGTGAGTTTCCCTGTTGGTTACAGGGATGACCATTTCCTCTGCCTTTCATCAGCCAACAGTGCACATGTGCACACTTTCGTCTGCATCCTGACAGATTACTCTCCCACGGACGCTTTGTCACACTGTACAATTGAATGCTCCACAGAAGAAAAAGGAAGAGGAGTTCATAAGACCGTTGATATGGATTCAGCATTTGCTGGAAAAAGCTGCTGCCAATATTTTGGCTTCTTCTTCTTCTTCTTTCTTCCAACAGGTGTCTTTTTTTATTATAATGCAGCAACATTTTCACAAATGAGCGATAAATTGAGAGGTTTTTGTAGACAGGACTGGATTAAGCTGATTAGAGCACCGACAATTCGATGATAAACTTGGATTTCTGTGACAAAACACAATCGGTTCACGTGCTCATGGATATCACTGAGAACTTGTTTTCATTGCACACAAATACTGCTTTACAAAGAATCCCAAACCAACTCATTTCATCTTGTCCACACATAAGGGAAAAAGCACAACTTAAGCTCTACGAAATCAACCGGTGGTGCAACAAACTAAAAGTTGAGATATTCATCTTAAGTCTGTAGAAATCTAGCAGGAGGACTATTCTCCTGTCTGTAGAGGTCTGACAGGACAGGTGGCTGGGTTTTTATGTTGCTCGCCACTGCACAATTATTGCTTCACATAAACATAAGAAAACAAGTTGCAGACGCCGTCCACACCCGCCAAAGAGCCACTTCTTCCCTGCCACCATCTGCGAATCAACAAAGAAAATGGAGTTTTCTGAAAGGATTTCATTCTGAAGGGAGCGATGAGAGTTTCCAAAAGAACACTGAAGAACGATGGAACCAAAACATCTCGACTGCAAAAAGCTACTTCTTGTGTTCTCAACACCTTGCAGGCTTTTCATCTTCAACAAATAACTTTGTACTTTTCACACCTCTCACATCCCACTCTCTCTACACTGAGAGCTATTTCTTTCTGGCTCTAAGGCTGCATCACTGATGTATCTCTTGATAGCCAGGTTGTGTAACAGGTACTGATGTCTCTTCAACTTACATTTTCTTTAAGATGTGAGTGACAATGAGGCCGTATGTGTCTATACATTTTTGTATTCTCTGTCTCTTTTGCTTGCAATTAAAAATTGACTCTTTAAATATGAGGTGTCAGAGATGTTTCATAAGGATAGCATAGCCTAATGCAGAAACGAGAGAAGGAAATGAGTGTATTCATATCACTCTCCTGTCTGGCTGTTAAATATGAATTTCCAGCCTGCAGATAGACATCATATCCTGCCTTATTTCATCTAAGTTTAAGAAGTGGAAGCACGTACATCAAGCTCATCAAAGTGCCTCGGATGTACTGATAGGCAGACACTTTTTCTTTGTCCCCACACAGTGCTGCTAGGTTACGGCCTTGACTCAAAACACAGTTGGGATTTCGTTGATTTATGCAAATGTTTTGCCTATTCTGAAATTTGATGCAAACAACAGCTTTCAAACAAGTTGGGACAGATGCAACCAAAACTCATCTGACACGCTGAAGCTAGTGTGACATTAGCAGAGGTAGCAGATGCCAAATACCCCCTGCCAAGTCTTTTCTGAGCTCGGCAAACAGTTTGAATGTCGTCAGATGGTGTCTCAGGCGACTCCGAGGAACAAGCTGTCTGGTTTTGTTGGGTCACAGATCATTTTCCCAAAAAGATTACGACAAAAATAAACAATTTCACTGCTATTATGTCCTGATGATGCTAAATGTGTTTACTTGTCACGCAGAAGTGATTCTTCCTGCCCGGAAAGTGAATCAAGCATGATTTATTTTAACTCGTCTTGCACTTTCTCGCTGCAACCCTCAAATCACATCCCATTGTCTGAGGCAAGATGTGCAACACAGAGCCCATCCTGTGTGGAACATAATCCAATATGTCCTTCACACACCGAAGGAAATGAGGACAAAATAAAGACGATCTAAATAAATTCTCTTTGCCATGTCCGAGCCGATGCTCTTTAACAGGCACTTTGCATTCAAGATAACAGGGTAGAGTGTTCTTAATGCACCAGACATCCTGGAAATTAAGGGATAGTGGTTCTCACTTCCTCAGTGACTCCAACACTGAACTCATCATGACCCCTTTCTGTCTGATGCCATGCTCCAGCCCTAATGGGTCCTGACTCCGCAGTCACACAGAGAAAAAGAGAAAGAGCTGCTGGCAGATATGGTACATAGACAAAAGTGGAACAAAATGAGATCCTATTTGGAGAAGAGCACAGGGAACTTTGATGCATTTTTTTCAAAGCACCATGGATTAGATCACCAAAATAAAGCACACCAGGTCTCCCAGAGGTCCCTTTACTTTTGAAGCAAGGATTTTTTCTTTTAACTCAAGGACTGTTACACTGAAACACAATGTACAGATGTATATCAAAAGAAGAAAAAAAATCAATAGACACGAAACTGGGTTTCTTCTCCCCCGTTGAGCACAATAGCTGGAGGAGGTGAAGTGACACAGTATGAAATATGTGTGAATGGGTTCCACAATTTGCCACGAATTAGCATTCTTCTGATGTATCTCGGTTTAATTGACTCAGGCATCATTGAACCCTATTAAAAATGAAATTGAATAATATCATAGTTCATATGCTAATTAAAAATACTTATCATAAATGCAGCCTCCACTCTTCCTGATTCCTCCCTCGTTCTTTCTCCCGCCTGCTTCCTTCCCTCTCCAGCCGAAATGCATGCAGCCTCATTAGCATCAGATGAGCTGGAATACTCTGAAATAATCTGCGGGCCAAAGAGGCTGCTTAAACTTCCCCTCTGTGTCTTAATGAGGGATGAACTACAAGGCTGGAGGAACAGCACAGCGATTAGGGCATGCAAGTAATTTTAGAAGATCAAATAAGTTGGTAATGAGTAAGGCAATGTTGCTTTATTTGTGGCTCTAGTCAACGAGCTTTATTCATCATTTGTTGTTGAAGTTCGTGCTTGAAGGCATGGAAATGGACTGTACAGCAACGTAAGCACATAAATGTTTGGAGAAGATAAGGACTAGAAATCTGATTTCTTTTGCCTCTGCTATATGTGCTTATTGCGTTTACCTTTCACTGCCGCAGGTGACAGTTCAAGCCACCTGCATCACGTTGACGGCGATGAGCGGGGATCGCTGCTACGTGACGGTCTACCCTCTGAAATCCCTCCGCCACCGTACCCCAAAAGTGGCCATGATCGTCAGCATATGCATTTGGATCGGTGCGTCTAACTCGTCCAAAGACAGTCATTCACGGGCACAATCTTCAATGTCTCAACTCATTGAAACCCTTTGTCCTTATTCCACCCAGGCTCCTTCATCCTGTCCAGCCCAGTCCTGATATACCAGCGTATAGAGAGGGGGTACTGGTACGGCCCCAGGCAGTACTGCATGGAGAGGTTCCCCTCCAAGACGCATGAGAGGGCTTTCATCCTCTACCAGTTTATTGCTGCCTATCTGCTGCCCGTCCTGACCATTTCCTTCTGCTACAGCCTCATGGTGAAGCGGGTGGGACAGCCCACTGTGGAACCTGTGGACAACAACTACCAGGTACGGACCAGAGTCGATTTGCTATGCTCAGTTATGTGACTTCAATGAGCCTACTTGATTTGAATGGCAGCTTGATATGGTGGAGGTGGATATGATGATCTTCATTGTCTTTCTTTTTGAATATGCCTTCAAGATATTTTGATTTGAGTCTTTAAAGAAGCTGTCATCAATCAATTTATGAAAGCAATGGACCAAAGGACGCGTGATGTGCAATCCCTTTCAGTTCAGAGATTTCTGCTTTTGTTCGAGTCTCTTACTACTCGTCTTAGAGCTGCACAGGGAAGCATTCCACAACTTCCATAAGCTATTTCCCTGAAAAAGGTCTTTTCACCTTTGTGAAAAATGGAATTTGTTATCTTGACTTAATGCATCTGTGCCTCTGAAGCAATGAGAACTATTGGAGGAGCACTTGGAGTTTTGATGGCTTGCTCAAGGCTACTTCTCCCTTTGAGGTATTTGGTATCAAACCTCTGCCTTGAATTACATGCCCAGTTTTCAGAGGCAGCTGTGTAGTGTGGCCAGACACGGTATGATTTTAAACCACTGCAGTCCTATAGTCTGACATGCCGGCAATCGTAAGCAACAAACAAATTGTGTAGTGTGCACCTGGCATACAGCTCAATGTGATCCTCTCCTCCTCAGGTTAACCTCCTGTCTGAGAGGACCATCAGCATCAGGAGCAAAGTGTCCAAGATGGTGGTTGTGATCGTCCTCCTCTTCACCATCTGCTGGGGTCCCATCCAGATCTTCGCCCTCTTCCAGTCCTTCTACCCAAACTACCAGGTCAACTACGCCACATACAAAATCAAAACGTGGGCCAACTGCATGTCTTACGCCAACTCCTCGGTCAACCCCATCGTTTACGGCTTCATGGGAGCCACGTTCCAGAAGTCGTTCAGGAAAACCTTCCCATTTCTCTTCAAGCACAAGGTCAGAGACAGCAGCATGGCTTCCCGGACTGCCAATGCTGAAATAAAGTTTGTCGCGGCAGAGGAAGGAAACAACAACAACAACGATGCAAACAACTGATTTCCCACATGAACAAGATCAATATCCGGGATGCGGGATGGCCACAGAGACAGACTTGAGATAAAGAAAATTCTCAGACTGACTAAATGATTTCAGAAGAACAGAGTGTCTGCTTGGCACAAACATTTCTAATAATGAATGCAACTAATGAACACATTGAAGTGGGGAAACACAGTCTCATAACACGGACGGACACCGACAGTGTTTGGCACGGTTTGTTACCTACTGGAAGTGCCAAGGCCACACAGCGCTGGCACATGATGTAATGTCATCTACTGAGCTGCCAAACACCAGAGCGAAATAACAAGGGACGCACGTCCACGTCTCACAACAAAAGCACATTTTTGCATAAAAGCTGTCCTCGTCGCTGTAAATTCAAGGTCTGCAGCTTTGCTATAAACCTGCAAGCATCTGGACACCTATTTCAGATATTGTGAACATGGTGTTTTGGAAATGGCTTGAGGCTGAATGTGCACTTTGAATAGGAAATTGACACTCTAGAAATGCTGCTAATGGACTGTTTGATGAAAGAGACAAAAATTCCACAAGGGATTTGCAGCTTTGTGAAAGACAACAGTTATGTTTTTTGAAGGTAATGCTTTACATTTATGAACCGAAAACTCCTGTCTGAATGCTATGATATGAAACTACGGCCGCAGTTGGTTGGGCTGAGCTCGTCCTTGAGGCTGGAGGCAAGAGGAAACAGCTATCCAATTTGGTAAAAAGTGCAACAATAACACACTTACCAGCATCTCCAAAGCTCTCAATGAAACAAACAAAGCCGTATAAGTGTCGATGTCTCACTTTTTGTCTTCTTTGTTTGTTTATTAACTTGTAAATACTTTTAACAATGAGTTATCCCACCAAAGTCTGTTGTTGGGTCTAAGGTAAGACTTATCTAATGGATGTGGTGTTATATATTATCATTTTTGTGATAGTCAGATGACAGATTCTGTCAACATATAACCCTCATTTGTTGTCTCTGTTGTGAACATGTACAAGAAGGTGGCTGTCAGAGTCCAAATCATGTTTTTAAAGCAGGGATTGTTTGGGCCAGTGTGTTTTAACAACTTTCTTGGAGGCTTTAACAAAAGGGTGCACCTGAAAAATAGGAATGGGATGTTTATTTTCCACTTTTCTCACATCTAACCAGCTGTGACACAGCGAGCTCAGGATAACACAGGGTTAAAGTGATGTTTTTTTGTTTTTTTTTCTGTTTGGTGAGAATCCAAAGAGCTGTGTTGAGTGGGAGATGGCTGGAGCTGAGGTCACGACCGGTGAAGCGTAGATGGTGTTTATGTTTCTTTTGTGTCCCACTTGCAAACATTCACACCTTCCTTGGAATAATGTGCACCTGCCCATGCAGAGGCATGCACACACACACACACACACACACACACATACACAGGCATGCACAAGCGCATCTGTTGCACCCAGGTGTTCCTTACTTTGTGACGCCTTTGAGAAACAACTTGTTGGCCAGACTCGACTGAAACGGCGGAGGCGGCGTGTACGGACTGTGCCCTGCACTTTGAGTGCGGGTGTGTTCGGAGCACAGCTGCCTGTCGGATGGAAATATAGCATCATTACATACATGATTATTGAAAAAAAATAAGCTACTTATTCCCTGCCAGTGCTCCATTTCCTAGATGTTCTGGCCAACCCACACAGTGACATTCAAAAAAAAAAAATCTGCATTGCCCATAGAAAAGCTACTAATGCAGATCTTATTTGAATTGTAGATGTCAGAGGACCTGCTGTCCTAAGGGCCCCCTATTGAGTCACATCAAAGTCTCTTCAAAGGAAAACCATCACAGTGGCCATAATTAAACATGACCAGACCAGCAGAGAAGTGCTCATGGGCTGTCATTAATTGGGATAATATTTGAGCATCCTTTCTCAAAGACCAATGAACAGGCATGTAGCTGTGGCAACATGCTTTTACCTTAACATGTAGCCTAAGGTGTCAGCGCTAATATATGTACTCTCGAATACAGTCATTACACCAGAAACTGCCTTTGACTTGCTCAGTAGGTAATTGCACCTTGCCATCTAATCGGAGCTTGTATAAGAAGGAAATGTCACTGAGTTTCGAGGTAAATTCAGCAGGGAAGAGAAAATACTGTATACTAATATGTGTCTTAACATGTTGAAAGCAAATGTTAATGCTGTCAAATTAAACGTGAAGGCCTTCAAAAGAGTTTATAATGTCATCAACATCATGGGTGTTCTTCATGTGGTCTCTGCTTTGCTTTGTGATTCCAACGTGTTTGTCCTGGCTATTTCTTCAACTTCAAGCCAACATATTTAAAATAAAATGATAACAGAAAGTGACCGTTAAATGTCCATTCATCCATTTTATTACACTGTCCTGATGTTGCTTCATACTATGCGACATAAACACACAAACAATGGAGGACACAGAGGCGATATTTTTATTACATAAATACAAATTTGGATATTGTCGAGTCCTGTGTAGCTTGACATTATTAGTGGGGATTAAGAGGAAACCATAATATTTCGAGATTGATATAGGAGGATGGCTTCATTCTACTATGCAAATCAAAAAAGTGCCTGCAGTAGAAGTGAGGGGGCATTAGAGGAGAAATGAATAGAGAGGCTCTCTCACATGGCTTTTAAGTGCAAGAGCTCCAAAGTGAATCATGAAAAAAAGTTTCCATGTTCAAGCTAATACATGAGAGGAAAGGCACAATAAGTGATCTGAAAAGAAGGATGAGACCATGTACTCAAGCCGGGACAGGTTAAACGCAGTCTATGCAAATCCTATATCGAAAAGATCGCTCGTCTGTCGGCTTTGCATCATTTCTCCGTCAAACAAGCAGTCTGCAGATCAGAAGAAAAGCTACTTCAAATGTCAGGAAGCAACATAAATGTCATGGAGGGTTGTGTGGAGGAGGGGTGAGGGGGGGGGTCATTATTTTTCTGTGCTGTATCTGTGTCATAAGCTCAGAGGCTAAAAATAAAAACAGCTCTGGAACCATGAGTCACCGAAGTTCTTCTCCGGCGTCCTTGTTGATGACGACCTTTGCGCCTTCGGTGACTCTAAACGCCGCCGTTCACGTAACAGCGACTTGCTAATTGCGGTTTAAAATTGAGCTCCGGAAAAACACACACGAGCGAGCCACACAGGCGTCTTTTACATCGTGCGACTTCGAGTTGGGGCTAAATTAAGGCTGCGGGAAACCGGGCACCGTGGGAGGCTCGACTCACGAAAAAGCACCGAAGCCGGTAACACAAAGGCTGCAGGACACTAATGCTCATTCACGTTGCCTCCTCTGTGTACTGCAGCCTGTAAGCGCCCCGATGACACGTCCCTTAATGTTAGTCATTATGCATTCACCCCGCAGACGATACGCTTTTTTCAGATACAACGGTCTCGTCGGACACATCTAGTATTCTCGCTCATGCATGGAAGCTTTGTGATTGCGTGAATGGTCTTGGTTCATTAAGGAACACTGTGTGCATTTAAGACAAAAGCAAGGAAAAGGCAGCCGATACGTACGGCATACATCATTATTATCTGAACGAGTTTTGCTCTGTAATTTATCCACATATTTCAGATCATGTTCACATGAATATCTTATTTGTCATGATGATATGGGAACATGGAACTTAAAGTTTTCTAAGTAAATGGGGTAAAAACTTTATCTAGATGCATCTCAAGCTGGCTTTACACTAATTGCAGAATCAAGTATATCTCAGCATATGTAAAGGTTATTTACATGTCGCAAAAACATCACAGTCACAATACGCAACAATACACACAAAATGTTTATGGCAAATAATAGATAATAACAATAATAGATACTCATGACAGGAAGGCAGGAAAGGCAGTGCAGGCTCCATCTTTCCTTGACAGGAAATTGTGGCATCCAGCAGTTTAGAGAAATTCACAGTAATGCTACACTGTCTTGTTATTTTATTAATGCAATAATGACACAGTAACGATTCCTGAGTCAACGCTTACATTTTCTTGTAAAGTGCCGGTGCAGCTTTTCTCTGCAAGCCCCAGTTTCCTTCCACGGTACAAAATCGTGCATGTACAGTTTATGTCGATTGGAAACTGACCCATGATGGACAGGAGTGATTTGGGTCTCGCCGGGAACAGAGTAGAGCTAACAAGGCCGATTCAGGACAAGTGCTTGGGGAATATGTCGGAAAAAAAAACAAAAAACACTGAACTGATAACAAGGGGTGATGCAATACAGCTAGAAAATACCACAACACCCACACGCTGCCAGATAGATGATTTGATAAGGAAATAAAACAGGAAAAACAGACCTGACGCCCACATAGTTGGGTTACAATTATCTGTAAAGGTTCACCTCAATAACTTGACCCATACCACATTGAATGCAGACATTTGACCCGATATAAAAATAAATATACTGCTCGATGTGGTAGGCTTCTTGTTTTTTCTTTCTCTCTCTGCAGTCTGCCGTATTTTGAGGTCACGGTCCTGTGGTTTAGTCCATGACACGGATACGGTTGACTCATATGTAATCACTCACCAGAAACATGCTGTTCCTATGTTACCTGCCCACACTTGCTTGCCTAGCCGCTGTAGCTCCTGAGAGACAACATTGTGCAAGCTCAACTTCAACTGAGATGTCTCAGCCGTTCTTCCTCTCCCTCCTCTGCAGCAATTCTCTAGATGTTGATTTGTACATCAATATTAATAATAATCTGTCTGATAAGATCAGAGGGGAACCTTTCCTTTCTCTTCCCTTTATTCTATTCTATTCTATTATATGAGTGTAAATGAAGAAATGATGTTCAAGTCAAAAACATGGTCGAAAAATATGAAGGCAGTTGAACTATGAAGTGCACGTAAACTGAATTTATGTTGGGATGTATGTATATAAAAATAAAAGCGGCATGGATCCCAGTTTGGGTACTCCTACTTCCTAAATATGCATGTTCAGACTGATTAGAGACCCTAATTATCAGTGTGAGAGTGAATGATGTGTCTGTGCCATCCTATAACCACGGCACAAACATAATCTATATGTAATCCCTGCTTTTGGCTCCAGCAGTAATCAAGAAAATGGATGAAAGGATTTAATACATTCGAATTGCACTCGTGATGGAGAAATACATCTCAGGAAGCACAAACCATTCGTTACTATGTGTCGACTGTCGCCTATACATGAAATTGTATTCCTGCATAAGTCTGTTAGGTCTATTCATGTGTTTATTCATGTATATATTCACTTGTTCCTCATGTCAGAATGATATTAGAATGACTGAAAACAGGAAAAAGGTAATTTGGAAAAGTAAAAAACTTATTTTAACATCACTCTGACACAGTCATTCCTTTCCAGGGAGACAGATTGAGTGTGCGCCAAATGAGTTTGGTCAACACGGGTCAATCGTTGGTCATTAATGGAGATTGAAACGATCAGTCAAGATCAAGCTCATCTTATTGTGTCCGACTCTGACTGTCTCGATTTGACCCCCGGGAGAATGAAAGATTGAACTGACAGTTTTAGAGGGGGAAAAAAAACAAAAAAAAACATTAGGACGTCAAGACTCAGGCATTCTTCTCTGTTTTAAACTGAAAGCAGTTACTCGGTATGACTGCCAAAAACGTTTTGATGTCTTTGCTCGTCCAAAAAACTATTTTCACAGGCTTTTGAAAACCTGTGAAAAACTTTTTTGACAGCTTTTGGTTTTTTTTTTTTGGTTTAAGTTTGACTCATTTATCCATCCCAGCTAACTCTCCAACTTTTTACCTCAAATGTCATGGGTGGGTACATACGGAGAAGGCCGGGAACAAACCCTGAACAGATTACCAGTGCATCACAGGACACAGACCTAGGTGTGATTTAATCTAATGTTTGGGTCTATACATGCATGTTTGGGGAGATAGAAGGGGAGAACATGCAAAATCCACACAGAAAATCCCCTAGTTAGACAATCTATGTATTTAGTTGACCCATGTTCTTCTTTCTGTGAGTTGAAGGTACCAACCACCTCATCATCATGCTGCCCGAGACTGCTAAAGTCACCAGATCTCCTTAGTTGCTCCTCTTATACTAATCGCAGGTCACTGAATGTAGCTTACGTTGAAATATAGCCTGAGAGCGAGAACCAAAGATTTTTTGGGGATTTTAAGTTTCACTGAGGTAGAGAAAGAGCCGGATTGATAAAAAGCAGATCTGACAAGGTGCATTGGAAACAGACTCTGGTAATAAATCGTTGCTCAGGCTAAAAGCTTCCACTGGAGAGGCTTCAGATGAAAACATCACCGTGTGTGTGGACCGACGATGCTCAAAGCGAAGCCAAGAAATGCCAGGGTTGCGTCAGGTTTCCACAACGTTCTCCATTGTTTCACGTTCGTTTAAACACATTGTCTCGCCGCACCTTCTTCTTTGATGGCCCCGGACAGGAGCGTTTTGGGGCGTTGGAGCGACGGTTCATCTCCTGTGAAACTCCGAGGAGAAACCTTACACATGTTGACAGATTGCAGTGACTCCTGCTCGGGCCAAACCACAGCTGCTCTTCAACCCGCTGCTGTCTTTTTCTTTTCTTCTGTCGAGTTGTTTTGAGGTGAAGCCTTTCTCACAGTGGGATCCTGTCGAGCTGCACGCAGCACTGGGGTCACTGATCTTGTTTTCTCCCGCCCCTGCCAATATGATGAGTGTAGTGCAGCACTACGGCTGAGCTAATTTAAAAGCAAAAGCTTGAATGCCACTATGGGGAGTGTTTGCTCCTCAGCTCCTCAGCACCATGATAGGAATGCAGTTGTAAATCAGAGGAAAAACAGCCCTTGATATGTTAAAGGTAGAGAAAAAAAAAGGTGGCGATAGGATCTCCTGAGAGCCCACGAGCTGCTCCTGAAGAGGGAGACAGAGAGTCAGAGAGAAGCAAATCACTCTCAGACCTGAGAAAAAGAAAAGAAAGAAAAAAAAATTCTGGCAGACAGCGCTAATGATCTGTGGTAGTTTGTCTTGGCAGCGGTGTACGGTCTGTGGAAGGAAACTGTTGTGCGTGTGCATGTTTGTGAAGAGAGAAAAATTGTCTTTGTCAAACTGCAGCTAAAACACCAGTATGACTGTTGACACCACTGCTTCTGCTCTGGCCCCACAAACCACATTAGATGATTTTCTCTCTCTTTTTTTTTTTATTTTGCTGGGGTAGGGGTGTGAGGCCCCCCGAGACAGGACTAGTAATGTGTAATGGAGCAACTGGACTCAAATGACAGATTTCTCAGCTCAGGGGTTTGTAGCACTTTGTGTAAACTGGCTGGCAGTTCAGATTTGGGCGTTAAATGTTTTCCTTGTCGTGCAGAGATGGAAATAGCCTTGTGGTCTTTGCCGTGATGGCCTTCCGATAAATATAAAATAACAAAAATTAAAATGAAAGTCGTATAATTCTGGGTGGCCTGTGCCGCGCTCAGTGCTGGCAAAATACAGCAAATAAAGAAAAAGAGAGAAAGAAAAAAAAAAAAAAACGCAGCCCAAACTGAAGCCTTTTCTATCCACTGAGTCCCATGAGCCACTGAAAATGAAAGGTGCAGCTGCTGAAATCCAAACCTGCAGTTGTTGCTCCTTTTTTCTCTCATTCTTTCACTCTGTCCCCTTCCCTCCCCCCTCCTCCTCCTCCTCCTCCTCTCTTTCTCACAAAGCGAAAATGAAGAATGACGACAGAGGCTTAACGCACCAAATTGTCAGCTGAGGGTTGGAGGGGGAAAATAATTGTCGGCAGTGGAAAGAGGGGAAAGGCAGAGACGGTCGCAGACAAAGAGGCCTTTCTACCAGCAGGCTGAACTGCCTCGCGTCACAACACAAGCAGGAAACCACACCAGCACCACCACCACCTTGCCCCTGGGACTCCGTATGAGTGTGAGCGTCTGCATGTGTGTGTGTGTGTGTGTGTAAGTGTGTATGAGCGAGCAGGGAAGTAGAGAAAAGGGGAAAAGAAAGGGGTCTGGGACATTTAATGAAACCCAATATCCTGCCTCTGGTCTAAAAATAAATGGAGAAACGAGCACATAAACACAAGCTAGCTTGTGTGTATTTGTATGTGTGTGTGTGTGTGTGTGTGTGTGTGTGTGTGTGTGTGTGTGTGTGTGTGTGTGTGTGTGTGTGTGTGTGTGTGTGTGTGTGTGCATGTGTGTGAGTGACCATGACGTATAGACTAATCGTTGCAGGGGAGAGGTGTGAGAGAGTTGTGTCCATTTCCCGGGTTTATTTGAGCTGAAATTGAATATTGTTTCCCTCAGCTTCCTCTGCTGCCACACACACATGCACACACACACACACATACACACACACACACCTATAGAAGCATATAAACACCCTGAACCAGGTGACGTAACCTGAAGTGGTGCACGTAAAGGAAGAATGTCAATTTGATTACAGAAACTATGCAGACCATCGACTCTGTACAGGCAATTAAATGGTAGACTGGTTTCGAGCAATTAAATAGTGAACTGCGACTTTCCAGCTGCACATTTTCCCCCCCTAGAGTGTTTGCAACCGTGTGTGAAGGCTGATAATTATAATTGCTGTTGAAAAGTGCATCCCAACAGTTTTCCCTCATCTTCTCTTGTCAGAGTTTTCAAGCAGTCCCCGCCACCCCGTCTTCCCGGCGACAAAAACAAAAAAAAAGAAAAGTCGTCACCCGGTTGGAATTATGTAAAATAAAAATCCACGGCGTCGCACACCAAACGCATTAAGTGCAGAGGACGTAAGTGGGGTAATAACGGAGCGGGAGGCTAATGACAGATGAGCGAGGCGCCCTGGGGCTGTCCAGACTGCGCTCGTTCCCAGGTCGTCAAACACGAAGCTGCTGTCACGCCCTCTCGGCGTCTCGCCCAGACGCCCAGGGTGCACGCTGGCGTCAGGTTCAACGCAGGCCTGCGAGACGCTCTCGCCGCCAAGCCACCCAGGTGAATTTTTCCATGGAATTTCACGCTGAACAAGTCCGTATTAGCATATTTTATTGACTTATGTGACATTATTGAGTGATTATTATGTTATTATTAACTACAAGTCTTGAGGGTAGGTTAGGGTACATGTTGACCCGGGGGGGTTACAAAGGGTAAAAGGTGTGTATGTGTCCTCTTAGGGACTGGAGACCTGTCCAGGATGTATTCGTTGCCTTTGCTCTGTGTTTGCAGGATGTAGGCAACAAGTAGCAGTACCACAAGTATTTCTTCGACTTTGATTTTGAGGCCAATAGAAAACAGAAGAAGACTTGGCTTTATTAGTTTTTGCTACACATCTCTGGAATGGATTTCCACTGTATCATCTTAAGATGCACCTTTGTCTTTTGGTCTTTCTTTCACAACACTGTTGTGAAAGAAACACTGTTAATTGTCGCTAAGCTGGGCACCTTTCTTTGTTTTGTTTGAAATAAACATTATAAATTCATTTAACTAAACTGGATTTTTGTAGACTGAATAATGAATCACTCAAAGTGTGTCTTTTTAGTCATGTGCCGATAGCAAAATAGTACCGTACCAAAATAAGTGTTTGCGTACATCCCAATTACATAATGTACTGACTGCTAACTCACGCTTCACAATAATAAAAAAAAATTGTGAGAATTTGAATGTTAGACCTAACTTGTTCATCAGGTGCGTAACTATGTGTCGTTCGGATCCTGAACAAGATTCCCACGTTCTCGACTTGCACTTCTGCAACATTTTCAGCCTCTTCTCGATGCACAACACTTGCAGACACGCACGCATGCAAACACCGAGCAGGGCTCTGGGTGTAAATCACCCTGATGTGACATAAGGGAACATTCAACTTTGTCAGTTACAACATATTAGCACTTGGATCGCTGTCTGAGGAACCCTTCTGGGCATCCTGGTACACTCCGCGTCATTCCAATCAAGAGCTTAGAACATGAATGCTCAACGCCTGCATGTATAAATATGTTGTGTGTGTGTGTGTATGATGAAGAGAGAGAGGCAGAGAGAGAGAGAGAGAGAGAGAGAGAGAGAGAGCATGCCAAGCCACCTGGAGCAGAGCAGGTATTATTAGTGATGGTGCCAAGAGACACTTAAAATGCAGCCACTCTGTCTAGCATAAACATGCCTGTCTGGGCCCAGGTCGGGCACATGCGCATGCCTGTGTGCGTGGGCACAAGTGGAAGTGTGTGTGTGTGTGTGTGTGTGGGTTTGTGTGAGTTTGTGTAAGACTGCATCTTTATGGAAACCCTCTGAAGTCAACAGTGCAACACACCTGATGCATCAAACTTTTACAATAGAAACATGGCGTCCACTTTTACATTTCTATTTAGCAGCTAGTGCTAGCGACTTACATGCGAGTAATACAAAGGTCTTTTGGATAGCATGAGTTGCCTCACAGCAAGTAGGTCCTTGGTTCAATTCCCTGCTAGACTGGGGGTTGTTCTGTTGTACGATTTTGCAGGATTTCCCTGTGTTTGCATGATTTTGCAGTTTGCATGAGTTGGCATGATTTCCCTGTGTCTGCAGGGGTTTTGTCTGTAATGCCTCCCATAGTCGAAAAAAACATCCATTCTGGGGGATTGCAGTGTGTGTGTGTGTGTGTGTGTGACTGTCTTGCAATCGACTGGTGACCTGTATTGCCTGCCTTCACTGTAGATGAGGACCTTACAGGTACAAAGTGTATGTGGATATATGGATGAAGAAAAAAAAACATTAAATCTTCATCACTAGAAAGACTGTAATGTAATAATAAACACACCTTTACGAATGGTAACGGATGAGGGTGCAGGAGTGTAAGGTCGAGTCCAACAATTAGGGTGTTGTACATGTCACACGGCCGATAAGACCTTAATGGCACAGCTTAGGTGTGATGACTGTCTGGGATCAACCTTCCCACCTGTACTTATGTCACTTTCACTGTAGCATGCGAACAAAGGTACACACACACAAACACACGCACGCACGCACACACACACGCACACACACCTGCGTAGCAACATGCCTCGGTTGTCATCGAGGTGGTCCTGACTCATCTGCTCTGTTGCCATCAGACGGATACACAGTTTTATTTTTCATCACACAATGTACCAAACATGTTGTGCTGGCAGCGCGCTGAGGCAGCGGTGTCGACTTTCAGGTCGAGGACACAGACCTGAAGGTTTTTATCTCTCTTTGTGGACTTCGTGGAAGAGAGTCGAGTTTGGGTTAGGGTTAGAGATGCTTTGTCTTCGAAATATTACTGTGATTTTATCGCCAGCAGAAAATCAACATGTTACATTTGACTTAAAAAAATATATCAGTCTTTATTTTTTTTGCTTCAGTTCACCTGTACACTTTAATGGAATGGACATACAGTAAAACTATAATGTAATTTATGACTACATCCATGAAAAATGATAAAATTAATGGCAAAAATATTAAAAGTGTCCCTCTTTGAATCATTGAACATTACATTTAAACCAATAATATTTACATGAAATCAATGTAATATATGTAATACATATCATAAAATACTTCAAACTGTTCAAAATTGAACATCACATGTATCATAAATCAACAGAAGTAGTGTAAATATCATATCAGCATCTGCTACTATTCCTGTTTTATATGTGAACTGCATTTGTACTGTAGGTGAGAAAAGGTTATTTCCACTTGTGGCTCTGCAAGGCTTTTGCAGTCATAAATTGAGATTGACAGGAAACCAAAGAAAAAATCAATTTAATCGATCTGCAGGCAGTTACAAGCTAATAAACAGTGCCGCACTGACGTGACTTCTTTATTTCTTTTTTTTTATTATTACATTTTAATAATACAGTACAATAATACTCTTTAATACAGATGGTTCCTGACTGATAGTGACTTGGATGTTATGACAGAGTTATAGGGTGTTTTCACTGTGACTAATTCAGTGTTTTTTAAGGGTGACATTCAGCCGCTTGGACTCGATATAATGACACCACATTGCTTTGATTTGCTCACCACGCCACAGTGTATGCGGCGACCCAGGGGTCTGAGATGATTTCACTTTTCGGGGATAAGTATTGATTTTATGCTTGGTCGAGACATGGTATGACAGATGGTGTTTCTGCATAGCTGCCAGTGTTTAGAGAGACGGGTTTGGAGGTCTTGAGCGTAAATACGATCCACACTCCAGAGACGATCCAAATGAGGTACTGAGATCATAGCAACAGGAATGTGAGCGGCAGTAAAAACATCCATCCAGCCAAATAACAAATCTGATAGCAATAGATTAAAAAAAAAAATTATGTGGCTGTGCCTCAGACTTTTTTTTTTTTTTACTTTTAACGGACTTCATAAAAATCTTTTAAAAGTTGAAGTCGAAGAAGAAGAAGAAGAAGAAAAAAAACTTCCTTTCCGAGGAAAACTGTTGTCATGATAATCACAACTTGGCAATTGCTTCTTCAAAAACTATGCTTCTGTTGACTTTTTAAATGTCATTGTTCATGGCTCTCACCGCCGCAAAACTCGATTCCCACTCTGGCGAGGGTCTGGGCCGAGCGTGCGTCTGAAGTGGGCGAAGTTGCCCTTTAAACGGCCTCTGTCGTGTTATAACCTGAGGAAAAATAACAAAATGCAACCAGACAGCAGCAGCCACGCTACACGCAAGCCACACATTACCATGAAAGGAGCAAACGTGTGTGTGTGTGTGTGTGTGTGTGTGTGTGTGTGTGTGTGATTGAGGAAAAGTGCAGTTTTTGTTTAGTTCACATGCGAGAGCCCTGGAATGACTTTTTCCTGTTTGGAAATTTTCCACTAGCAAGAAATCATTAACCAAAACATACAATATCTTCAAAACTATGACATTTATTCTAATATTTGCTTTTATTGTAATCCGACCCCTTCCACCCCCCCCCCCCCCCCCCCCCCAAAAAAAAAAAGATCAGCAGGCAGCAGGATGCAGGCGAATAAAAATACTTTAAGGACTTGGCACGAATCAATTGAGACGACCGGCGGTCGACACAGAGCGATGGGTGGAAAATTTCAAATTATCGAGTGGACGACACGGAAGAGGAGTTTACACAACAAACAAAAGCTTTCGCATTCATTCGACCGATCTGGATCGAGCGCGGCTGAGTGAAGTGTGTGTGCCAGAGTGTTAACAGCCAGGCAGCTTATAAACACTCATTCTTTATTGTTCTGAAGGGCCTGCCAAAACACGGACAAAGGCCCGGCGAAATGACTTCACCTCGTGACTGTGGAAGGAATAGTTGAATATTTCTTACCCCCCCCCTCCACAAACTACAGAAAACATGGAGGGAATGCCGAGTATGGGAAACGAAGAGGGGGGAGGGAGGGGGGGGAGAAAGACGAACATATCAAATGACGTTTATTAATCGCGTCTAGTCGTCGAGGATATAAGAAATCTAAAGTTTGCGACGTTTCCTAAGCCGTCTCCGTTCGCCCTGAATTCCCGAGTGAATAATTGTCGTCACAGCAAAGTAAACCGCAGATTTGCGCTGTCATTCGGGGGAAAATAAATAAACAGTTAACTAATACCCGGGATAAAAGGTTGCGATTACGCCTCGCTATTGACTGAATTCCTGCGCATTTAGGCCTAAAACGTCTCGCTTCACACCCACGACATTACGCTGCTCTGGGCCTGTTGGGTCAGGAGCGCGAGCGGCGCCATTGTCTCTTAGCTGTATTCCAGGAGCCAAACGAGCATATTAAAGTACGGTTAAAAAAAAAAAAACTCCATAAAAGAAAACTTTAATCACAGTCATCTCAATTTCCAGACGGTTCCAACATCAATTGGCTGAGGACTCTCGAAGGGGCGAGCAGCCACACGCAAACCCACACAACAATGGAATTAAAAGAGACAGACCTCGCCTTCGATTCTGTGAATAGTTGCTCTTCTCACTCCTGTGTGCGCTCTTTTCGCTTTGTACTCCTATTTCTTTCATTTGAAGCATTTTTTTTGTCTTTTTTTTTTGCTGGGTTGAGCGTTTAGGAGAGTCCAAAAAAAACGGAGCTACACCCTTCAAAAAAAATCAAGGTTTTTTCTTAAGAATATGGTGCATGGTCACGGACTGGTTCTTATTTAGCACTTTTATAGAGTTCTTCCACTGAAAGCACTTCAGAGGATGAATCACATTCACCCCTTCACGCACTGTCGGCAGAGGCTGCTTTGCTCCGCTGATGTTTCTAACCATTCGCACACAGTCGCTCGCACACTGATGACACAGCATCGGAGGCAGTTTGGGGTTCAGCGTCCTGCCCGAGACACTTCGACACGTCCGTCGACTTTCCCACCTACCCGTTGACGACCGGGCCGCCCCCTCGCCTCGAGTACGCATCGGTTATTTGACTTGGGACCAATACTTGGACCCAAAATGCCCCAGCCTCTAACCCTCTAACCTCAACTCGATTGTAAATGTAACAAACATCAACAGGCTCGCAGCTGCTCGAGCTTTTCTCTCCTTTTTTCCTTTCTTTTTTTTTTTTTACAAGGATTTAGTCAGTGTGATGCCAGGTCTCACTTCCCCGATGTGGAAATATTCCACCAGAACAATTCTCCTCAAGGGCACCGTCCCTGCGTGGGATTTGTGGCACTCTGCAGGACTGTGATTGGTTTGGAGCTACACAAAGGAGCCAGAGTGGTGTTTTCCCCAATAGTGGAATGATAATGGCCGAAGTCAGACTTTTTCCCAGCGCCGACACTGCGCCACAGCGATAACTATGGCTATTCATGACTCGCCGTTTCCTGCTCCCCCTGTACAGTACGACTGGAGCGCTCTCCACATTCAATAGTGGAGTAATGTACAGAATTTCTGAGGACGTATTCAGACCTGGAACATTTGGAGCGATTGTTCCAGAACAGGGAGTGTTAAAACCTCCCCCTCCTCCTCACATCACATATTAGAAAAACAGCAAGTACAGTAAGGATACAGATCAAAACAAGCGGCCTGAGATCCCTGAGAAGGGGTTGGTCTTCCATTAGAGTTTCCATTCGAGTCCTGGAGTGATGCTTTTGTAGTGAGACACAACTGCGATACACAGCTGACTAGATGAGGCACAATCACATAAAGCTGCGTGCTATTATAACCTCTTTTGTAGATAATACTGGTTCATTAACCAAAGGTACGATTTCTGACTAGGGAGAGAACATTTGTTTACAACTTTGGATGCTTGTTTCAGTGTGAACACAAGCGACACAAAACAAAAATAAAAAGTTAAACCAATTGTTTGAGCCCCTAAATGGGAACAGGCATAAAACCAGCCCGGTCACAGTCTGGTTAATTGTGATCACCACAGCTGCGACACGTCGACCCCCCCCTCCCTCCGTGTTACAACGCGAGAGAAGGAGCAACAACGTTGCGCTGAAATCGTGTGAATAGTTGCGGGCTGAACTGGGTCTATGACGTTCACCAGTCATTACCAAAGCATGGAAATTAATGGCATGTCTCCATGAAACACCAGCTCGTAAATGTCAGTCAACTGGTGCCATGGAAAAGGTCACACACTGTTTTCATAAATATGATTTTTATCCTCCGAAGGAAAATGTGCACAACAGCGCGAGGCTGTATCATCCCGGAGAATTCCAATTTCGGCGCTGCTCGAAAAAAATCCACAGCCGCCCTTTTCCCCGCTTCCTCTCTTCCTCCTCAGACCTGCAGCGTCTCGTCTCCTCTCCTCTCTCCCTCCGTCTCCTCCTTCCTCCTTCCCCATTAGAGACAAAGGGAAGCCCATCAGCCCATCGATCACGCTAACCTCCCGGGTGACCCCGTGCCAAATGACGTCCCCAGAAAACCAGGTCTGCTCCATGCTGTTCTTTGTTTGCTCTCTTCCTGTGTTTCTCACTGCAGCATTGTGGTACTCTCAACAAGTGGCTCATTTAGCCGCTGCAGCCACTGCGGCTCAACGTGTTGAAACATACATCCTGCCCTAAATGGAGATTCGCTCGCAAACAAACGCAGATTCTTTCTGGCATTCCACATTGCACGATAGTAGAGCGTGCTCTTGCCTCCATTTGGAGGGGTGAGAAGAAATGCTAGATTCCGGTTTAATATCTGGCTGTAATGGAGCCATTACAATCCTCAGATTAGATGTCAAATCTCCACCTAAAGTGACCACCCTCATCTTATCAAAAAAAATCTAGTCTAGTAGCAAAAGCTGTGCTGGAGCAACCCAGCAATTGATTGTGTTTTTGGAGCTGTGGGACAGAGTTGATGAGAAGTGGAGAAATGCAGCTGAGATATGTGAGGAAAAGAGAGGAGGAGGAGGTGGAGAGGACGCAGAGGAAATGGAGAAAAGCCGATTGAGTCAGATGGTTAATTTCCCTTAAAATAAAAGTAATGTGAGTCAGTGGATCTGATATTTCTTTCAGAAGGAATACAGTGGGTGGTTAAAAAAACAACAAAAAAACACACACACACAAACATGCAAGTGTCCAGCAGAAAGCCAGTGTCATCATTCATAGAGTGAAAAAAGTGCACATCTGAACAAATTAGATTAGATTATATGCTGCCTTCTCAGTTTGGACAAACAGGTGAGATGTACAGAAAATGTTCGACATTTTGCAAGAAGTCACAGCTCCCTCTGCAAGATTCACATGATTCACGTTTTAAAGACGGGTACTTTGTCCTTCAAAAATGGCCGGGGCTTGTTTTGTTTTTTTCTCGCAGCATGGCAGGCGAGGCAGACAGTCTTTGGAGAAGCAAATATCCGTTGGAAAGAGAAATCTCCCAACGGAGGGAGGATCTGACTCATTCACCTTGAGGAAGAACATTGCTGGTGGCTGAGTCACCGGGGTCACACCCCTACACACACCCACCAGTCACTCAACCGGTTCCCTATCTCCCTCTGACTCACACACACACACACACACACACACACACACACACACACACACACACAGAGACAAGACAGACAAATTCAAGTATAAGCACATCTCCATGCCTTGCAGGAGTGGATGCATAATGTGCACTGTGCAGTTGCTTTAGCTCGCTGCTAAGCCTGCAAACGCCCACTAAACACTGCAGACAAAATACAACATTTTCACACCGCGTTTTGAATGAAAACGTCATATTTTGCCGCATTAACGTGACATGAGTTGGTGGAAAATAGAACAGTTGAAAAAAAGAAATCTTATCTGTTACATTGCATTTTGTTTCCATTCGGTATAGTTTAGTATAAGCAGCCCTGGGATGCTGGATAAATATATACAGTAATTTGATATACTCGCCTAATGTCATCTTTTCAGCTTCTTTCGGGTGCTCAGAGGCTACTTTTAATCTGCCTTCACTCAGTGTTCATTACGGCCCATTTTCCTAAGACCTTGTTTAATCAAACAGACTCAACCGCCCCAGAAGTTGAATTTTCACAGCTAATGCTTAATTGAGGGAAGAATTCGAACATCTGTGCCGCAGACGTGCAGAGGTCGCTCTCTCGGAGCGGCCATCACGACGAGCCGTCTGATGATTCACAGTCTCGAACCAACTGCCGAGCTCAGAGAGAGATGAGCGTGAGATGGGGATTTCTTTTTTTTTTTTAGGAGACAACCTTTGGGAGGGGGATCTCACGTATCTCATACAGAAGCAGCTTAAGGCACGGTTTGTTATAATGGCCGTCATTTTGAGTAATGACTGTTTTTCACGCCACGATGGAACGACCGGCCCACCCTCTACCCACATGTGCTTCAAAAACAAGCAGGCTGTAGACCAGGTGAGGATCTGACACATTCTGACAATAATTTCTCAAAAATGTGGTATTTATTTATGAATTTATGCTAATTTTCATATACATATATATTAAAAACCATAAACCCAAATATAAATATAAATGAACTGTAGTTGCATTTGTGATTTCAAAGATGGCGATGTGGAAAAAGAATATTTAAGCAAAGCTCTTTAGCTCCAGAAGAGAGTGAATACTTCCGTAAATGTCAAGTTTTGAAGTGGGCTGATGGCATTGTGAAGTGGATGGCGTTTGGAAGGACTCGTCCCCGTTTGTGCCGGCTGTTACGGAGAAGTGCTGAAAAGCAAATGTCAAGCCTCGTCCTTGAATCTGAGTCTGTGAGTTTTTCTTTTTTTTTTTTTTGCCTCCTCTGTGATTTCCTGTGTCTTTCACCGCGAGGAAATACAGTCACTTTCTGTTTTATTTGCAGGATAATCTATTAAACTGAATTAAGTGTGTTTAATTCACAGAATCATTTAATATGACATTTGGGGAATATTCTCTGTGGTGGTCTTTAATGAGAAGAGGGAGAAGTGCATTAGCATTAACACTGAAAAATAGAAAAATGACTTTGCTTTTTCTATGGATTCAATTTTGAAAATGTCATCCGTGCATAAATTGACCACAAGTGCAGCACTGAAAGTTAAGTTTCGATAGAGATCCAGACAGAGATAGAGTTTCTCGTTCACGAGTTGTGTTATAACATCCTCATCTTTCACATTCTTTCTGTTTGAAGGAAATCCAGAAACCAGACGTTTCCTCCTGAGTTTGACACTTCTCTGGGCCAATTAGGACTCCTCCACCTCATTTCAGTGCAGGAACTGGTCCTGTATCGACCACAAAGTCCGTACCTGACTCTACTGCAAACGACACTGTAACTGGTAGATCAACTTTCACTGCCCATCAAAATATCACCATACCACGCATCATCCATGCCGACCCCACACTGTTTGAGATAAGTGGCTGTTGTGCTTTTTTTTTTTCAACACATCCTCTCAAGTGTAACAAAGAGTCAATACCAGTAATTTAACACAACATGGAGCTCAGATTATACAGTCATGGCCACCTCGACATCGAAACTACCTGTGCTTTTGGAGCGTTCACATCCGTGAATTAACATCTCCACGCCAACCTCTTGGGAAGGTTTCCGACCAATAGGAGCAGATTCCCCCTGGAGAAATCATGTGCTTATACGCAGCCAGAACTCGTCACAGCTCCATTGTAAGTAAAAGAAGCATTCAGAGTTAACAGACTCTCAGGTTTCAGCACGTTTAGAGTCACGCAGGCCGTGAAAGACGCGCTGATTTCCCCCGAGCGTCGATGACAGCGTTATAAAACGGATCGAACATCAAAAGAACTCGTGAAGTTAGACGCCACCAAACCTGAGCTGAACCACTGAACCCTTCACGCGTAGATCCATCTCTGCACAGATGGTAACTACACATAAAATTTTCAGTTGTGACAGATATTATGTTTGTATTTCATGTACTCTCTCCTTTCCTGACTTTGAGGGGACTTGCAAAAATGCAAAAAAAGGGGAAATATTGGTGTTTTGTTATGAAAATGTGTGAGACTAAAGATCTTTGCCAGGTCAAGGTCTTTTCCAGCCCAGATGTAGTACCATTCAAATACATATTAATCAACAAGAACAAAAACTTATGTAAAAACTGTCAAATAAATGGTGTCTTTATTTGAATATGTACTCTCTGCTACAGAGCAGAGGGTGCATCCTTATTTGGTTGAAATATTTTTCATCTTTGGCTTGATATTCAGATTTAATGGCTGTAAACATGTTTAATTTTTAATGAGTAAGATAACATAACATGATTACCTATCAGGCTGTATGAATTGCTCATACTGGCATTTAGCTTCGATATTTTGTCTGGTTATTAATAAAAAGTTTATTGAAAAAACTCAAAACACTCACACACACATTATGAAATATCCTCCAGACAAGTGAAGCGAGGATGAATGCGGGGGGGGGGGGGGGGGGGGGATCTCTTTACACACGTTATCCTTTTTCGACTTCATGTTTTCCCCTCGAGACACGAGCTGCTCGCCAGTAAAAGCAGCAGCCTCACGTTCGGAGGATTATTCTAATGTTACAAGAATGTGACATCCATTAGCCGGGGTCCGGGAGCTTTACACGCTCAACCCACGGCCATCATTACTTTAATCAGAGGAGCACATCTAACACCCAGAGCTGTTTAGCTACAGTGGGCTTTACCTCACTTGGAAGGTTTCACAGCCTGTGTGTTTTAAGTCCCGCTCTTCTGTTTACCTCGAAATCCATATTGGATGAATTTATGACACAGTGTTTTCAAATATGCTGCAGGGAAGGATTGCAGGCTCTGCGCAGAGTCAAAACAGTGACTCAAGGAGGAAAAGGTTTCCCTCCAAACATCTACACATGCGTGCACATTAACACACAGGCAGACGAATGCTACAGCGTGTGTGTGTGTGTGTGTGTGTGTGTGTGTGTGTGTGTGTGTGAGTGCCCGCCTTTCTGAAAGAATGCCACTCTGAAGCAGACTTTCCACATGGTCGGCTGGCTGTTCCAGTAACCGGATGGCACACTTCCCTCTTTTCCACACAGAGTGAGAAAGAGAGAGAGAGAGTGAGAGTGAGAGAAAGAGAGAGAGAGAGAGAGAGAGGGATTGAGAGAGGGTATCAAGGGTGTAGACAATTTAAAAAGACACTTCCAACACCACATTGGCAGCAGAAAAAAAAAAAGAAAGACAAATTTGCCTCCTCTTCACTTTCACCGACAGCCCGGGCTAAAGCAAGACGACAGCAGGCAGCGCCCCTCTTTTTTTTCTTTTCTTTCGTGGGCCTGTTAAACTTTCTTAAGAATCTGTTGAATGTGGATTTATACACATGACGCTGCTCCCAGCACAACACATTCATTCACTCACTCCCATTCACTTATTTTGTTGATTTTTTTTGTTGTAATGATATAATAATTTATGCTCCTGTTTAGTTTTTGCAGCTCTGTTGCTTGAAATTTACCTATTGTGGGAATAAAGAAGACATGTTCTATGCTATTCTAGAGTAAAATCACAAAGTAAATGAGTTTTACCAACTTCTTTATGCTGGTGATGACCAATAAACCCTCCCACAGTCGTTGATACGCATTCTGCTAAAAACAGGATACAAATAAAACTGGTCCCTGTTTCTCTTATGGTACATACTGTAAGTCAGCAAAGTAAGACTCATATCCACAGCTAAAATCCATCCGTTATCTTACCTGTTTTGCACCACAGTCACACCTCGGGGCAGTTCAGAGACTCCATTCAACCTAAGCATGCATTTTTCAGTACCTGGAGAAGAAAGCACACATACACCTTCTCCAGAATGGTTCTGGAGCTGGTTCTGGTGCTGAACCAGATGTTTTTCGACTTTTTGAGGGCTACGTCATTATGTCACTTTATATTATGGTTACGTCCCCAGGGGACAGAGTCCAGAACATCAAAATGTCGATTTCTCATCAAGTGCCCATTGATATTTGGACCCTTGTTTGTCTTCACTCTTATTAAGCTTCTCTAACAGATGTATCGCCATGTTTCTTCCACATAGCGAGAAAGAAAATGGTGGACTTGTTGTTTTCGTTTGTCTCAATAGCCCCGCCCTCCCCAGCCTCTAACGTAGCTGGTTGTTACATCTGGCCCAGCACAGAAGTGCGACCACATCAGTGGAAAACAGAGAACATGCAAATTTCTCGGCCTGACCAGGATTTGAACCCTTCGACAGCATTTACCACTCATCCAACATGTGGCACAATCTAAAATGACGGGTTGCTTCCTAATGCATGTAAAAAAACATGCAAAACACATGTAATGGATAGGAGTCATCAGGGTTTGAGAAATCGCATAATTTGAAGCACTTTAACAAACCGCTTGGCTGAGTATCACAGTCAAGCATATAGATTCATGTTCTTGGCTTCTACACGGATAAATTGTCAAAGGCGGCCATAAAAATGAATCACAGTGGGTGAGTACAAGGGGTGTATATGTTATGACTGGCATCTTTCCTCAAAGGTTTTTTTTCTTTTCCCCAGTCTGAGCAAAAACAAAACAAAACAAAGCTAGTCTGTGCAACGTAGCAATTTCAGCAGTAACAATATATGTCCCTGTCAGTACCAATGTACCCACATCAAGCATGTGCAGACGACAGGGCTGCAATCTGGGGATCGGGCCTGCTGCATCTCTGCCCTGTTGCCTTATAATGAAGGCTGACTAGAGCCGAGATTAACGGCGATCTGGTTTACGTTAACCCCCCAGCGGCTTCGCGAGCCTCAGATAAACATGAAATATTTTGACGTGGAGCGATGAGGTGGCCGGTTACCTGATTCGCCTCAGCTCATCAAGTCCGTTCATTAAACATGCGGACGAACGGGCACGAAAACTACACCTGATTATAGAAAAATAAATGGACTCCAGGAGGGAAACTGTATTAGCGTCAAATTAATGAAAGTCTGTCTGGGCTGATTTTAATGCGTGGCAGCATATTGAAACTAATCTCTCCGACATCTAATTTGCCGCTGATGTCACTTAATGTGGTTGGAGATGGCGATCGGCAAGAGGCGAACAGAGCTTTAAATGCATAATGAGAAGCATTTTGCCACTTGTGACTCGTAAACCAGACATTTATGTAATCGCCCTCGACTTTTTTTGCTTAACAAGACGTGAAGCGGGAGGCCCGTAAACGTGACTGCCAATAACACCACGGTGCAGACCTCAGGTACACGAGCCGGAGGTAGAAACAATACATGCACTTACCTTGTGTGTTTACCTTGTGTATAGTCTAGTATATATAGCACATATACAGCATATAAGCGTACAGTTTATTAGGTTTTTGTGACAACCTTTCACTTTTGATGCAAAGTTTTTTTGTTATTTAAAGACAGATTGAGAGAGAAAGAAATACTTTTGCCACTGATATTTAAAAAAATAAATAAGTCAATTCAGGCCTGACAGGCAAGTCTGTGCATTGGTGTTTAGTCCCATTGCCTCAATGCAAAAAGGACCAAGGTTCGACCCGGGTTGTGTGGAGTTTGTACGTCATCCTCATATGTGTGGGTTTCCATCAACATCTATGTTTAGGCTCAGTTCTGCAACATGTATGTTGTTTGACTTTTTTTTGCATGGTTGTTCACATTACAATTTAAGTGTGACGCCATCGGACTGCAGTGTAACCCACACGTGCAGAAGAAGACACTGTGGGTAAACGCGCAGTGATGCTGCCTGTTTACAGACTAAACAGTCGACAAAGTCGACAAAATCCTGATCAAATTGCTGTTTCCTCTGTATTGAGGTACGTGGGGGATGTGGGAGTCGCAGCCGCAATGTTATGAAAAGTTACATGAAATGCGACTTGGAAAAACATCGGATATGTATCCGACTAAGGATCACATATGAAAGTGGCCTGGAGAGGATTTTACAGTGTGGATATGTGCCGTTCAGACTGTCATAGATATGGGCCACAGATGGGCAAGATATTCAGATTTGGGCGTCTTGCCTGCGGCGTGAATCACAGCCTAAATTACCTAAAAGTGTGAGTGTGACGATGAATGGTGTGTGTGTGTGTGTGTGTGTGTGTGTGTGTATGCTCTGCAATGGACTAGCAATAACTTAAGGCGAATTCATTGCCGTTGCCCTACATCGACTGCAATGGATCAAATCATGGATGGAAAAACTTCATTAAGATGACAAAGTAGAGACTACAGTCTCTAAAATATGCTGAATCTACTAATTGGAGTAAAATGTGTGGCAGAACGGATGGGAGTCACCCTCCGGTAAGTACGGTAAGTTGAACCAGGAGGTCAGTCATGTGTGGACTGTGATGGATGGTTTTAACAAGCAGTTTGGGTGTTTTAAATTTTGTTTTCTCTTCCGAATAAGTTTGGCCATAGGCTCTGACTTTCCACTTTCCAGATCCTAACTTATTGAGTGTTATGTAGATACGTACTGCCAGTAGGAACCAGGGGCCCGAAAAGTTGGCGCCGTGCAGTAATGAAATAGCGCTGTTGTGTAGCGTAAAGCGCGTGATGAAGATCGCGTCTCCTTCGCTACTGCGGTCGCGCCGCTTTTTGAAATGAAACTCTTGTCAACGCCGCGCTGAAATACAATATTCAATTTGCCTCCGCGACGCCGAGCCTGAAAATCTTAACCTCCTCTCTCAGGGTGGATGCACATGGCTGATGGATTTAGCCCCAGATGGGTCCTCCTCCTCCTCCTCCTCCTCCTCCTCCTCCTCCTCCTCCTCCTCGCTCTCACATTAAGAAAAAAAAAAGAACGAGCATCCTGGTTTTTCACTTTCTCCCTCACCACTAACTAAAAAAAAAAAAAAGTGGCTGGACGGCAACTTTTGGCACGTAATTAAGTCGAAAAATTTTGCAGCGGTTTGCGTCCAGGCTTCCCTTAACCCTCTGGTTTAACTCCATCTCTGTTTCGGGGACGTACTCCTCCATCTGCACTCTCTTGATCCCCGGTCCAAACCACAGCGATGACTCATGGGTAAATGAGCTGAAGGAGCAGAGGGGAGGGGAGGAGAAGGGGGAGGAGATGTGGGGGGGGGGGGGGAAGAGAGGGGGAGAGAGAGAGGCTTCGGGTGTGGGGAGGATGGACAGAAAGCGGACAGATTAAGTCGCAGGGAACAGTTTGTGGCGGGGAATCAGAGAGACGTAAGTTTGAAACGCCACTGCTTGCGGGTGCTGGAGGCCTATCAGGCGGTGCAGTTGCCTGGAATAACAAACAGAGACTGTCAGGATGACAAGCGAGGATGGTGGTCTCCGCCGTAAAGCCTTTTATAGTGGATCCTCCAGAGGAGAGGGGGAAAGAAGATTAATTTCATTTTTATTCTGGAAAGGTTTCGGGAAGGCGTCCAGTGCGTGTCCGCAGAGGACAGTAAAGCAGTGTTGGATGAAAACTAGCGAACAATATGAAACACTACATCACTCATTCACATTCATCACAAGGACAGTTGTGTTTGTTTTTCTGCTTCTCCGCAAAATTGAGCTGAACGCCGAACGTTATATTACAGCTAAATCTTTGGCACTGCATCGCATTATTTTTTATGGCTGGGTATAATTGTCTGTTTTTTATTATTATTTTCAACTAATTCCTTGAAAAGACCAAAACCAACAGTGAAATGGTCTCAGTAACAACTTCTTGTCTCTGCTCCTGAAACAACTTCCCTCAGCCCCGTCGCTCTTTATTGTTTTCCCCAAACTATTAAAAATCTATTAAGAAAATCGCTAACTGACATGTTCCTTCATTATGAAGAAGGTTTGTTTTGGGTCTGTGTCACAGACATTATCCTGCAGCTACAAAAAAAAACGAAAAAACAAAAGACAGCAAACAAAAACAGAGGTGCCACCGCCAAGAAAATACCAAACAAATGCACCATGTTACAAAATGAGGGTCCATATCTTCATTAAGGAACATGGTTTTTGGGGAGCTGAGCGCCACAGACACGCTCAGGGAAATCAGAGCGGATTGAGAGGCCAATGAAACAGATTATTGGTTTGTTTTGTCAGTTTCAGTCGATCACGTGAACAGCGTCTGGACGCCACGATTACTCACTGGCGGAGAAAAAAAAAAAAAACGTCCCCAAGCTAAAAGCTTTATTTTCTCTTGTCTGAGAAATGTGATAAAATCTGCAGCTCCCCATGATGAGGCCGCTTTTTTTTTTCTTTTCTTTTTTTCAAAGAAACAAAGCTTTTAAGAGACTTGCACGCCTACAGTAGTTGTTAACACTGAGAAACCAATCCAAAAAAAAAGATAATCTGTTTTTTTTTGTTTATTTTAAACCATAATAATAACTGTGAAATTAACATAAGTTTGTGATTTTAATTGATTCCATGTGAGAATACGCCGCACAGTTTCAGACAAAACTGAATTGAATCAGTTATTTCCTATTTGGAAAAAAATGAACCAAATATCAACAACGATGTGACGACAACTGAACAAAAGCCAGAAAAGACCAAAAAGGACCAAAAGGACCAAAATAACATTTATTTGGCCATGTTTATTTAAATAACCACTCCAACAGCCATGTAACAATCTGGAAGTAAGCATATTACATATTTTCCTTCTTTCTTGTTTTTTTTTTATTAGGACTAACTAAACAAAACGAGTCGAGAGACAGCGACGCCGATAAGCGCGGCAAGTGGAATCACTTTAAGGCACCGAGAGGAACGTAAGTAGTTGAGATGTTTTTTACTACCAGTGTTCAAACATCCCCAGATGGTTGCAGTTGAACAGCCGGCCGTCTGCCAGTCCACTTCACCAGAGGCACTACCACGCAGAGCAGAATACTCTGTGCTGGTGAGCGTCCAAGAGAGGCACACACACACACACACACACACACACACACACACACACACGCACAAAACTACGAAAAAAAAAGAAAAACACTGCTGCTCTCTCCATGTGATGAACAAGGGCGAGGAAAAAAGACGACGAGGAGATCACTTAAGATCGGAACATGTATCCACGTGTGGCACACTTTTACTTCTCGCTTCTTCTCATTCATCTGTCACACAGTCGGGACGCATCATTGTGTGAGCCACGAGCAGCTGTAAACTAGACAGTTTCTACTCCGGGTGCCTTGTGATAGAAGGGAAATAAAAGAGCATAACGCCGGGGGCCCCGCAGAGGCTTTGAGACTCGTGTTCTGGTGTCTGTCCGACGTTAACGACCGATGTCGGAGAACAAGCCGTACAGTTCAGCTGGTCAAACACAGCAGAGAAAGGAGCCTGTCCAAACCTTTCATTAACTTGAGTAATGACTTAATATGAAGTGATAATAGCCGAGTTTAGGCAAACATGACTCACGGGCTGTTGGCTTTACGGATATCACAATAAAGCAGACGTAGCGGACAGATTTGAACAGTTTGTTTTTACAGCGAAATGTGAAGGTGAGGCGCGTCGAGCGCTGACTCTCACTTCGCAGAACACGTTCGGCCTTGAACGCCAGTCAAGTTTAGCGACTGTCATCGTGCCGTAAAATCTAACTGTTCAAGCTGCATGAACAGAAAGGGAAAAAAACAACAACAACAACAAAATGAAAGACAGATCAAATCAAGAAACAACACACACCGCATGGCTTTCCATGTCCAGCGTTACCGTGCTTCGTCGTACTGGGCACCTCATAGGTAAAATGTTATTGCGTTGTTATGACTCGTCTCTAATCGGGACCAATGTAACACATTTCGCTGACCTCACTCCCGAGCCAGAGCTCATGTTTCTCCCTCTGAGCTCTTCCTCCCTGCCTTTGAAATAAAAGCAGCGTGCGGCCAGGGTCGACTGAGGTAGCTGCGAGTCCCTCTCCAGCGGAGGATGTGCTACTCACGCATCTCGCCGCCTGTCTGCCTGCCTGCCTGTGTGTGTGTGTGTGTGTGTGTGTGAGAGAGAAAAAGAGAGAGAACGAGAGAGAGAGAGAGAAACTCACCATCTGGCTGCCATCAGCTGCCCCAGTCTGGGTCCTGCTGACAGTCAGGACCAGCTGGTCGACTGGACAACAGCGCAGTTGTACCAGAGCAGACAAGGTCGGGCCAGACCTCCATCATGATATCAACCTCACTGGATTCTAGTCAAACTGCACATTGAAGGATCCATCCGTACTGTGTCTGAACACTGCAAGAATCTGTACTGTATGTTATAGAAGAGAGAGTGAGATGCAAGTGAATGCAACTTATATATCACTGAATAGCAAATTAGTGCAATAAATTGGCTGTTTTCTTATTTTGTTTTTTTTGTATGCTTTTTTGCATTGCCCAAGACGTGAAATCCATGAAACTTGATTAATTCGATTTAACTCACTGGATCGGAGAGAAGCTTAACGCCTGGAGGGGTTTGGCAGCACTACCTAACATATACATAATCATTTGGAAACACTAATGAAGGCTCTAGATACTTAGACGATCTTTTCGCACCCCTGGAGACTTTTCAGATAACGATTCTCAAAGTGTTCAATCAGCTTATATGATATGAACTCCTCCACAGCAGCACCAGCATCAAAATACTGCTTACGTGCAGCAATATATTAGCAAGTCAATGTAATGCAATTCAACATAATTACACAACACTCAAAGGAACAGACCTACTTTGCTTAATGAATCTGATTCGATTTCAATATGACTTTATTTGAAGTGCCAGTTCATAACAATGTTATTTCAAGACACATAAACAGACAACTCGAATAAAACAAAACAGAGCCCAACAAGTCCCCCCCCCCCCCCGCCACACTCACACACACACACACACACACACACACACACACCCTACTGAAATGATGTGAATACTGAGATTCTGTGTTTCTACACTCTCAGGGCTCGTACAGTCTTGTAAAAAAGCAAAAAAGCTCGATACAAAACCCGTCACACCACATAACCAAATGCAGCAGTTTGGTTTTTAGATGGATTTTAAATCAATAGCAGAAAACATGGTGAACCGGCATCTTTTTGTTATTATGCAAAGCGGACTCCCAGGTGATGTGAACCAAACCCCGGACTCTGAGCACATTTGAGGAACGGCTAAAAACGTTCCTGTTTTACAAACTACTATCCTCCGTGAAGTCTGCTTCACGTGTACTCTTGTTCCGTTTCAACTGTGCTGCATTTTAATTCCACTGAATAGAACAGAAGAGAATAGAATCTGCCTTTAATTGTCTCACTATTTTATTTTTAAGTCACTCCATCTTTTCTATGTTTTGTCTGTACTCCTTCACTTTTTTAAACAGGAAGTCATTCTCCTTCGCTGCGTGGTTATAACTCTAAAACCCTCTGAGCTGCCAGATTGGACAACCTGCAAGTTACAAGTAAGCACTGGTATTTCAGGACTTATGTACAATGTAGAACTAAGATCAGGCCCCGAGTGCTTCCTCCACCACTGGCTCGGTTCCTTTATCGGGCGGACACGACCAAAAGTCACGACAGCATGTGACCCTATCAGTTTTACTTTGACTGCTATTATGTAGTCTGGCATAGGAGGCCTACTGTATTTCCTCCACTTCCAGCTCTAGATGAGATAAGAGTGTGGGCCGAACCAGACACAGAGGCAGTAAAACAGGCCTGAAACACCTTCTATGTGATGTCTTCCATATCCCTGGCGCTGCGCCTCCCCTCATTGTCTAATCCGTAGCCACGTCTTTCATGTATCGTGACGCAGGTTTGGACGCATTGTGGAAATTGCCGCGTGGCCCTTGCAAACTCACCGGTGAGTCAGTGCATCATTGTTATGACCACTAAAAAAAATGCAAAAAAAAAACGGCCCCTACAGAGTGGAAACGAACCAGAGCACAGGGGAGAGAGAACAAAACGTGGCCTGCAGCCCACGATGTTGTTCTCACACATCCTCTTCTAATTGTAGGGACAGGGGACTTAAACAGGCTAAGATGTGTCTGCATTTGCATCAATAGTGTATTTTTGGAGGAGCCTGTTTGCAATAAACCACAGAGCGTGTGCAAACCGGGCGATCGCTCTAAATCCAGAGTGGAAATTAAAATGGTATGTCACAAGTATATCAAATGTCCCACTTTCTGGAGTCCTTGTTGTGCATGGTTCCCGTGAGCGTTGGACGCAGGCTTTGGCTGTTTGCAAAAGCATCATGCATGTTTTAAGCGGCACGGTTTTATTTGAAGTGCAAGTGGCTTTTATTTTCTTTGGATTATGACATATTGTACATCCAGAGCAGATCCCCACTGGCTTGAAATAGAAAACAATGTGCTTATTAGGACTGTGGCAGTGGAAATGCAAGCACGGCCGCGACCTACTGCAGAGGGGAAATAAGTTAGGAGGAAAACTACATCAACTCAGCAAGATAGTTAAGTAGACTCAGTCTGGTTAACTGTTAACTTCTGGTGTGGATAAATCACACCACAGTGGTGTAAAAACATAACAAATCTAAGGGTCGTGTTTGAGTCTACGTTGAGGCATTTCTGCAAAATAGTGGTGACATTTTCCCTGATGGTGTATTGTGTCTTTAGAGGCGAGCCTGGATGCCCGGGAGGTCTGAGGGCTGTGACTCATGCTCAAAGCCTTTGCGCCTGTGACATGGAGAAAGGAAATAAGAGCCAGATGCCAACAGATATCCACAAGCACATGGCTCACACGACGGGACCTCGCTCTGTGAGTGTATTCCCAGCAGTCACACACAAAGGATTCAGGTGTGACTCAAGTGATTTTCCAGCGGCTAGTTTACGTCAAAGTCCCTGCAACATGTTTACCTCTTCTCAGATGTTCACCTTCAAAGCCAAAACAAAAGAAAAAAAATACACACAAAGACAATGGGCGTAGCAGGGAGAGGTATCATGGCTTTTAATTGTTTATTCTGCAGCCTTAGGATTTTTTTTTTCTTTAAAAGTTTTGGAAGGTTGAGGAAAACACATTTCACGGGACCACGTTTTAGATTAGTAGAATTTCAGAACTGGCACAGATAATGGTTTCCATGAGAAACATCTTCATATACTGCGAAGGGCTGCCAGTAAATCTTGCAACAAGCACCAAACAGTGGAACTTTCACCGGCTGCTCATAAAGCTTAGTCAAAGGCTGAGGCCGATTTTATGAAGAGCAGCTTTCCCAAAGTGCCTTTTTCTTTACAAAATATTCACCCTTTTTGATGCAAATACTGCAGTTTATAATTTTACATCTTCATCCTGCAGCAATCTATCTGGCATCTATAGTTAAATGCACCGCAACCATTTCTCAGTACGTGAAAAGTATGTGAAAAACTGTGCGTGCACAACGTTACACAATGAGTTATAAAACACGCTAAGACTACTGCAAACAACATTAGTCGGCGGTTTGCTGAGGAGGGAAGACTGTCCTGTGTGGGCGTGAGTGTGTATGTACAGTATCTGCAAGTATGAGGACGTGGATATGCCAGTAAGTAAGGGGGTGTGGTTTCACAGAAGAAAATATGTAAATAACTCAGGAGAGAACAGACCGAAAAAAAGAAGAAACTCCCTTTCGCTGCCTTCACCTCTCCCTTGTACTCGGTCGGTATGAAAGTTAACGAGTCGCAAGCTTATTTTAGTCATTGTCACTAATTATCAGGTGTGTATAGACTAATGCCACAGTGGGAATTCCACAGTAATCCCGTCTTAAGGTCTTGTGTATCTGTAGGCACATGTTCTCCAGCCAGGCCAGCTGTATTTCACTCCTGCAAACATATACACAGCTTTATTTAGAAAGGGTTCAGTGACTGTTCAGAAAAAGACGTTTACTGTCAAACTGCAGCAAAAAGCCGGCAACTACTTTCAATGCTGGTAAATTACACGCATATATGATATATGTGATATATGTATATTAACCTATGATCTGTTTTTAACAAGAAACCTGAACAAACTGACTTTTTCATATGCATTACTGCTTGGTCAAAGTAAACTAAACTTACATTTTTCACCTTTTCTATACGTTTAGCAGATATATTGTGTGGCTGGATTCATAGAAATGTTATTTATCATTTATCAGGGTTAAGCACTACAATTTCATGCACTGGCAATGGACTTTGAATATTATATTTAAATGAAGGGTTAAACCTACTACATATTTTTAAATGTTTAAGATAAATTACATACTATTGCCCTGTAAAAGAAGCTGCAGTTGCATTTACTGTATATCGTTGTGCAAAACTGAGATAAATCCAAGCATTGCCCATATATCCATGTGTCAGGGATGCTGCTTAAAGCAGGCAGAGTCTACCCAAAAAGACAAAATTTCGCAAAAGGAAAAAAGAAAAACTTTCTCTTTGAGGATGAGCTGCATGTATCATATTCAAGAGTGAGGATAAAATATGCTGTAAGGAAGTCCAGTCTCTTTCATTGAGGGCTTTCCAAGAACAAAGGCTCCGAGGCTTTAAAGCATGCTGAAAATAACACAAATCTGGCAAAGACGCCGGATAAATGTATTAGGCGTGAATAACGTGTCATGTCTGCATTAAAAATCACACACTGTTCTGTACATCTGGAGTGCACAGGCCATACAAAAGGGTCCGCAGTAATCCATCACTTCCTATTAATCAAAACAGGGAAGAAATACATCATGGTACTTGAAAAAGCAATTACATTTACATCTCTCTGTGGCTGACAAATAATCACATTGTGTACCGAGGGTAGAAGAAGTAATTAGAGGACGTAATATTAAGATGTTAGAAAAGTGCCGCCGGGTGGTTTGCTCTAATTTCAGAGCCGGGTGTCCAGAGAGCACATACAGAAAAAGCATGTCTTTGTGAAGCACTTGTACCAGTAGATGGTATCCAGACCCCACTGCCAGGCTGCATTACTCAGCTGCACAGTGACGAGAGACGCGGCAAGTGAAAGTGTCATAACTCAGACCCGATGTGGTCGAGTTAGCTTGAGCAACATGTATCTTTAAAGGAATTAGTTACCCACACGTCTGCAACCTGATAGCCTAGTTGCTGGTGAGCACCGAGGTTTACGATGAGGGCAGCGGAGGTAAATGGTTCCAATTTGTGAGTCGTTGACCCACAATGCCGCTGCTTGTTCGTATAATGTTTTTTAGTGTGATGCGAGCCCAGATTTGACTCACGGTGTTTATATTTTCCACCACATTTCTGTCTTTGCTGGAACCGACAGTTGAAGTTCAGTCACAGTAGGTGACAGGTGTGACTGAGGTCAGAGAGGGCGTGAATAAGGGCAGAGAGTCATCAGCATATTGTTTGAACTTGTCCGATTGAGTCACTTGGTTTTGTTTCAGATTCTCCTGTACATATAAAATTTCCATTTGCCGTAGCATGAGAATATTCCCAATAGTCTCACTTGGATTGTTCAGTGTTATAGTGTTGTATGCTTCTGTTTTTTTCCACAGACACACATACACATGAAGAACCAGGCACTGAATGGACTTAGATGGACAGTATCATATGCAATAAGCTTATCCATTCTACATCAACTATTTGCATGCATAAAAGATTTGTACATAAACTCTATAGTGCATTCATCTGCTTCCACCTAATACCTCTAATCCCTCCCCAGGCAAAAACCAGCAACTCACAATGACAATCAACAGACGCAGTCACAGAGACTGGACATGGAATTACACACTCTGAAGTTCTCGTATCAGATTTCAATCTCCCTAAAAACCAGAGCTATGACTTTCCATTGTATCAGCAGCTGATATATCCAGCCTCCATTTGATCTCCCTCACTTCGACCCACTTCGCTAGGTCTCACCGGCCACACAAACCACATCATCCTCATGAGAAACAAAAGGATTGAAATGCTGTTGAACCAGCTACAGTCGATCAGGGAGCCCAACGAATTTCACCTGTCTTGGCAGATCTCTTCGGTCTGTTCACGGATCAGTGCATCGTCATGTTAAACCCGTTTCAAAGCATCTGTCTTCACTCTTGTTTCACATAAACGAGACTGCTCCGACTAATTGTTGTCAAAAAGCGAAACAATACGCCCATCTCGCGGTATCTCATTACCATTAGTGACCGTGCATGTTTTCTGTGGATGGCAACCTGATATGCCTAATACATTCTTCAGTATCATGATATCCCAGCATCACACCTGTAGACCTCAGCTCTGTTTTCCACATTTATGTTCCATTTAGGCTCTCTTTCCACTCTTGCAGTTCCAATTGGTTTTAGGCTAAAGTTTACTTTGGAACCTCTCTGTTTCTGACCCTGACTAACTGGTTCCAGGGTAGCACCATTTCTTTGCTGGGCCAGCGGTAGGAACCACAGGCTGGTGGTGGGGTTGCTGAGACCAGTGAGAAATACCATAGGCATGATGAGACTTTAGTGGGCAAAAAACAACAGTGGTTGAAACATAAAAGAAAAGAAAGAAAAGAGAAATCCACATTTCGATGTCCTGGACTTGGTCCTCTGGGACACACCTGCGGCGATCTAAATGACATATACAGTTGTGTAATAACATGGTTCTCGAGTGGTGGAAAAGCAACTAGTTCTCAACTGGTCTGCAAATTGAACCGCCTCCAAACCATTCACTCGCACCAGTCCGGGACCACCACTGGAACCGTTTCAGTGGAAAAGGGTGTGATGTGCTGGCTCATAAACTTCCTCTCTGACAGTTACGCTGTGACCGAGTCTCAGGCGAGCTTCCCTCTCCACTGATGTACTCTCTGAGCACCAGCGATCACACAGTTATTGATGTATGCAACCAGACATCTGGCACTGTGGTTCAGCCTGAGGCTAAACACAGAAAACTGCAGAAATAGTTATCATCTCAGTGGGATACATGGAACCGTCCCTATAAATCTTTTTCCAAAATGGAGATCAACACCGTTACTAAGAGTAGATGGCTTGCACTTGCATTTCAATCAAAAAGGTAAAGACGCTGAAGCTTTTCCTAGTTTCCACTTCGGAATCGCACTGTCACACTCTAATGTGACGTTAAAGTGCGCTGAGCGGAGGAAATCAGCGGTTGTCAGCACTCAGACGCAGCATACAGGGTCCAGGATGAGAAGGAGAGCCAGGGAAAACCCTGACAGACCCTGCTCTGACAATCAGAGCCCAGAAAACTACAGAAAACTCAGGCAATAAACAAAGACCCCTCTGAGAACCCCCCCCAGTTCCTGTCCGCCCAATTACCCAGACTGACAGTGAATACATTTACATGCACCCAAATAACTCTACCGCTGTTCTGAAAATCACAATATCCGAGTTTTCGTACTGATTCTCCGGCTCTGACACCTGCACCAAAACAACATTGTCCACATGTCCTGGAGTCAATTCCGACTGTAATGTTAACCAGAGTATTTGGCAAAACGTGCTCTCCCTTTGATGGGAACGCTGGTGTATTTACAGCTACTACAAAGTTGTCCAGACAATTACGCATGGAGGGAAAAAAAAAAAAACGCATGAAACTTAACCCTTGTTTCACGGTCTGCCGGTTAATATGAATGATTTTCTCCAGACTGTTTACATTCGCTCCCTCCGCGGACCATGATGTTGAATATTTTGACATGTTTTATTTCTTTTAGTTGTAATCCAATTCAGGTGACAAAGATAATTTGCCTCCCTAAAATCTGATCAGGGGGACGTTGCTGTCTCCACTCAGTGGCGGTGCGCGCGGCGCGGGGCTAATGGAGCTCGCTCGCCCCCGTTTAAGTGTTTCCATATTGCCAGATTGCCTATAAGTCATACATTCTGCATTTGACCTTTCTGCCTTGGCAATTCACGTGCCATTAAATGCTGGGAAAGCTTAATGTGCTCTGGCACAAGAACACAGATAAAGTAAAAAGAAAAAAAAAAAGAAAAAGCCCCATTCTTCTCGGGAGCCCATTGCCAGAATATTAATGTGCTTATGTATTTCGCTGTGCAGGCTTGATCTGGATGATTTATTGACTTTTCCATGCTTCCCGCTGTATTGTTTATGGAGTCCTTTGAGCATTTTTCGTATACATATTTTTTTCAACATCCATAATGGGTGTGAAGGTACTGACACTGCAGGGCAGTAAAACCAGATGAAAAGCAAGCATGCCAATTAGCTTGACGGACGTATGAGCAGACATAGGGGTGACAATTAGGGCCAAGTAATAAGAATGTTTATCTGAATGGTATCATGCGTTCGATTATGTGTGTGTGTGTGTGTGTGTGTGGGTGCATGCAAGCATTATTGGCAGTTTACACACACAGGTTGACGAACAAAAACTGAGCACTAATTACCAGAACCGAAGGAAGAAAAACGAGATAGAGCTGGTGGACGGTGAGATAATTACATGAACAACAAACAAGTATTCCAAATAAGCGAGACAAAAACAACCAGTTAGTTTTGGCGAGGAAGGAAACAAATGCACACGAGCTGGAAACAAACTGAACGGACGGGTGAAACTAATCTGCAGTCACATTCACACGGGCAGGAACGAGACAAAGACAGGAACACGCTGCACGAGGGGAGACGCTTTCAGCATAAAACAGGAAGCAATTAAACCAAAATCCCAAACCATGAAAGCGAGTGTTATGCATCTGTGTTAAGCTAATCTTGCCCTTGTTTTATTGGCTACTTCTTTTTTTTTTTTACCACAATTACATCCTGTTCACTTCTCAGCTCAGCAACAACCTGCTTTAATTTGAAATCTGGGACACAGTGTTTACACGGCTACGTGATTGATTTTAATGTTTAGGTTCTGGTCTTTCCCTTTATTTTTTACACTGTAAACCTGTATCCCTCGTTACGTTTTCCATTCCACTACTGTGTTACACTCTTTTAATTGGCGTGGCGTATGAAATATGCTATATGAAGCTGACTTGTGCTGTCATCGCTGTACAGCACGTAATCAGCTTAAAAGCAGCGCTTACACAGTCTGTTGCCTGCCACACACTATTGCCTTTCGTGGCTCAAAAGCTGACATCCAGGGAAAGGTTTGGCCTCATCTTGAGCCAGACCATCTGCAGATTAATTCCATACCCCACGAGCCACGTAAGTAAAGACACGATACAGAATGAATAAGTCCCTTTTTAGGTTATCTGCGCTGCCCATCTCATCCGTAAGCTTTGGCAGCACAGTCTTCTCGCTTTAAAAAAAAAAGAACAGTGTCTCGCATTTGGAATTGGTAGCTGCTACGATAAACATTTCATTGAAATGATGTTTTGCTGCAGGACAGCTGCAGGCAGAACATTTAGATTGAAACCTAATGGTAGGCATTAAAGGGAAATTAAGAGGCCCACATGGTTGCACACGTACTCTGGTCTTTACCCTCTCTGCTCGGATGAAACTTCAAAGACGGGGACGTCAGAGCTCGAGCAGCCCATATTCATAACTGGGAACAGAGTGAAATGGAGCCACACTGCTCCCACAGCAGCTTGTTGTGCGCTCGAGTATGTTCCTCTCCTTTTCTTTTTTTTTTTTTCACTGCGAGTTCGGGTTGATGAATTGACACATTAAGAAATATTTCTTTGCCAGAAACAGATGGTGCCGTGGCTGCAGGAGGAGCATTTCAATACACAAGGCCCATATGTAGAAGAACTGCAGCTGCCACGGTAGTTAACTGCAAAAAAAAAAAAAAAAAAGGAGCCCAAATCCTTGATTACATCAAACGTGCAGAGCATTTATCATGCAAAACGACATGCATGGAGGGGAAACTGTGGCTCGGGGTGCATTGTGATGACAATAACGAGGTCTTTTTATTGGGCGAGCCGTTTAAAAGTGGTTTCTCTTACACCCGCAGTGTCAGAAGTCAAGGGTTAACATCTGCAGGGTCCACTTTGCCAGAGTAACAGTACACCGCTTTATGGCCTGATGCTGACATGTTGTGCTGTATTCGCTGCTAAGGTTTAATTAAAAGGCATGATAAGCACAAGCCAAATTGGGGCACTGCTTGACAGACAATGTGTAACTCGATGCACTAAGAAAAAACATCCACAAAACGAGCAAAAAGTGATTCACAGAGAAAAAGAGGCACATATCTGCAGAGAAGAATAGTTTGACTATTAAGCCATAGAGTAAGAAAAACAACCAAGTTTTTTCCTTTTTGATTTTATTTCTTTTCAAACTGAATCTGTTTACTATCGATGCTCCCGTTTCTGTCATGCTCCTCATCAACATTCATTGAAATTTGTTTGTAACCAGAAACTAAAATGTCCAACAGTGTTTCCAATAGCAGCCATTTCCTACTATCTTTTGTGTGTTTCTAAACATAGTATTCATCTGTGTTTTTCTGTTCCACATCTCAGGGAATGAAAAGACAGTTTTGTTTTTTTTCTCTTCCTCCTGTTTTCCATAATAAAATACTTTTACTCAACTTGCTTTGATCCGTTGCCCCCTTTGAACTGCTTCTTCACGTTGCATGATGTCAGCATTTCAATCTTTTCTTTTTTTCATCAGTTTCAAAGAGGGGTGTGTGTGTAAAGAGGTGTATAAATTATGATTTGAAACAAACCATTGTTAGGGTAATTATGTTATGCAGCCTCTTCACTTATTTGTTCCCCGTAAAATGCATCTTTGCTTTGGCAGCCTGATCAGCCCAATCCTGAAATACAAGAATTAACCGCATCATAATCTTCTCATCACAGGAGTGTGCATAGGAGTAGGTCAAAAGTGCACAGTGGTAACTCCTGTTTTGCAGTTGGCTTCTTTTTTTTTTGACAGTGGAGAAACTCAGTTTCTTGGTGGTTTGTCATCAAACCATGTAAGATGATGACCTGGGTAATTAACCGGCCATTTCATTGTTTATTCAAGCTTTAAGAAGATTAAGTTGTGGAGAGGCGACTGCCCCGAGTGAGTCTCCTCTTCGACCGCAAAATAAAACAGAGGCAATCTACGGCAAATAACAGCCGCTTAATGTCTCCAAAAATGGGGGACCGGTGGATTAAAATGGCCGCTTTGTAATGGGTGATTATCGCTGACGTGTCATTGAATATTGTACACATCAGGGGACCACATCTGCAGCTGGAAACAAAACCAACAAACAAAGCTATTTGAAGACCGTCCTATTTGGCTGGTAACAATAAGGACTGCATCCGTGCCCTGGTGCTGAACTCAGACTGAGTTTCGTTCCCCCAACAGACGGCTAATTAATCGTGGAGGTGATCTGTCACACTTAAATCGAATCAGTCTGCGTCTGAACACTCTTCTGAGCGTAGACTGGTCTAAACTTGCTGTACCGTAAGTGCTTTGTGTATCTTAAAATTCCTGTCTTGGGGTTTTGTTTGATGCATATTTTCCATTCAGTGGGCCAAGCAAGGTTTTGCCATCTGCTTCCATCGCTTTCAGTCCAAACGCTACGACGAATGAGTTCATGTTCAGAGAGGCGAGAGGGTTCAAAGGGCACCAGCGGAGATGAGTCAGCGGCTTTGGGCGTTGTGACATGTTGTTTTTTCACGTAATCGCCGACTCGAAAATTGATGCCGCGCTATTGTTGCGCTGACAGTCCGGGAAAGAGAAAGCGCGAGAAACGCATTCAAGAAATAATTACAGACGGTGCGAGACCTGAGGCCTCGACCATCAATCAGTAGTTGTGCTGCTCCCATCCGAACGCTCACAAAGGAAAATGCAGCCTCACGGCTCTCAGTTCAGATGGTGAACGCGCGTGAAAGGGAAAACAAAGGAAAATGCGACGCCAGAGGTTTTCCGTTAAGCCAGTGGGAAGTTATCATTCAAACATTCAACCGTCTTTTCGATTTCAGTCACGATGTCAGTATGAAAATAACCCCAGGTGCGAGCGCGTCGCTTTAAATGCGGGCCGCTCGGCGAAGGCGGGCGAAATTCAACGTGAAACCATGTTGCGTTTTGGAGTTGGGCTTTGTCATGTTATGATCTAATATCAAAGGACATCAAAAGGAGCTTTTTAAAGCGAGCTGACGCCGCCACCGCTCCAGTAAATAATTCTCGAACCGGAGGGCTACACTTATGTTTCATTCTGACGTTTAGCGTAATGTGAAAATTAGTTCCAAAACAACTTCAAAGGTCGCCACAAAAAGCACGCGCTCGAGACGCGTCACGTGCAGCCGGGAGGTGATGCGGTAAAAGCGAACGAGACGAGGGGGGGGGGGGGGGGGGGATCCTCTTACTGGACAAAAACATCAACAGATTGAAAAGCGAGCTCCACGAAAGCCAATTAGACAACTTTTCTGACACGTTCACTCGATAACAAAGATGCGACTCTGCTCTATTTAACTGTGAAAGAAAAAAAAAATCTTGGCTCAGATGTTACGACATGTGTATTAACTGGCAGCAGCGCTTGGCGGACATCGGCGTGCTACGGGTCGGGCTGGGTCGGGGCGAAACAGAGAGAGGGCACAAGGAGAGAGCAAGCGAGGCTGCGATGGGATCCCCGCGCTTCCTTTGAGAGGAGTGACATTTGGAACAAAGGAGCCAGTTATGTGAGCGGTTCTGTCTGGGACCGGCAGACCGACAGAGGCCAAATACTCCCGGCCCGCCAAATCAACCGCCCACGTAGGGTGGGGTCACTCTGGGATGACTCATTCACACACACACACACACACACACACACACACACACACAGAGTAAGAGGAACACACACACACACACACAAAAACTATACTGTTCGGACTCAAAACTTCCTTAAAAAAAAAGACATTGGTTATATAAAGCAAAGATTTGCAACTGTAAAAAACCTGTAAAATCCTAAATGGAGAAACTAGAGGAAGTTGGGACTCAGTTGGGATCAGTTGTTGTCTGTGTCACAGGTGAAAGTGCTCCGGATGGGGGGGGGGGTTTGTCTGTCTGTCTCTGTCGGGCCCCTGGTTCTCATGTCACTGATTGTGTGTGTGTGTGTGTGTGTGTGTGTGTGTGTGTGTGTGTGTGTGTGTGTGTGTGTGTGTGTGCGTGTGCGTAGGCAGCCTTTTGTTTTCACTTGCTAGCCGGGCAACGTGCCAGTCCAAATAATACTTTTTATAGTTTGTTTCTGGGGCTCTCCTTTTGTGAGATAGCTAGCACTTAGGGAGCTACCCTGGAAAAAAAAAAAAAAAAAAAGAAAAAGCTTTGTCAATATTTCAGCATCTATTTAGTCACAGTAAATTACCCCAGCCAGACAAATAAACACCGTTTACTGGAGTTTGTGTGTTTTGTTTTCTTGCCGTCACTGATGGTGGTCAGTCGAGCCTCCGGTGGCAGCTTTCGGATCTCCAACGTTTCTTCACATCCGCTTTCTGAGGCAAACGACGGCGTCCGGCGTATACGTTGCAGACGAGGCCGTTTGACGTTCATCCGATAACTTTCGATAGCGCCGGCTGTTGCCGCGGCAACATAATATTTGGCCATAAAATAGAAACTAATGGACAAACATTGGCCTGCGACTTTCCAGACATCAACTCCGGTTTGGAGTGGCCATATTTTATGAATGATCGCTCCCAAAATGCTGCACGTATGAGCGTTGCCATGACTGTAAACCAGAGGAAATCCCTGAAAGGGAAATATTAAAACGCTGGAGTAAAGTGAGTTGTTTGTTTTCACACCCTAGCTACAAAGCTATCAGTCTCCACTCTTCCTCGTCTCGTCTGAGAAGAAAGTCAACCGCCCGACTTTTGTTAAGTGCCGACAGGATTTTTTTTTTAAATAGATAGTTTTTGCTCTGATTTAACACTCGGCAAGTGAAGAATATAGGAATTCATGATGTCGAGCCTCACTGCAACCTTTAATTTAATAAGTTTATTAAGTAGGAGATTGAATTACACGCAACTACAACAAGTCAAGGAAAACACAGTAAAATTCAAGACTTATTTCCACAGCGGTTGCTGGTGCAAAGCCAGCAAAGATGCCAGAGTCCAGGTTTACTGAGCAACATCTCACCAGCAGCAAAACAGCCCAGTCCACACCCGCAGATACCCGCAGTGCATTCTTACATACATTGACTGCATATATAGAGTCAGTTTTACCTGCTTTTCAACAATGTTGAGTTTTGAACCTGAAGAGTACTGAACCCTCAGAGGAATGAAGGTCAGCCCAGTTTTCTTCTTCTTCTTCTTTTTTTTTTTTTTTTTTTTTTACGAGAGGAAAATACATGAGTTCATTATGACATTTTGTGACACCTCATTATTAAAATTTCCATCTGGCAGCATCCTAAACTTTTTTTTTTTTCCTGAAATCCCATTAAAAGACCAAAAGTAATACTGCATTAGTCAGGATCAGCCCGACTCCCAGCCCACATTTTTCACATGACGTCCAAACTCTTCTGACATTTCAGGTCCTGCCACTCGCTGCTGACACAGGCTGCTACTGTACTTGTCTCTGACCTGGAGGGAACTGCTTTTAGTTTCTAGGGCAAACATGTATGTACTGCCGGACGTATCTTACTGTACTCCTCAGCTCTGTGGAGTCCCATATCTGTCCACAAACAATAAAAAGCAGATTAGTAGGTTCAGCTTATCCCTTCATGGGTGTTATTGTTTAACTCAAGTCAGTCTCATAAAACCTTCAAAGGTGTATTCAACTCGCACTAAAATCCCAAGTACATAAATGTTTGATGGTGCATGAGATGTAGATACAGATTTTCTTGTTTTATTTCAACAGTTTTGCGTCGCAAAGCATGAAACTGATATGAATACACCAGTAAACGTTGTTTACTCCTGTCTGGGTGATGTTTGTTAGCGTGGAGCCATCTTGGGGAGAATTTCTTCTTCTTTCAAAGCAAAATTATACATTCAAGAGCCATGAAGTAAACCCAGAAAAGCCGGACTAGCTCGTTGTTGGGTTTTTTTTTCACGGTCTTTGTTGAGAATAACAAAAACGCAGACGAATGCCGACTTTATCCCGTAAGTGGAAAATGTTGCGAGTCCTTTCAGACGGCACGGCCCGTCTCGAGACACGTGGAGTCGGGGCCTCGTTTTTCACGAGACTAATTGTTCCCTGAGAGTTTTGACGACGTTAATCCTCGGCTCTGCGAAGCTGACCGGGAATCTGTTTAAAAAGGTATAACGTGGCAGCGACACTGCCAGGAATAAGAGCTTGATCCTCTCCAAACCAGGCTTCGCACTCGCAGCATTGTAAAAAAAAAAAAAAAAAAAGCTCGGATGAAAAGCGGCCTCCGAAGGCCCTTATGTTATGTTATAATAAAGTGAGATCAAATAAACGGCAGGGGCAAGGGGAATTGCTCTGGGATTGCACGTGTTTGGTTAACGCCAAACAGATGGAGGCGCACTGTATGATTACTGCATTATAGCGCGGATTGTATACCCACTCAGACAGGAAAGACATGGCAGCTGTTAGCCATCAGGCTGCAGAGGCGCAGCCAGACCCCCAAAACTATAGGCCGCAAGCCGTGCCCACTCAGGCACACATCGACGTATGCACGTGTTCGCAAAATGGACGCGGGAGCGGGAGCGTGTGGAGGCACGAAGGCACGCAAACACGCGCGGGCTGGCGGGCTTAATCCCCTTTTCATCTGCGCGATCAGCGGCCCACCGTACGCCTACCCGCCATCTTATGAGAGGACGGGAGCCCGCTGCCAAGTAACATAAACATCCTGGGACGGCCGCAGCTCCGCGTCACGATTTTTCTTTTTTTCATTAACAGAAACCGTCTCTCTCTCTCTCTCTCTCTCTCGCCCGGTTATTTCTAGGCTCCGGGTGACCCTGGAACCAGAAGTTTCCTCACTCCTCCTCTCGTGTTATTTAAGGAAAACTTCAGTGTTTCCCTTTCTGCCCCCTCTCTCTCTCTCTCTTTCTCTCTTTCTCTCTTCATCTCTGTCTCTCTCACTCCCTCCCTCTCTCTCTCTCTCTCTCTTTCTCTCTCTCTTACTGGGTGTGGTTAACAAGAGGCAAAACTTGTGTGAATGATGTGGACTCTATAGTCATAGCTCAGGCTCAGTCCACACCCATGAACTTAAAGAGGAGCTTGGAGGAGGTGGAGCAAAGCAACGCTCGCAGCGCAGTCTGAGCTTGGACTTGAGCGCGGAGGCTTTTGCATGCAACATGTGCGTGACCCGTGTTGCCTCCGCTCTGCACTCGCTGACTTTTGGATGTCTGCGACTTGAGCGCATTGAGACGTCAGGTTTTTTTTTTTTTTTCTTTTTTCTTCTCCTTGTTACTGTCTCTGCTCAAAGAGGTTTTGTGAGGCCACTTTCTGCTTCAGTTAAGTTTCAGAGGTGAGTGAAACTTGCATGTGTGTGTGTGTGTGTGGGGTGGGGGGGTGGTTGGGGGGGGGTCTTCCAGAGAGGTGAAAATGAAACTGTGGAGGGAGGACATTGGAGGTTAATGATGTGCTTTGGACAGTTGACCTTTGTTTCCTCAGATTCAGAAAGTCTACACAATCAATCGGCATTACTTAACAGACTGTTCAGAACTGGAAGTGACACATTTGACGAAACACTGAACAAATTCAGATTTGATTTTACATTATTAAACCCGCCAAACTGTTATAAAGCTTCATATTTACTCAAATATTTTCACGTTTCGGTCGTCAGAATCAGCAAATGCGTTGTGAATCCCGTTGTGAGGGCTCAGGGCCTGACCTCACACTTTATGACAGAAATTAAAGCAACGAACCAGCGGATCCAGTGTAGAGTGATGACTGATATTGAAAGACGTGAATGTATTCTCACACCTAATCCTAATTTGCCATCAGAGCAATCCATCATCTTGGTCGCTGATGCGAACTCACGCCCAGCGACAAACGCAAGAGATGTACGAGCGAGGGCCATTTTGATGATTATGACGAGTTCATATGACTGTGCTGTTCCCTCTTCCTGTTAATGCTGTTAAATGTCTTTTCCAGCTCTTGCATTCAAACCTGTGACTTTCGCATGCTTTTTTTTTTTGTAACATATTCCAACTTCTTGGGAGATTCACAGCTTCTACAACGAGCCACGTTTCCAAACGTAGTGCTGCTCGGGTTTGATCGCGATTAACTTTATTATGTGGTTCATTCTGAAGCTGAGCACTACAGTATCTCTCTATTCTCTCACTCACTCGCTCGCTTTGTCTTCCTTCCTCCCTCCATACGTTGAACGTTGGCACAGACTGAGGAAGTAGCCAGTCTTTTCCACCTGACATCACTTAGCCATTGCACACACACACACACACACACACACACACACACACACACACACTCTAGCCCCCACCTCTCCTCCAACCCACCCCCCCACCCCACCACCCCCCAACTCACGGCTGCCCAGTTGGGTTTACAAGTCAATCTGGTTTTCCTCAGTGAGCAGTAAAAATCGAATTGATACTGTGCAGAAAAGCAGGGTGAAACAGCAAACTCGGACTGAAAAAACACACCTGTCTCATTCTATATGTCAGCGGGGAGTGTGGCGAAACAGGCCAGCTCTGGTTTGACTTCCCTGACAGACTTGAGCGGTGAACAAAGGACCGGTAGCAGCAGTAGCACGTCACCGGGACACCCCGCTTGATGAGGCTACACGCTGTGCTCGACCTAAGGTCGTCTGCAGCTTTGTGTGATGTGCTCCTGGACTTTTGTTGGCGAACAAAACACTTGATTCTTTCTGATTCTTGCTGATTTCTTTATGTTTTGGTAGCGATGGTGTTCGGACTTGCTGTTCCGTTTTGTCAGAGGCCGCACGGCGATCGCAGTTGAGTGTGCAATAAGCAGCTTTATCTTGTTTTTTTTCATATTCTGTTTTTATTCTATCTGTGATGGATAAAGCAGGAAAAACAGAATGATTTAGCGCAGTTTGTGTGTGTGTGTGTGTGTGTGTGAGATGCAAAACTGCTTTACATCAGCGTTGGCTCTAATAAAAACGCACATCAGTGGAGGTGCACCGAGACAGTGTCCAGGCCTCTGACTGATTTAATTTTATAGAGGCTGAAATTTGGTGCGGTCAATGGAAAGCGGGAAAAAGCGTTTTCGTGGATGGTGGGGTCTGTAAACATAAGTCGAGGAAAATATCTAATATCATGAGGTGTTTGAGGAAAAGAAAAAATCCTGGAGGAACTGACACCCCTGAAAACATGGAGGAAATCCAGGTTTAGTTTTGCCTTTAAGTACATAAATGCTTAATATTTAGGATTTAGGCCATACTTAAAAAAAACACATCCTGTTAAATATCATATAAAATGCTGTACAAACTTGCTGTTATGATTTACCATCCGAAAAAAAATGGAAACAGAAGTTTTGGACCTTCTGTAAAACATAATTAAAACAAATGATAATAACTTTTTGACTCATATAGAACAGTGGCGATATGAAAAACTGAATATTTTACCTAATTTCCTTCAGGGATAGTAATAAAGCTGAACTGAACAGAGCTGAACTGAACCTCATTAGATTTGTTGACTTTTGTAAAGACACCTCTAAAAGCACATTTGGAGTATTCTGCAGGTAAATAGGTTCATTATATCATGCATGGGAATGAAGGAGCATCATCCAAAGACTGTATGGAGGCTGTTATTGCATAGGTTCAGAAACACTTCCTTTAACTGTTGGGGGTAAACAAAGTTTGTTTCCAAATGTTGCCAATTTGTGTTTTTGTTTTTTTTTTCCCCACATTTACATTCAGTGCAGCATCCCTCGTTTGGAATTGGGATTGTACAAACAACATCCTGGAATTAATTAGCTGGAATTTGCGGGGAAAAAGAGGAACATTTACGTCAGCAAGTTGCTCTAAGGACAAGTCGGGGAAGGAAGAAATGGAGAGCGAGGACAGAGCGACACAGAGCGGGAGAAGAGACAGAGAGCCGAGCTGAGACACAGTGAGCTGGGAGTCACAGATCCGAGGCAAAGGAGGAGGAGGGGGGGGGGGTGAGGAAAACAAAGATGAAAGGCTAATTCTAGACAGCAGTGGAGTGTTGGACGAGTGTGAAAGGATTTGTTCTCTTCAGTTTTGTTTACAGGAAATTCTTTTAAAGGTCCACAGATGGCTACATTCACAGAAAGGCTTTTTATTGCATTTTTCCGAGCCCTATAAACTCGCTATACCTTCATTTATGTGTGGGAAAGCGTGATTGCTGCTGCGTGCTGCTGCTGCTTGGCTCGAGGTTGGTCTCATCTTGAGTTCTCGTCAAAGTGGATTGAACACTTACTGCAGGTTGAACGGCGACAGTCGACACCGTCTGAAGTATTAATTTTGTCTTGGCAGTGTCTGGCTATGCACTGTGTGTGCATGCGTATGGGTGTGTGTCAGTGTGTATGTGTGCGTGCGTGTGTGTGTGTGTGTGTGTGTGTGTGTGTGTCTTGAGTTTGTTATGGTCAAAGACCTCACCAAACAAATAGGAGAAAAAACACAATAGGTCCAAGAAAACTGTAATGGAGCTTTATCTCAATGAATATATGATATAATGTAGTTTTCGTCATTTCCTCATTTTTCCTCATTTTTTTGTTTTAACTGAAATAGGTGTAAATTAAATTGTTCTTAATCAGATAAAAAGATGAAAGATTAGTCATCAAATTTGTTTCTAGGCAACAAAATACCATCTCTGCTCTCTTTTGAAAGACAAAACAAGTCACACTGTGCGCCCTGACCTCTTTTCCTCAGTATTTATGGATTAAAGGATTAATCAGTTAATCCAAACAATGATTAATTGATTAAAACAATATTTACTAGCACACCTAATTATCTGGTAATACATCATAGTCGGTGTGATTTATTGTTTTTGGACATCTGTGCTGATGTGCAGGGCGTTGGGGTTAATTTGCTGTTGCCGTCCAGGCCTGACTCGATGCTAGGAGGAAACTGTAAAAATCTGCAAGGACTTACATTCTCCTAGTAGCATGTTGAGAGGTAAATAAAGTTACAGGCTCCTTGAGGATTGTTTTGCCTCCACATTTACTGGGACGTGGGCCTGTGAGAGATTTAGTGGGCGAGGAGTTTCTGCAGAAGCGATTTGGCTGTAGTGGCCAAACCTCAACCAAATTATTTTTGTTGATTTATTTCTTGGGCAAATGTAAACGTCCTCAGGTTCATACAGTAATTAAGGTTATATTTAGTCTTTTTTTTTTTTAATGTTCCTTTACATGCGTGTTGACAACTGAGACTTTATCTGGAAAACGATGTAAAATGTAGGTTATGTTTGGACGCTCGCAGGCTGAAATTCAAGTGTGCCAGTGGAGCTGTAAAAAACATATTTAATCTTCAAACCATTATGTCCTATTTGGAGCATAAACATCATGAAATACTATTCTCTCGACTTTTGATGCAAATTACGAATAATAAGCTCAGCGAAGAAAAACTACTTTCCCTCAAACAAAACATAAAAGTTCAAAGAATACTTTTTAAGTAGTTTATTCTACTGTAATACTCAGTAATGACCACAAAAACTGTCTGGTGGTTTACACTGGGGAAAACTGTAGAGCAGTGGAAATGCACTAAAATTACAGCATGTATGATCATTTCAAACATGTGGGAGTAGGACTGCCGTTGTTTCGAGTCCAGCACTTCAAACGTTGCATGTGCGCTGATTCCAAATGGGAGCATTTTATTATAGAAAAAACATAAATATATCTACACGAATCCAGCGATAGCACCTGAAAACTAGACAGCGCCCTGGCAGTGACACTGAAATAAATGAAAAGTGGCGCATAAACAGAATAAATCTGACTCAAAGCAATGACTAAATGACCAGCACAGACTGCAAAATTCGCTGCTATAGCTGGTTAAAAGGTAGTTGAAAAAGAGCTGAAATGACAAATAAATGGCAGACTGTTGAAATGGTTACCATATAGATGCCATAAGTAATAATAATAATAAAAAGTCTAAAATGCAGCGGGAGAAGAAAGATCTAGGTGCTTAAAACTGTTAAAAAGTGATTGAAAACCAACTGAACATGCTAAAGAAAAAGTTTTTTGTTTCGGCAAAGGTTTATGTGGTTAAAATTGACAGGTCTGAACAATGATTACACGGTGGAAGCAACTGCTAAAAGGTAATGGATGGCTGGTGGAAGCAGACGGCTGACGGCCAGTGATAAATAGTTTGAGCGGTTAACTGAAATTGATGGACAAATTGCTAAAACAGCTATAATGGAGGTGATTGGTGGGGTCAGAGGAGGGGTAATTGGGTTCATCTGACGGGGCTCTGGGGTCACATGGGGCAAAGACGCTGGGGAACCACAGGCCTAAACGAGACCGAGCGGGACACGACTTTAAAGAGTCTGGGTTGGTTTTGGCATCGTGTCTCTGTCTGATACGCACAGAGGGGGTGAATGTCGCTTTTTGCTCCATTTCACTAAAAAGGCCGGGATTATCCTCGTGCGCATAGCCTGTGGAGTTATCTCTGAAGTCGAGGCTCACTGAGGCTCCTCTGTTTCAGTCTCGTTAAAGTTCTCACTGTGCGCTCATACGTCATGTCTCCTCGCTCTGACTCCCCTTCAGCTCTTCCTGTGTCTGCCTCTGTGTGTGTGTATGCGTGTGTGCGCAGCCCACTCCCTCCTCCCCCCTCCCTCCTCCCCCTCCTCCTCTTCCTGCCTGTCACTCTGTCCCCTCTCCACAACACGGGCTCTTGGCCAACTCCAACGTTAGCTTGGGAAAACCATAGGATCACGAAAACGCTGTACCTCCTTTTGTCCGGGCAGACGCGGACATTGCGGCGCCACCTTACGAGCCACTTGAAGCTCTGGAGCGAGGCCAGCCTCAAGACGAGAGATCGGCCGACAGCATCCAAATCCAAACCTTTGAACTCTGAACTGAGCAAAATGGTCTCAATCTGATCCGTGCGTCCGGTAGCTGTAGTTTTTTTAGGGCAGGTTACTGAACGCCATGGGTCAAACTAGGATAAACCAACCATGTGCAAGCCCCAGACAAACCCTGACCAATCATGTGTGCCCTTGGCCTGGTCCCAAAAAAAAAAAAAAAAAAGTGTCTAGCCAAAATACAGCACAGCTGAGGCTGTTAAAATCACGGGATAATCACAAGAGAAGGGCCCTGGCTGTTAACCCTCACTCCCAGAGCGAGAAGGTATGCCGAGGAGACAACGAGTGTGAGGCGTGAGGGTTCAGCTGAAAAATGACCGTCGAACAGTACCTACTGCGAACACACCTTCCTTCCTGCAGAGCGAGAGGAAAGCGATTTTCTGCTAACTTTATAACCGTCGTTCGGGAACAAGCCGCCACTTGCGGTTGGCTTAGGGGTTCACCCGTTACGTCATGCTGAGATTCAGGTGCCGTTTTGATTGCTGCGCGCTCGAAGCCCTTAAAGTGAAAAGAGCATTTAGGGTGCAGCCGCTTCCTGCATTCGGCACTTTGCAGCTGTCACGAGATGCTCTCCCTGCCATGGAAGATTCATCACCTGAGCCATTTTCCTGAAAATCCGCAGCGCTCGTCATATCTTGACAAAATCTGTCAATGGCTGAGGGTGGTGAGACGCCGTAGGCTCATTACTCAATTCTTACATCTTCTTCATCTCTTTACGCACTGGAGTGGACGGGGTTTGCCCTCCTCCCTTGCCTTCCTTCTCCCATGTTATTTTTTTTCTTTCTCACAGAATTGGGAATGGAAAATAAAGCAGAGCGGCAGGACGAAAAGCGTGTGAGTGGAGGGCATTAGTCATGTATGTCCTTCCTGCTGTTATTGAGTAGCTCCGGCGGTCTGGGGCTCCGCCAGGCCAATTGTTGCTCATTTAGCTGTCAAACAGTCCCAGCCAAGAGGCAGCCTCAGGCGAGGAGTGAACAAGTTTTTACGCTGGGTGAAATATCAGACCTCTAACATTGTCATGTGAGTGGGCTCCTTTGGAGACATGTGATCGACCCTTTGAGGTATTTTCTTTTTCCCTTTTTTTTTTTTTGGAAGCGTCTCACTTTAGGTGTGTCTGTTTTGTTCTGTTGGTATCTAAGAAAGAAAGCACAGGCTCAACAAAGCCCTCGGTGCCAGTTTGTCACATTTTCCAACATTAACGCGGCACAGTGGCACTGCATTAGTGCACATCACTAGCCAAAAATACCCCTCTCTACGTTGGCAGATGGAGAGAGCGCGAGGGAGATGGAAACATGGATGGAGACAAGCAGACAGCGCTGAGCTATTAAGTTACTGCGACTGGCTGTCAAAATCGAGCCCAGGAACAGACTAGCTTCGGGCTATTATTGTCAGCCAGCTGTGAATCCAGATAAACGTGACAGAGAACACAAAAGTCTGAGGCAGAGAACTTTTTGCAGCACAGAAACCGAAGGAGTCTGATGTCTATAACAAGATGTTTATCGGGTCTCTCCAGCAAAATGAGACGGTCACGCTCGCATTGACCGATGTTTTGGCATCTTGGGGGCAGCAGAGAGTGACTACTGACACAACCCCTGCGTGTTATCACTTTTTAAGTTGTGATACACTTCGGTATTCATTTAGAGTCGTGTCTGTCGGCCACATAATTAGTGCAAGTTACTCATAGGTGCAGCTGCCGGTGGAAGCCAAAAAAAGCTAAAAAATGCAAAATGATTCAATGGAGTTGAGAATAACAGCAGAGCTGGGGTATAATCCTTTATAGGTTTGATTATATTAAGGCCTCAAGGAGTAATAAGGGTACTTTCTGCTGTTTCATGTCATCATTGAAATGTGTGCTCTGTTGCTGAAGCCTGCTGACTGCAGGTTTTAGGCCAAAAACGTTATTTTCTTATTTCAATTCTTAGTCTCTCTCTCTCGAAGAGGAGGAGGAGAGGAGTGGCTTGTAACTACAGTACAGTGTGATTACAGAGTGTTGTGTTTACATTTCACATAATAAATGTGCCCTTTGTGCATAGTATATACATACGTAAACTAATATATACGTGTGTGTGTATATGATAGAAAGTTGTTATTATCATGTAGAGTTATGAACCAAATGGCAGCCCTTTTTCTAACGATGACAGAAAGTTAGATTCTATTTGATCCATTGATTCTAGATGTTTCTAGATGTCTAGAGTATGTGTGCGCGTGTGTGTGTGTGTGTGTGTGTGTGTGTGTGTGTGTGTGTGTGTGTGTGAGTGTCTGAGCCGAGCCTTCAAATTGCTGCCCAAACACCTACAGTACCACCCACCTCGCTCTCCACATCAAAGCAAACTGATTCAGATGACTGAATGAATCTGCATCAGTGTTCCTGAAAGCTACAGGCGGCGGCAGCAGAAACATTCAGCTGAGAATAACAGTATAAGAGGGGGGAGGAAGCCTGCTGTTTACTCTGGATCGGCCGCTCATATTTTCTGTTCTATCGAACTCTGTGTCGAGATAAATATTTGTAAAAGCCCAGGCATGTGCATCCCTGTACTCCTGTTTCTGGGATGCAAAATGAGGCGGCAGGTCGTCAGCGTTTCTCAGTAACCAGACCGCAGTTTTACCCTCCTACTCGTACCTGGAAAAGTCGACTGATTTTACTGGGAATCGAGTACACTCGAGCAATGACAAAAGGACAAAGAGTCGCACGCCTGAATGCACCGAACCATTTGAATGTGGTGCAGAATAATGGACGCCTTTCAGTTTAATTGATTTTGTTGCTGCACAACTGGTGTGGTACTTCTCTCTTTTTCCTTTGTTCGCCTGGTCTTAACCAACCCACTGGAGGGCTTTGTTACAGGAAGCTTGTGTTGACAAATGCACCACACATGGCTGCACTGCATGAAAAAAAGAGGGAAATTCTCTGCTTTCAAACCTGCATAATAGCCTTAACAAGGCAAATATAGTAGTAAATAAAAAAGTGATCGTGATTTATGAAAAGAGTATCCAGACTCCAGACATGTTAATCCACTCAAAAGCATAAAGTGTGTCTAAGGACATGCATGCAGACAGAATAAACCGCCAGACAATAATACTAATAGTTCTGTGGCTCCTGAGCTGGAAGTCAAGGAGTCAAGTCTGAGGAACGGATAGCTCAAAATGTGGTTGTTTGTTTGTGAATTACAAGAGTTCGGATGGACCCAGGCAAAAATACATCTCTTTGGTTATGATTCATCACGGCCACTGAACGTAATAAAACCTGAGGCCGGACATTACTTTGCTTCAGAGGAGTTGCAAGACACTGAAAATAGTGATTATGGGCAGTTTTTAAGTGTTCCTGAAGTTTCGTGATAAATTTCAAAATGAAAGAAAATTACAAAAATGGAAGACGGGAAAAATCTGAATGTACTTCAAAAGTAAATAACAGCATCCGTTGTTTGTTCAGAGGCTTAAAACTGCCTACAATGTGTTTCCAATAACCGGACGAAAACATGTGAAGAGGAAGCTGGTAGATTGATGGATCAACAAAGTGTGTTTCCTTTAACAAGTGGTTTATCTAAACCAAACCCAAACCCTTTTCCTGGAAGATAATGCTGATACTGTATGTTTGACTTTAGACACACACTACACTTTTAGTGAGAAACTCTCAGACTTTTTTAATAGGAGTGTTCCTGGAAAACTGTAGCTTAATTGCCTGGCAACGTGACCTGTAACCAACACAGACGTGTATATGCTTGAGTTTGATCGATCACTCTCTAACTCTCTCTCTCTCACACACACACACACACACACACACACACACACACACGCTTGTCGACACACCTGCATATGTTCCAACAATCAGCGACAGCCTATAGAATTAACATAGCGCAGTGTTTGTCCAGGTGCGACAGTGAAAGAAAACTCTGCCAGCTCTCCTCACATGCATACATGGTGCGTGGGTGCGCATGTGTTAACATTTAAAAAGTGTGCGTGTGTGTGTGTGTGTGTGTGCGTGTGTGTGTGTGTGTATTTCCCATAATTACATAGTGATGAGGGAGTAACTGTGCTCAGCCACCCTGATGTGTGCTCAGATAGCCACCTGCAGTCTGCGCTCTTTGTCCTCACCTGCAACCTTCTCTCACCACAATGTGCATCTTTTTTTTCCCCTCTTGTTGTTTTTGGTATTCCTGTTTGTCATTGCCTGACTGCCTTCCTCCCTCCTTCCCTCTCTCTCGCTGTCCTCCTCTTAACCCTCCTCCTCCTCCTCCCCCTCATCTCTGTCTTCCCAAACAGGATGCTGAATGGTTGCTTTAGCTGGAGGGATTCCTGGCAGAGTGATTTGATTGTGATGTAATGTAAATCACATTGCCAGGGATTTCCAACCAGCTTCAGCTGAAAGCCACAGCCAGCTCCGACACCTGATGGCTGCTCTGCAAACACCCACGATAACAGAAGTTACCACCAGTCACCATGCTGAATGATCCTTTATTAACTTCAGCTCAGATTTACTATTCCTTCATGTTTTGAAGATATAGTTAAATGTGAAAAAATTCCAAATATGAAATGGAAAGACTGACGCTCCCCTTTGTGTCTCCACATTGGCCAGTCATCTTAGAATGAAACAAATCCAGCTTGGTCAAAGTGTGTCAGGATGTGGGTGGGGATATTTGACCACATCAATGTTTTGTATCTGAACAAATTAGCAGCATAGTAGTCAGAGAGCTCACGGATTTTCAAATTAAAATCTGCAAATTAGGTAATTTTCTTCCCATCACAGTCAATACGAGTTGGAAGAAAGAAGGTCCTACAAAGATGGTTTTAATGAGTTAAGATTATCATATGGTAACAAACAAGCTATAGTCAGTTTAATTTTCACATTATTCTTTTTTATATATATTCAGTCTCTTTTTCTTTAAAGGTAAATAGTCTAGTCCACACCTGAGCATATAGGAAATTTGAAAATAGCACCCCTCACAGCCAGACCAGCTGTTGCCCCCTTTCCCACTCAGGCAACAGTTAGTTAGCTCAGGAACTCGGCTTAGCATCTTTGCTTAGCAAAAATGGGGAAGGGGGTAATAGCTGGTCTGCCTCTGTTGGGCCCTGTTTTCAAACTTCAGTACATGTTCGCCCAGGTGCGGACTAGACGAGACTTGAGTGTTTGTGCAGTGTTTGACTGAGGGGCAGGACTTAGCTCGCTCCGTGAACAGTCCAGTGAAATCCTGTGTTCACAGTGGCTAAGTTCCGCTCCTCACAAACCACTCCAGCTTCCAACAACCACTGACATCTGTAAGAAGTCAACATGAGGTATTTTATCGAATTATGTGCCCACTGCCCCACCACCATACAGAACGGACACATGCTCTGTTTCAACGAGACAAAGAGAAAATGTTTGTAGCGGAATTATTTGTGTCACGTTAATTAGCATTGTATATCTTTGGTACTTTGGAAAGCATTATAGACTCAAAGAAAAAAAAAGGGGTGTGTAAGCGAGGGAAGGCTTACTCATACAGGAAGGAAGTACAGGAAATGTCCCATCAGGAAAGCAAGTAGCAATGTAATTGAGCTCATTTACTGTCTGGGTGGTCATGAAAGCAAAGCACTGATTGAGTGTGTGTATTTATGTACCTATGTGACTGCAACAAGTAAACATGCTGCATGATGTGTACGTTAGGAAATATTTTCTTTTGGGTCGCTCAAAATCTTCAATCTTCGATCTTCAATCATACTTTTTGATTGTGAGTTATGACTGTGTTTTTTTGTTATGCTTTTATGCTTTAATGCTGTGAATTATCATCATCATTACTGTAAACTTTTTAAAGGTAGCATACCATGCAATGAACAGTTATTATGACAAAATCTGTCTCCTGAGATGTTATAAGGATGGTTAGCTCATCTAAGAGAGGGTTGTGGCTTACAGTGTTTAGTTTAGCCTTTTAAAATGATATTTTTATGATATTGAGCTATGGTGGGATTCACCCACCCAGTCCACTCCAGGGCCAACACACAGACATTCACACTCCCCTGGTGTTATAAGTGAAAAATGCATTGGTTATGGTTAAAAACCTACAACAGGCACAGATGGCGAATGTCACTGAATCTGGCCTTGTATGAAAAAAAAAGTTTGGACACGTCTGATCTTCAACAATCTGGTGACATGAACACAGTATTGAAATGTCAGGGTATGGAAGTTCTGCGCTCACAGCAATGAAAAACAACTGTTACCACATTTACCATCAGCATGTCTTTCCACAAATGTTCTGAACTCACACTGGCACAGCTCCTCTTCCACTGAACTGCGTGAAAAACGATCTAAGGCGACGGGGATGTTTTTGCTTAAAAGATGTGCCGCTGTTGAATTGCTTAAATGTCACCGCTCATCGCCGTAGGGCTGGAAATTTCAGCAGGTTAATGTCCCAACTCATGTAACGCACTCTGTAGACCCTCAATGAGGAAATGTCTTTTGTAATCGCATGAAGCATGAAGTCTGAATTCAATTAATGGACGAGTAATTACCTTTTTGGTGGGGCCTTAATTTAGTCAGCGCAACAAATCTGAGGCTCATGCAGTCGTTTCCCTGTCGGGGGGAAAGAGAGGCTGTTTGCTTCCCCTTGTGGTGAAACTGAGGTGATGCAGGTTGCCTGGGCTCAACCTCCTGTGCCTACTGAGCTGATAACAGTTCAATTTTCAACAAACACTGGCTCAGTTCAGCAGGAACCGGAGTTACGCCCTCTTGAAACTGCGTCGGTCTTGATCACCTGGAGCGCTCACCACTCAGGAGGACACCCAGCAGCGGTTTGCCATAATCCGTCTGAGCTTTTACGAAATATTGTTGGCTTGTGAATGTTTTTTTCCCCTTACTGTAGAAGTCAATTTTTCTTTATTGCTCTTAAAGAGCATTAGGCCTTTTTCCACAAAGCCTCATCAAGGCAATTCTCCGAGAGTAATCATGCATTAATTAAGGCTGAGGAAGCACAAAACGCACATAAATAAAGCCGCACATCCTCTCGAAGCTCTCACTGTAAAGCTCGTGATGGAGGAAATCTGCCTCTGTTGGTTTGGTATTATGAAAAGATCACAGGAGCAGAGTTTTTCCAGTTGAACTCACTGCATCGTACCACTCAGAGCTTCCAGGATGACTCCTCTGGGTGCCGTTTAAGTCATGCGGTTCGTCACAGTGACTGTGTGCCTTCACTCAGGTTCTTTTGGTACATGTCAGACTTTCCCTCTACTGAGGAGAAAATTTAAAAAAAAAACCTAATGACCGCAAATTGTGTCTTTGAAGCTGCTCAGAAAACTACATTAGGAAACAAATCTGTCAACCTATGTGTGTAATGTGTGTATCTTACAGTGTTGTGTCTATTATATCTGCACATGTGCATTATACATCATAAATGACAATATCAATAAAGTTGCTTACTGACTCTCTTCAGTGTCACTTCAGTGTTTTATTCCACTTCAGATTCACATTCTTCTACATCTCGGAAATGTGTCCTTTATCCTTAACTATGCCCTTTCATCCACGCACACTTTCAGGTCATTTAAAAAAAAAAAAAAAACAAGCCTCAAAAAACTGTTAAATATTAATCCGATCCTCTTTGTCACATTTCCCACTAAATTCTTTGCATTATGAATGTCAAGTTATGTTCAAACCCTAAATGAGAAGTTCAAAAATATGAAACTTTCTTTTGGTTTTTGTTAACTCACATCATTTATCATCCCACTGCTGCTCAGATTAAAAGCAGCCTTTGTACAATACCAGTAAAATTGTCCCATTTGTGTATAAAATCGTTCACATGCTGCTCTCCAAGAGTGGATCCAATCCAATGTCACCCTTTTATTTGGATGATACAAACATGATGACGACAGGGATTCCCCCTGCAGGGAAATGTGGAAAACACACTGGTTTACTGTTTCTGTGGAGACGGACGAGAGACGACTGCGCAGGCGGAAAACTCATTCTATCAGGGAGGTTTAACAGGATGTATTGTCACAATTTTCTTGTCCTCCAGATGCTGCATGTGGAGGTTTCTAAGCGAATATTTACTCAAGCCAGTTCATCCACTTTGCACTAACGCCTGTGTCCTCAGGTGGTGTGCATTTGATTCTTTTAAATCAATTTGTCTGCAGTTCACATCCACGGTACCAGACCTTGATTACGCTTTAATGTAATTTTAAGCATTATATCACTCAAATTACACGCTATAATTGCTTGAAATTAATGCATTTAATAACTGTTGCTTGACTAAGCTTCTCTTAATTATATTACACATTTACTGATACTTTATATAAACTCTTATATAAACTCTTACACCAGGAAGGACCCTAACCCTCAGAAGAAAGAGCAAAGCAAAGTTCAGCTCGTTGCCAAACAGTATAATGTTGTTAAAGTTCAACCAGTAAAGAGCAATTGTTGTTCTTTTCTCTGTTTTTGCATTCTGCTTCTGTTTACTTTTAGCACATCATCCCAGTTGATTTGGGATCGAACTTTGTGCAATGCTGATGCAGCAGGTGGAGTTAAGCTGTCAACATTTACCCAGCTGAGCACATATAATTATTTATTTTCACTCGCAGTAGCAGTTGGGCCCACAAAAATCAAGTCTTGATTAAGAAATGTGCCACTGCTGCTGCCTAATGAGAAACTGTGGCTGCTGACATCTACTGCAAACAGTCCCAGTTTGGTGTCAGACTGCTTTTCTTCCAGCAGACTGTCATAGCAGCTCACCTCTAGAGACGCAAAACATTAAATTAAGTCTCAGCACAACAGCCGGGAAAACATCCTCATTCTATATTCAGATGGCGTAATGGCTGCAATCGTCTCCATAGAATAACAATAGTCTCTAAGAAAACTATTGAACACCTCACATCAGGGTTGCTTTAAACACAAGATATCTGCAAGTCAAAAGGGCCGCTTTTGTCAGCACAGCACTTTGAGAGCGAGTCTGCCTCAGCAAATCTTGTGGTTTACTGCATCGTACTGATATAAATCACAATAAACGGTACCAAAAGAGCAGGAGTATATACGAGATCACAGTGTCCTTGCTGCTCCTCTCCGTGTGGATTCTGCAGCGGTGAGTCATGTACCTGTTTTTGCGTCATCCCGCCTGTTGTATCAGCACACAAAATCTCCACATTTGCCACAGACATCTCTAAATACGCCCGCATCAACGCCTCCATTACATAACCCTCCTTTTTTTTTTTACTTTTTGCAGGTACATACAGTACAGTATGCCTGTGCCCGCAGTGGATTGACGCCAGCTGCACGTAGTTTTACGATGACCTTATAAACTCCACAGCGTTAACACGGCGCCTCTGTAGGCCCGCTTTTGCTGGTAAGACAGTGAGACGCACAGCTGTAATGCAATCCTGACGGAAAAGCCCCGTTTGCGTGACAACAGTTCGTCTCCCATATCTGAGGTAGACCACAGCAACAGCAGCTGTGCCTAATATGGAAATAAATCATAGAAAAGTCTGTGTCAAGCTTGTTTGTGACAACCTCAAATCCAAACCCGGCATGAGGTCTACATTTTCAATAATTAGCATGCTCAAGCACACACACACACACACACACATAGTCACACACACACACACACAGGCACTCGGGCACAGATTCACACTTAGCGCATCATTGGTTCATTTCAGGAGTCATTCTTCTATCTTTAATTAAATTAGCCCCGAGCTGTCAAATATGAAATATGTAATGACTGTTAACTTAATACTCTAATGAGACTAAGGCTACTATTTTAACATCTGAATGTCTAATGAAGCAATCCTTGATATATACCCTGCCACCTCCAAGAGAGGGATCCAGAGTTGAAATTAAATGTGAAAACTGAAAAAAGGCATTTTGGAATGAATCAGATTTTAATGCACTAATGGAGATTTTTTCAAAATCCCTTCATGAGTGTATTCTTCGTCAGCTGGGATGAGGGATGAGATAAAGAAAAAAAAAGAGTTTAAGGCAATTTTAAGATCTTAAATTGGTTCCAGTGCGCAAAGAGCGATTCATGGAAAAGAAATTAGAGAAAGGTTGTGGCTCTTCTCCCCAGCTCTGCGTGTTAGCTAAGCTCTGTTAACTGGGCGCTGCGACCTTCCGAGTGTTACGCGAGCTTGATTTGTTGTTATGCTAATGTCTCAGAATTAAAGCTCACGCCTGCGGTCAGGCTTGTGATTCTTACTGAAACAGAAGAGACTTAGGTAAGAACAGATGCGTCGACGCAATCCCTGACTTCATCACTTCCTGCAAGCGAACACCACGCTTGGCAAAGCTGTGACTAAACAGCGGCGATAATACGATTCAAGCTCGGCCCGTACGTGACCAGCGGATGCTGAGAAAGACTGTATTTTGATGAAAACCTGAAAAGACAATCTTATTACATCCTGAATATTGTATCTACCTGACCCTCTCTCTCAAAAAAATAGATAAATAAAAAATATGACTCAAAAGTCTCCTTTTATGGTGACACAGTACATGAGTGGTGAGTATTGTGATCTCAGAGCAACAAGAACCTGGGTTTGATTCTCGAGTTGAACAGAGAGTTTCTCTGTGTGGAGTGTGTTCATCCTGTGTCTGTGTGGGCTTTCTCTGGTTACTCTGGTTTCCTCACACAGTCCAAAACCAAAGAAGTTTAGGCCAATTGGAAACTCTAAAATTGCTCTTAGGTGTGAGTGAAAGAGTAGATGCTGTGTGTGTGTGTCCTGTAATGGGTTGGAGACCTGTCCAGGGTCAAGGTATAAAGAAGGTAGCATAATGGATGGAAGCCTTCTGCTTTCATTGGAAAATGATTTCTCAATGTTTCTGCATCATATCAAACTTATGCAAGTTGACTACTGGACCTAAATCAGTTTTTCACATGTTTGAAATAACATAAACTGTGCCAGTTCACACCTCTTTATTGGATTTTCACTGGGTACAGATTGTGAAAAGAGCCTTGATATGTTACTCTGAATTAATTTTGAGCTGAGGCGTAGTTTAAAAATTGCATTTTAATGTCACAGTGAAATAATGACGACGATGGGTTTTTGTGGCACACAAGGCAGAAGTTTTGCTTACATGGCCGTAACACAACACAAATTCCCTAAACACTAAGAGCCACGTTCCGCAAAATTACCACACAACAAAAATGCTTCAGTCTAAATTCCCAAAATTTGCACAACCAAAAGTGTGAAAACTGCACTTTGAGACACTAATGAAAACCAACGCACATGCCGCACGCAGACTTGAAGACAGCCGCAGTAGAGCATAAATTAGCAGGCAGACAGACGCCATGACATCACCCGTAAATAGATCAGCAGGAGGACTGGGAAACAGAAACAGACAGCGCGATCAACACCGTCCTCACTCACTGTCATTACCCAGCACACAAACACACCGAGCCGAGTCACGGAATCAGCTCACGACGTGCACGGCTACTTGCAGAGAGTGTGGTGAAGTGAAGAAGAGATCACCAAACAAAAAAGAAAAAAAAAAAAGAGGCGCCATCCTCGGAAACAAAATCCGACGGCAGGGCAGAGAAACATGCATCTGAAGCTTCAAATGCATGTGTAATGCTTGTGGTCTGTAGTTGATAGGACCCGAGGCTGGAGGCCGAGAATTCAGCACAACCACAATCTTTCCTCCAATAAAGCCACCCTGAAGCCACAGAGCCGGACTGTTGGCCGGCTAACAAGCATACGAAATGCTATGAACAACAGCGCTGCTAGCAATGAGAGTTGCTAAGCAGCACGTTACAAAGACAAAATTGCAAAGGATGCAGCCGACAGTATCATTTTCTGGAAATTCCTGCGTTAGCAACCGATCCTATTACACATGTGTTGAGTTGTCTGTGATCTGTTTGTAGCCTCGGTGTTGCCGGGATAGAACATAATCTTCAACTCAGCCTTTTGCTCTGCCACAGAAGAAAGTGTATCCTAACAAGAAGGGACGTGAAGACGGGTCTTAAGTTTTCTCTTGTAATGTTTACCTCCCTGGGGGAAGATGAGAATCACCTGTCAAGCAGCCACAGTCACACAATCAAGACAGTTCAAAAGAACCAAAGAGACATTACCTGACAGAGAGAAATCCCTCCAGCAGTGGAGGAGGCTGACAGGAGAGTGTTTATGTACACGACTGATAAACAGACTAGAATTAGCTGCACCTCTAATTGCACTACACATCGTGGTATTTAGAAGTATTTTGTGTTGCATCATCACGGAAACGGTTGATGGTTTGTATCCTGGTTGAACTGAAGGCCTTTCTTTGTCTTCTTTGTCTGTCTTCTGCATCCCTGCATTGGCTTCCTGTGCGTCAAAGGATGAGTTTGAAATCCTGTTACTGGTCTACAAGTCACTGAATAGTCTTGGACCTAAATACATGTCAGAGCTGCTGGTTGGATATGAAGCATCCGGACCCCTCAGGTTGTCACAGATGCATCTACTCAGTCTCCCCAGGGTCAGAATCCATCCAGGGTATATTCCTTGCCTTCACCCTATGTGTGCAGGTAAAATAATGGATAGAATGGATAATGGAAAGATACGTTCAACACTGTGATGCAATGATCATGTTCAAACTGCGTTTTCAGGCCCAAGAAACTACAGTAGTGTGTAGGTGTGTACTGAGCGTTCTGCGGGGAACAGGGGATCTGAAAAGCATGTCACATCTAGTAGTGTTTGTTTTATGGTAACAGTTGAACTGCTCTCTGCCAGTTTGTGGTGTGACCATCGACTGCCTGAAACAATAGATGTGGTCTCCATGAGGTTGTGTTCTACACAGCTAGTGTAAAGCACATTCATGCAGGGATGGGACGCTGCCATGTTGGGAATGCGAATGGGAACTCTGTCTCATCCAGCTGATTTAGAAACACGAAAAGAGGAAGAGGGTGGAGTCTTAAGAGGACCTACAGTACAATGAGAAACCTCTTTAACCTTGGATTCATTGAAGAACAGTGCTCTATTCAGACACAAGGATACATGGCAAGTCCAAAAACATCTCGATACTGAAGTCAAAGTAAAAAAATGAATCTGAACAGAGATGTAATGTGACTTAAAATATGTGAGTATAATGAATGTAATGACCCTCAACTCCAAAACGTACGTGCCTCTGTTCAGGTACACAAGTGAAGAAAGCACACAACTGTGAGGCAGCACTTGTATGATGTTTCCAGTGAATTTTTTGGACAGACACCATTTTACAGTATTTGATTCCTCCTCTAAATCTGTCTCCAGTATACTGTATATGATGTGTACACTCCTTAGCTGTATTGTCCCTTGTTTAGCAAAGAACATGATTACATGATCCTTCATGTGAGTGGCAGGCAAAACAGCCGATCAGTGCAAAGCCAACATGCGGTTGCCAGATAAACATTAAATGGATCTGTGCTGACACAAACTGTAATATTCCGGCACCAAAAATATGATTTCCAGTGGCTTGAAAAATAGCTATCAATATCAATATACCATAGCCTCTATAATTACACCAAGGGAACAAGGGTAAATACTCCAACAAACTTCAACTTAGTCTCAGTCAGATTTCATTCTTAGACTCCTTCAATATGACTGTGATGTTGCTGTACAGTTACGGACAAGAACTGTAACAAAATTTGTGCTCTGACATTAAAGCTTTTGCTTTTGAATGTTTCAGACCTGGAGCTTTCTGCACTGGGGTTTATGATGATTCACTGGAGCCATGTAATATTCTTACAGAAAGAAAAAACAAACAAACAAACAAAAAAACAAAATAGACAACCACATCTTCTGGCTCCGCAGTAATGACTCTGTGGGCCCTGCTTCGCTCGGCAGAGAATGAGCCAGTCACCCCTCTTTTCCCCTCCCTTAGGGAAATATAGATCTCCTTAGCCTCTAAATGCTCCAGCATGTTCACCAGCTATTGTCTCTGTCTGCCGTGCAGCGCCGGGCAGGCAGTGCAGACTTTTTCGAGCTCTCCCACTGAACCAGCTTCCTGCTGTGGCTAGAAACGGCACCAATAAGAGCAATAACAGTGGAGCAAAGGTACACACAGGAGGATTTCAAAAGATCTGAAAAGAAACACAGACACAGACACCAGGCCTGGCTTTTTCTAGCAGCTATATTTGGAACAGAAGAGGATATGTGAGAAGGATGAAATCACAAAAGGTGTGATGGTGTGTGTGCCCACAGACAAGGTAACTTTGTTCTGTCCATATCATATCTCTTATCTTGTGTTTTCAACTTTAGCAGAGTTTTTTTTACCCAGTATGCAAATACGCACAATCCCCCTCTCTACAGTAGCTGCACAATCACAAATAAAAATTTGCAAGCGGAGAAGCAAAACATGATCAGAGCTTGCCTCAGATTGATCTTCATTCAAGTTGTGTACTGCGGCCGCCTGTGTCTGACGGATTATCTACAAATATGCCGGATATTTGGACACAAGACACCAGATGTAGACAAAGACAGAGAGCAAGAGAAAGGTCAGTGTCAGCTGGAAAGAAGAGGAAATGACTGATTGGGATGACGATGGCAATTAGACGGGAGAGAGCGTGGAAAGCAATGAGAAAATCTCTTTGGTGTCTCGAAATCTGAAGTTACATTGAGCCGAAAACAAATGACTTCATCACCTCAGACTTGGCGAACGACTTGACACTTCCCCACAGATCCTCACACAGGGCTGGATGGTGTCCTTATCTGTCCTCATACCGGAGGGCTGAGGATGATTACTGGCCTGTGCGGCTGCTCTATCACAAAATGTGTTTGTGTTGATTGCCAAGGCCGAGGTGGTGATGTCATTTGTTTTAATCTCATCTGCATGTACCAACAGTTTAGACCATGAAAGGCAAGATTCGCCCAGTCACGGCAGCCTCTTTTCCTGTCTGTTTTTGTCTTCCTGTCTATGGGTATTTCTGTCTGTCTCTATGACTCACAGTCCCTCTGTGTCACTGTATGGAACTAACCCATCACCACTGAATGGACATTGTACTGTGAGGTTGCCGTGATAGCTGGGGCGAACCAAGAGCCTTTTATGGACTTTGAAAATTGCTTTTTCAGAAAGATTTGTAGACTTCCTTGACAAACTTTTCAAAAAGTTACAAGTTTATTAAATGTGCCGACCATAAACTGGAAACTACCTCGGCCCTAATCTATCTTCCAGTGTGTGTTTCTCTGACTTTCAACAATTTGTTTAACATTTTAGGGGGATGCAAATGTTGCCAAAAGTTAGACAGGGAAAACTTAACATTCAACATTCAAACATTAACTTAACATTCACAGGTCATTACAACACTTCTGTGTCTTTGTAAGGTCAAATTCACTTATTGAAGGAATTTTCTACCTCAGGGAAGATTTGCAAAGTTGTGTTATTTGACATTGTGTGCATACACAATTTTACTATTCTAAATTACTACATTTATTGACATGTTTTCCAGCATAGGTCAGGGTGAATGTGCAAACAAAACCTTATCATAGTTGCAAAAGACTGGAGGAACACATGGACAACACCCTCAAATGTGGAACTATATCCATGAGTCATTTTCCAAAATGACTTCCCTTCTTTTCTTGTTTCACCCAGTGCAAAATTTACATAGTTTTTTCTGTCAAAGTGCAGAGCAGATAAGATAATGGATGGAGTAGGATGGATGGTGTAGCTTCAGACACATTTGTGAATTAATTTTGTTCCTGTGCTATATATTAAATGCCTCGAGTACACCACATCTTTATTTAACTTAAATATTTTTAGCATTCACTTTGTTCTGTGTTTTCAGGCAAGATAACTTTTCCTTTTTGGATTCTATTTTACTTTGTGTTCAATGTGCCTTGAAACTGCAACTGAATTAAATCCAAGGTGATATTTTCATAGATACCTGAAACGGAAGATTCTTGATGCTTTTCTTTTCTTTTGATGGCATTCTCTGAAGTGCCAGCTGGCATGTTTAGAGTATTCTTTTTTAACTCTTTCACATTCAATTGAACTCTAATTAAACTTCTGTTGTCGGTTTGTTATGCTGAAAATATTTTTCTGGTAAAGGAAGATTAAGGACTCTGCATCAAGAGGAACAAACAAACAAACAAACAAACAAACAAACAAACAAATAAAAGCATACACAAAACTGTCAATTTTCACACCAGGAATAGACAAATCTCACAACTATGCCTCAGGAGTGCTGGTATTTCAACCGAATGGAGAGCGCCCTCTAGTGGTTTTCCCTTTTTTCGTGCCCATTTCACTAAAGAAGGTTGGAGTGAAGGAAGAAAGGAAGGAAGAAAACTGCTTGTGACACATACTGCGAGTGTACTGTCTGCGAACAGCTTGTGTCTACTTTAAAGATATTTCTGGTGCTGTGCCCTTTCGCATATATAGATACCCAGACACAAATGGCATCTCTTGGATGTTTCCGTCGAAAGCAAACAGTTCGCCTGGATTTGTTCTCTTACATTGCTAGTGATAGGACCCACACTTCTGATGTGAGCGGAAGAAAAGAAAGCAATGCATATGTTATCTGTGTCATGCATACGCAGTGCAAGCAGAAACAAGGTGCATCTAAATGTTAGAGAGTGCTTTGGTGTTTTGTAAAAATGTTTAAAGTTGCTTTGCAGGGCAATTGTAGCTCTCCACATGCCTGAAACAAAATGGTTGAGTGGTTTTAATTTTGCGTACATGTGGCAAAGACTTTTGTACCTCTATATACTATATACCAATGCTTATTGTTTATTGTACTCATCTATCTGTCTGTCTATAGTGAATTGATCGATTTCTTGTCCACAACATTTTATTATATCCTTGACTCTGTGTAACCTGCTTTTGAAAAATAAACGAGTTATTATGTTATGGTTACGTTAAGTTATCACTTACTAAGTTATTATTATTATTAAGTTATTTTTATTATGTATGTGCCTGTTCGTGGCTCTGCCTGTATGTGGCGCTCTCGTAACCATGGAAACACGGCGCCAGGAAATTTTCAACGAAGAAGTCGGAAGTAACATGGCGGCGCCCTGAAACGGCACACTCAAGTGACTCTGGGGTGACAAGGAGACAAGGGTTTAGCTCTGTGAGAAGAAACACAGCGGAGTGGAAAAATGTTACCGGAGACAGCTAAGAGCTTAAAGGCGGTGGCCCCGTTGTTGTCTCAGGCCGTGTTGTTGAAGGACCTGACTCGCCTGTCTGCACATGCTGGAGGCGGCCGCCTGCAGGCCCGGAGACACTTGGGACTGAGCTGCTGTCTGACAGCCAAGGTTGTACCACGGCCCAGACCCCGGGAGAAGGTGGAGATCCCCGGACTGGAGAGGATCACCTACGCGGAGAGGATGCACTATGTCCCGGGGCTGGCTAAACCTGAATTCCCGTCGTGGGAGAGGGACTATAAGGACCCCAGGTTCTACAAGTCCCCTCCTCTAGAGGAGATGCCTCTCTACAAGGAGAATCCGTGCTATGTGTACAACCAGAGGACCAGCGCCCTGGAAGGTGAGGGCTCAGCCCAGCTCTACACATATGTAGATCAAACATATGTAGATACTGAGATCTGATGTACTGCTAAGAGGATCAGTGATATGTTGTGTTTAACAGGCCACTCTGTTGTATCTTTATGTCGACCTGGTTTGATAATGATTAAAACATAAGAGGCAGAGTTGGAGGTAGCAGAGACTAATATGTTCAGGTTATCTCTAGAAGTGACAAGGATGGGTAGGATGAGGAACAAGCACATTAGTACCATTGCACTAATTCAAAGTTTTGGAGATAGGTTAGACTGAGATGATTTGCATACGGAGGAGATATATAAGTTTGAACTGCCAGGCAGAAGACCTGGACTAGAGATTTGTAGATGTAGTGAGAGAGAACATGAAGGTAGTAGTTGTAAGAGAAGAGCATACAGAGGATAATTAGATGGACACAGATGATTTGCTGAAAGAAAAGGGCTCTCTTCTCCTCTCCTCATTTCTCTCTCCTTCATTGTTTCTCTTCCAGGTGTGCGTCAGGCTGCGTGGCTGACCAAAACCAAGGTGATCTCAGGTCTGCCACCTCACCTGCTCTCATTGGCAGAAAATCCTGCAAATCAAATCCCAGATCAAGATGAACGCGTTCAGAATGCCATAAGACACGCGCGCCTCTGGAGCGAGATTGAGGAAAAACCACACAAAGATAAATACAGGTAATGCATCATATCATTATGTTTTGTTGTGTGGACACTAAATCCCATCAGTTACCAGACAATCAAAGAAAATCAAGGTCACAAATGTTCAGTAGAACTACTATATATGAACACTTAAGTATATAGATATCTGGACTGATTAAAACGAATGTGAGAGATGCTGATTTCATCTCATTCTTAGGGCATAGAAAGTTTCCTGCCAGCACAGAGCTCCTCTGCCAATAATTAACATAGAGAAAAGAGTATTAACATACTGTTTATTCTTTGTACTACATACTGCTTTTATTCACTTTCATGAATTGGCAGCTGATAGCAGTCACTATTTATTGTCCCTCCACAGCAACACTTTGCTACTCAACCTGCTCCATCTGTGCGCAACCCTGCAGTCCACTCACCCAGCGTTAGGGAGGAGGATCCTGTCTGAGAAATATTCACTGGCAGCATCATGGAGAAGAGGTAAAATACTTGCATCTCTCAGCTGTGAAGCTTTGACCACAGCAGTTACTGTGGAGCGATGTTTTCCTCCTTTTCTTTATGTCACACACATTGGCAAACGTGTGGGTGGTACCACTGGTTTTGAGCTATTTAAGGTGAGCTTTTATATTTGTAAGTTATAGAGGCTACAAAGACAGTGAAATCAATAATTTGCTGCCACAGCAACAGAGTCACCAACGGCAATGACATTTTTTTTTCTTTTTATGAGTGTGTGCTGGCAATAACTCGATATCATTGCTTTAAATGTTTCGCCTTCTTTATGGAACAAGGAGGTGGACTGATGGTCATGGTCTGCATGGAACTCAATGGATCAGAAGTGAAAAGAAATATAAATAAATTCAACCTTTTCTCTTTTCCATGTTTGTACCTCAGGTGAGGACCGTTTCCAAGTCAGGGGTAAGAACGGTTTACTGCACACCTGCATGGATCCCCTGCCAGTAGTTTCTGAGCAACAGGAAGTGAGCGACACGGCGAACCACGCCTTGGAAAGCTTCTACCCCGTCTCTCCCACCATCGACCTGCAGAAAGTGAACGTGTACGAGGAGAGAAACAGCACAGGTGAGGAGGCTCAGGGTCCTCTCTGAAGTCTGAACTGTCCACTCTCCAAGCCTCATTAAATCATCTGTCTCTCCTCAGGCTTCAAGGGCGACTACCCTTACCCTCACGCCCACACAATTTACTTCCTGGAGAGAGTCGACTCTTCCTGTAAGCTCCGGCCAGAACAGTTCAGAGCCAAGCTGCTCATGTTCGCCTTTGGAAACGCTCTGGCCCGCGCTCACAATATGTATGGGGTACGGTCTGATATACTCATCATGGTTGACACAATGTTGTACACACGTGAACATGCCGTACTAGCAGATGCTGATCCGCACTATTTATTTATCTCAGCCCCAGCGTGTGTTGGAGCACCCTGTAACAGTCCAGGCTGTGGGGACCAATGGTAGACTTTTGCAGTTGCTGGTTTTCCAGCTCAATACCACAGATCTGTCAGGGGACGACGGCATCAAGAACCAGGTGCGTAATTTATTTCTCATAAATATTTGTGTGCAAAAATAATAAACATCAGTGCTCTGTTATACAGATCTGTCTTTCCCATTTCCATTATAATTCTGTATCAATACCAAACAAAAGCTGTGAAGTACGAGTGATTTTGCTGCCACCTGCTTGTGCTTTAAATTATGTGCGCTGCCTACAGGCATGGTTGGATGGAGATGTGGAACTCTATGAATACGCAAGAGCAAAACCGCTTATCAAGAAGAGGAAAGTACAGGTGAGCCCTTTATTTATTTATTAGTCACTCTGTTCCTGCATTTTCTCTCAGGACACATTTCATAATAAAGTTGAAACGGTATTACAGCCTTAATTGCAGCCAATTTAGTGATGGTGCTGCACCACATCAGTAAATTTTAGCAAATATTACAACAATTCTGTACATAATTTCAAGACTACTGGTCTTGTGAGTGTCTGCCTGTGAGAATCTGTGTGATTCTGATGAGTTGTTGTGTCTCTCTGTAGGTACCAGCTGGTCTGGCGGGATACAAGCCTGACGCATTCAGGAAGTTCCTGGCCTTGTACCTGCATGGAGCTGTGTAGTACCAGGCACCACATCCGACCAGAAAACGCCACCCTTCCTCTGCAGTTGCTCAGTGACGCGTTTCACAACATGTTCCACCGCCTGGATTATCTGAGCAGACTGAAACTGGAAAACTCATTGTAACACTTGGACTCCATCCCTCTGTTCTTACTTTAGAGATTGCTAAGTCATTAAAATACTGTCACTATGAATACATTCTGTGTTCGAGTGTATTTGTATGTCTTTGTGCCCTTGGAAACTGTAGAGGCAACACTTGTCCTAAATTAATTTGTTTAATTTATTGCAATTCAAAAACATCAGCTACAGAGCTGTGCTTCAGAAACGAATATAAATACTGATTGGAATGGGGCCTGTTGGGATCAGGGTGTGGTTGGCATCCACTGGATGGATGCCAACCTGTGTTAGGTTTGATTAAACCATGCACAACATAAATAATTGGCTTCACCATAATGCATCTAGTCATATGAGTTGGGTTATCTTCATATACTGTGTGTATATACATATATATGAAATGGGGGGGCCCTGTCTGCAGTGTCAGCTGACACAAAACATGCATGTCAGCACATTTCCCCCTCTGGGAAGGGAAGGTGGACCAGAGCAGGCACAGCTGGGATGTTTCAGTGACCCTAAATCGAGCTGACATGCACTGACCTGTCTGCAGCACACCACACAGGACACAGACTGGTAAAGCAAACGTTATCTCATTTATATTTCTTGAAAATGGAATAGAATAGAAAGAAGTGGAATAGGATATACATTTATTTGTCACACAACGTGGAAGTTTTGTGGTGTATTGAGTTATGTAAAGACTCCCAGGGCTCTCACAACTATCCTAGGTTATTGTAATGAAATATCTTGTAAAATGAGTGCTGCCCATATAGAAACACGAATCTCTAAATTATCAAAATATCTGGAAAATTCTTGGCAAAAATGTTCAGCCTGTTATATTATGTCGGACGGTTTCACCAAAACAGCTGTTAACTCAGTTCAAATAAATGTGAAATCAGTCTTTCACTTCTATACATTAAGAGGTATTTTCGGTTTACGCTCATTTCTTTACTATTTCATTAAGTCGCTTTGGATGAAAAAACAGATCATTTCCGGACGCTTACATTTAAATCTGTGTACCTGGATCGTACCACTACACTCGCTGTCGTCGTAGCGTCTGCCCCCCCTTCTTCTGTCACACAATGGTACGTTCTTAGCATTTCCTCGAATCCGATTGGTCGCATAATGTGTCAATCAAAATAAATTCCTACCTGCATGAAATCCCTGCGGAGTTGAGCAGGACACATCAAAAGCATCAGGTCAGTGACATTTTCAGCTAAAAACTTGATAAAGTTGAATCTCTCATCTTCTAAGTCATTTCTGTGCTAACACAGGCGAACTTGGGCTACACCAGTGGCTCAACTGTTACATCAGCGGAAGTTCTTTATAGAAGCTCCGTAAAGTTTTTGAAGTTCGCTGTTACTTTACTTCAAAACTGTGTAAGACTCGATAGCAGGTATCTTTATGGCATTTTAGTAGCTAACGTTCAAAGGAATATGTGGCGCCTAAGAGAGTGAGAGTGGGAGTAAATATAGTCTTAAACGTTATCCAGTTTGTTTGGTTTGCTTTGCAACTTTCTTCTCAGACCTGCAGCCAACGTGTCCTGTCATCTCCTGCACTGTGTGGTGTGTAAAGATATGTCTGTTTATCTTGGCTGTGTCTCTGTCCCCACACTTCATGTTGTATTTGTATCCCTGCTGGTTTTAGATGTCTGCCGCAGACCACCAGTGTTATTATTCATGGGCGTAGAGAAGAAGCTGACTGTTTTCAGTCCTGTGTAGAGGATGATTCACTGTACAGGAAGCTGTTGCAGTAAACTGTGTCGCCATCCCTGCCTGTGCGAGTGCAACCCCATGATGAACAGACCCTGGACCTGTTTGACCTCATGATTCCCAGGACAAATTTCTCTGGTAGTACTGATTCATCAGTTAATTGAGAAATAGAATGCTTTTAATCCACTTTATTGATAGATATGAAATCAGTTCAGCCATCTTGCAGGCAAAGTGACACACTCTGACATTTCAACAGCTTCCTCTGTGATATAGTGTTTGATAATCTGATAAACTTGAAATGTGTGTACCTCAAACAGTGTTGACCACAATACGTGTCTATTCAGCTGTCATTGAGGTCTTTGCTCTTTACTTAAGAGGTGTTCACTGAAACTTTGCATTATGGTTTTCACAATCTAAATGGTGAAAATGTTCTATTCTATTGAGAAAAGTAACAGCATACAGTCCGATCAAGCTGCATGTTTTGAGTGCTCTCAATGATCATTTTGCTATTAACAGTCAAAAAAGGTACATGAGCGACATTGATCAGTGCTTTGAGAAAAGCTCTAATCTAAGTTGCTCAGGCCACTGCCTACTACCAACATGGCATTTCCACAAATGTAATAACTATAACGTTTGCAGGGATTTATCACTTCTGCGGGGGAGCGAATATCTTCAATCTTCTGCCTACTATGTTTGTATTAGGCAGAGGTTATTACATTTGCAGACAGTTATTACTGTGCATTTGTGGGTGTTACAGGAAGGTCCCCAGTTTAAATCCTGGTTGGACTGAGGGCCTTTCTGTTTGGAGTTGGCATGTTCTCCTCTCTGCTTGGCTTGTACCAGTTTCCTACCAAAGTCCAAAAACACACTCTTTTAGCTCAGTTGGAGACCTCCAACTGCCCTTTGGAGTGAATGTCAGATGTGAGGGTGAATAGCGTGTGAGCTTTGACATGCTCCTGCAGACCCATGTGAAGCGGGTAAGGATGGATGGATTGCAGCTATTTCGTGGAGTTTATCATTTGTCCGGTCGTTGTAAGACAGATCAAGTTAAAATGTGTGAAAACAAGTGGCAGGCCTTTCTCTGGCCGCTGACAGCAGACAGACTGGTAGCGGTCCTGTCTCTGACCGATAGCATGCTGCCCTAGAGTCTCCACTTCCAGCACATCTGCTCCAGAGGGCACGGAGGCCCCTGCGCTCTCTTTTATTGCCATTTCTTGCCAGGAAGCATCGGGTTTGAAGCTGTCAAAACAAAATATATCCTCAGATATTGAATTTTCAAGAGGTTCCATGTTGTGTGCCTGGTTTTATTATTGTATTTGTGTTCATACTTTATACAGCTGCAGCTGCTTAAAACACGTAAAAAAAGAGCCAGAAGTATCAGAAATGCTCAGATCAAAATCTGAGTAGCTTTGCTTTAAGCTACATTGCAGTCGTCCTTTGTTGTTTGCCTTCTTTATTTTTTGTATTTTATTTGGATTTGCACAACCTCTCTTCCATTCCAACATTAACAAAATACAAAGTTCACATGCAGCTGCACTTTTGACTCGAGGCTAACCTGAAATCACATCTGACCAAGGAATCATGCCAGGGGAGTATTTGACATCTTCATTTGTCCGCTTGGTAAAACCTTAGACTTGTTTTACCAAAACAACCCAAACACGATGTTTGAAAATTCATTGGTGGAAGGTTGCCAGAACAGTGCAGACCTCTACCAAAACAACTCTTGCACGTATATTCTTATTTATAGGTGAATCCACTCTATACATGTGACTTTCTGGATAATGTTTCAAAACTCCTACGCTTAGAATGAGTCAAGAATAATTTGCATGTTATGTTTATGGTCAAGTTTGCAGAGCCACTCCTTGAGAAAAGAAAGCATTGTGGGCAGTTCTCCCATGAAAGATTGGTACATTGATTCAATACTTATCTCAAGTGCAATTAAGGGAGGTAGGAAAGCAGTGTGTCACCTGAAGCTTTAAAGTGGACCTCAGCCACTGGTACTGTATCATAGGAAATGCACTGATGATTTCAGTGTCACTGACAGACTCTCCTCCTCAGCCCTGGAGATGAGTTCTGGAGTCTCATCCGACATGGAGAGAGAGGAGGAGGAAGAGGAGGAGGAGGAAGAGGGAGAGAGCGACAACCCGTCCGAGGTTAAAATGAGTCAGATCGTGATGCCGTGCCACTGCAACCATCGGGAGGAGCTGAGTGTGGGTCAGCTCCTCAAATGGATAGACTCCACCGCCTGCCTCTCTGGTGAGGGGTCTGTGTGTGTATGTGTGTGTGTGTGTGTGTGTGTGTGTTAGTCATATGGTGTTTTTTGCTGTCATTTCATTTTGTGACTGTCTGGGATGTGTTGTAACCAAAGCGTGACCCATGTCTGGCTCACAGCTGAGAGGCACGCTGGCTCCCCCTGCGTCACTGCCTCCATGGACGACATCCACTTTGAACACACAATCAGGTAACAGCAAGTGTGTGTGTGTGTGTGTGTGTGTGTGTGTGTGTGTGTGTGTGTGTGTGTGTGTGTGTGTGTGTGTGTGTGTGTGTGTGAGGGAGAGAGAGAGAGAGGAGCCTTTAGATCCAGAACACTCACTAATGTGTTTAATGTGCTCAGTGTGGGGCAGGTGGTGAACATCAAGGCAAAGGTCAACAGAGCCTTCAACACCAGCATGGAGGTCAGATCTGTTTGTGCTCTCCATATTTGAAACATTGACAACAACAGTTGAAACATTTTTTATAAACGAATAAGTTCAGCCGGTCTTTCTCACTTCATATTCACACCAGTATTTCTGTCCTTTCTTTGGTAGTAATAGAAAATTCCCAAGTTGAAAAAGAGAAGAGAAATTCATCATAATCATAAACATTACTCCAACTGAATAGCCATTGAACTGCTTTGACCGTAGACCATGCCCACGCTGTGTCCATCCAGGTGGGCATACAGGTGAGCTGCGAGGACCTGTTCACCGACCGCCACTGGAGGGTCTGTCACGCCTACGCCACATTCGTCACCCAGCGCACAAACACAGGACAGAAGGTAATAAATCTGAAGAGACTGAAACAGAGAGCTGCCCAGGGATCCTGAAAGACAGCCCCTGAATATGTCACTGTCAGGATCACCGCACAGCATGAGAGTCTGTGTCTTAGATCTGCTCCAATAGTGAAGAGGATCTCCACTATAATACATTGTAATCAGTTGTTTGAGCATAACTTTGCTGACTAAGTCACTCTCTTGGTGGAGAAAAATATTAGCTATGTTATCAGCTGTTAGCTATTAGCTAGATGAACAGTGTAGTTGTGTCTGTGTGTGACTTTGAGTGTTCATGCTTGGTCCATGGTTGTTTTTTTATTGTATTTTCCTATCTTTTCATGGCTTCTGTTTATGTATTTAGTGCACATTGTAGAGCACTAGTGAATTTTATTATCATTATTATTGTTTTTGACATCGTTAGTAATATTTGTATTATGTATGTGTGCCGATGGGATGCTCTCATACAGAGCGAGCGTTTTCTGGCTTCTCTCCCTCAGGTGATCTTGAAGCCCATCGTGCCTCGCACCCAGAGAGAGCAGGTTGAGTACAGCGTGGCAGCGGAGAGGCGGCGGGTCAGGATGGTCCACGATGACATCATCAAAGATCTGCTGTCGCACGGGTCCATCCAGGAGGGTAGGTCTGGCACACGCTGCTCCTGTACCACCTCACAGTTTCTAGAGAGAGAGAGGACAGAATAGGAACTTTGCATTAAGTTTCTGTGTGTGTGTGTGTGTGTGTGTGTGTGTGTGTGTGTGTGTGTGTGTGTGTGTGTGTGTGTGTGTGGGTGTGTGTGGGTGTGTGTGTGTGTGTGTGTGGGTGTGTGTGGGTGTGGGTGTGTGTGTGTGTGTGTGTGGGTGTGGGTGTGTGTGTGTGTGGGTGTGTGTGTGTGTGTGTCAGCCGACACCACAGCAGCAGACAACGCAGTGGCAGCAGAGAAGACCAGGGTGGAGAGTGTTGAACTGGTGCTGCCCCCACATGCCAACCATCAGGTGACTTATTCACCTACTTACCTCTATGTGTTTTATAACTTATATATATGTATATAACAACAGATACAAAAAAAGGTACGTGTTTTGGTATGTGTTTTTCTACATACCAGGTGAACACCTTCGGAGGACAAATCATGGCTTGGATGGTGAATGTAGCCACAATTGCTGCCAGGTACAAGTTACCACACACCCACACACATCCTAATTCTTCATAGTTACAGATCTTTTACACATGCATAGATGCATGAAGTAATTTTTTAACTGATACTTTTTTAGCTGATTTTTGTTGGACACAGGAACTTCATTCACAGGCTTAATGAATGATTTATTATTTCCTCTTATTTTCTTTGTCTTCTTTTAACTTTTTCAACCTACGGACTAAGTTTTACATGAAGGAAACACCAAATACCTATGAACCATGTCAAACTATGCCAGATGCCAGACTGTAGCTATAAAGCTTTACCTGCAGCAGTTCCTATGTCCCATGTCAAACAGTCACATACATTTGTGCTTATACATTCAACATGTTGACTGTCACTGTGTCTCAGTCGTCTGTGTCAGGCTCACCCCACCCTGCGGACCATCGACATGTTCACCTTCAGGGGACCCTCTCAGGTCGGGGACAGGCTGCTGCTCCGGGCCATCGTCAACAACGCCTTCAAGAACAGGTCTGAGCGCCCTCAGGACGGCGCCGTAAACTCTTTCAAAAGACAGCAGATAAGATGAGATAAGATAGGAGTGACACGCTCCGCAGTTTATGAAACGTCCAGGACGTGATGTGCCGTCCCGCAGCATTGAGGTGGGCGTCCGAGCTGAAGCCTACCAGGAGGAGGGGCCCAACAGACACATCAACTCCGCCTTCATGATCTTCGAGGTGCTCGACAGCCACAGGAAGCCGTGTACGTTGCCACGGATACGACCCGAAGCCCTGGTGAGCACAGCACACAGGAGCTGCTCGAGTATGAGGCCCAGCACTCCACAGGTGGTTCTCAGACGCTCTAATGTCAGTGAGACCTTCAGTATTCCCCTGTACTGTAACTAGTAATGCAACTAGTAATTGTACAGTATGGAAGAGGGCCATTTTCATGGCAACAGGCGACATGGAGGAACTGACACTACTTTAATGTTTTTTTTAATCTATTTCATTCAATGAAAGTGCATTGATTTAAGGTTTTATAGATCTTATTATTTATTTATGCTGCATATAATTCGAAGGCTGAGACTCTGATGATGAGATCGAAGCAAACCCTTATGTGATACTGACATTTCAACAAAAACTCTTGTGCAACCTCCAGAAACAGTTATTACTGCCAGAGCTGATAACAGACTCAAAACATTGGCAGTATACTGTCTTTTAGCTAATGATTTCCCTGCTGTTGGAGTCATAAACTACTGTGATGTTGACATGTTTTTAAATGGACCCGGTACAACCTCTGATGCACAAAACAACTGTCACCTGAACAGTCACTTTTGAAACTATCCAGTCTGTAAATATGAAAATAAAACACATCTATGACAGTACTAATCACAACAAAAGCTAAAAATGAGGAAATAATTTGGACTCCTCTCTGGTACTGAGCAAAGCCACTGAAATGATTTCTCACTGCTGTCCACTGTGAAGGTGTGTCCCCCAGGAGAGTCTGAGCTCAGATACACATTACAGAACAGTACTGGGTTGCATCATGGGAACTGTAGGATCCTCTGTTGTATCTGTGAAGGGGTGAAGCTTGATTACTGGAAGACCTCTTACATTTTATTATGTGTACATATCAATGACCAAGGATTTCAGCATTTAGTAGCTCTGGTTAAAATAACAGTATTGCATCCAGTAAACTAAGATCAGTAGTTAAGTAGACGTGTTGTCTCTCTCTGTTGTTCCTCAAGGAAGGGAAGAGGCGCTTTCAGGAAGCCATTGCCAGGAAGAAGATCCGACTGGACAGGTAATCTAGCATGCTGCTCATCCGGATGTCCGTGTCACGTTTAGCTGCATATTTCTATAAAAAAGATTTTCAACATCTCTGGAAACACCACAAGGAGCAGCAAGGCTATTATGTGATCAAGCAAAGTGTGTGGAAAGCTTGTTCCAGTGCAGCATTCATTAGTGGATATCGCAGGCAGGAATCGCCGTGCTTCAGCATCAACACTTGAACAGATGTGTTTTGATTCCATTGTTGGAGATAAGCGAACACAATAAACTGTCTCGGCTTATCTCCGTTGTGTTCCACGGTCATAAATGTCTTTGCACTGGTGCGGTTCATTCTTGAAAAGATTGAATCAGACCATGAATAGGACGGTGTAAGAGTCAGAGTCCTCCTGTCCTTTCAGGAAGTACATCATTTCCCGCAAGCAGGGTGAGGTCCCCCTGTCTGTGCCCTGGGACCCCACAAACCAGGTGAGACAGTCAGTCAAAGTGCGGCTCAGGACTGCTAATAATAGTAGATATTAGTCAGTATCACATGACTTCCTGTCCGCCCGGGTTGATACACAACCTTTGTTTCTAAAGCACTATTGGAATGGATGCATTTATTGTACTACATAGGTGCATATAAATATTGTAGTTCTATGTTGTTTCTGCATATATCATCTGCATTTCTGTATATGTATGTGTGTGTGTGTGTGTGTGTGTTTCCAGGTATATCTAAGCTACAACAATGTTTCAGCTCTGAGGATGTTGGCTGCGAGGAACAACTGGCGCCTCAGCTCTGAGAAAGATAAGGTAACCGCTCTCTCTCTCTCTCTCTCTCCTTTTAATAGAGTTTAATTTTGGAACAGTTTTTTTACCAGCTCCTCACGAGATTCTGGGTGTTTCACACAAGTCTTGTTGTTGTTGTTGTTTCCAGGTTCGTCTGTACACCCTGGAGGCCAAGTCCATGCTGAGCTTCAGGGTGGAGGCAGAGGTGGATGTGCCTGCTCACAGAGCCTTCAGTCTGCTGGCTGAGCTGAGCAGCAGACCCAGCTGGGACACACATTACCAGTAATGTTAACACACACACACACATACACACACACGCACACATACACACACACACAGTGAGGCTGTGACTGCAGCAGGGTGTCTTTATTGCATAGATACAGATCACAATCAAGGTGCCTCTTTTATCACTGGGGCTGCATAGCTGAACTGTCCACTTTGTGAAAAAAAGCACCAAATATGGTACACTCATTGCTGAATATATGTTGAATAATGTGAATCTGGATATTGGACCATTGCACATTTTTATTATGATGAGCGTGGCTGCCAGTGGTTACTGGCATGGAATGCTTTGCCTACCCTACAGCTGCTGTTTTGTGTTTTCAGCACCACAAATACAATTTAGAGATATTTGAAAGTGGGTAAAGACTGTGTCACAATGTAGCAGGACGTATGTAACAGCCATGGCCACTAGGGGACAACGACAGCTCCAGCTACATAAACCCAAGATTTATGTACAAAGCAGTGAAAGTCCGTACATATTCCACATCTGGGTTCAGTTTTTCAATCATTATTTTTAGCTAATCCATCAGCCTGTGCTTTGTAGCGTTTTTTTGTTTGTCTTGTTTACACTTCAAATTGTGTGGTTCATACCATGGTAAAATCATGTCTCAAGTTCTTACGATCTAGTCAAGTGAGTACCTCAAGTGAGTCAAGTGAGTACCTCAGTACCTCCTTTTTTATCTTTTCTTCTTTTTTTCTTCATTTTTCTTTTTTGCAGTGTGTGCCCAGGCTTTATGCTGAGTCCTGCCTCACACCCCTAAAGTGAATTTCTGCAACTAAAAAACTTTTTCTCTTTCTTCTTTCTTTCACAACAACATTTCTTCTCTCCTCATCGCGTCTTTCATCAGCTGCGTGTCTCTGCGTCCTTGTCAGGAAGTGTGAGCCGATTCACCGGGTGGACGAGGACGACTTCCTGTATCGCGTGGTGACCCCGTCAGTGGGACGGGGCGCCGTAGGCTCCCCAACTTCAGCCGGTCCGGTGGAGGGAGTCCTCCAGGACTTCATCCTGCTGGCGTCCCAGAGGAAGCCCTGTGGCGGCGGGTCCGTGGCTGCCCCCCCCCCCCCCCCCCCCCCCCCCCACACACACACACACACACACACCCCCTGGCTGGCTCTTACAGCCTGGTCCTGCAGGATTTATTCTGACGGGCTGTTTGCTGTCTGTTCATCCCCAGAGACCCGTACATCATCGCCCTGCGCTCAGTGTCGCTGCCCACTCACCCTCCCACTGAGGGATACAACAGAGGAGAGGTCCTGTGTGCTGGCTTCACCATACTAGAGAGCAAAAACAACATGTCACTGGTAAAGAAAAGGCTTTATTTGAGCCAGTTACAAAGCTTTAACATGAAATGACAGTTTTTTTCTGTTTTCTCGTTCTCCAGATCAGTTACTACAACCAGGCATCCCCAGAGGTCCTCCCCTACATCTCCACAGACATTGCCGGCCTCTCCTCCTCTTTCTACCACACGTTCGTCTCCTGCAGGCACTACCTTACAAAGAACAGACTGCAGTCCTCGGGGGAGGAGCAAAAAGACCAATCCCCAGCCACACATACACCCAGTCCCACCTGCGACAGCAAAACCGACAAGCTGTCAGTGGCCCTGCACAGCACTCAGCTCTAGACAGGCTACAGTGCTTTATGAGCCATCGCAAAAAATAGAGCAGTTTGAATAGAAAACTCTAATAGAGAAATCTTCTCTGGGATTTGCAAAGGAAATATCTGTGTAACTCTCTATGAATGCTCTGAGAAAAATGGGTGTCTAGATCAAGACAAAAGCACTAATTAGCAGGGGAAACAAAAAGTCATATTGTCTTGCTGCATGGACAGATGATTTCGTGACAGGATATCTTGAAATAAGATTGACACATTTGCTTGTTTTAAGATTACAGTGTGTAACTGAACACTTGAAATATGGAATTAAGTCTTAAACATTTTCGTGGACCTTGGTAAGAGCTAAATAATATCCGGTGTGTCCAGTCAAGGATTATATGTTTTTCTCTGTGTGTAAATCTAAGGTACGTGTTCATCCAAGGTAGTGTGGTACTTTTAGGAAACGCTGGGTTTGTTTTGAGAAACACTAACACATTGTTCACAGTCCATCATTGTCAGACAAACTGAGCTAGTGTTGATCAGGCTCGAGGCTGTATTAAGGTGACATTTGCCTTTTGTTTAAAAAACATAGATTTTTCATTTAGTGCTGTCAGAGGACTTTATTAAAATGTTGGGTTTTTTAAGAATATGTCTGCAATGTGTTAAATTACAATTCAAGAAAGAACTGCATAGTTCCTACAGGCCCTTTTACCAGCATGTTCATATCAGCATGTTCACTTATATAGAATAAGACAAAAGAGTTAGTATGATAGTTACCACCAGCTACTCTATAACAAATTTGGACAAACATATTCAGCTGAATTACCCATTAAAAGCCTGTAGCAAAGAAGAAAGGACTGCAGATAGACAACTGTGAACCAGTTATGTTTTCATGAATCAAGTTAGTTTGGGCCTTTGAGGGATTTGACTTAAGTTTATTTTACATCAGTACAGTATATAGTACAATCCATCACATCCATCTCTATATACAGAGATGATAATAAACAGACTATTTTCAGCTAATATCATGATCTTAATATATTGCAAAGGGTCTGGTGATTAAGGTAAGTAATAACTTAAGTCTCTTTGTTAGCATAAAATGCACTTATTTGACACATTTGGGGTCACTGGTGTCCATCCTGACTCAGGAATGAGCGGGCATCACATACAGCCTGGTGCCTGCTCTCCCTTTGTGCTGTCTCAGGAGGTCTATGAGATCTCCAGCATCGCCTCTCTCATGCTCCTCCACTATGAGGTCACATCTGTCCATCATCTCCAGCACAGAGCTCAGCCCGTGCTGCGCTGTGGGCAGCGAGGCTGTGTTCAGGTGCAAAGCGACTCTCTGAGACAGAGCGGTCACAGCTGCCGGGAGCTGAGGAGGCCACCTGTGCTGCGTCAGCACCAGGGTGACATAGGGGAACAACCTCTCGACTGACGATGCAAACTCCTGAAGGAGAGGGGGAGAGGACGCTCATTAAATTAGCATTTTCTATGTATTAGATGCAGGAATTCTGTATCAAAGCAGGAAGCTCCATACTTGAGCTTGGTCAGTGGTCTGCACCCCCTCCATGCTGATCCACACCGGCCTGTAGAGCTCCTCCCTGCTGTAGGTCGAGTTCAGCAGCTGCAGAGAAGCTTCCAGCAGCTGCTGAGTGTGGATCCGCAGGTGAACACCCCAGGGTGCATCAGCTCTCTGCCCCAGCATCTGCAGGATGTCCTGCAACACACACACACGCACACACACACACACACACACACACACACATAGGATGAGGGCATTCTTCATCCTCATGCACAGCTACTGCTGTCGAAATATAATATTATATTCATTTAATTGTCCAACAACAGCCAGATTATTGACATAACTAGTTAAAGAGATGTTGAAAGATGTAAGTTTTTGTTGCTGATTATGTTAGATTAGCCTCCAATCACAACAAAAAACAAGAATTTCATGTGTCAACAGCAGCCCGTCTTTTCCATGTATACAGTATACCTCCAGAGCGAGGGTCTGGGAGCTTGAACCATCCACCACAGGAACTCCATTTTGGTTGGTGTCAGAAACCACCCGGACCACCAGCATACCACCAGCACCATCTGCTCACACATACAGACACACACACGTGTTGATCTTGTAAATGTCTATGACGGTGAGATGCTATCAAGATGTCCTGGCTGAACACACATAGGCAGCAAAGACAGCAGGTTAATGCTTTACAGCAAACTAAACACATCAGTGTAGAGTAGAATTCAAGTATACATTAGCTGCCAAATGCATGTGTTGGGATCAATAGATTAAATCTGATTTTTGCTTTTCTTCAGATTGTGTGATATCTTGGTATCTGAGCATAGGATCCTCTTGCCAGTCCAGCAGTGATTCTTTGTTGTTATTATATGAGTAAATATAGAGTTGATGTGAGTGACAGAGGCAGGTTTTAGCATCCACTCACCTGAGAGCGCAGTCATCAGGGATCCCTGGTCAGTAACTGTCACCCAAGGTACAGCCAGGCTGTTGCACTGTGTATGGTGGGACAGGAAACCGGGCTCTGGGTTGTGGTGTGGACAGAGAAAGTCCAGCAGGTCTCCACCAGGATAGAAGCTCCTGCGACGGCCCTTCACACCTGCAAATATAGTCTATAGATTAGAACAGCAGGTATACAGACAGACCATGGACTCACCTTTAATCAGGGAAATCCATGTCAATACAATAATAACAGCATCTTATATGAAAAGACTTGGACAAATGGGTTCATAAATGTGTGTGGAGCCTGGCAAAATGCTGAAATGTAAAGCAAAGTCTTAATGTTTAAAAAAATAAAATAAAACCACATTGTTGGTACATGTCAACAGACCTTGAGGAGATTTCCAGTGTGTGACACCGGCTGCATTGTGAACTGGGAAACTTAACAGTGGACTGCAGTCTGATGTTTTCTGTCTGATGTTTCTCTTCTTCTTCCAAATCCAGATGTTTTTCATTGTAAAATCAATTATTTTGAATATTGGGATTGGGATTTCTCAATGACTATCAAGTAAATTCACTTATTGCATCCCTGGTGTAACAGTCCACTGACTCTTCCACCACCTGTGTGTGTAAATCACTCAAACTCACAGCTCCCTCCTCACCTACAGCATTTTTGAAATTAGTCAGCGTCGGCTCGTAGATGTCGTAGTAGACTTGGGCAGGCTGGGTGTTGTCTCGGACAAACACCAGGTCCGAGAGCTGCGGGTGAACTGAGCCCTGCCACAAGGTCAGACTGAACCTGGAGAGCGAGGCAGTGTCAGAGTTACCGAGTGAAGAGCAGCCAACAAATGAAACACATTAAACATCTGGAAGTGGCTCATTTATGGCGAGCGCTGTGGTGTAAGCTGTCCGTTGTTACCGTGGCGACTGATTGAGGAGCCAGCTCATGTGCTGCCATCCGCTGCGAGCCAACAGGGCGTGGACAGGGAAAGTCACCTTAAGAGAAGTGCATTTATTTGACTTAGTCTTAAAGCTGCTACAAATCAAAAGTTTTAATTTGAATGTCATGCTGGGAGACATGGAGCTGTAGTGATACTGTACATGAGAGGATAGTGACACACTCATGTAACACATTCTGATTGTGTGTAATTACAGGTCATTATTGCTATCTTTACATGTTTATGTTACCATCTATTCTACAGATGTTCTATCTGCTCCGTGATTGCCTCCAGCGTGGCCTTGTTTGTGTTAGGTGGGTGAGTGCACCTCTAAAGTATGTCCCATAAAAATCATATCTGCACCATTTCACCTGTGGAGTTTCCTTAACTGCCATCATCATGTCAGCATCTCTGGGATGTTTGATATTCTCCCATGTTTCTGTCTGTCCGCTATTTTCTTCAGAAAAACTTCCCATCGAAGAAACTAACAAATTATCATGGCTCTCTACATCTCGCTGCTGGACATTAAACATACAACAAGAATTTAAACCATTTGTCTGAGAGGAGTTTGTTCAAAGCTTGAATATGTATAACAAAGAGTAACCACTGCAGTGAGTAAACATTTTGCCTCTGTGATTGTGATTGTGATTTTGTAGTTCAGCTCACCTTTTGAGGGACATCTTTTATCATATTGTACATCTCTTCAATCATTGCCCTGGTATAGGTTTGACCCAGGGGTGGAGGAATATAGAGTACCTGTCAGAGGAAGTGGAATATCAGCTGTTCTTTGCACCTTCACAGGCTCAACTTTTTGAACTCTTTATGAAATGTGTATGTCATTCTATATCAGCTTGTAAATACCTTCCATCCCGGAGACAATGTCACATCTGGAAACTTTTCTTGAACCAACTGCAGAAATCTGAGAAAGTGGAAAGAGGGAAAATCAGGACAGAAATCCAATGCATATTATGATGGAAAAATTGTGAAATGTGATGCAGTACTTTGTATTATTTGGTGCTGCATTTCATGGATATCCAAGCCCTGTCCCAAATCTAGTGCAAATCCATCTTTGAGGGAAGTTGTTCAAGCATGTGGTGAGTAGCTCAATGAATTAATAGAGAGAAAAAAAATCAGGCTTACTCACATGGTTCCATTGATTGGAGGCACAAAGTCTGGTACGTTGGGACCTTGGACAATGTCTGCATTAATCCACACAGGCCTGTTGACTTCTCTGCTGCTGCTTTTCTGCCTAAGTAGGTCCAATGACAGACCCACTGCTTCCAGAGCCTTAAAATCCAACTTCATACCTGCAGAAGACACAGAGTGCTGGAATCTGTGATATCCTTGTTAGTGTAGGATTCACTCTATCTATTGTGGGCCAGTGTAGAAACACAGCCATGGAAGTGGAAGCTTTCACTGGTACACAAAGCTCATTCTGAGGTATTTGAGATAATTCAATCACGTGACTTTGCAGCAAAAAAATCATACCATGTCCTCTCTCTGCTAACAGATTCAATCTAAAGCTCCTTTAAGAATGTTGGAAGGACACAGTTGGTCAAATGACAAGCAGATGTTCAAGTTCAGTACTTTTTCTGGAGGCCAGCACAGCATCCAACCACTCATCCAGAGTGTTGTCGCTGTAGATTGCAGGGGGGTGGGCCATGATGGGGATCGGCTTTTCATTGGCTGTTCCATAACCTTCCAAACTGACATCAGACTCCAGGATCATGACTTCACCTGAAAGCATGGGGGTGTTATTGCAGTCTAATGTTGCTATGACAAATGGCAACATGACAATATGTTGTTAATTGTTAGCACATAAAAGGAGAATAATAAAGACGTTAAAGTATGAGTGTGCTTACTTGCGAGAGCTTCATTCATCTCCTGCTTGCTGTTGGCACCATGCACCCATGTGGCCAGCAGACCATCACGTGTGCTGATCTCACCTGTCTGAACCAGGAAGTCCAGCATATCCCCACCAGTGGGGAAACCTGATTGGAAAGTGATAATTTACTTTTTTATACTGGAAACAAATATGACCACTATTAGTCATAATAACAACAACAATAACAATATTACGACTAATAAGCATTATAATTACTATTATTGTTGTTGTTGTTACATTAATAGTATTATATAACTTTGTAGTAATGATAATAATCGTGTAAATAGTTCTTATTAGTAGTAGAAGTATTATATATAATTTGTAAATGATGAGAGAGTAATTCAAGTCATTATCTGTTTCCTGTTAAATATTTGGTTTTATTAAATTGAATTAAGGTACACAAATCAATTCAGTCCTTCACTTCCCTGAATACAGTCAAAATTCCTGGAGAACAAACCTGGCTTTTTTGTGAGCAATACAGCAGGTACAGTGATGGCGACCACCAGTACGACAAGTCCCACAGCAACTGATATCATGATGAGGTGTTGCTTTGTCAGACAGCCCAGGTAAAGCTCTTTCTGTTTCTTTTGTCTGGAGTCCATACCATTGTAGCTGGAAGAATACAGCAAAACTGACGCTAGACAATCACACAATGTCTTGGCAATGGATAAGGGGGGAAATTCTGTGGTATCTGCCTGCTATAAGAGTGATTTGCTCGAAGACCATGATATGTGCAGCTTATTAGATAAGAGAAACTGACCTTTCCTTTGTTCCTTTCCTTTCGCCTCTGTTATCCTCTCCGTTGTTCATCTTCTCTGCCTAGTCTTCTCACTGGGATTCAAAAGGAGTTTTTTTGCAAAGAGTGGTTCAACAGCACAGAGTACTGTAATTAGACGGAGCTGGGCTCTGGCCTTCCTAACACTTACATGAGCCTTATCTAAAGAGCAGAGATCGCAGCAGTCTCATAAAGAGTCCACGTTCTCTGATCTCTCTCTCTCTCTCTCTCTCTCTCTCTCTCCCCCTCTCTCTAGTCCTGACAAATCCAGCCAGAACTCTGCTCTAAGGTCAAGGATATGAGCCAGATATGAAACAGAGGTAGCAATATAGAGTCTGCCTTTCAATGCCCCTTTAGTAAAGGTACAGTTTAATGTAAACAAGATTAATCATTATATGAGTGATGTTTGCCTGATGTTGGACAACATCTGAGGAAATAAAGAAGTACAAAATAATAATAATAATAATAATAATAATAATCAACATTGAACCATCCTTTTGCTCACCTTTGCAATTCAACAGTGTTGTGGGAGTCTGCTGCAACACATCTCCAGAGCACATGAGAAGGCAGGGAATGGCTCCATTGACAACATTCCCTCTCTCACTCAGATTTAGAGGCAATTTTGAGTCTTAGTCACCCCCACTGATTGCGGAGTCAATCCAATCCTGACTGGACAAAGATGGAGAGATAAAGAGACAGCCAGAGAACATAGGTAACCCAGCTTGCACCCAGGCAAGGTCTACTTATTATGATAAACTGAAATAAAGTGAGCCACAATCATAAAAAAGTCAGATACCCATGAGATTACATTGTGGGATGATAACTATTCTATTCCATGCCAGTGATGTGTGGCAAGTCCGAAATCATCATCATCATCAATCATCATCATAAAGTAGTTTTGTATGTTGTAAAGTGTTCTGTAGATATACAACTGCATAGTTTGAATGCTTGAAGAATGCAAAAAAAAGTAATTATATTCATATATATACAGATGACAGAATATGAATAATCCTTGTCAATCCAAAAGGAACCCTCAAAACCACCGTCTTGAACACCTTTCTACGTGACTCTTATCACACCTGATAAGACTCCGTTTTTCAGATAATACAGCTCCTCTGGACTTGTAGTACCTCCCCCTGGCCACACGACGTCGCTGTATAATAGAGTCATGACACTGTGGGAGTTGTTGGCTTCTCTGTAAACTTTTGCCGCGAGTTTTTTTTATGTCCTCCTGCTGCAGTAAAATAACAACAACGCTGATAATAAGAATTAGTTCTCTATTGAAACCCCTTCATTTTTGTGAGAACTCACCCACAGCCTGACAACATGTCGGAGAGCGACGAGACGCGTCTGGTAGGAGCCGTAGGAAAATGATTTGCACGTCAGCAGCAGACGCCTGGGAAGCTTTACGTTTACTGGTGGATTGTTTGTGAATTGCAGAAACTAAAAGCGGCTGTGCATCGTACCGTGGATCGTCTCTGTCGGAGGATCGCAGAAGATCAGGGCAGAGGGTTCAGCCGGCAGGTCGTGGCGGCTATTACAGAGACGGCAGTGAGGCAGTGTGGTGGGTACTAGCAGCATTAGAAGGTGTTAGGTTAGAGCTTCAATCGTTGATTCTCATCTAGTCCACAAGGCAGTCTTGCAAATGTATCACTAATTCTAGTTAAGTTCACTGTTCCTATCACATACTAACCAGTAAATTAAGTTCCGTCATATTGTATTCAATGGTATTGTTTTCAATACATTTGTACATATTTACAGAGGGTCAATATTTATTGTAATATTTGAAGACAATAAATCCTGACTGAATAAAATATAGAATAGAATATAGATTATTGCACATGCATGTTTCTATGGTAACAGCCTGTGCAGTAGAAGTTACATGGTTGACATAGTTACTGTAGTTGTTAGTAACTATGTAAAAGTTCGGTTTTACCATGGACCGTATGGGTGTGACAGGTACTGATTAGAGGCCCAGAGTCTCTTTTCACAACATAACAATAGAGAGCTAAATGAGTTTATATAGCTTATCCCAGTGTGAGGACAGTATGCGGATATAAATATGTAAACTATATTTTTCTGCAGTCAAAATGCACAGCATAAAATTGAATGCGTTAATATGGAACTAATAGTGCTTTGTGATTTTGCTTTTGGTAAAATTAGTTTTAAATGTCATGATGCCAAAGGTTCCCACTAAAATGTTATACATCAACTTTCAACATCAACAAAAGTATCAACGTTATATTGTTTAGTAAAAAAGAGTAGAATGTGTATGCATTTCGTTCAGTGAGCATCCCTCTGTCTGCTTTATTTTTCAGATATATTTTCCAAGGATCTTGAGGCTTTTGCCAGGTCAGTCCGCAGTAATATATTAATGCAAAATCTTGTTGACAATATTTAAGGAGTTCTTAGTCACAGCAACTGGATATGCTATCATTAAGAGCCCCACGGGCACAGGGGGAATGACTGTTATTTATCCTATTATTGCTTTTTGGGAAGGGATGACTTAGCTCCTTGGACGACTAGGTGAATGAGAATCTTAAGCAACATTGAGTTTACCCAGTACATCTAATTTTAGCACAAGTTCTCCGTTGTCAACCAACCTTGATGAACTTTAACCTTGATGAATTACTATTGGAAATTTTGATTTCAGGCATGCAAAAAGAACAACGGTGAACACAGAAGATGTAAAGCTTGTAGCCCGTCGCAGTGCTGCATTAGTGAGTCACATTTAAAATGTCTTATTTAATTTTTATAAAATTAGTAAAAATAAGATGACTAATATCATCTTTTTTACTAATTTTATCCTTGTCCCACCAGTTTTAAAAATGTATATTTGCTTTGCCCTTTATCTTTTTCAGTCCAAACACATACAAAGCTTCATCGATGAATTGAACCAAGAGCAGAAGGAATCAAAAAAGAAGATTACTGGAAAGAGGAAGAGTAGAGATACGGAGGAAAACATCGAAGGATGAGCTGCAGGAATGTGTGTGGAACATTTAGTGCTTTCTTATGTGTGTATCAAGGTGCACAAACATAGATTCTTTATTATATTTACCCTTCTCCTACTTATATCATCCTAGCACTGAAACTGAACTACACTTTTACTGTACTTAGACTTACTTCATGAGCTGAAAACAAGTATTGTAAGGGTCTTTATTCATAAATTAAGGTGTTACGGACTCAACTGTTCCTTTACATTTGAATGCCCTTAATATGTTAAGGAATGAGGTTGTTGTTTTCTTACATTTTTTTTTCTATTTTCAAGAATGAAGACTGAATATGTGTTGGCTATTTTTCAGGTTTCCTTCATTGTCATTTATATGTGGATAAATGAGATGCTGTTGTAAATAAAAGTTTAAAAAACATTGCAGCATTTAAAATGAACTTTTAAGCACATAAAACGGTGAAATGCCCAGTGTTGTGTATGGGAAGGTAAAAGTTGTATGTAAGTTATATGGACAGACAAAGTAAAAGCACAGTGTGTTTAGCGATGTTTGAAATAATAAAAAAGTTTTAACACCGAGTCGTTCATTAGTTATCGATCAGATATCCAACTGTCCGGCTCCATACACGGGACATGGTTGCTAAGCAACGACACAACAGCAGCAATGGCATCCCCCGATGTAGAAGAGAAGCGAAAGAGACGGACCCTGGTGCTGAGACCGTAAGCTGACGCTGTATTAAAGCCACTTGGACAACACGTCGATCTCAAAGGGGAATAGTGTGCTAACTTTTATTTATTTGCTTGTTGTTCCACTTGTTTGCTCTGACGTCCCAGCTCCTCCCGGGCTCTACGCGCGTCAGCGGTCCACCAGAGCACCGGCGTGGAGGCGTCTCCGAGCAGGAAAAGCTTCAGCCTGGGAGGAGGCAGCAAAGTGCTCGAGAAGAGCATCATTCACACTCCCAGACAAGCAGTCCGGGTAACTTTACCCCGTTTGCAGTGCTGGTTTCACTATAAGGACGGTGAAGAGAGTCCACAACTTACTTACTGTGATGGAGGCAACGGCACCATTGCGCCGCCTTGTGGCACGAGCTGCGTTATTGCGTCACGATATAATTCTGTCCTCGCTTTGTAAACAACAAAGTCGGACTTCGAGTTTAGACTTTTACATTAAAAAGGTGAACATGTTTCACAGATTTTTTATTTCCATTGAGCTCAATAACCCGGGCCCCAGCTCCTGAAGTAAGCGGTTCTGATCCTGACCAAGCGAAGAAATGATCCCACTCTAGGGCCAGTTTTTTGGGGCCAGAGATGGTTCTTTGTTAGCAGACAAAACAGTTCTGAATGAAGCATTACTCTAGAACCAACAATGGAACTGCTGTGGTGGAAAAGGGGCATCTGAAACTAACACTGATGCTCATGTTAATACTAATTATGGCTCAAATATATTATTTGGGATAAAGAGCTGTAAAACATCCCTCTTAATCCACTTCACTTTAAGTCATTGTCAGCCATATCTAAAATATAACCATACCCACTGGCCTTAGAATCATATTTTTTTCTTACACGTAATCCACTAATATTTAATTAATTTCACTTACTTTCAGTTTTTTTGAGTCACGTGAGCCCAGACATAGTGATCAGGTGTTCTCCTGTGTGCAGGTGTTCGATGACGATGGCAATGATGTCACGCCTCAGCCGCTGTTCCAGGAGGATCCAGCATCTGTTCAGGTCAAAGCCAGCAAGTGCTTCCTGGATGAGATCTCTGCTGGAACAGCATCCGACCAAACGACGGCCACGGGGAGCTTCACCATGCCTTTCCCCAGGTACCACAGCTCATTCTAAACCACATGTCGTTGTTTGCTCCAATGTTGTTTAATGTAAATCATGGAGACACTTGCCTGTACAAATGATGGAACATATGATTTATTGTTAAGACAAATGTTGTTGATATCAAAAAGTCAAAAAGGAATCAAGTGGGGATTTTCAAGAATTGGATGTAGGCACATTGTAACTGTGTTGTTTTGTAGATCATTATTTGGCAGCAGCAGAATATCCAGCCAGTCTACCATAGATTCACTGAACGAGGAGATCGAGGATACATTTTCCAAACGAGACCTGCCCATCAACATCCCAGGTTCATTACAACATCATTTAAAAACATTCATCACGATATCTATTATCGATAATTGTATTCACACTTTAGTGGGAATATGCATGTTCATTTAAATGCTTCCAGCACAGTTTCCTGCATCTTTTGTGGTGTTACTGTCAGATTTTCAGGGAAAAAAAGACACAGTGAAAGAAGAAGTAACGGAGGAGATGTTGAAAGAGGTCATAGACGTCTACATCTCCGAGACAGACACCATCTTGCTGCTGGATATTCCCGGCATCCTTGTGTCAGTGGATGCTGATGATGCAGAAGCCATCATGTGGGTGAAGTTGTCTACCTCTCAGCTCCTTGATCTGAAGTGTGTGAGCAGATGAGCACATGAGCAGATGAGCAGATGAGCAGCAACGCTGCGGTCTCCATCACTGTTTTCACAGAGAGAAAAACAAGCATTACGCTGAGGTTTGCAAGAACAGGATGGGAAATGACAAGTATGTGGATCGATCCATGCAGACGTTCAACGGAGTGGCAAAAAACAAACAGATCCAGAGCGACAGCACAGTCATGGTGGACGCAGGCAAGAAGCCCTATCCCTAAGTCCCCCCTTCATGACTGTTCATATTCACAGGCTTTGTTTTGAAAAACAAAGCAACCCTTTTAGTTCACAGTGTCAGTCTTTTGAAGGCGAACACTCTTTTTATATCTTCAGCCACCATGGTGACCATGTGGGACATCTACACCACTGTGATCAGCCCTGAGCAGGGTGAGACGATGTGTAGTCCTGAACTAGAGAGGCTGAACCAATCAGAGGCTGTGGACACCAGCGGAGGAGAGAGGAGCATGTCACTGGGCAGCACGGTCAGCTCAGGTAACAGAGACCACTGGGCCATTTACTTTAAGTGTATATGGCCATGACCTTTGATACTGTGCAGAATGATGCTCAGTTTTCTGTAACTAGTGTCTTCTCCTATTTCTCCTCAGCCACTAGTTCAATGAAAGAACTGGAGGTGTTGGGGATGAATGTACACGCCGAGTCAGACCTGCAGCTCATCATGTTGTCAGAGAAGTTCCAGCAGTTACTTACGGCAGTTGAGCGTGCCGTAGTGGGCAACGTCTTCCAGTCCAAACTGGCCGCTTATAGACAGCTGCCTATTCTGCCAGGTAAATTCAGCTCATTGTCACATGCATATTACCTCACCCCACCAGATGAGGTGCTTTCACGCAGGCATAGCCTCTGAACCTTGGAAGGATATTGGTTCTCTCTGGAGAAGCAGCCCACATTTAGACCAGTTAAGAAGGACCTAAGGAGTAAGGAAGGTGGAGGTAAACACCCCAGGCAAAAAGGGAAGAACACAACTGTCATTTCTATTTCCTTCGACACTTTCTCCCACCTCATCTCCTTCGTTCTTCCTTTTGTGTTCACACTTTGGATTAAGAGGCAACTGATAATGTCATGTTTTATTGGAAAAAAGAACACTTTTTTGTCTGAGAGACAACTTTTAGGTTGATCCAGTTGATTTTGGAGCTTCTCCACTGTGAAAGCCCTAATAAGTCATGAACTGTGTCAGACCCAGGCTGTCCCATGAAGAGTGAGTGGATGCAACAGATGGAGAAGCAGAGTGTTGGACCTCCAGCTGCAGGGCGCCTGTGGTCCTTCAACTGTGAGCTCACCAGAGGGCGCTCCATCAGCAGCATGGCTTGGAACAGGAGGAGCCCGGTGAGAGGCTCCACTTGTACTTTACTGTACTGTACATACATGAGATGTTTTTAAGCAGAAGCTACTCGCATAGCATCTGCTCTGACAGATGGAAACCGGAGTAAACTTCCGTAAAGTAAAATTCCCAGGCGGAAATGTCTTATTTTATGGCAATGTAATGGGTTAGATAACTTTCTTGTCAGACGTTATTGTTGGAAACAGGAAGGATTATCCAGCCTAGGCAAGACATAATATGTTGAATGTTGAAGTGTTTTCAGAATTCACTACCTTACCAATTCAACTCTCCACAACTGCACATGCAATAATGCGCCTCATGAATTAAATGTGTTCAACCTGAATAAGACACATGTGCTTCCCTTCAGGACCTCCTGGCTGTGGGCTATCTTAAGCTGGAGAACAGTGCAGAAAAACCAGGCCTGGTGTGCTGCTGGTCTGTCAAAAACCCCACGGTATGACTCTCTCTGTCGCTTTGATGAACCTTACCTTAGGCCCTACCTGAGCAGCAGGCAGGTGTGCCACTGCCAGCCGTCCTCATTCCAGATGTGGCTGTGTGCGTCTGTACTGTTTGCAGTGGCCGGAGCGCGTCATCCGCTGCAGCAGCCCTGTCACCGCTCTGGACTTCTCTTTCAACAATCCCAGTCAGCTGGCCGTGGGCACGCAGGACGGCACCGTGGCCATCTACAGTGTGCTGAGCATGGCGTGCCTCGTCACCAGCAGGTGAGCGACTCTCAGAGAATATTCACTGGTCACGGTGTGTGTTGGTGTTGGTCTCTGCTGTTTAATAAACCTCCATGGCAGTTTCATGTCTCCATCTGGTGGTCATTGTTGTTATAGCTCCGTGTCCCTGAGCCTTTGGATCTTGCTTTCTGCCTGACCTTTTCGACCCATTTTGTTTGTTGAGTGTCTCTTTGGACAGCCCTTTAGTTGAGTGTTGATTGTTCTCTAAAAATTAACCCATCCTGCAGTAAAAGTAGTAGTATTGTAGAAGGAAACAACTTATCAATTGCTAATTACTTATCAATTATCAAAGCTTTTCATGGATTTTACATTCATGGTCTTGTATATCCCTAAAGCTCTGGTTTTGCCCCTGTCCTCTTTGTGTGTGCGTGTCTGTGCAGTCGGTGTGCCCACAGACTCTTGTCTCCGGTGCGGCAGCTGCGGTGGATCCAGCAGGATCTGAACTTATCAGAAGAGGAGAGGGTAGAGTCTCTGTTTTCTGCTGCTGCAGACGGCAGAATCTGCAAGTGGTTTATCCACAGAGGTGACCTTGAATGCATAGGTACTGTAGTCACCAAGAAGCAATGTTATTTATTTTGTTTTTTTGATTAGCTTGCTGAAAGAGATATCAGTTATGTCTAACAATGGAGAATCCTGGGAACTTTGGTTAGCAATTAACCAATACAGTCTCCATTTTAGTCTCCATTTTTGAATAGTTTCACATGCAGAAACACTGCAGTGCACATTCCAGGCCAGTGGTCAGTGTTGTGTTTTGTGTCTTCACCGTAGACCATCTACAGGTCTTCACCCGAAAAACATTGTGATGTAAACAGACTGTAAGACACACAAAAAGCATTGAAGAAGTCTCAAATGGGAATGTTAGGGAAACACATGTCAGCATACAACTGTTTGCGCAGGTCTTGCACAACTCTTAAGCTACATTTTAATCAAATATTTCATGGTACATATTGACACTATAATTTGCTCATGTTAAATGATACGACAGCCTCTCGTCTAACTGCTATGTTCATAGCAGATATGTCAAACAGATTATCACATACTGTGGTAAATGCTGATCATCTCCTGCCATAGACATGATGAAGCTCCAGAGGCCTCAGTATGCAAGGAATGAAAAGAACGCGGCAGAGAGCTTTCTGTCAGCAATGATTCCTGGACTGTGTCTTGACTTCCATCCCAAAGTAAGTCTGGAGTCTCTGTGAGGAGCTGCACCTTTATTCACTGAGCTGTGAACATGGAGATGAGCTCTCTCCTTGTATTTCATTGTTCTGCCAGGACTCCAACCTTTACCTGGTCGGCACCTGGGACGGTCCCATCCACTTGTGCTCCTGCTCTAACAGTCAGCAGTTTGTGGAGACGTACCAAAAACACAGAGTAAGTCCCTGAGGATCAGAGACACCCCCACCTCTCATACGACTGATTCAAACCAGGACCGGGACGTCTGTGCTTATTATTCCACACTCATACCAGGAGCTCGTATTTGGTTTAGTCTAGTCTAGTCTAGTCTAGAAACCTATCTGTCTGCCATGTGTGTGACAACATTTTACTAAAATGTACCTGTGGTACACTAGACCAACTACTAACTTGTTTGCTCACAAACAGCATCACAGCTAACCATCCATTAGTGATTTCCATGTCCTATGTAATGTAAGTGCCCATAATGCAAACAGGGATATTTCACTAACCCAGCTAACTAGAGGATTTTAATTTGGCGTGTACACAGTTGCCTTTTTATATATATTTGCATTGGTCTGTGTACTTTTGGCACTTGAGCAAAGTGTAGTGTGATTTCAAAGAAGTCCTCAGCCTCTCCTAGAAGCTTATCTATGAGGCCATCAAGGCATCCAGTCTGAAAGTGCTATTTCAGCCAGTGGAAATATCTGAAAAGCAAACTTATGCTGATTGTTGTCAATTTAGAAATGTCTAATGAGGACAAAATAGAATATTTTTGTTTTAATGAAATGTTTGTTTTTTTTAACCCCTTGACGGCCAATTCCTGTCTTGTGTGTTTGCCTCTAGGACAACTCAGGCACATGTCTGGTTTAGAGATCACAGCTCTATGTTGTTACTGTTGTTAGTGCTCGTCCTAAGGAACAATCACACTGAACCGTGTCATCCCTCAGTGTCCTGTGAACACCGTGGCCTGGTGTCCCCATAATCCCGATCTCTTCCTGAGCTGCTCCGCCGACTGGACCATCTATCTGTGGAAACGGAGCCGTCTCAGCCCAGTGCTGAGCTTCAGCTGCACCCGCACAACGGTGTGCTACGTCCAGTGGTCCCCACAGCGGGCCACGATGTTTGCTGCCATCACTGAGAATCAGCTGGAGGTCTGGGACCTGAGCTGGAGCGCGTGAGGACCCGTCTTGTGACTCTCTCTCCCTCTCGCTCTCTCGCGCTCACTCTGTTTGCCTAAGCATCCTCCCTGTCGCTCTCCCTCAGCCTGAAGCCAGTGATTGTGCAGCCTGCGGCCCCCGGGGTGAAGATGAAGTCTGTGATGTTTTCTCCTCAAGGCAACTGTATCCTAGCGGGAGACAGTGAGGGAGAGGTGACCGTCTACGAGCTGCAGAGGCTTGCTGTGGGAAAAGACAGCCAGGTAGCACTCGTCAGAGCTGTTCACAAGATACTCATGCCATCTGTTCACTCCACGTCATCCTCGCTCTCTGAATCCTTTCAGGTGGATTCTTTGGAAGTCATCATCGAGTCTGTACTCTCTGTCTCTGCAGCCTCCAAATAGCTTTTGAGTCATTTGTTTGTGAGTGTGGAAGGTAAATATGAACAGTAACCTCAAGGACAGAAACTCATCACAAGTCATTTCAGTCATTTCTCACATCCACGATGACTGTAATAACATGAGCTGATGCTCAGAGCAGCATCTGAACTGCTGAACTGTGCCTTTGCACACTAAATTCCCATTAACTGTGAAAGTGAAATGAATGCCCTTCTTCTCTAATACACACAAATAAATTGACAAAGTTGAATCATTTTTACGTCATCAACAGTTTTTATTCTTGTCAGAAAGAGCAATCTCTGCAGCAACACTAAAGGCAGCTATCTTCAGATTAAGTGCCAAATAACGTTTTTTTTTCTTCCTTAGGAATCGATCAGTGATCAGGCAACGACTCTCAATCATCATTATCGTCATCATCATTGATGGTCGCACACTTGCATTGCAAGATTCGTGTTGCATCAAATCAAAAAATAAAATGAATATTCTTGTCATGTGTACTCCTCCGCATCGCAGCTACAGAAGGAAGAATGTCCCTTCATGAACGACTTGCACAAATAACACACTGGGCTGTCAAAATAGTGGCAGCAAATAAAAAAAGCATTATTATTATTATAATGATTATATTATTACCTCTGTGATCTAGGCCACTCCGCTCCTTGTTTAGTTTGACTGGTACAGACAAATGTTTGGACAGTAATATGTGGATAAACTGTTCACACTCCATGTTCAACTCAAACATTGACTAATATTTCTTTTGTTCAAAAGTTAACTTTATTAAAGTTCTAATATTTTGTTAAAGTGCATCTGCAGATGATGACATGGCTTTGTTCCCACTTCTCCACGGACATTATCTCTGATTGTCTGAACACAGTGCTACAGTACAGTACAGTACAGTACAGCCTCAGGACATACAGACATACAGATGTACTTTGTTATATAAGAGAGAAAGAGAATACAGTGATGATCAGGTGCACACTAGACATGGTTTACAACAACATTATTTTCAGGGTGAATATGATCAGAGGATGTGATTGCTTTTAACAAGTGATTGGGTTGACAGGATTATTTAACTGTACATTATTTCATGAAAAAAAAATCTCATCATAGCACCTTTTCTCCCAATATGTTGATAGAAAAACCTGAGTTTTTTTTTCTTTCTGCAGGTTAGACATCCCAGTGAGGATTCTCATGAATTTTGATTAGTGTGTCTGTATGCTCGGGGCTCATTCTTGTCCAATGGGTGTTTTAACTGAACAGAAATTCTTTTATTCTGATTTTTATAGTACTACTTTTTCCAAGGCAAGGCTCTGAGTCCTCCAGCCTCTGTCCAGTCTCCAGGTCAGCAACTTCCAGAAAAAGACGTTGTATCCATGAATGGTCTGACGTAAGAGTTCAGTCTATTAGGAATGTGGACGAGACCTCACTGCACTTGAGGTTTTCCCTTGTCCAGGTCACAACATAAGCAGCCCTGAGCTGGTAATGCCTGTAGATTGATAGGAGTGACTCTGTTCATCTCTGTCATATGTATTATACTGTATGCTGGACAGGATGTGTGACAAAAGAATTTGGTAACATAATTTGTCAACTACCAAGCCCCAGCTACAATGTCCCTACAACACAATATGTAACATGGTGTATAAGACAGAAAATAACGTAGTATATAACATTGTGTATGATACATACATCATAAACACAGTAAGTAGCAGAGGGTCCATCCCACATGAATGGACCTTAAGTATTTTAAGTATGTTGTGATGATAATATCTCCTGTAATGAAGTATTTTGCATAATCACACTACTGGTATTATGTAGTTCTGGTAATTAAAAACTGTTTCACTTGTTTGGGAAATAAACCATATGTGCATTTTCCTGCCATTTGATGAGTTTCCTTTCCTCTATAATACCAACAGATTATCTGATGTGGCTCTTAAACGCAGAGTCGATTCTATAAAGCTCAGACATCTGATGTTGCGAGGCAAATAATTTCCCTTGTTTGTCTGCATTAATTTTAAGCCCGTTGAACAGTTTAAGGCCCAGACGGCCGCACCTTGCTGGCAGTGCAGCACTGAGGTGCAAGCGTGTAGAAGGAGGAGTCAGTGAATGACAGCAGACCTGGGGCTGAACAGACTTAGGCTGAAGGGACTGAGACACACACACAAACAGAGAGAGAGAGAGAGATAAAGAGTTAAAGATGAAGTCTTGATTGGAAATCCATATTCTTATAGTGACCATTGAGAGGTAAAAAGAGGGCAGACTCTCACCTCTTGATGTGGGCGGCGGAAGAGGAGGAGCTGCGAACCAGCTTCCTGGAGGAGGAGGAAGAGGAGGGAAAGGAGAGTGGGACTTTAGGGGCTCGAGGAGGCTGGATCGAGGAGCACTGAGAAGACTTGGACAGGTTTAACCTTAAAAGGAAACACAAAGGAATCAAGTGATTTTAGCATTTCACATGGATTTTATTTTACAAGCCATGCAATTCAGCATGACAAGCAGTTTAATATAAGATATTTAGGAGGTCAGTGGAAATTGTAAATTCATCTAATGGACACCCTTGTATTTGAAGGAACTGATGTCTCCCAGTAGAACAATGGAGTCCCCAGTAGAGGTTCCTACAGTACCACTAGTCATTCTAACAACTCCCAAAATGAGTGGTACCCTAAGATGCTATAGGTACAAACAACTGTCAGGGTGCAGGGGAAAAACAAACCCTTTTGCTCACTTGCTAATCCTTTTTGCTAAACTCCAATGCCTGGACAGAAAGTGAGTAAGCCCATAACTAGAAATGTCAACGATACCACACAATAACACAATGATCCAGCCCCCTAGTCCTGAGGCTGTACCTGGAGAAGGAGGACGTCGATCGTGGCGGTCGTTTTCCCTTCAGAGCCCTCAGTTTGTCTCCCTGCGTCAGACTGCTTTCCTTGTAGTTAGTCTGCACACACACACACACACACACATGCACACAATATATCATCAGTATCATCAAGAAGGGGCTTAACTTTATGAAAATGTGCATTCATTGTGAGTGGACATGTACTTTTAAATGCTAAAGATGCCATGGAGTCCTGCCTCTCACTCACCTCGTCCAGGCTATAGGATTTATAAAGGGTGGTTTTGATTGACAGGTCGTCCATGCTGGACAGCAGGCGGGACATGGCCTCCTGCCCGGCCTCCTCGGAGCTGGGGTTGGGGCTGGAGTGCGACTGCTGTCTGCTCTGCTGCAACTGCTGCTGCTGAGCCTGCAGCTGCTGCCGCCGGCTCAGCCTCTGCTGCACCAGCTTCTGCTTGGAGCGGTGCACGTCGCCCTGCACCCACAGGCTGTGCTGCTTCCTAATCACATCACACAGACACAGACAGGGAACAGACAGCACTCAACACTCAGCCTGTCAAAGTCTTCGCTCAAGCTGACACGTTGCGTAACCGATGACAAACGTGGCCAAAAAATGGAGCATGCAAAACTGTTCAAAGTAACCTCGACAAGCCGACTGATAAATCAACTCTTAAAATGGCATTTTATAATTCACCCTGCGTTGTCCCTTTTTTGTTGAACATAAGCATTTACAGCTGGGCTACACTCAGTTTTACTCGTCTTTGGACATAAATCATAAATTTGTGGAGCAAATACAGGCTAGTTGTATTCTTTTCTAGGGTTAGGGTTTAAAGTAAGGGTTTACAATTAGGATTGGGGTAATGGTTTGCAATTATAGTTAGCATTCGGGTATAATGTTAAGGTTTGTGTTTACATTTAGGATTAGGATTATAGTTCATAGAGTTAGGGTTCAGGTTTATTGTTAAAGTTCATGTTTACAATTGGGGTTCAGGGTTTAGGGTTTTTCATAAATATTGGCTAATATCTATGGAAACTTTCAACAGTTTTATCAGGATCTGAACAAGAAATACTTAATGCGCATGTTAGAATAGCAACTTATTCTGGTTTGCATCTGACACCAGCAGAGAAGGCACCACCACAGTACAGTTAACCTTAACTCTGACACTCACTCCTCTAAGAAGTTCTGCTGGGGACCAATGATGGATCCAGGCCGACAGATTCTGATCCAGGCGATGGCCTCTGCAGCGGTGAAGCGGAAGTGCTTCATCAGGTAGCATCCGATCAGCGTTCCTGTGCGTCCCAGGCCGGCTGTGATTGCCGGAAATGTTTGAAAAAGAAAAGGTCAAACACAGATTTTTACATCACATCTGATTTTCTATCACACACTGCGATGCACACACACCTTTACAGTGCACGGCCACGGCTCCCTCGGTGCTCTCGCACACATGCAGAAAGCGCCTGACGATGAGGTCAGAGGGCGTGGTCCCGTCGAGGAAGAAGAGGTCGTGGTGCTCAAATCCTGCATCCTCGAACCGTCTGCCGTCGTACAGCTTCCTGTTCAACCGGACCACGGCCGTGACATCGTGCTGGCGGAAGTAGGAGAAGTATGCCTCCGGTGCGTGGAGCGGGTAACCTGGGAACACAGTCAGATTTTAGCTCCAGCGCGAGACCTCCGAGCTCAGGCAAAGTGTGAGAATCAGGAGCTCACCGTTATCTATCTTACTGCGAGGGTGAGGGCTGCTGAACGCCAGGATCTTCCCCGGGATGATCCAGTTCATGTCCCCGTTTTCAACTCGCTAAAAAACACAGAGAAAAGCAGATCTTGGAGAAAACAATATGTGCAGCGCTACATAGATGTTTTTGGACTGATCTCTAAATGATCTCACAGTCACAAGTCAAACTTTTTATTGACCCACCCAAAACAAATCTCTTACTGTATCTGTATTGTGTTTTCCAAACCGTTGCCAACTTTATTTAGGCTTCTGGCTCAACTGTAGAGACTGCGTATGTCTTGTTGTGGACTCACCTCATAATGCTCGTATTCCTCAACATTGAAATTGTCAAAGTCAAAGAAACCGTGCTGTAACGCCTGGAATAAAAAGAGTGAGAGAGAGAAATAAATGCAGTGACTGTGATGTAATTTTCCTTGTAATGACCTTACTTGTTTTCTAATCTCCTTAAACTTTCATAATAGTGGAGGATTAAAACGAAACAAAAACAGCAGCTGAGCCCCAGCGGGGATAGGCGTCTTTGTCCGATTTGTTTTCTGGGTAAACGCTGTGGTTGTAACCATAAAATACCTGACATCACATGACTGTGATGTAACCGTGGAGGACCTGGTTTGCCTCCTTGGCTGAGTGACCCTTCACTAATCACTAGTAGATCTCTAGCTTGGATTTGTATGCCTGTGTGTGAGACATAAAAGGTGACGTAACTGGCCTGCTTATGTGGACGGTCCAATGCAGCTAAGTCTTTCAGATTCAGATTCAGAAAACTTAATTTATCAGTTAAGTCCTACTTGGTGTTTACCTTTCGTATGCCTTGCAAGCAGTCCAGAACAGTAAGGTTAAAGGAGGACTCGCCCACTGCTGCATCCCTGTGGGACAAACACACACAAATTTATTGGTCTTGCAAAGTTTGAGGGAAAAACACATTGCTGGGAATTAAGAGTTGATCTGTACATCAGATGTCTTAGAGTCTGATGCTCTCATTTCTAACAAATGCCACTCAATGGAATGGAGAGTGTGAGTCTGATATTCTTGAATAGAGAATAATGTCTTAATACCTTAATACAACAATGCCATGAGCTCTTCAAGTGTAAGTGTAAATGTGTCTGTGTAACTAGATGTGTATAATAAGGAGAGTTAAAGGCTCTTGTAGATTGTAGGTTGTAGCAAAGCGTGTATGGACTGACCTGAATGGCAGGAAGCCTGCGTTGTTTCCTGAGATCAGAGTCCTGTAGGCCTCATCAGGGCTTCTTTTCAAATAAATAACCTGGAAGAGATAAAAGAAAATACCTTATTAGTAATGATGGAAAGGTAGAAAATAGATGGCCGGGATGGATAGGCGTATGAATGAAGAGATATTTACAGCATAGGCACCGATGAGAACAGCGTCATTGGCTCTCTTCTTCTGGTCAAAACTGGTGTAGTGGACCAGTTTCTTCCTGGACATCGTGAAGGACTGGAGCGACAGAGGAGTTAGAGGGCGGTGAGGAAACAGTAAGGAGAACAATGGGAAGGTCTTTTTTTTAATCTCTGTGTCTCACCTTGAACTTCTTGTTGAGTTTGCAGCAGTATCTGTAGAGCATGGCCAGGTTGAGAGGCCCGAAGTCTGCATAGAAACTGCAAAACAGGGAAACCGTCACACTCTCTATCTACTACACTCTACATCCATAAGTACCTGAAGTCCTATTTTCAATTTTCTATGTTCATGTCACTGCCAAAAACTGGCTGCAACGATACCACCTGAACACAAATAAACATTAAAAGGCATTTACATTTACACAAGAAAGAAAAATTAAGGGAAACAATAAAAGACATAAAGACAGATTGTGTTCATTGCTTTTTTGTTTGTTTGTTTTGTTGTTTTGTTGTTGTATTATTATCTTCCCTCACCTTTAATTCTCTGTTTGGTATCTAAGTTAATGTAATTATAACTATATTACTTTTTCTTCTTCCCGCTCCTTTTCATTTAAGGTCTGTCATCGTTTCAGCATCAATCATCATTGGACTTCATCACGTTCTCGCCTCAGCTCTGACAGTTGTTTCTTTGTTCGCTGGATCTAAAACTCTGCATTGTGCAGGAATGGGACTGTAGGCAGATTGTTGGTGGTGTTAAGCGGATTTATTAAGCCACATCAGAATAATCTGACCACGAGTAGCAGCTGGAAATCAGTTTTATAACATCGCTGATGGGAATAACTCACAGAGTTGTATTTCTGACTGGAGTTTGACAGCGTTTGTCCTCCTCATCTGTTTTCTCTGAATTTCCTCCCACGGTCAATGAAAACATTGTATTGGAGACACCTAACCGCTCGAAGGTGTGAGTCAGAGACACCTTTAAGATAGCGTGGCATCCTTCAAATTTACACCTGGATTTAGTTTAATCTGATTAGTGCATCACAGCAGGTGCCACACACGATGCATGACACAGGTGAATGAACCGCACAGGAACAACACACAGCCTGCTGAGGTCAGCTGCACTCATCCCTCAGTGGTTTGAGGCCGGCAGCGTCCTCCTGGCCTCTCTGGAGAGGAAGTGGTGCACTGCAGCACTCTGCAGCATGTCCTGGCCAGACGAGTCCACTTCCTGGTGTCGTCCGATAATCTGCCGCTAAGGTCGTTAAGAGTCCGCCGCGTTTGACATGCGCCGACTCCTTTTACATATTAAGCCGGGATTTCCTTCTATAGGTCTGCACACAGTCTGTTCTCTCCACCATACAACATCCAATTGTTTGTCTTAGAAAAAAGGAGCGCCAGCACAAATATTACACTGCGGAGTTTGAGTTCGCACCTGATCCACGATCGCCTTAGTGGTCAAATCGAATCTCACTTGATCTGGTGGGAAATTTCCACAGGCAGCTCTAATCTGCTCCTCAGTGCCAGACACTCCCTTTGCTGGGAGTCAAACTCAAGTCAAACAGGAATTTTCCAAGAAACTCTCTTTCGACGGGTATTTTTTTCACAGATCACCAAAGAGACAAAAACAAAGAAGAAAAAGGTCTCTTACTGCTAAACGCCTGCTGATACATTTATGATCCACTCAGTTTTCATTTTAGTGTGTGTGTGTAATGATCTGTGTCTGAATTGATGGATCAGATTAACCTGACCATGCCTGCAATGGTCTCAAATCTTTGCTTTTAACAACTTTGTCACACAAATATTGGTTGTTTTTCAATTTAAGAGAGTGTTAGACACAGGTGCTGTTGGATACCATTTCTATGGTTAATGGATGGACAGATAAGTAAAAGCTGCTGCTAAATGACTCAAAAAAATATATAAATATATTGATGGTTGTCTGATTGAGAGCAAGACAAGGTTGGGCAGTTTCCAGACATCTTATTTGGTAAACATACAAAAAGAAGTGGTTGAAGACGTGCAACATTCACTCTCACACTCTCACTACTGCTGCAGCCAGAGTAACGCAAGGTTGATTAACCTGTGCACTGGGACTCAAAATGATCACCAGAAGATCAAAGCAGCCAGAGAGAGTGAGTGAGAGAGAGAGAGAGAGAGCGAGAGAGCGAGAGAGAAAGAGAGAGCCTCTGGGTAGCTTTTCTGACCTGCAGAAAATAATCCATCTTTTTGATCTCATCTTATTTGGATCACAATAATTCCATTTATTCCTGCTCGAGCCACATCTCTATCCCAGCCAGGACATTAAAAAAACACACACACACACAGACAGAACACACACACAGAAACATTCACAGACAGACATTCGTGTTCCTCTGTTGCTGACATTTTTCTCAGGTGAGCACAGACTCCCCTGCTGCAGATGATTCCCAGAATCTGGACCTGTTCCTTTGTTTGGACCTGCTCCCAAAATCCCCAAGTCTATACCGAGAAGCATTTGCGAAATCCTGCATCCAGTCGAATAGTGATGAAAACATCACGCACACACAGTGGTGTGTGGTGTGGCGTATTTTTTATTATTTAATTAAAAACCTTTGTTAAAAGTGACCTCTTCCTGCTTCTTGGCTTAGACAGAATTTCTCTGAATTGCAAAAATGTAATTCCATTTCCAATTCCAATTCCAGTTGCAATTCAACATCCTGTGTGTTCCACATTTGGAATATTTGCACAAGACTGACATGTAGTGTGTAAATAGTGTCATCGTATGTGGATCATCATAAGACATCATCAGGTGGTTGAATCATTTCCGACAGTGTTGTGTTTCATCTTAGCTCACTCACTACGTACGTGATGCTGCCTTAGAGTAAATCATAGCATGATCGGGATTTCACTTGGAAGAACAAATAAATATTTTACAATTGCAGCGGTAAGGAGATGCTCTGTGAAGAGTTGTGTACCAGGGCCTGTGTTTGGTGTTTAGCTCCTTTCACCATCAGGCACCACAAACAAGAAAAGTCTGGATCATAGTGTTTGTGCAGGTGACAGTGCCAGAAGATACTTGTCTGATGAATGCAATGGATGGGAAATAACGTGTCTTAATCAGTACTGGGATGACAGAGTGGTAAACCCAAGCCTTTATGGGGACCAAAGCTGAATTTTTTTTACTTGTTGGTACCTGAACCTTTGATAGTTCCCAATGGTACCTGAATGCCTCTTATTGGTTTCCGGTGTTACTGGGCCAGTGGCCACGTGGGGCCAAGCAGCATGACTGAGTCAGGGGCAACAAGGTCTTTAATGTAACTGAATGGTTTCATGTATGTTGAGAATAAGAAAAACTGTGTCACGAGCCCACCTCTGACATGTCAGTGTCAGCCAGTCGAGCCCACTGACATAATCCCTGAAAGGACATGTTCAAATAACATGGTACAAGAACAATGCGTCCCACTTCTAGTTTCTTATCAAACACAATCTATCGTGTTCACGCAATGTATACATGGTCGGTTGGTATTGAACATGTAGTCCAGTGTTCGTCCTAAATCCCCTCTGCATCACCGAGGCACAGCCACTGATCTCATCTTGACCCATATCTTAGCATATGCTGATGACGAATGGGACTGAATGGGCTTCCCACAAACAGAATGTGGTTCAAGAGACCAAGTGCAACGTGTATTTAGTCTTATTGCACCTGATCTTATATCAAGTGGCAGGTAGAATCCTTGTCAAGCCCTGTTCACACCCTGAAGGGTGACTGGAGGAAATGAAAGAGTGGAGGGGAGGATGAGAGAAGGGGGATTAGCCATGCTGAGACCATTTCCTTTTTCCAACGGCACTTGAATGCGTCACTGGCCTCTCAAGGAGTCTGTTTTAGTCAGTCCTGTCAAGCTCGCTATAAAAATCTCCCATATGTGTTCAGCTGGGGTGTGGTGCGATACATACATGAGTTTTTACCATTATGAATGCGTCATGGAAAACCTAATTACCACAAATCTGTTAGATATCACATCTAGAACTTTAATGAGGCTAAAGCATGAATCATCATCATCATCATCATCATCATTGCCAAATTGGAACTATTGCAACAGCCTGGTTCATTGACAGTGAACTCCTGTGATGAGTATTAATTAGGCTGATAAAATCATTTTACACTGTAAAAGTAAAAATAAATGACAGCATGTTCACACAAGACAAATGAACAATACAAAGTCAGCTCTGGTACTATGTATAATGTGATTAATATCCAAAGTTTTCTATTAGTCACATGGTAAAATGTTGTTGACATATCTTACCTTTAACCTACTTAACCTAAATTATTTCTTTCTATTTTTGTTTTTTGGATTATGCTTTTTTGTGATAACAATTATGGGAAAATAAGGAAAAGGCTTTTTTGATTCTGTGGCTGGCAGAGTCTATTTTGGTGATAAACCACACTGTGGAAAGTTTATCCTACAACCATTTTCTTACTTCTTCTACCATCTTGTAGCTATGATACAACCTCTGCCTAGCTCTCCAGCTATATCGTTCCCTTGGGTAAGATACTGAACCCCAAATTGCCTCTGATGCGTCATCAGCTGGGGATGCATCGTTAACATCTAGTGTCTGTTTCGGAGCTATAACTTTGTCTTCATAGGTGTTGGAGAATCGGTATCATAACATGTTGTGTCCAGTTGAACAGGCCCTTGAAATGATCTACTTTCCAGACTTTACTATTTCCAAAAATATGTCTTTATGCTGAATTTGAAAGAATGCAGGTGACACACAGACTATGACCTCATCATATCTGTCTGCGGTTTGTATGTTCTCTGCCTGTGCCGAGGGTTAGGGTTAGGGTTAGCCCTAACCCCTTTTCACTTGTTTCCTCCCAAAGTGCAAAAAACAACCATGTTTAGGTCGACTGGAGACTCTAAATTGCATCTAGGGGTGAGTGTGAGAGAATCTCCCCCTTCACGCTGTTGCTACTCTGTCCTTTTGATGCTGCCCTGCACAAGCAGGTTGAAATCGTTTGTCATAATTCCCCTAAATGCGCTTGTGCCACCCTACCGTGCCTTGTGTGTCGGGCTATAATCTCCGGCAGAATCAGTGTGGTTTTAGTGTGATCCAGCCACTCATCACTGAGCCTTACCTCTCGTACACAAACTCCTCGTCCGTGCTGAAGTAGTGCGTGTTCGCTGTGTTCTTTGGTTTGACGCGTAGAGTGGCAAAGTAGAGCCGGTCTGTGGTGTCAAACATACACACAAACACACACAGATACACACAAAACAGATAACATCCCGTTATTGATAGGTGTGGTGAGTTTTGATGAAACACAGACAGTTTTGGGACATAGCACTGGCTTTTACCAAGCAGACCAGTTCAATAAACACTGATCATGAAGACAAAAACAAACAGACAACAGTGCCAACAGTCAACCACCATTTACAGATTTTAGACCGAGGTGTCAGTCAGCTAAATATCATTTTGATTTTGCGAAGCCTCTCAGTCCGGCAGCTTCTTAGCTGGAGTGTTAAACCTCGAGCGCCTCATTTTTTTCAAGGTCCCCTTAATTTACAATGAGATGGACCAAGGAGTCTTGAAATGGTTAACACAAGATTTAGTGGTGCCTTAAGGATAACTTAAGATCCATTGAAAGAGCAGCCGTCTTTGCCTCATGACGAAGAACCCACAAAACACCTGCACCGCAATAAATTATGAACAGCAGCGAACCTTAACGACTGCAGACATCATGGTTTTTTAAAAGCCATAAAGAACCACTCAGGCCCATATGTGACCTTGGCAATCCATATGCTTAATGGACTCCACTGTCTGCATTGGCAATTAGACAGAGTCTAATTCACACCACATTAAAAAAAAATTAGGTCTGTGTGGTCTGATCTGACTGAATTATTTCAGACCGGAGGAGATTTACAATCCAAAATCCCATAGAAAAATGTGGCCATTATGGCAACGCTAATCCAGAGAAATGGACATTTGGCTGAGGCCAAATCTGGTCTGGCTGCTGGAACTCAGACAGCAAGCTGTAAATGTGCAAATTCCTGGTATGATGTTCACCATTTTAATCTAGGAGTCCTCTGTGTGTAGTTTGTTTGTTTCACCCATGTGTGCTTGGCTTTTCTCTGGGTACTCTTGTTTCCTCTCGCAAACCAAAAACATCCATGTTTAGGCTTATTGGAGACTTTTAGCCCCTTAGTGTGACTGACAGTAAATTGTGTGTGGGTTTTCTCGCAATGTACTGGCAATGTGTTCAAGGGGTATTCCCTGCCTTCAACCTAGGTGTGACCCTGCATTAGATATATAAGCAGATATAATAAAGCAGGTTAAACAAATGGTATATGAAAAGTGACCTTTCAGAAACTGCCGCCTACTGTCCAAGGATAATTTTCCTCTGTCTGAAGTAGACTCAATGTTATGGTGTATATCAGTGGCCCTTTAGCCCAAATGGAGTGACTTTCTTTACATCCTGGTACTCTTTTATACCCACTGGGAGTGAGCTGGAGATGAGCTGGAGCTCCTCCAGCAGACTCCCAGTGGGTATAAAATACATAAGATGACGGATGGACTAATCAGTGAGCTCTGCCAGTGGTGTATTATACCTGTGATGACCCATTGTGACCTCGGACTTCTCAGTCGTGTTCTCACTGTAACCTAAGCTGTGTCTCACTGTTCAAAGCTGATTTATTAATAGCTATCCAAAAACACCTTTCAACCTCTCTATACCTGCAGAGACTGTTATCTGTTTAGTAAATGATACTTATTCCCTCTGAGTTAATTTGAAATCAAGCGCATCTTACCTTTAATAAATTCGGACGCACCGGCCTGTTCATATTCCTCTGCCATCTGAGTCACTGCAAAGTGACTCTGCTAAAGTCACTTAAAAGTTGAAACAGCTTCGTTAATAGAAATTCAAACACAGTCTTTGTTTTTTTTTTCCTGGGTTATCTGTGAAGAGGCCAGTTGGGATGCGTCCAGAAGTAAAATATCATGATAGTAACTCCACAGTTCAGCGTCAATGAACCTGTCATTACTTGAAGCTCAGAGATCTAGACGGTCCCAGCCAGTCTCCTCCAGACAGAGTGAAACAGTCGCAGGACCACGTCCTCAGCAGGTAAGCGGAAAAAAAAAAGTCTCCAAAGTCAAAGAAGATATAGAATACGTCCCTCTTCTCCTACAGACACCTACTGACTTTGTCAGAGTGGAGTTCTTTGCCACAGATGAGTCACTTCGTCCATGTTTTCATCAAATCGTCTCCCAGAATATTCCAGGCAGCTCTCACAGGAGACAGAGCACTAATCTCTCCGCTGCTCTGCACATGCTCGGTCAGTGGCTACTCATGCACACACGCACACACATGCACACACACACATGCACAAAGTGGCTGACACGTTGTTTAAGCCTGGTGCAGGCAGCTTGATAGATGATACCCTGGCAGATGAAACAGTACCTGCAGCATATTCCTCTAATCCTTGATTCCCTGTAAAGGATTTTCTCTTTATTTTAAACAAATAATTTCCATATTTATAATCATATTAGCATAACTCCAGTTTTCCAGTGGAACTAACATCATGGTGTTTTGTTTGTTGTTTTGTTTTTGCAGCTATCATCCCACCATCGTCGACTTTGAATGAACTCCTCCAGCTCCGAATATGAATATCTATAATTTTCAATCATTCAAAATAGATAAGATCTGTATGAGGATGATTACGTGGTGTATCTTCAGGTCACACAGTAGTGAGTGATTAAAGTGGCTTACTCTGCAGATTTGTCTGGTCTGAGGAATTTAGTCTGTTCCCGTCACCCTGGGGGTGTGGAGCCAAAGCCTGGGTGCCTGATGTCTAAGCTCCCCATGATTGGCCGGCTGAGCTGAGAGTTTCACGTTGCCGTCTAAATCTGCACTCACAAACAACACATTCATACAAATGTTGAGATGGGGATTCTGTCTCTGTCAACAGTCTCAACCCCCCATCAACCTGCAATTTCCCTAAAGGCTCCTTTAAATGAGTCTGCTTGTGCTGTATTTATAGTAGCGCAGGGTAATCACACATATGTGTACATAATGATATCTATGCGGTATTTAATTTTACTTATGCCAGTAGCTGCTGCTCTGTCACTCCACCTCTTTGATCCAGACTCAACTCAACTCAACATTAACTCAACTCAACTAAACCATTATTCAATACGCACATATAAAACAACTGACATTGTACTGTACAAGGTGCTATAATAAAATAATGCTTGTTTCGGGGCAGGTTTGGAAACACTGTGGCAAGGTGAATAGTCACTTTGCGTATGGAGTTTGCCTAATTTAACCTGGATACCCTGGTGTCTTGCCACAGTCCAACAACATGCATGCTAAGGTCAGTTAGAGTCATCTAAATCTAAATTGTGTAAGAGTAAATAGCATGCATGTGTGCCCCATGATGCAACCTGGCAACCTGGCAACAAAAGTAGGTCCAATAATGGATAGATAGATAGATAGATAGATAGATAGATAGATAGATAGATAGATAGATAGATAGATAGATAGATAGATAGATAGATAGATAGATAGATAGATAGATAGATAGATAGATAGATAGATAGATAGATAGATAGATAGATAGATAGATAGATAGATAGATAGATAGATAGATAGATAGATAGATAGATAGATAGATAGATAGATAGATAGATAGATAGATAGATAGATAGACAGACAGATAAATAGATATATACATACAACATTCATAACAACATGCAGTGAGCATGGTAGCACTTCTGAAGTGAGCCCTGTTCCTGCAGCCTCACAGAGCTGACAGCCTGGCTGAGGACCTTCTGATTTATCTGATTCAATTCATCTTTGTGATGGCAGAACACACTGTCAAGGACAGCTTTTCTGCTCGCCGTCAATGTAATTTTAGCTCTTGAGAAATGATTTCTCAACCAAGCATCACCTTTTTCAAGTACCTGCCAGATTCCTGTGGTTCTGAATAGATCTGGGCAGCAGGTTCAGAGGCACTCAAAACGATGTTTCACCCTGGCAAAGAAATACATGTGGGACGTAAAATGCTATTGCCTTGTATCGAAAAAGTTGTATAAATTTTTTTTTTTTTTTTATTACAACGGATGCTGGTCATGTTGTCTAACCTCCACCTTGGACACTCCTCACACACAGGTCTTTAGTCCTATTCCTGGTCGTTGGCTTCATCTGTTCCAGTTAGCCAATTAGACATCAGATTAACGGAGAGGAGGCAGTGAGCAGGGTCATTACTGAGGACACCTGCACGATGGACATGTACTGAAATCCAAGATAAAAAAAAAAAGAGCACTTGACGGTCCTGATGACTGCTTTACCATCCACACTTTGTTTTTCCTTTTTATTTGACATTCACATTTTCAATCTATAAAAATAGAAGCCGGAAGAATGTCATAAACATCTTAAGAGCCTATAATCATGTAGACATTGCAAAATAGACTGCCATAATGGAATGTAATGTAATTCAAGTTCATATCTGTATTCAAGTCTTGCACCATTACCAAGAGAGGTTATGTTGACAAGAAGGTGATGATGATTTGTAGTTTGTCCAATAAAATACTGCCCTCTAATGTCCAAATACACAATAACATCTGCTGTCAGCTCTCTGGGATAATAGGATGTGAAGTGAAGGACGTGGAGTAAGTAAACAACGCAGTTGTCTCAGTCTGTAGTAATAAGAAATGTTTTTGTTTTTTTTAACCCTGTGAACTAAAAGAGGGGCTCAAAACCTCTTGTAGTCGATTGGAATGACACTAGAATGGGGACTTCTTTCAAATCTGTGCTTTTCTTGTGAGATTTTGAACAATATGATCAACAATAACAACAATATGAGACAGTTGCTCAAATAAAATAATCCATCCCTCAATTACCATTCCCGTTTTGCACCCAGTTATTATCACAGCCTAGGTGTCTGCTGGAACCTATCATAAAGGAAAGGGAGGGAACACACCCTGTACAGGTCACCGGTCCCCTTCCTGCCATCTTGGAACTGCTGGAAAGCTATGCTAGATCCTGGACCTTCATCGTGACCCTGCCTTTACCTGACTGCTCCTACTGTGGATGTGTTCATCTCTGTCTTCCCCCCACCAACTGGAACTGCCTGGATATTATGCAGGACTCAGGTCTATCCTGGATTTCTAGATGCTTCTGCTCTTCAATTCCTGCTCCTATTCACTACATGAAGCTCTACTGGGTGTTTTTCTAGAGCTGCTTGGACAATGTGGTAAACCCAGGACCTTATGCATGGACCCTGTACATTTCCTTTTCAAGAGTCCCCATCTGATCTAAGATGACATGTTTTTTGACTGTGGGACCACATGGTTACTTGATGATGTGTTGCCCTTCCTCTCACCAGACATGACAAGGTGGGTGGTGGTGACGCTCAGGCCGAGCCTACGTCACTCTTCCTAAATGGAGTCAATAACAAGTAGCGTTTTGGCAGCGCCGGCCTGAGAGGAGCAGATCGGAAAGTTCAATGACACTTCGATGTGGCGTCACACTCAGATGTGTTATATCATCAACACGTTCATCAGACTAAAGCTGGCACCAAATGCAGCTTTATGTCCGCTATTTTCACATGAAGCACTGTGTCTACCATGTATCTACGTATGTAATGTATTTAGGACCTAATTCAACCCATTTACTATGGATGCTTATAACCTGTCATGCACTGTCACTTAAATCTTGTCATAACCACAGCATCTACCATAATGTACTCAAATTAACTTAAATTAGATTGTGTTCATATTATGCACACACAAATTTAAATGTAATTAATATAACTTTTATAATAACTCTCATCACATACTACTGTGGTTAGAGACTAATTTATTTTCACTCCCATTACTTATTTGATCCTCTAAACTGCCCCTAGTTAGGAGTAGTGTTTGTGTGTGCTCGGTGATGGACAGGTGACCAATCCTTTTTTTATGTTATTCCCTGAAATGCTTTTCAGTGTTGTTTTTCTTTTTTTCCCCTTTTTTATGCTGAATAATGAAGAAACAGGGCAAAGTGACAGCAGCATCAGCTGCACGGGAGGGAGGCCGATCCTCCCTGTCTCAAGGGCAAAGAGGGGGTAGGGAGGGATGGGGAGAGAGCGGGAAGGGTGGGGGAGGGGAGAGAGAGAGAGAGAGAAAGAGAGAGAGAGAGAGGATCTGTCTGCATGGTGACGTCACCCCGCTTGAAACCTTCCTCCTCCTCCTCCTCCTCTTCTTCTTCTGTGCGTAATCCAGCGCCGCCTGTCCGTGTCCAGAGAGGATGGATCCATCCCGACACTTTTGATTTCATTTCGAATCTCGAAATTTTACACGCAATCAACCGAGGTCCTTGTCCAGCATCCAGGGAGAAGGAGAAGAAGAAGAAGAGGAAGAAGCAGATGAGGAGGACGATGGAGAGAGAGATGGGGAGGGGGGGTGCATTTCTCCTCCGGCAGAAATGTCTTTTTGTCCTGAGTAAGGAGGAGGAGGAGAGGAAAGGAGGAGAGAGGTGGAGGATGTGGAGGTTTCGGGATGGTCCTGGAGGAGGAGGTACTGCGACAGACTGCGGACATCATCGACGCGCTTGCATATATATATATATATATATATATATATATATATATATATATATATATATATATATATATATATATATATTCATCCGATGCCACTGCATTAGGTACTCAGCTTTAGCTGCTCCTTAAATGCAAAATATGTAAGTAGCCAATCACAGTGCAGCCGTGGTCCAGGTCCAGAAGAGCTGCTGAGGTTCAGAGGAGAGCATTAGCGCAGGGACACAGCTGATCTCTTGGGACCAGCTGCTGCTGACCCTGTCCACCCCTTGCGTGTGTCAACTCAGAGATCACCTCTATATTGGCAGCACTGAGGCCTCCACACAGGCACCAGACCTCAGTCCTGCAGAACATCTGGGAGATCTGCATCAGGGGGATGTGAAGCCAACAGCTGTGGATCATGTGAGTGTGGACCACAGTCTGTGACAAACCTCTATGAAGAAGCACAAAAACGGTTGTGCTACCTGGTCCTATATCTGAGTGTACCTAATGAAGTGGCTGGTGAGTGTATTCTGTATGTATAGATCTATGTAGTTCCGCCTTTTGCATATCTTGTATTCTTATTGTTTGGCAGGTTTTGCATAGAGGCTAATGCTGCATGGGCCGGCCTACATACTGTAATAATCTGCCCCATTTGATGTCGGAGGGATGAAATGAAACAATCACTCTTATATAACATTCCCGAATGGACGTTTTGCATGTGTGTGACTGCGATTATGGACTTTGCTGTGACCTTTTGTCAGTTTTTGATCTGTGTATTTAATCTTCACAGTCATATTCTAGCAGGGACAATGTGTCTGCGTACTCAGTGCTGTGTTTACAGTACTGCGGTTGCCTGTATAGGACATTCATATATTATCAAATATATCATTGGAATAATTTGTCTGAGACCATGATCACATTTGAATACCATCATTCTGAATTGATAGCCATAAGAAACATTACAGTTTGACCATTTTGGAAAAGAAAGCATTCCTTGAAAAAAAATGAAAGAAAATTCCCTCGCTATGTATTTTTGTGTGTCACAGCGTCCCTCATGTCAAAGTGATTGGGGGGCTCCGTTTTCCACGTGTTTACATTCTGATTGTGATAAGACTCCATCAAATCTGGTCTTAGCCTCATTTACAGTAGATCCCTGCAGTCTGCATGCGCTCCATTCTGTAATGGCTGCCTACTTGATGTGTCCTTGACATGTCATGGGAAGGAGAGATGGACTGTTGTTCCTGCATGTGCATGATTTTTTAATGTGTGAACACTGTCAGTTTGTAAAGTGCGTCGTAAACAGTCGATGGCTGCTGTAAATGCCAGAGTGGTAAGGACGATGATCAGCAGGTATATATGTGACCTTTAAATCCTGGCAGACAGGAAGTGCATTCTAAATTAATATGGACGTCAAAGCATTGACTTAACTTTCAATTTGTCGCATTTGCTGTCCTTTACAGACGCTATCAAAGAAGCTGTAACTGTATCACAACAGTACATCAATGCATTGCTGCTGCTGCAGCGTTGCAAAAGAAAAAAAAATGGTTGAGTGACGCTGTACGCTGGCAATTTGTTTTTTTCAGGTCAACGCTGTTTCATTTGGAATGGTAGGCACCATATGAAGGAATAGAAAAAAAATCTAGATAGCATGTTTGACCTCAGCACTTTCTATGTCAAGGTTATTGTGTCTTTCTCTGCCCCTGGGCCTCCTCTCTCAGTGTTCACAGTGGACCTTGATTTAAAATCAGTCAATTAAGGCACGCGGTGAATGCCAAGAGCGGGGCCTCGCCGCTCCACAGGGTCTGCAATCTGATGGGGAACGTATTACAAGCTGTATGTGTGCTGCATGCATTTTATATGCATTTCTCTGGAATTTGTATCATAACTCTGTCATACGCCTTTGTGTAGCATCTGTTCGAGGGTATTTCATAGTCTGATGTGCCACACACCTCATTATGTGTAACAATAACAATGATGAATGAGATTCTTTTGTTCTGACTTCATTTGCATGCACAATGTATTTTAAGTGCCAAATGGAAACCCCTCCATGGACCTACACACTTATAAATAATGCCATAATAAACATCATGTTTTATATATTTGCTGATGTATGTGCAAACATGTAAAATGTATTCAGACCATTACTGAAGTGTAAATAGCATCACAGTACATTCAAAATTACTGTGGAAGTAAATCTCCCATGGTCAAAAAATGGCTTTGTATTATGCAGGTCTGCGTTACATCACTTTTAATGTGATGGCAGGATATCAATATTCAAGTATCTTAAGCTTGTATAGTAGCTGTTATACAAGCATAGTGGTGCATACAATTTATTTTTAAATTGTTGGAGAAACAGTATTTAAAGCAAGTACTCAAATAGTTCCTCTCTAGCATTGCCACTATGGGCGTCTTTTGTTGTTCCATACTGTTTATACTGCCAACAGCAATCATAGGTACAGATCACAGCATCATCCACTGTATTCCAGTCTATTGGAGGTTTATTATTGGGGTTTTTTTCATAACAATAAATGTTAATGTATAGAATGAGGTCCCTAAAACTATAACAAGAAGTGGTGTAGATCTGGGTCTGAACAGGGCAGATGGTCTGTTGTTTACTGTAATGTGTCTGTATGATGTGTTGACTGTATATTTCAGAGGAAATAAAATATTTTAATTATTGCAAAGAACTCCTGTTTGTTATGTTGTTTTTTGCCTGGCCTGTGGTCCACAGGACACAAGAAGACTAATGACACAATACTTCCCATTACTACTACTCACATGCACACATACTGTTCTCCAATCAACTTACATTAAACACAAACATGCAGACTCCACATCGAGAACCCCAAGGATTCAAACCAGGACCTAAACATCCAGCACTCTCTGAAACTATGTTAATAAATCTGTGATGTCAAACAATGGGCTGTTAGATATTTCTCTTTGTGAGCAAACCAACTTGGTAATAGTAACAAGGTTTGTGCCTTGAATTGTTCAAAAATTGACTTTTGTTTATCTTTCCTTGAAAATTGGACTTTGCAGGACTTATGTAATGTTTCCCTATAAATCTCACAAAGGTGATTATGTATAATTATGTGTATAAACTATTTTTGTAACATCAGTGTGTTTTGTAAATGACGTATTGTGATGTTGACAACTGCAAATGACATTTAGCTTTCCATGCATGTAGGGGAAATGAGTAGTCACAATTAAATGTTGATTTACTTAATGGCTTTGTTTTGTTCCTTGTCATAATGTTAGTGCTGATGAAGTAGTACAAACAGTATAAAGCCAGTGTTACTGGCACAGTACATAAATACATATATACATGAAGACAAAATAGACAAAATACATGAAAACAACAAGGAAATAAGGGATAGATAGATAGATAGATAGATAGATAGATAGATAGATAGATAGATAGATAGACAGACAGACAGACAGACAGACAGACAGATAGATAGATAGATAGATAGATAGATAGATAGATAGATAGATAGATAGATAGATAGATAGATAGATAGATAGATAGATAGATAGATAGATAGATAGATAGATAGATAGATAGATAGATAGATAGATAGATAGATAGATAGATAGATAGATAGATAGATAGATAGATAGATAGATAGATAGAAACTTTATTGATCCCTTGGGGAGGTTCCCTTTGGAAATTCAGGTCATGTACACATACAGTGTACACAATGCAAACACCATGGCTGACTCCATGGAACAATATGAGACTGAAGTGTAAACTCAGAATAAACAAACATTAAGAATAAATGGGGACCTCGGCTCTGATTTCCATTCTAATTTTATACAATTTATACATATTTTTCGTATAGTTCCAGACTAGAGAGTGACTGGAGACTAGAGAGGTTTGAGGCCTCAGCAGGCTGCAGTTTCTTCTATGTGGCAAATGTGAGTGAACGGACCAGACTCAATGGACCTGAATGAAAACACTTGTTACTGTGACCATCCATCTATTTTCTTCAACTGCTCTCCAGCTCACACAGGGTAAAGATTGGGAACACACCCTGGACTGGTTGCCACTCCATCCCAGCAGACACTCACTCTCACACTCACACCTAGGGGCAGTTTAGAGCCCTCAATCAAAAGACACATGAAAAACTCCCACTAGGATTCAGGGACTTCCTCACAATGAGATGACAGTGCTGTTTACCAATCCATCATGCTACCTACTTGCTTTTGTGACTCTCTGGATTGTACAGGAGGCACGTCATCTGTTTTAACAGCTACTGTCCATAAAGTTACTTTAAAACAGTCTGTGGTCTTTTTTATTTTATGGAAATGAGATCATATCAGTCTCATGGGAAAATAAATGAGTAGGACACTGACAAAATGCAGCGTAAATTAGTAAATAATCAGAGCATCTGAGTGCCTTAATGGGAACATTAATTTGGGGCTAATTGGCACAGTGGCGTTATGGAGACGCTGCGGGGGGCTATTGAAACTCCATTCGAGAGCAGCATATGGTTTTAACAGAACAACGCCACGTGATCTCAGCCCTGGGTTCTATTCTATTTGGTTGTTTTGACATGAGGGAGGTGGAGGCCTGAGGAACTTTGTGGCAGCTGGCTGAGGCTGTAGGACGACCCTCTGCCATGCAATATAAACACTAAATGGGTTTTATACGGCCGTTTGGCAGCTCCTGACACTTACAGTGATGCTGTATTTTTCTGGCTTTTTCACACCGCAAACACTTGGCTTGTTTACATCTGAACAATGTCGTTATAAAACGCACGCCAGCCTAATCTGACCCTGGCTGGCCGTTAATCCTCGGTAATGATTGCTCTACATTCAGTCGTGCTGGCTCTGGGGATGTTTCCACAGGCGCAGTCACCACCCTCACCATGCTCACTGTTTCACACAGCTTCAGGTCCTGCTACAACGCCCTGTACAGAGTCCTCTTTCATATACACACTGAGGATAATACAAACAAACACCCCACTCAAATCCCTCCACACACACACTTGAAAATGTACAGGGATTATGTAATCCAGCATTCTTTTCTCTCTATTGATCCAGTTACACGCTCCGATGTGTTTTGAATTGCTCGCCTGCCGTATTAATCCCTCATCAAGCAGAACGTTTTGAAGGTACACGTTATGTAACAGAATGGAGAGGATCCTGGTATATTTTTAAAAAGTGTGAAATTTGATGGCAGCTCTCTCCTCAGAGAGTGTTTGCAGAGACAAAGTCCACAGTGGCAAGCAGTACTGCATCAAAGACACATGAATGAACCTTCAGGGCCCCTCCACCTCCTACAGGAAGTTGTGAAAAAGTGTGAATTGATTGCTGGAGATAAGTGTAGTCTCGTTTTAGCTCTCTCCGAACACAAGAAGAGGCATCGGTTGCCAGGTAACAGTGGTCGTATTCAGCAGAGCAGGTAGGGCAGAGCAATCCTATAGTGTGAGCCAGGGGCTCTGTGATTATATGTATGTAGGTGTGTGTGTGTGTGTGTGTGTGTGTGTGTGTGTCTGTGTCTGTGTGTCTGTGAGGCACTCAATGGTCCAACCAAAATGTAAAATTTAGCAGCCACATATTTACAATAAAGCCTTTGTAACATGTTTAACCCTGATATTCCCAGAGAGAGATTAGCACTTGCTGTGTATGCGAGGAGATGTTTTTTGAGTTGTCCTGTAGGTGGCACAATAGGCTCAAACAGTGTCTGGACTGGAAGGCATTTTTTTATGGGGTTGTGCACATGAAAGCAGAAAACAATGAGAGGCGATTTTGTCATCGTTGGTCAAGGACTAATGGCCATTAAAGGAAAACAACTTGTTCAGCACCTTGGAGATTATGGATGAGATTGTTTGTTCCTGTGAACATAAAAATATTGGAATCTGAAAACATCAAATATAGTTTGTATTAAAATGTATTCAGCCTATGGAGAGCTCCTGTTTGGTTGACAGGGTTGGCAGATGGATTGAAAAAGGAGTAAAGGAAGCCACCTGTGTCAAGATTGAAACCTTCTCTGAACAGAGAGGGAGGTCTGTGATGCCACATGTCCCCTTCATACAATGCAGTCTTATCATCCCTTCCCAGGAAGTTCCAAAACCCTTCACTCATGGCCTCAATGGAAACCAACAACGACAGTCATTCACAGCCGACCTCAGGTGACTCTAAAGGCTTAGTGACAGTCTGGTGCTCACAATGGCTATGCTAACAACTTTACAGAGGTTAAATCCTGGGTTTTCCCCCCAGCCAGTGAGAATTGGAGAAGCCTCATCGATGACAAGTGAAACATCTACAAGAATCCACAACAAGATCAGCGGCTGCAACTCCTCTGCAACTCCTTGCATAGCAATGAGTTGGACAAAACAGAAAGTCAACAGGCATGTTCAATCTACAATGCAACTCTGCATGAGTACTACCTGTGTCACAATATTGAGACATAGTCATAGTTTTAAGATAATGCCATCGTCATATTTGAGCAATAATACACAGGCTTCCCTGGAAGGTAGCCTAATTATACTTAGACTGGGCTTTGAACAGTCATTTGAAATAAATAGACACATTTCCAAAATGAACACATCTTCCACATTACTATATAATAATTTATAATATATGTATTTCATTGTATTGCATCATAGTGTACGGCACCATACTGCATCATGTCGTATTATATCATACCGCATAGTATAGTATTATATTATATTACAAAAACAACAGTATTGGAGTTGCCTATAGCACCTCTGACTTTAGTTACACACTACGGCTTATACTGTCACTGTTGTTATTAAAAATACCATAAAACTACAACAGCTGCCATAATTTCTATTGGCACCACTGCCAATTCAACTACAATTCAAATTTACTGCAGCAATAATATAATTATTATAATATATGATAATATTCAATATAATATATTTACTAATATGTTTACAGCAGTAGCAGTACCAAAAATTGGAACCAGAATCTGGACAAGAATCTGGACTTTCATCTATGACTCATGTTCAGACAATATAAAAGATTTCATCAATGTAATGACAATATTGTGTCATTACTGTGACATAGTATTAATAACATCGTATGATGTGTTAGTCAGAGGGTCATATGAAAATAATGTAGAAATATACCTAATCACGTGACCTATAATTTACAAATGCAACACAGTTTTTGAGACAGAGGACAAATATTACCAACAATGATTATTAATTGTTGTGAAAATGAATCGAATGAACGTATCAATAATGAGAAATATCTGTGATAAAGACACTGTTTTACCGATATGTTTATTTTTAGATGCTGCGATCACATCTCACCAAGTGGAAGCACAAGACGCACAGGGAATAGATGGTAACTTTCCACCTGAACATTTCCCCCTCACTCAAAAGAAAAATCTACATCTACGTCATCTTCGTCCAAAGATGGCTGGTGACGTCACGCGCGTGGCATTCACGCCTCGCGAGAAAAGGTGGCCCAAACAGCTTTTATTCACTGGCGCAAAGCAGTTGAGAGGAAACAGTCAAGACAACATTCAATTCAAAAGATAACAAGACACTACAATAATAATAGTATGAAAGACACAGTTTGTCGTTCTGTTGCTGTCAAAATGCGTACTTTCTAGAACTTTGCAGCGGAAGTATATGATTAACATGCAGGGGAGGAGAGCTTTATGGACTGGTAAAATCTCAATCACGGTTTGCAGCCGTGCGTCAAGGACAAACGACACATCTGTCTCAGTATAGACAGCGCGTGGAACAGTCATGACTGAGTAAAACAATACTTAATTTGGACTGCAGACTTGTACGTAGCATATGACTCTGTCGCTCTTTATCCCTCCCCCTCTGTTTTAAAGGTTATAAACACGCCTGTCTTGGCTGACTAGCTGTTGGATGGTGGTTCCTGAAAGAAAAAAAAACGCCACACCTTGTTGTGAGACTCCGGCAACATGTGCATGTGCGCCGAGGCTCCTTAGAGCGAAAAATTCCCACAGGACCTTGAACGCAGCGCCAGCGACAGGAGGTGGAGAGAGGTAGAGCTAGAACAACAGAGAGGAGGGAGGCAAATGCTGCAGCCGGACCTCAGCTGTCCTGTTTACCACAAATTAAACGCTTGATTTTTTTCATATTAAAGCAAAGGCTCGCTGCTCATAGCTGAGATATGACCCCCGGCAGCATCTCGTCGAGCGAGATAGAGGTGTGTGTGTGCGGGCCGGCGGACAGCTAGGTTACCGCGGAGACATATAAAGGGCATCTCTGAGAGAGGGAGAAGGAGAGAGAGAGAGGTAATCTCCGGATGAGAGTTCCTCTGTAAACCTTCCCGAACCAGCACGGCGACAAAACCGCCGGTCCCGGTCTCTCTTGGAGCGGGGGAAGGAGTTGTCGGAGGTGGTGAGAGCCAGCACAGAGCGTCGAGATGAAATTCACGGAGCATCTCTCCGCTCACATCACCCCGGAGTGGAGGAAGCAGTACATCCAGTATGAGGTGAGTGAGCCTACGCTAGCAAATACAAGCTAACCGGCTAACCGGGCAGTGCCCTGTGTAAAAGGAAACTTAGGTTTCTGGTCGTCTGTGTGTGTGTGTGTGATCAGACGTGAGAGGAGGAGAAGGCTTCCTCTTTTTTTTCCACTGCAGGAAGAGGGACGAGTTAACGCGTTTGCCAACCCAGTTGCAGGCACGAGCTTTTTAGCCTGTGTGCTAACGTAACAGGGACTGTTGGTTGGCTGTGGTGTGGTGGTGCACACACACACACACACACACCGACCCGCATTACACACACAGTGTGTATGTGTGTGTGTGTGTCCTCCAAAGCTGCTCGGTATGTGTTGAGAGAAGGGGTACTAAAGGCTGAGTCATCACGTATAGAGATAGTTTATCAGAGTGCCTGTTAACCTCACTGTCTGGACCCTGACGAGGAGCCAGCTCAGCAACAACATCACGGTGTCCAGAGGTTGTTATTGTTGCTGCTGCTCGTGGTGGTGGTGGTGGTGGTGATGATGGTGGCACAGGTCTGCAACCTTTGATCCATTAATGCTATTAAGAACTTATCTTTATGGTGCATTCATTGGCTTCAATGGGCTGTTAAAATGGCACAAGTCACCATCAGCATCTCGGGCTTACCTCTCCCAAGGTTGCGTATTCCTTGTCACAACAGGATCATGGCGTCTCTGTCGTGCAGCATATATTTCATTAGCAGTCATCTATTTGTAATCTGGTGCACATTAACTTGGGGAATATTAACAGTGCACTTAGTTACACATATGGCACAAAGCCCAAGTTAAACAGTCACTCAGATGACACTGAGTCACAATCACCATGCATAAACTGAGGTGAGGCTGGTTTTGGGGGTTTGGTGGCATCTTATCCAAGATCAAATCCCCACACATTAAAAGGAACCCAGTTTCTGCGACTGTGTAATTTAGAGTCTGCAAATGAAACACTCACATGTTCGTCAAGATTGTTTACAAGAAATGGATCGGCGATCTGTTTGGTCTGAACCACAAAACCAGCGTCAGTTGTAGTAATCATGCGATTCAGTTATTCTCTAGGTCTGATCATCTACAAGGGTCTGCACCGTGCTGTTTTCTGCTAGTAGGACTGTGTACACTCCAAAACCCAAGAGTGACCACATTTATATGTGTGTCAGCGATGTAGACCTTGCAAAACAACTTGTAAACCTCTGAGATAGCCCAGTTATGTATGTTGCTCCTTGCTCTTAGAAATATATCAGAAGAGGCGTGTGTAGTGCTGCTAATTTGACCAGAATAATGTCAAAAATGCAGCAAACACAGCCCTGCCCTCAACCCGTAGGTCACAAGAAAAGCAGCAAATCTCGGAAAGCCCAGTTGGTGCACACAGGCAGTGTTTGACATGTTCACTGAGAGACTGATAAGCCACATTGTCGCTGATTGAATTCACGTGAACAACGGAGATCAAATGAAACGACGCGATAAGATCATCGTAAGCCTTTTGACCTCAGGGGCGGGGGATCTGTCATAGTGGTTCCACATCCAGTCCTGACCCCAGTTGAACCAGCAGCTTCATAGTTTGCTGTCTCAGATCAGCACGTCTTCACTGCTGCTCTCAAGTTATGCCTTCCTTGTTGACAAACGTCGAAGAATAAGGCCATTAACTATTCATGTACATGTGTATGGGTTTTGTGGAGTACGTAGTTAGTGCGCAGTGGGTTGGCGGTAATGAGACATTTGCTCCCAGGCTTTCTCCCCCAGCTTGTACCTGCGAGCAGCAGTATCTGCATTGTGTGTGGTGACGCTGGCTGCAGTGCTCTCATCAGTCATGGCCTGTCCTCTGCGTAGTCACAGATATTTCACAGACGTATAGCACATTCTGCTGTTCTCCCCGCCCCGCCTCCGACTCCGAACCAGAACCTGAAGCTTAACGTCCTTCCAGTGACAAGGAGAGTTTGTGTGTTTTTACCGGTAAATCTTTAAAGGCGTTTAAGTGGAGGTTATTTTTTTTTACGCGTGTGTGTGTAATCTGTGCTCGTCTTTGATTCGAACGCATTTTCTAGTTAGCATTTAGAGGCTGCGCTGAGCTTTCTGGCTCAAAGTCAGAAGCAATCAGTCATCTCCTCTGCCCTCCTGACACATTGTTTTAGTTCTCTGTTCCCTTTGCAGCGCAGTCAAATTTAGCTTTCAGCCAGAGGTCTTTTCCTGCAGTTTAGAAATGCAGTCTGTTGAGCAGCGGCCCCAGCAGCGCTGTGCAGCGTTAAATCAGCCAAGCACCTTTTTAGAATTCACCCCGGCTCCGCTCCACAAATCCAGAGCCCCGGCACCTTTTCATTTAGCTGTTAAGTAACGCTCTCACACAGATTGTCCCGATGTTTGAACGATTTGAGTGCACTTTAGATGTTGCAGTCAGAAATCAACAGACAAAAAAAGGAAAAGAATCTAATTTGTGAGTCTGTACATGATCGTAAAGTATCGTCGGCGATGCATCACAGTGCCATGGAGGGGACTGGTTACACATGGAGATAGATGCTGAAAGCATGTCTGTGTTACCTATGACTAATATGACAGGTGGTGGAGGGGGACGTGACAATATTCAGGCTTGTGGGAGATGATGCTACACCTGGGCACAGACCTGCTGCACTCACTGTCTTGAAATATTCCAGCATCATAAAGGGATTCAAATATATTTAGGTCGAGGTGTTATGACTCATCCATCCCATCCATCCATCCATCCACTCATCCGCCCTTCTGTATGGGGGTCACAGTCTCCTAGGGGAAATTTCCATATTTAGGAGGAAACCAGAGTAGTAGAAAACATACACATGGAGAACATGCAAAATCCATATAGAATGACAGTCTGCCTGACTGGGACTCTAACAAGGGACCTCCTTGCAAAACCTCAGCGAATTTTCAGTTTCCAATTGACCGAAACATGCCTGTTTTTGGATTCTGGAGGAAATTGGTAAAAACCTAAACGGGCAGGGGGCGGGAGCTCCACAAAAGGCCATTGATTTGGGCTGCCAAGATCTGAACTGGGGACCTGTTTCCAGTATGGTCAACGGTGAGCGGTTAACGGTGTCAACCACTCATACACGGTGTGGTCGTTTTGACTCATTGCTGGACAAAATAAACGGTTTTCCTTTGAGGCGAGAGGCGGACTGTCATCGCCTGTCATCGCGTCCATCATGTCTTATCACAGCTCGTACGCCACGCCATGTGTGAGGAGAGTTGCTCAATGCCACTCTTGGTATCGCTTGTGTGAGGGTTGGTCTGGATATGTGTGTGTGTCATTGCATTTCAAAGGTTTGTCTTTTGATTTTTGATTTTTCTTGTGGTTAACTGATGATGTGTGACTCATTATTTCAGCTCCATTTGACCTCAAGTTGTCACTCCTACGCCATGCAACCAGACGGTGTGTTCTCTGGCCTAGACCGGATCTGTTATGCTTCAGCCTATGTAGGGTGTCATATTTTGTCTCGGTATGATAACAAACAGTCGTGGCTTATTTCCCCAGCAGTTCCTTATGGACTGGAGCTCCCTTCCTTTCGAGAGCAGATGAGGTTTGTTGTTCCACCCAGCTGTAAATCTGGCCCCTGGCCCAGTTAGTTTTGAGTCCTGTGAAGATGTGGGAGCCAGGCCAGTGAGCTTTGCACCGCCATGCTGGCCCGGGCTGTTCCATCTATGTGGTGTTTTCTCATGGCAGCTGCGTGTGGGTCACACACTTAGCGGGACGGTTCAATAAGCAGAGCTGTGGCCTGAGCTGCGACGGTGCAACTCAACACGTCTCGTCTCATAAGTTGCTGACGTTATAATAATGTGCTGGCCTTTTCTCCCGATAGACAGATTAGCTGCAGTTCCCAACAGAAATCTGTGAGAAGGCTTTATTCGGCGCGACAGAGTCCTAGCGTGACTACCAAGAGCAGAACTATAAGGATATAAATGCCTGATGGTCATCTGTGTGACTCACGCACGCCCTCATTGACTGACCACAGAAATCTGCTGCGAGGCTCCATGTTTGGAGCAGTCTGGGGCTGCCGGGATAATATTGGAAATAAATGAGATGTTTGTGTGTGTGTGTGTGAAGGCTGCCTGTGATGTGTGAGAGCGATGGGAGCATCAAGTCCAGAACAACAGGAAGGGACACGACGAGAAACGAGTTGCAACTCTTGATTAGGGTCATTGTTAATCTTCCCATTATCCTCTTTTTTTTTTGTAAAATGTGTGAATTTCCAGTGTGATTTCCCATTTGGCAATGAGGGGTATTGTTGGATAGCGTTGTTTCCTCACAGTTATAAGGTCCCTGGGTTGAATCCCAGTCAGGACCAAGCACCTTTATGCATGGTCTGCATGTTCTCCCAGTCTCTGTGAAGACTTTTTTCAGGCACTCTGGTTTCTTTTTACAAAACATGGACGTTTGGGTCAATTGGAGACTCTAGAGACTCTAGAATTCGTCCCTGTGAATGGTGTGTATACCTTGCGATGGACTGGCAACCAGTAAAAATGATGCTCTTTGTTCATGCCCGAACCCAAAGCGGTTTTTATTTTCTCTGGACATACGAGATTGACAATAATCAGCGAGGTTGCCAAATCAAATCAAACCATTCACTCATAGTTGTAGCTCCCAGGAGTGAATGGTGCACCGCATCAGCCGTCCTGGAAATGTGGCAAGATAAAGCGGCCACAATGAGAAAGCGAATCTCACCATGTGCTGCTGATATATAAAACTGCGGCTTCCTAATTAGAAGGTAGCAGCCAGTGTGCGTTCATGTCCCTGGATCCATCTGCTTGGATCAACTACGAACACAAAGTCCAGTTTTCCATATGGAGTAATATGGAGTTAGACTGTGTAACAGTCTAATTAAGATGGAAATCTGTACGATATGTTAGATTTGCTGCCCCAACACAGAGACCTCTTGGGGAAATCCAGTAAGTCTTTCCGACTGATGTGTGAATGTTGAACCCATCAGGACAGACGTGAAAATGTGAACAGCGCTGAGAATGTCTGGAAGTTGAGGAGCTAAAAATATGCCGACCTAGACACATTCACAACAACCACACTTCTTTAAAATAAGCCATATGTGTGTTGTTTGTTCTAAACAAAGTCATAACAGCGCTTCTTGTAACCTTCGCAGCACCTTGGTTGTGACGTAATGCCCATATGTCCCGTCCATATATATCTGTTCAAGGTGTTTTTGTCGTTTATACACAAGATAAGCGTCTTTGTCTCGGTCAACAAAACGCTGCTGTGAGGGCCTGTTGGGAGCAGCGGCGGTGGAAACTTCAGGCCGCAGCAGCCTCGCTTCATGGGAAGTTAGTTTGCTGATGGAAGCTGGTTTCAGTTGGACTGATGAACACAGCAGCTGACAGAAAAATAAGGGCAAATCAACGACTCTCTGCCTTCACTGGCTGTCACAGTTTTCGTCAGTGGAGGGTGAAAGAAGAAGCTTCAGCACCATGAGGGTTTAATATATGTACGCAACTCAGTCTTTCATATTTAGATGTATGGGATCTGTGTTTCCATACACTTTAAGGCGTCATATGTAAACGTTTCTGTTCTTCTTACAGCCCTGATGTTTTTGTTAGCTGACAGATTTCAGCACTGATGTGGAGTGAAGGTGTCGCCATACGCTTGCTGGGGGAAAATAAGGAGACGGTGTCATTTGCTCACAGGTTTGACAACAAAGAGGAAAAAAGAAGACACAAAAAAGGGAAATGAAGACAAATATGACGATGGTTTTGAGCTCTCCCTGTCACATGACATGGAAAGCTATGTAAAAATAGTCATGGAAAACTGCTCGTAATTCTGCCGCTCTTATTATCTGATTGGGATTAAAGCCAAGGATAAAAGGTAGCATAGAGGGAGAGGAGGAATGGAAGAGAGGGGGTTAGCGAGGAGCGGGGGATGAAGATGAACAGGGACAGAGGTTGCAAGATGAAAGCAGACACTCAGTGGTCTATGTAGTCAGACTGGAGAACACTAGATGAAGATAAACTCTGATAAAACCGCTTTTAAGGACCGAGGTAAGACATAAGAGCTGTGTCCAGAACCACCCCCCCATTGTGTACCCACTACTACTGCCATCTAGGGGGCATTCTCCTAGGAGTATTCAGTGAGCTCACTGGTAAAATGATAAAACATTTTAGGATGCCGCTTCAAATGGCAGCTAAATATCTAATTTCTGTGCCAAAATGATGCCAAATAAATACAGTTTTTGTAATCTATCCATATCATGCACAGTGTATTTTACCTTGAAATGATAAAAAAGGGTCTCCCGCAACTTTCATTTCATATTTCTGCTCACCCACAAGACATGCCAGCCTATATTGCTTCATTAGTGACCATCAATTGAAACTCAAATACTCAACTTTGAGGGTTATACCGTCTGATGCAAGGATCAGAAACCCCTGTCTTGTCTGTATGGAGCGTAGGAAGTTGGCAAATGTCCATTCTCTAATGGCGATCAAACAATTAATCCGGGCCAGTCGTTTATCTGCTGTATTATGTAGACTTATAATTGAATGTCATCAGCATAACTATTACTGACATAATAGAAACAAGTATAGAGGAAAAAGCCTGAGGAACACCACGAGGAAGGGGAGTAGTTTTATGCATGCAATTTATACAAACAAACTTCTGTAGAAAACCTCTTATCTGAAAGATAAGAGTTTCCAGTCCGGACTCCAACTCTTAAGCCTCTTCATCAAGATTTAGTGATCAACAGTGTTGAAAGCTGTGCTGAGGCCTAGCAGCATCAGGACAGAGCATTCACCCACATCAAGAGGACGTCATTAACAAAACGGAGCACTCAGCAAAAGCCCATTATGGCGAGTAGTGAGTGATTTCAGACACGGCCTGGGAGGAAGAATGAGAGCAACTCGACACTGGCAGCTTGTGAAAGAGGAAAAAGAAGAGAAGGGCAAGGTGGGGAGGATGTGAGAGACCCGGGTTTGGTCCTGATGATTGCCGACCACCTGACTGGCATTAGACGATCACGTACTCCCTCTGCTACTGCACGGCTACCCACGCAGGCGTATACATCACATGCCCAGGGCTCCCGAGTTCCCACAGCTGTCCCCTGACCATGTAGTGGACCCAGACGTAATGAGACTGACACCGTACGTGTTTCTACAGAGAGAGAGAGAGAGAGAGAGCGCGAGTGAAGTGCAGTCAGTCCCGTCTCTGGACCAACTGGTATTTCAGCCTCTTTTATGACTGTGTGGTTCTGCCGAAGGAGTTCTAGCGAGTTTGGCAAAAAAAACAAAAAAAAAACAAAGCGTAAAACTGAACCGTGTTGAGTGCTGCGTTATCTGGCACAGCGCTGTGTGGGCCCGTCAGATACATGCAACGGGACATTCCTGGTAGACTGCATTGTGTAACATGAAAGCTGCGTTTCTGCCGTGTAAAGATAAGATAGCTGCAGCCAGGCCGATGTATTTCCAGCGCTGAAACGCTCGGGCCGTCTTCTGACTTCTCGTAAGCCGCTCACCTCATTAAATGTTCCAAACTGGACTTCCTGGATCATATTTCATTGTCCCACCAGTGACCTTACCGAGTCAGACTGGGAAAATGCTGGGCTGCCTTTGGTCTGAACCCCCGCTTTGGACTTGACTTACCGAAACTCAAAAAACTGTATGCAAATTCACCTGAATGATCTCTTACCAATCCTTAAATAAAATAATACAATCAGTGATGTAAAGTCCATGTTTCTTCCCTTTAGACTTCCTGCTAGTTGATTTTACAATGATTCTTTCATTTCCACCTTTGAGTTGATGCTGGTATCCATTCTGTTTTATTCATAGTCACATTTTTGGAGCGGCATCTAACTACAGTGGAGATTAGCCCGTCGGCTGGTATGCAACCTGCAGCTCTGCAGAAATGCTGCGAGGAAAAAAGCACAACGCACTCAGGGCTTGGCCAAAACAAACTCTGCCGGGCACTCGAAAGAAACCTAAAGCAATTTATTTTGATTTTCATCAGGACGTGGTCGGCATGCAGAGGTTGACAAATGAGCTGACTTATGACGATAGCTCAGTGAATGTTGACAGTAGATTTAGTCACTCAGTGAAAAATGTCAAACCCTGCATTCAGCATTTTAGCTCGTACACATCAACCTTTGACTTTGATATGCAGAACAAACAAGAAATCTAAAAATATGACCCTAACAGTATTATACTAAACATAACATCACAGCAAGGAAGTCCTGGGCTCCATTTATGCATGTTAACTGAGGAAAAGATAATACAAACAAGAATAAAATGCAAACTTTCTGCAAAGTACAGCCAGACATTAAGCTGTGCCTTTTCTAAGTACACAAACATTCAACTGAAAACTCTTAAAAAATGTTGTTTACCCCTGTTTGTGTCATTTCTGCATAAACATGAGCATAAGACCAGTCGCTTTAATGCGACTCTACCTCTCTAAGAATATAGGACAGTTAAATCCCACATCTTGAGGAATTGTTCCCTCTGAGGGTAGTGCTGAGCGGAGCTCCTGGAGTTAGTTTACGTCATGTGTGCGTCATGAACCGTGACATCACTGTCCTGCAACAAACATATCTCCAAACCCCTGAGTTAGTCGGATTGTGGAGGCAGGTTAAAGCCTTTTGAGGCTTGGCTTTTTAAAAAACAAAACAAAAGAAAAAGACACTGTCTCCTTCATATCATCTTTACATCACGTTTATAAGCCATGGGAGCCGCCTGTGACCACCAGTCGCTCAGAAATGAGGAAAAACCTTGAGGTTTCTGCAGGACACAAAGGCAAGGATAATCCAGTTATGACTCACATAATCCCACTGACAGTTTGGTGTCAAGATATAAAGTGTTTGTCTCCTCGTGGGTGGAGGTTAGGGAAAAGAGAGACGGGGTTTGGGGAGAGGGAGAGAGGATGAAGAATGTATGAGATTAAGCAGAAGAGAATGGCGATGGAGACGAACGTGAAAGAGGGGTTTTAGCGTAATATGTGTGAATAAAAAGGCAGCAAACGGAGGAGGGACAGAAGAGGGAGGACAACGGAGAAGAATGACAAAGTAAACAAAGACAATGGCGGTGAGAGCCACACACACGGACGGTCAGACCTCCAGATTTGTGGTCAGGCTGTTGCGGTGCAGCAGTCTGCATGAGGTGATGGCCACAAGCCGTGTGTCTGGATGAAGGGAGGAGGGAGGGAGGGGAGGGAGGAGAGAGGAGGGAGGGAGGGAGGGAGGAGAGATGGGAGAGAGAAACCACCCCTGGCTGAGTGCAGGCCATGGCACCTAGGGTTCAACTGTGGGGCTAAACAGTGCTGCCCTCCTTTCCATTAAGCTCTGTGTGTTATGTTGGGGAAACTCACACCTGTGCACATGCTGAGCCGGCCCACCCGCCGCACGCCCATTCTCTAGGGCTCAGGAGAAAGAGTGGAAAAATGTATTTTTCTTCTAGAAATCTGCAAAACCTAACCGTCTCGATTAAAGACCAGGAACAGAAACGCCTCTCAGATATGACTACGACATTTTACAAATACTTTTTTTAGTATTTACACGGAGTCAGCTTCAAACAAGTCCACATATGCATGTGTGAACAGAGGAAACTGGACTTTTCCTAAATCTGAAAAGTTAATAAAACCGTGGAAACACAACACGTTTTGAAAAACGAAGCTTCGTGAAAATGGAGTGCCTGTGTGATGAGATGTGATGTTTGAATGGAAACGCCTATACTTTATGCTTGTGTTTTGCAGCACTGTAATGGAATCAAAACTAGGGATGCGTGACCCGAGATTGACCAAAGCACTAGGTGCATTTGAACATGAGGGACAGTGTAGCCATAGCTGATCACGTTTAGTTGATTTCCCATCACAAGCAGCTAAACAAGTGGAGCCTTTTAAGGCTGAATGCTGTCAGAAAGCAGCCCCTCACTCGGTGCCCTCTGCTCGCTGTCTGGGGGTTTGTGTGCAGTGAGCTCATGGGTAAAACGACACTTTCGGACGCAACTTCACAGAGCCGTGAATGACCTCATTTCTGTCGCATAGAGAAAAAGGTGCCAAATCAATGTCAGCTGCTGGGATTTACAGACTCCATATGCAAGCGCATTCGTGTGTCCAGCCCATTGCTGGGCTTTCATTCATTCATAGAAGAGGAGTATAAGTCTCATAGTTTATGAGAGTCCTGGTGTCAGTCTTTGACTTTTGTTTCCCACACAGCAGGACGTCAGCGGTCCTTACCTAGGTTTCTGCATGTGTTGGTTTTTGTGTGAAAATAAGCGGTCTCCCTAGGTGGTGAGGGAAAACATGGCGAGGGCACATGAGCTGATGGGAACGTTGGCTGAAACAACCTGAGCCCTTGACTTCTCTCTCTCTCTCTCTCTCTCTCTCTCTCTCTCTCTCTCTCTCTCTCTCTCTCTCCACTTGCTGACTGCTTAATCTCTGGAGTAACAATGGCGAACACTTCTGTAGTGATCCTGAATTCTTTCCTTGAGACCGAGCTGCGTTTTCACTGTCCGCCGGTGAAGTTATCGTTGCCCCACAGCCAGGGGCCACATGATGCCTGCGAGTTTCTCTGTGTGTCTGGGGCCACAATGTGTCAACAGCTTATATTTGTTAGAGGACCGTGAACAGGATGTCTGCAGGGTATTTAAAAAAAAGTAAAGTTGGTAAAGCAATTTTGGAAAATTGACCTTACTTTATGAAAAAGGACTTAATTGTGATTTTATGAGGTATTTAATTTTGATCATATTCAGGCTCTTTCCAAGTACTTTGCCTGCAAAGTCTGGTGTGTTTTTATCGCGGATTAAAAGTATCAGTTGTTGTGATCAAAGGTACATTTTAATTAACTTTACCTTTGGTATTTATTTATACTTTAGAGCTTTTTATTCTTTAGAGCCCAGCTTATCTGAGTTCTGTTGTATGGTTCAGTTCGATAGATGTAACTGTAAACGAGAGATGTTTAGTTAAAGTTAAAGATGTGTTCCAGCTTGAGATGGTGACAAGGCCTTTTAAAAAAAAGTCTTGAAAAGGTATTGAAACGACCTCAAGGATTCCTGCAGGTACCCCGATTAGAGCGGCTAATGCAATTGATCCATTAATCCTTCATCTTTGTGTCTTAGCGGCGTAGCAGGGGTCTGCTCCAGCCTCTCTCTCCTCAGCATTACCAGAGCTAAAGCCGTGAAATACAAGCTGGACAGGTCTCCAGTTCATCGCAGGACACACTCACACACACCATTCACCCTCACACTTACACCCAGGGGAATTACAGTCTCCAGTCGGCCTAAACATGCATGTTTGTGGACTCTGAGAGACGCGCTGTGTTGCCCACGTCCGAGTCAATCTTTCATGTGGTAAATTGAACAACTAGAAACAGCTAGAAGGATGTAAGGATGAGAGTCATTCTACTGCTCTTATTGATTTGTTTGTGTCATGGTTTGCTGCCGGTGCTTTATATATATGGTTGTTTACGTTGTAGTGGGTGGGTGGAGGGGGGGTGGGGGGGGTGGGGGGAGGTGGGGGGTGCATGCTGTGGCAGCGTGTGGGCTCCAGCCCTGACCTTGACTCGCTCCGCCGGCTCGGCGCAGCCACTGCAGTCCTCGGTGCAGTCGGCGGTCAGGCCCGCGCACACTGAGGGCCCATTGTCCCCAGGCAGCCAGTGCTCCGGTGGCGTCGTGAAACACTGACTGACCGCTCCACTATCTGACCCCCCCCACCACCACCACCACCACCACCACCCCCTGAGGCGAGAAGCGAATCAAAGAGGTCGACTGTCCTACTGTCCCGCTAATACCAGCGCGGAGTGAATGACTTGCCGTCTGGCTGGCCCGGTCCTCGGCCCCCAGCAGCTGCATTGACTAACCGGCGGCGCTTGGAAGAGACTGCATCAGCAAGCAAGCGCATCACGGTTGAGAGGACGGAGGCCGTCAAAGTCAAAACCAGCCGAATGTGCAGCCGCACACGTGTCTGCACGCATCGGGAGCGCGACGGGCAGAAAATTCTGCAAACCGCCACCCGGGTCTGCAAGTCTGGCACGCTCGGTTGGCTCAGGCTGCGGGGCCTTTGAAACGTCAGCTTATTATGCAAGTATGCATATTAGCAAATAACGCCAGTTGCGCAAAGTGCACTCGTAAGGCCAAGCGCGCCTCAGTCTCATTGATTTCCTACACATGATGGATGGAAAATCAGAAACTGCTGTCGGCACGTCCAAACAAAAGTGTCTTTGAGGAGCTGTTCAAAGCTCACGGCAGACGAGCACATCTGTAGCTCGTCCGTGTCTGGTGACGCTGATGGACAAACTGAGACAGCGGCTTCAGATACTGATGAGCTACATTTGTATTTGTGTGTCCGTCTCACAGCAAGGAGCCTCATGGAAGATGTGTGAACTCCAGCACTCTAGTTTGCTTCCACTTTTAGCCAAAAACATGAAATAAGGTCAATCTGAGACTCTAAAATGTGGATTTAAAGCCATGGATAAGTGCTTGAAAACGCTGTGAAAGGTGGAAGCGGATAGCTAAATGTGATGTGTTGGCAGGCTGGTCGAATCCTCCTTTTTGTGGGTAATGTTTTGGCTCCCGGTTCGACCTTTTGCGTCGGAGGGTGCCTGTCTATATTAAGAGAATGTTGTTTGACTGGTTAATCCAGGCTCCGGCTCCACATCCACCGTCCTCCACCCTTTTTAACTGTCCATGACCAGGACACTTCCCATTTCCTCCTTTTATATTCACCCTCGAGCCTCCCCCTCCCGGTGTTGTTCATGTGAAGTGTGGTGGCGTCCTGGCACGAGGCTCCTCTCTCAGACGTGACTCTGGACTCGTAGTTGTTGACTGGATGGGAGGCTGGATTCAAGTCTAATGCTTTTGTGTGACTGGATGTTTGATTTGTGACTAGGAACTGAAATTGTGATTTTACAAAGTGCAGAGCTTTTCCTATCCCAAAAGCATCACTTTGAAGACTGCATTCATCTCACGTTAACACTGGTACTCAATTTCAGAGGCCATAAATATGTAAAATGTCAGTTGTGCGATTAAAAAAATGGTAATGGAAACACCTAAATCTCTTAAAATCTGTCAGATAACGCTTAAAGACTAATTAGATCAAGTAAATTGGGGGTCACATGATCAGTTAACTCTCAGACTATGCCAGACTGTCTGGATTGAAGAACAAACAGAACTTTTCTAAACAATTAAGAAACCTATAAAATACCATGGAAACACAAACTGTTTTGACTGTCCATCTTCCTCAAAGTGGAGTCCCATGGGACAAGATTATACAAGAGTGATGGAATGACGCAAGTCGAGACTTAATGAGAATTATGAGCTCTATGCTAACGACCCTTCAATTCGATTGCACAACATGTGCAATCGAAGTTTGTCGTGAAATTACTGTCTGGATTATAATCATATCTCTGTATTGTGTCTGCAGGCTTTTAAGGAGATGCTGTATGCTGCTCAGGACCAGGCCCCGTCTATTGAAGGTATTGACCCGCACGCACGCACGCACGCACGCACGCACGCACGCACGCACGCACGCACGCACGCACACACACACACACACACACACACACACACACACACACACACACAGACACCCAAACATGCATAGACAAACACAAACAAGAACATCTGCTCCATTATTAGGTGACTGGTTGCCTCACAGTAGCTAAAAAAAGCCCTGTGGCCCTGATGTTGTGGTTTGAAAGAGGAAGTTGCAAAAGAAAAGCAAATCGTTCTTTCTTAAAGGGCCACGCCAGTTGTTTTGCTCAGTTAGCACAGTGAGCCAGGTCTACTCAACTACCGAGCTGCACGTGCACGTTGAAATCAACTTGTAGAGCCAATTTTAATGTCGCATCAGCTCTCATATGTACGGGTCTTAAATGTAATGAATGTAGAAAATGGTGCATTTACACCACATCATTTGACAGTGCATCCGTAGTGTAATGTATGCTGATGGATGTTGATGATGTTGAGTATCATATTTGTGATATAGTATTGTAAGGGCAGGTTTACCATCTGCATATTTGATTACAATATCCCAAGGTCAAAATACAGCCGTGTGCTGTGACCCCAGTTACCTCCTTCCTTTTATTAAAGTCTTCATTTAATATTCAGATTATTCAAGTACACACTGCTACATCAATAATACTAATGCGGCCACGATGGTGATCTCTGTTGGGTTATGTGATGCACAACAATGGCCAGTTCTTGTGTTGTTGTCAGGACCGGCAGGCGCAGCTCTTCACCTCCAGCCGCTCAATCACTTTTTACGTCGGGCCACCTCATCCTGCATTATTGCTTAATTATGTGTCTTTGTAAAAATACACCGACAACAGCCACGGTATGACCAAAATTTAAGGCCTTAAAGAGTCCCAAATTGTCTCAAAACCAGTTATCAGAGGCCTTATTTTTCATCATGTAATGACAGGCCTCTTCGTGCCCCTGCACCGCTCTCTCTCAGAGCAACACAACACAGCCTAACTACCGACTCCGTGTGTCTTTTTCCTCGCACTTTCATCTGCTGTTGATTTATTTTCAGTCGGGCGTACAATGTAACGGACCATAAACTTCAGAACAAATCACAAGACAATGTCATGTTTTTACTGAGGTATCAAAAAAACAACACGCTTGAGCTTACAAAACATGGCAGTCTAAGCCGGACTCAGCCTAACCATGCCTGCAGAGATTATTATTTTTCACAGCCACAATTATCACAAATACTCCACATCATATTCACACGATGATTCCCGGCCGCTTTACTAGAACCCTGTCACAAACACAGTCTTTGTCTTAGTTTGGAGCTCAACTGGACCTCTCTCTCTTGTTTTCGAGTCATCTAGTACTCTAGTAGTCCTAATTCATAGACTGGAGGTCGAACGAGGTTTACGCAACACCTTTCGCACCCTCGTTCCACCTGTTTCTGCTCTATTTGCTGAAACGTGACACCTTCGCCCAAGTGACACAGCCGGGGGTGATCAGGCTTGAACTTGTCTTGGAAAACCTCTTTTGCTCCGTGCTTGTACCAGTTAAGCACCCTGAATCACTTCCCCGATGGCTCTTGATGAAGCTTCTCTGGGTCCCCCGCTCCTCTCTTGGCCACTCCACACTGTTTCCCCATCCTCCATCCACTGTAGTGGCTGGACTACCAGGACTACCTCCTTTGCTGGGACCAACAAACCCCAGAGTAGTTGTATCCATCGTATCCATGCCCGACTCACACCTGTAAGTCGTTAAAATCAATTCAAGAGAAAATGCCTGTTGTGTGGGAGTATTTCACTGTCTCGGAGAACAATCTCTGACATGCAGTTTGCGAGAAGTGATATTTGTTTCAAGAAAGGACCTTTTTATGCATCACATCTAATCAGACATTTGAAAAACAGACATGAGGCGGTGTCCAGCGATTACCTATAGCCAGCAGAAAATGAAGAGATAGGGCTGTTCATCATGGAAGTTATTAAAGGTCGTTACATAAACGTCTGATAGAAGATGCTATGATGACAGGCTCATCGACGTAGTTTCATTGTGACAGTTCATTGGTTTCCTTTACACAATCTTCTTAGTCATTTTCCTATACAGTATGGTTGCTCATACAGTTTGGTGTTTAATGGAACCATAACATGTTGGTCTCACTTTACCCCAACACAAGTAGCTTCTGTCTTTTGTTTCTCTGTATCCGACTCGTCCACACTGACTGCAGCCTGTTAAAGTCACAGCTTTGTTGTGGAGCCTCTTTGTTTTTTTTATATATGTTGGCAAACCACCAGGACAGCCCTGTGCCCAGTCAAATAAAGGCTTCCTGTAATTAAGTTCATATTATAAGGGTCATTTCTCCATTATACGACAGATGGTGTCTGTTCTCTAATTGCTGATTGAAGTGTTGAATTGAGAGGCACGGGCTAAATTTAACCCCCTCAGCACTCAATGTTGCTTAACTTCCTAATCTGTCCGGATTATATAATGAGGACATATCTCCTTCTCTCTTTTTCCATTGAGTGGCTATCACATAATTAGCTATTGTACGTTGGATTGACTAACTGTCCCACATGATAGCCACTGTGATCAGCTAGTTGTTTATTAGTTGGTCATAGTTCGAGTAAACAGTGATGATCTAGTGACATGGTATTCACTGATCTATTCATAGGATCCCGAATGTTATCTAGTATGAAAGATAGCAAGATGTGCCCCGTCTCCAAATTACACATCACAGCAAAGACTTCGTCTTAAATCACTGTCAGTGCTCACCATACGGTATGCTGCAGTGCTACAAATGTGGTAAACAGTTGAAGCAATTGCTTTTGAAGTTATAAATAAACTCCCAACGTAATTGCTGGCGGGAATGTCATTGCCATAGCAGGACAATGGTGAGCTGTGAAACTCGTCAGGTGCTCCAAATGTGTGTGTGTGTTTCTTCTCTATTGGTTTAATAGAGAGAGTAGGAAAGATAAAATCTAGTGTAAGTGTTTATTCATGTCTTAGTGAAATGAGCTACTTGTCTCGAGCTTTTATTGTGAAAGGTCAGAGACATGCTAGTCCATGCAACATAGGTCCGTGCTCCTCTTACGCTGAAGCACATTTGTCACCCGCAGTGATGGTGTGAATCACAGGTTGTTCCATCTGACTCAGCTGACTAATAAATAAGTGCACCTAACTCATTGTGCTGCACGCACTATATTATTCATTTCTTCCCCTCCCGCCACTCAGAGGGTATATTAAGTTCCTTTTATTTACAGTTGGCTGCAAGTGTCCTGCAAAGACCTGCCGGTTTCCGGCTCTTGTTTTTACCACCCGTATGGCTTGAACCCCCCCAGATAGTTCCACCTGCAAGAAAACTTGCAGAAACGCTGTTACGCTGTTAAACCGTAATACAGTGTTACATGTACAGGAACGACCCGAGTCCATGAACAGGTATTTTAGCTTGTTACATCAGTCCTCCCGCCCCACAATGATGCGTCTTTGACTCTCGCCCACTGTCCCTCTCCACGTTTGTCTCCTCTTCTCCGCATGTATCACCCCAGACAGAATTATGTAACGTTATGCCGGGTTTTAGCTTCGCTATCGAGGGTGCTTGTGAAACAATGGGATAGGAGAGCTCACAGAGGCGCAGCGAGGACCCTGCTCTGCTTGTTCCGGTGTTTTCCGGGAAATGTGTCTCAATTAGGGTTTTGCACAAACCTCTTTTCCAACTGTGCAGCCCGAGGTACACCTCCCCATCGTGACTAAATACTTAAAACAATTTGCATGTACTGGCGGTTGATCCATGGAAGCATTACGACTGTATAGACTTGTAACAGTAGTGTAATAGTGAGTGCAACTTTTAGCTGCCTGCTAGTGAGTGTGACTAGTTGACTCTTGGCACACACACTCACACACCAAGTCCAGACTAGCTCACACAATGAGCTGTGATGGTGTGATCTACCAGCAGTGTAAGTGAGAACACGGAGTGAAAACCCCAGTTTGCTAGTAGCACCCCTCGTCCAGGCGACCTGTCATTGCTGAACAGCAGAAGCGGCCACAGACACGTCACGTAATGAGCTTCGCAGACGGCGAGTCTGAAAGCTTTGACGATTCTCAGATCTGAGATGGAAACTAGGTGAAAGTCAACAAGTTTTGTTTCCATTACCCTTAGAAATGTGCAAAACCCAAATATCGATTCAAACTGACTGTTTTTGACAAGATGGCAGCACATATATGGACAGAGAAGAAGACTATCTTCCTCAAAGTGGAGTCTCAAAGAATGAGATGTTACAAAAATGTTGGGATCTTATGGGACTAGACTTGACAAGAATGTCCATTCATATGCAAATAAACTCGTGTCTAGGTAACTATTAATAAAGAGATATATTCCAGGACATGATTCTCTTTCCTGTGTCTTACTGGAGCTCCTGTCCAATCCATCAAACCATCGTCCTGTTTCATCCTGTGCTTGTATAAAAGGAATAATAATGAAGAGGGGAGCTGCTTCATGGTGACGCTGCCCTGATCTGATCTCAGGAGCTCTGCCGGACTCTCCAGCAGCTGAGCCAGTCACGTCCTGACAAACTGTTGCTCATAGTGAGCACTCACTGTGACATTCACATTCACAGTTTACTGCTATCCAGGTCACCTGTCCGTCCCCTGCACACGCACGCACACACACACACAAACACACGTAGACACTGCCCATGCTGCCGTCCCGACCTTCATGTCCTCTCCTGCTTTTAGCTTCGTTTTGTCTTTTCTCGTGCTGACACAGGCCGAGGTGCACCCGCGACGACTTATTTTTCACGTCCCTGCACATTCCCATCTGCGCTGTCCAGCCTGGGAATGTTTTGTTTTGTTTCGTTTCGTTTTATCTCTGGCCGGGCACGCTCGGTCGCCTCGGAAGTGCTTGCCGCACAGCGCCGGCTCGATCCAAGGAAGGAAATGAACCCACGCGGTCAAATGGCTGCTCCTTCCAGCTGCTCCTTCCACCTGCACGGCTACATTCTTGGTTGGTTGGCTGAAGAGGTCGTTGGCAACACTTGAGCGTTTCAATCTCCACCCCCAGTCGACTCGTTTTCCAGTCTCCAGCCCAATTATGAATGAGTGTTGGGGCAAATCTAAAATCATCCATCAGCTTTATTGTGGTATGTAGCGGAGGGCGGATTGATCCAGAACGTCGATAACTGCAGCTGTATCGTAACTGATCGATACCGGTGGAATGAGATCAATACTTTAGGTTCGTTTTCTCTTCCGTGTGCACTGTTTGCGTTCTCATCAGAGGAGACTTGACTGCCCGTGCCTCTGCTCCTGCGGCTCCGAGTGAAACCAAGCCCAGTGGGTAGTAATGGTTGAGGCTTCGACCAGCTATGTGTGTGTGGGGGAGAAGGTTGACAGACAGGAGAGCTCTACCAGTGACCCATAGTGTGAGGTGATGGTGCGTACATACTCGCTCTTATTGGCCCTCTGAGTCGGGCCGTGAATCATGAGGGTTGTCAAGGGGGGGAGGTAAATCTGAACCACTTCTCCGTGACACAGAATGGCAAAGGTATAAATAAAAACACGGCCTCTCAGGCCCTGTGTTTATTTGGTATTGGATCGGTACCAACACTTGCATTATGGCACACAGCGTTTCTGTTTTATTCTGGTCTAATAGCTCGTTTTGGATGCATTGTAGTCTGTGTTTCAGCCGGTCTAATACGTTTTAAATGAGTGTCTGGAAGCAGTGCCTTGAAATGAGATCCACGCATTATTTGAAGGCCTGCATCAGCCTGTAATGATGGAATGAAAAAAACAGGTCTTTTTGGACAATTCTGCATCTGGGACACTCCGCGATGTTCCAACAAAAAGTCTAGCACATCAACGTTTGTTTTTGTTTTGTTTTTTTTCCGATCCTAGTTTGACATCTCCACACAATGTGGGCCCTGACGTTGATCAATGGGATGACGCAGTCGGCTCTGACGCATGAACATGGCGAAGAGAAAGAGATGTGGGGAGATGACTGATAGTTCCTTGTCACACCTCTCCTGTGACCTATGACCTATGAGCGCCGGGTCATGATCAGTCATGCGAGTTGAGAATTTATACGACCGCGATTGTTTCTTACGTGGTGACTATCAAGAAAGACAAAAAAAAGTGAATGTAGTCTGATCTTTGTTCAACTATTTTGTCAGTGGAGTAGTTGGCTTCACTGGTTAGAAAAGACAGATTTTCTGCTCTGGGATTTGTCATCGTTCGAGCCTCGTCTGTATTGTTAAACCCACATCCTCACCTGACGGTCGACAGCTCTGACTTTCTCCAGACGGAAGAGGCCCTCGTGAAACAGTGACGGCGTGTTATCCTCTCTAATGAGGACGCTGGAAAGAAAGTCCAGGGTCAGGGGTGAGATTCTTGAACGCGCTTACTGCCGCAACCACTGAAAGTAACACACATCCAGGAATCTCGAGCGAGCTCAGTTTGCCTCGAAATGACTCAGTCCTGTTCTCGTCTTGGAACAAGCATCTCGGAGCACGCAGCCCCGGCCCCGACGTGCAGTTAGCACACCTAATGTGTGTCTCCACGTGGACGAGGCCGTGCCAGAGGAAAGCATGTTGTTGCCGAAAACGAGACCTAAAATAACATCAATTGCCAAACGGAAAGTATAGCCTATTACAGAGAGACAGACATGTCATAATGATAATAATGATAATGATCATGATGACATGAGCCGAGACACGGGGAGAAAAGAGCAGAATAAGGCCAAAAAGGGATAAGGAGATTACGGTAGTCTGACTGTGGTGGCTGTTTGTGTGTGTTTGCGTCCTGGTGAGAGAGAGAGAGAGGGAGAGAGAGAGAGAGAGAGGGAGAGGTGGAGAAAGAGATGGAGGGAGTGGTTGGGACACTCCAATTTAGTTAATTTGGTGTCTTGTCTAAAAGCAGCCAGTCTGAAACGCGGTGAATCACCGAGTCTGCCGAGTCTGACTCAAAACCACCTGCCCGGGCTGTTGTTTGGTTGTTGTTGACGTGACAGCGGGTACAAGTTAGCGGTGGAACACACACACACACACACACACGCACGCACACACACAGGTTCTCCATGTCCACTGCTCAATTAAAGTTTTCCAGGATCTGTGGCAGCGTGACATCCCTAAAGAAGCCTAGTTAAGATGAAAGAAAATCATGGAAATTACAGGACTGCTCTCTGGTAAAACTATAAAAACAAAAGCCATTGGAAGGAATCAAACCACATGTTTACATAAATGCTTTAACATCACTATCAACATTATTCTCCAAAACAAGTGACTCTCCAGTGGGGGCATGCTACTGCAGATCTTGTCTTACATTGCTGCAGAGTTTGTAAGAGTTTGAAAGTCGGTCATTTCTGACTTATTAATATTAAACGATAAGGTTGTGGTGAATAGTACAGACTGTCCACAGCAGGCCTGGACTCTAGTTGACTTTCCATTGCCCCTAGAAAGGTACAAAACCTCACAATCACAATATCACAGAAACGACAACACTTTGATCCACTCAAATATAGCAAAACAATTTTGATTATGGAAGTTTATCTCAGATGGCGCAGCATGTAGTGTGCCCAAATGTTTTCCAAATCAAATTAAAAACGTTTGGATGCCCAACTTTCTCAAAGTGGTGTCTTATGGGACAAGATTTTACAAACATTGCAGGAATAGGATCTATGAGAATTATGGCTCATGCATGAAACAACACGTTTCTGTCAAGATTTGAAAGATATCTCTGTGGTGCAGAGGACATTAAGTATACGGTCTGCAATATAACACACTGTAACATAGAATAATACGTATTTCACATAAAGCCACTTCACTAAAAACAGAAGTTCCAGTAATTAGATTGTGCGCATCCTGCCACGATCCATATCGTATTGGAATACAAAGAAATTGAACTGAATTGAACCGAGACTGATCTTTCGACTTAGCTTCTGCTTTCATGCAATCAGCAATACGCAAAGAGAGCAGTGCAGCTGCAGTCTAGCAAGTTTGGCCTTTTCCTGGGAATCCAGCTCAAAACTGTGGTTTATGACCAAAGACGACCGTTGGATGCAACGTTCAGGTCGTTACAATCATAGAGTGTCACAGTCGCAGGTATTCGCTGCAGTGTCGGAGGCCTTTTTGCGTCCCGACATGCAGGGAAATAAGCTATTGGTCTGCGAGGCTGACCAATAGGATCTCAGAGAGCTCTCCTTCCTAACGGCAGGAGAGGAATGATGTTACACAGAAGCTCGAGTACTCGGAGCACAGTTTTGGCCAGCCAGCTGCGGAGGTTGTGCAGTAAACAGATCAGTGTGTAAATACAGTCACCCGTAGCCTGATACACTCATGTCGGCCCGTTTTAGAGCCTTACGAGCTTCTTTTTCACACTGTGTGGGGTCTCTTATGATCTGCTCTTGTCTGTGAAATTCTTCATGATACTTGTTCTTGGATGTGCCTGTGGCCAGTGCCTATGTTGCACAAGCAGAACGTCTAAAAAATGTTCTCAATAAAGGTCTGAAAGGCCATCGCAACAGGAAAACATTCAGCAGTCGATTAGAGAATTCAATTTATTAAGCAAAATCTGATTAATTCTGAATAATCTGTTTACTCTGGTATACGTTTGCCTGTGTGTCAGTTTATATGGCTGTGGCCAAAGTGACACCTGCAGCCGGTGAAATGAAAACATTTGTTCACAAAGGATGTAAACTTTTTGTACCGACACATGATAAGAGGAGTAAAATTGACCTGTTAAAATCTGCCAAACATTGGAGCTGGTAGTAAATCACATCGAGTCCTGCAGCTCTTTGGGAGTGAGCTGTCTCACTGCTCCACCTGCTGGCCGGCAGAACCCACTGCACCCTGTCATGGGATTTAATACGGTCCTGACCTTGCTCCGTCTTTGGTGTTTGCCTCTTCCACTTGTTCATTTCCCGGGGGGTGGGGGGGCTTTACCGTGACACCGATGCTTCCTCCGAGGCCGACTGAACTAACCTGTCCTCTCTCCCCGCAGTCACGGACGAGGACACGGTCAAGAGGTACTATGCCAAGTTCGAGGAGAAATTCTTCCAGACGTGTGAAAAAGAGCTGGCCAAGATCAACACCTTCTACTCTGGTAACGACCGCAGGCTACTGGTTGCAGTCAGTCCGCCGGACGCCGGCTCAGACGGTCTTCATCGTGTCCCTCTCTCTTATGTTTTGTTTTTGTCCCTGTCCTTCAGAGAAGCTGGCCGAGGCGCAGCGGCGCTTCGCCACGCTGCAGAACGAGCTGCAGTCGTCCCTGGACGCTCAGAGGGAGAGCTGGGCCAACGGCCGCGGCCTGAGGCGGAGGAAGACGGTGTTCGCCCTGTCGCAGCAGGAGCGCTGCAAGCACCGCAACATCAAGGACCTGCAGCTGGCCTTCTCCGAGTTCTACCTCAGCCTCATCCTGCTGCAGAACTACCAGGTGCGTGCCCGGCAGCACGCTCGGGATTCGACGTAGCCTCTCAGACACTCCGCTCAAAAAAAGCCTTAATTGCGATTTTATGAGGTGTTGCATTTTGTTGGCTCTTTCCCAGTAGTTTGGCTGCAAAAAGTCTGGCGTATTCATAGTGAATACGTTTCAAGCTTAGCTGATTACAGTTTGAAATGGTCGTAAAGTCTTGATAAGTATCCTGCAGATACCCCGGTACAATAGTTATACATTGTACCAGAGTTTTAACGATATCATATGTCATAACACCTCAGTGTCACAGGGTTTTTCTCTCTAAACTCTCAAAATGTCAGGGCGAAAAAACACAAGAGATTCATGTGTGTGGCCAGAAAAGTCTTGTGCTTGTCATTTATTTTGCCCGGCTCCGTAGATACACAACCAAAATAAGGTCTATTTTCAGAAAATGTGATGAACAAAAGAAGAAACCCCCATGAGCGAGACGACTACGAAACAAACGAGGATGTAGTTCTCCATTAACCCACCCACTCGCTCTCTTCACCAGGCGGAGATTCCCCTCCTTCATTTGTCGAACGTTTCTTGTTTACACCTCGTTCATACGCCCAAGCGGCCAAATCAAACTGAGTAAGAATGGTTGACTAGTGAAAATTAAGCCAACAGTACCATCTTTAGTGAAGGCTGCACGTTCAGCGTCTCCACCACATGCAGAGCCCGCCATCCCATTGACTGCATTGAACCGACCGCTTCTAACAGGTCTGATTCCTCATGTATGACCCGCTTCCCTCTCTCTCTCTCTTTCTCTCTCTCTGTCTGCCTCTGCAGAACCTGAACTTCACAGGCTTCAGGAAGATCCTGAAGAAGCATGACAAGATTTTGGAGACGTCGCGGGGGGCCGACTGGAGGGTGGCCCACGTGGAGGTGGCTCCGTTCTACACGTGCAAGAAGATCACGCAGCTGATCTCCGAGACCGAGGTTCTGGCGCCTCAGATGCTCTGCTCCGGCACTGCGTGTCTCTAATTGTTCTGAGGGTGAGAATGTGACGAGCCCTGTGTGTCTTTTCCAGGCGCTGGTGACCACCGAGTTGGAAGGAGGCGACAGGCAGAGGGCGATGAAGAGGCTGAGGGTCCCTCCTCTGGGTGCTGCACAGGTCAGACACACACACACACACACACACACACCAAAAAAATTGCCATTTTTGTATTGCAATATTCAGGTTTTGCACGTTCCTAAGGGGTAATAGAAACAAACCTGTCATTAATTCACACGTTCTGCTCATCCTCTGCTGGATGTGATATTGTCCTAAAGAAAATATACTATAACTCACCTTTACATCATGTTCTGTATGTATTATTGTATGTACTGTATGTATTATTGAAATATGCATTAACAACTTCAGTCAGGTTTTGGATGATCGTAGTTCCTAACAGGAGTGGTTGAGATGAGGTCTGATGGGATGTCAGACCCTGGGTTGCTGATGATGTTCGTCTGTCCTCCCTCAGCCTGCTCCAGCATGGACCACGTTCAGGGTCGGCCTGTACTGCGGAGTCTTCCTCGTCTTAATGGTGACTGTGGTCATTGCAGGTAACGCACACACACACACACACACACACACACACACACACACACACACACACACACACACACACACACACACACACACACACACACACACACAGCCTCAGATCAGTCTGACAGAAACTCTGCATCTTGGAATAGTTTACGACCCTCCTGCTGCTGACTCAGTTGTTACTTCCTGGAACAAGACATATCAGTCCGTCTGGGCCAGAAATATATGTGTATTTATATTATGATTTTTTTTGCAGGTCACAGACCATTGTGCACTGTAGTTTCAGAAAGATACTGACATGCTGGAAGACACTAAATTAAAAAAAAAATGCAAAAAGACTTCCACAAAACTTCTATTCTGAAAATGTTATTCCATGGAAAAGTCAAAAATAAACCAAGAAGCAACAGTTTGTGAAACAGAAGGATCTATTGGAAGAACGAGATCTGGTCTAAAATGTTGAGATGTTGCTGAAACAAAGTGTGTGGTGAACGATGTGGTCACTCTCTGCCCCTGTGCTCTCTCTGGGTCGTCAGGAGCCGTGTTCATGCGTAGTGCTGATGTCTGGCCCATGGTCCGGATCTACAGAGGAGGTTTCCTGCTAATAGAGTTCCTCTTCCTGCTAGGTACGCATGCACACACACACACTCATAAATACACACACACGCATTAACATAGACGTGCAAGTCCACACCACAGATGCTGAGGTGGGAGACCAGCTCAGTCCAGTACTTTGACGCTACTGGCTTCTGACCATTTATAGGTACTTTGACATGTACTCGGATACAAATAAGAGTGACGGGTCTCCTAAGTACATTGAGACACAGCCCCCCTAGTGGTTGGGAGGAACAACTTCATAAGCTTAAGTAGGCGTGAAATAGGGCTCCGACACCATGCATTCGAAGTAAAGGGGCCAAGCAAAGTTAACGATGGACAGAACACATTCAGATCTGAACATCTGCCCGTTGTCCTCACTGTCCCTCCTCTTCCAGGTATCAACACATACGGCTGGAGGCAGGCCGGCGTCAACCATGTGCTCATATTCGAGCTCAACCCCAGGAACAACCTGTCTCACCAGCACCTGTTTGAGGTCAGACACACACACACACACACACACACACTCACTCAGCTGGATTACTTATAATACACGTTCATTTGTCCCTCTGGGTTAATGATCTTGCTTGTGACTGACTTCCGTGTGTGTGTGTGTGTGTGCGTGTGTGTGCGTGTGTGTGCGTGCAGATCGCAGGTATGTTGGGCGTGCTGTGGTGCGTCAGCCTGCTCTGCTGCCTCTTCAGCACCTACATCCTGGTGCCGATGCAGGCCAACCCCCTGGCTCTGTACGGCCTCTTCTTCCTCTTCCTCATCAACCCCTTCAAGACCTGCTACTACAAGTCGCGCTTCTGGCTGCTCAAGCTCCTGGTAAAGTGGCTCAGTGACAGCCCTGACAGCCTCCCCTAACCTCTCTCCATTTGCCTTCAATGCGATACATTTTCATTTGAGATATTTTGGACATCTAATTTAGTTTTCTAATTTAGTTTTTTGTCTTAAATCACTTCAAGAGTCAGAGTAACTAACTCAGATTTACAGTCATATATAAAGTGGACATTTGGCATTTTTCTGCCTTAATGATTTCTATAGTTGCTTGTAAGTAATAAAGAATTTGGCCTCAGTATATGCACACTCATACTCACACCTGGAGGCATGTTAGAGTCTGTATATTTGTATGTAATTCAGTATGCCGCTCCACCAGTTTTCCTTCGTTTCTTGTCTCTCTGAGCTGTGAAGAGATGCTGTGAACTCGCTCACCTCGACTTTGTCCTCCCTCACCCTCACCCTCACCCTCTCATTCTCTCTCCCCCTCTCTCTCTCTCATTCTCTCTCCCTCTCCCTCTCCCTCGTGCAGTTCCGAGTGGTGACCGCTCCGTTCCATCGCGTGGGCTTCGCAGACTTCTGGCTGGCCGACCAGCTGAACTCCCTGGTGGTGGTCCTGATGGACCTGGAGTACATGATCTGCTTCTACAGTTTCGAGCTGGACTGGACGAAGCACGACGGGCTCATCAGCAGCCCAGGTGACGAGCCGGGGAAACAGCTTGACGCATCGCCCGGACTCCCGACCCCGCGTGATGGTACACTCACGGCCGCCTCCCTCTGGTTCTCTTGCAGGCAAAGACGTCTGCAACACGTACTCGTACGGCGTGCGCGCTGTCATCCAGTGCCTCCCCGCCTGGTTCCGATTCGTCCAGTGTCTGCGGCGTTACCGCGACACCAAGCGAGCCTTCCCTCACCTGGTGAACGCCGGCAAATATTCCACCTCCTTCTTTGTGGTCACCTTTGCTGCCCTGTACAGCACACATAAAGGTACGGACCCTTTTAAAAAGCAGACTGATATTTGCTTGTATTTGGGTCGGTTGACCACATGTAGATGGCACGATTTTCGGTTCAGGGGACAGGGGACTTGAGAGTCTTGAGCCTTGAGAAGTTGTCAGCACTCTTCATCTCTTTCTCCGTCCTCCTCAGGTGAATCGGACGCCGAGGCCCAGATCTTCCTCTACCTGTACATCAGCTGTTTAATAGTCAGCTCCTGTTACACGCTGGTCTGGGACCTGAAGATGGACTGGGGCCTGTTTGACCGGAACGCAGGAGAGAATACCTTTCTGAGAGAGGAGATAGTCTACCCTCATAAGGTAGCGCTCCACCCAGGAGCAGAAAGGTGTATGTCCTAAATGAATCTGAAGAGTCACTGATAATGTGTTTCTCTCTCTCTAGGCATATTACTACAGTGCTATAGTGGAGGATGTGATGTTGCGTTTCTCTTGGACTTTAACCGTCACCCTCAGCACAGTCACCGATTTCCCCGGTATCTCTGACATACTGGCAACTATACTGGCCCCAATGGAGGTCTTTAGGTAGGAACCATCTTGCGGTTATGTCATTATTCCTAATTTTTCCCAAAGTATGAGAATATCTCAACAGCGTGCTTTTGTTCCCGTCCCCACCGCAGACGTTTCGTGTGGAACTTCTTCCGCTTGGAGAACGAGCACCTGAACAACTGTGGTGAGTTCAGGGCCGTCCGGGACATCAGCGTGGCTCCGCTCAACGCCGACGACCAGACACTGCTGGAGCAGATGATGGACCAGGAGGACGGCGTGCGGAACCGACAGGGCAAGAAGAGCTGGAAGAGGAGCTACAGCATGAGCCTGCGCAGGCCCCGCCTGGCCTCACAGTGAGCGCACACACCTCGCACCTTCTAGACATAGTCGGACACGCAGTCGTGTTGTCATTACAGTTTTTACAGAAAAGAATGTTTTTTCGCTAAATAGAAGAGATGTTCCAGAAAGCTGCTGCTTGCAGATGTTCCATTAAAGGTTGTTTTTTTCCAGCATGCGAGCCATAATTCTCATAAACTCTGGTCTGGCAACATCTCATAATTCTTGTAAAATCTTGCCAAGCAAGACTTGGCACTTTGAGGGAGATTGATGTTCAAAACGTTTGACATTTTCACGGGTTCGGAACAGTGATTTTGATTAGCACTACAGCTGTGATTGATTCTTCACAGTCCTTAAAGTCAGAGTTATCTTGCTCGAAGCGAATTGGCCATGTGACCCTCCTACATCATGCCTGATCATATGTAAATGCCAAAACGTGTTTCCATTGTACGGTACGTTTTCCATACACTTCCTTATTGACGCAAACCACTTCATGGCAGTCTCTTGATGACACATAGAGTATATGCAAATGAGCAGCTGTGTCCTCAGAATAAATATCAGACACATGAACATGCACTTCTGCTCTGTGACCCTCATGTGGACCAGTATTCCTAACACTTTCTTTCTGCCCCCCTCCCTCCAGGTCCAAGACCCGTGACACCAAAGTTCTGATCGAGGACACGGACGATGACTCCTGACATCAGGCCACGCCCCTCGCTTGGGTCCAGAATCTATTCAAAGGAGGAAATTCCGCCTCCTAACCGAGGAATTACCCAGCGAGTCGGGCGTTGAACTCTCAGACACGGGGGGGGAGGAGTTTGACACTCTCATGCCTACATAATCCAGTCTCCGATGCATGAGCCTGTGCGTGGTGTCACGGCTATTTAAAGGGGGGGACCTTCAACCTCTTGAACAAGCGAAACGAATAAACTAACAAACAAACAAACAAACAACCAGACTGACTAACCAAGCCACACGGCCATCGAGCTCCCGCTCCTACCTTCAATAATAACCAGGAGTCGGAGCCTCGACACTTTGAACTCTACCTGACCCGAAGCAGTGGCTGGAAACCTTCCCCGTCATCCACAGCCGCCTCAGGTGGACTGCAGCTACACACACACACACACTCCGTCTCCTCCTCCTCCTCCTCCTCTTCCTCTTCCTCCACTGCTCGGGCTCTCCTGAAAGCCTCAGCCCAGCATGAACAACGCAGCTAAACGGAACGCAAGCCCATCGCCGCCGACAGGAAGCGCCCCCACCCCCCCCGCCAAACGGGGGAGAGAGGACGGCGACTCTTTAAGCCTACCGCTACTGCTGTCGAGGACCAAAAAAAAGGCTTTCCCTCCCCCTCTCCCTCCCCTGCCTTTAGCTTTTAATCTCCGCCTGCACTTCCAGCATCCAGGTAACGCCCAGAGAAAGGCCTTGAATTTATAATGTACCATTCACACCTGGAAAAGTCTCCAGAAAACCAGAAATTTGGACCTCAGAATGAACCTAAAGCCGCCCCCCCCCCCTCTTTTTTCTTTTCCCCCCAGTAAGGGGAGCAAAGTGTCCTCCTCCAATTTTTTTTTTAGTTTTTGTTCTTCTTTTCGGAGATCCTTGCTAGGCCTTGTGACCTTTGACCCTTGGCGTTCACACTGGCCATCGAACTCGTGGATGAATATTTAATAACGCCAATCCGTCACTGGCTTGACTCTTGCTCTTCAGCTTTCCCCTTCAAATCATCACAGAGCTGCCTACCTGCACCTTACACGCTTTAGACACACACACACACACACACACACACACACACACACACACACACACACATGCATAGAAACACGCACTTTGTAGGAAGACTGAACTGGAGTGGGATGCCTATTGTGTGTTTTGCACACACAAACAAACATTTTAACACGTTTTATTGTTCCTGGATGTGCAAAAAAAGGCCGAGACCTTGGGAAGCAAAACACGTACTCATAGACTAGCAGTTATTTGTAACCGTGGTTGTACATATGAGAATGGACCAAATAAGAAGTGGTGTGAAAATATTCATAAATATCAAATATTCCTTAACAAAAAAAAAAGAAAAAAAAGAAGAAAAAAAAAAAGAAATACAAAGTGCTGAGTTCAGACCGAATGGAACAGCAGCTGGAATGACTGTTCAGCCATGGAGCTGAGAAGGAAATTTTTACGTTTTTGTTTCCGGATAACAATGAAGATTATCTTAATCATCCTTCGTTCAAAAAAAACAACACACACGCGCACGCTCTGAAAATGGTTCTGGTGAATGTATGCCACCTTATTTATGTATGTATGAATGGGAGAAAATGCACAGTGGTCCACAGTGAGTCTCTCCAGATGTTTCATTGGAAGAAAAAGGAAAAAAAAGAACAAGAACAAGGCCGTCTTAAGCAATTGGTTGAAATGTAACGTATGAAAATAAGTGGGAGGAGAGGTCGCCTGTCTGTCACCAGTCCAAACACACAGTGAAGACAATGGTGTACTGGGATGTGAGTCCAGTGAAAGTGGCTTTTCTAGCCACCTCATGCTCTGTTTACACTTATGAGAACAACACTGATGTGACAAACTGTCCATTAATAGACCAGTTGAGGATTAAGGTAAGGTATTATAACGTTCAATGTATAGTCCCACTGCAGTTTTGCATCTTATTCACTTAATGCCAGAGAAAGGGATCTTTAACTGGTCTAGTACGTCTAATTATTCCAGCATCGTATTCACTATAACAGCACTGAATCCACCAGTCAGCTCCAGTCCCTTCACGTTTCTTCCTTTCTGTAATGTGGACACATCGACTGGAGGTCTGCGTTTCCTGGACTGCAGCTTCACATTTGGTCAAGAAGCCTGCAGTGGAAAAGAGACTCAGAGCTGCCGAGTGGAATTGGTTCTGCGTACGTCTACGTTTCGTCTCCCTCTCTTCTTCTTTTTTCCTCGACCAGATTGGTTTTTAAGACCGTCCCGGCACTTTCGGAGGCCTGGCTGTGGCACGGTGTCTCGTTGCAGTCACAGTCACCATCTCGTCGTCTGCGTATTGGTTCATGTGGTCGTCTTCAGGCAGACGCGATGGTCGCGGCACCGTTGCAGGCACTGGTGTCAAATCACTCAAGCCGTAAAAGTGAGCGATCTTAAGACAGGTAGTTGTGATCACACTGGAAAACCTCTTTTTTTTCCTAAATGTTTCTAATGGATGGGGGGAGATGGGTACTTCACCTCAGGATGGGATCTTAGATCAAGTGTTTTTTTTGCTTGTTTCTCTTCTCCGCTCGTTGCTTTTATGAAACCTTAAATACGGAGCACTCAACCTTATCGTTGAAGAGTGTGTCGGTCGTTCATAGGTGCTGCTTGGAGTGGATAAGACTTGTTTTGGTTTCTGAAGATCCTTTGGGAAGCCTTGAAGTCAGTTACCAGTGAGCAATAAGTCTCTCAAGGATTATGTGCACTTTAATGGCCAACTTGGTTTATATTCCCCAGCGTCTTTTGTCTTGGTAGAAAAAAACCAAAAGCCTGAGAGTGGAGGATTAGCTCGAGCATCAAAAGTTTCTCTCGGCTTTCATCGTCATTTGTTAAAAGGCGACTTGTGGCGCCTGCTAAAAGCAGTCCGGAGGAAACGAAGGAAATGCACTTTTCTGTCTGTCAGCCTCTCCAGCAGAGACCGCTCCGCTTTTGCAAAGTACAGCCGAGCAACAAATAACCTGCTTTAGATACGTTTCTTGTTTTTATTCATCTGATAAACGTTTTGGTGCCAAGCTTTTTGATTTTGAGGCCGAGTGACTCCTCCGGTGACTTTAGAAACTATTTTTCTGAGGTTTACTGTCGTCTCCGGCAACATTCCCGTTTTCTCACTTTGTGTTGGATTTTTGTAAGTAATAGACGGCAGAGACGGGACGAACTTATGTTTTGCTTTCCAGTCCAGTCTGATTTCTTTCCTCTGCATAGCGCCATGTCCGTTTCCTCCCATTATCACTTTTGCATCTCAGTATTTTGATAATCTGTCAATCATTCCTCAAGACGTCCATTCTCCATGTTGGTTGTACACATCCGAGAGCATTTTTAAGACATGGCTGTACAATCCTGCAATACCAATTCATTACTCACCTCAGAAAGAGGCCTGAGTTTGAAAATGTTCATCTTTGAAATTATTAAAGAGGAAGAAATGATCCATCTACCCAGACCTTTAGTTTTATACGCGTACACGGGTCTGAGGAAAGGGTTGACATGCCTGATGGACACGGGATTCATCAAATCTGGTGACTGAAAATGTGAATAAAATGACAATAATAAGACCAAATAAGAATAATTTGGGAGGTGAACAGGTGAGCTGAAGCAGCTTGAGTTTTCTACTTGACTTTTTGTTTCTCTGCCGGAGCTCAGGGTTTGTCTCTCTCTCTCTCTCTCTTCCTCTTCCTCTCTCTCGACCTGTCTCTCTATCTCACATAAACACAGCTACCAAACAGCACCGGCCTCTTGCTTTCTGTGAATACCTCTCGACCGTTACTTCCACACGAGCTGGTTGCCTTCACCACGTCGCATGCAGCAGACACAATCAGTCCATCCAAAGAGAAACAGTCTGACCCTCCGCTCTTAAATGCCGTGCATTTGCGAAGGACTATTTATTTTGTCGCTCCTCAGGTTTTTGTTGTTTTTTTATTATTATTATGACTATTATTACTTTTTATTCCTCCACCTTGAGACGCATGTTACTTCAGAAGGAGTGTGACTGCTGTGAAGCCATACCTGTGTGGGGGAAGCAGCAGGTTGAGTAGCGAGGAGGTCGAACGCGATGGGGTTTGAACTCAGGACATTGCGAGCACATTTGCACCTTAGCCTGGACACTTCCTGACCGGTCACCTGCCCCATCTTTCTCACCGTCTTCTTTTTCCTTTTTCTTATGTGATATTTCATATTTCCTTTGCTGAAGAACCGGTGAGATCATTCCACGTCATAGTGTCGGTTTTTATGTTGGACAGTACAAAGATAGAAAGATTTCCCCAGAGACCCTTTGTGTTGCATCAGTGCCACAGCCAGGCCTGCTTCGTATGTTGTGGTTTGAGATGTTTTAAGCACTAGATAGTGTGTTTTCAGTGCTCTTTCTGACATTCCAGACAATAACTCACACTCTTAACTTCACATCAAACTGCTTCAATGTGGAAATGTTTGAGACCGTGACAGACGGGTGACTCCTCCTCCTCCTCCTTCCTCCTCCAAATCGAGTCCATCTGTGGTGGCCACAGGGACATATAAGCGTCAGATTCCAGGGTTAAGTATTCGGTCAGGTTTGCGATCTTGGTTTTAAGAAATATTACTCCTGTTTGAGTGTCTCCTGCTTTCGACACCCTGATTCGACGTCATTCCTGTTGATTTCGACCGAGCTTTCATCTGTTGCCTCACAGCAGAGGGTTGTGTCATGTCAGAGCATCGTTAGGGCTTCTCCAGCTTTTCCCTCCACCAGTTTCAATGCCTCTCCCCCATATTACACACACTCTAACGGACGGCTAAATTAAAAAGACTTTCTGGCTCTACATACTGCGCTGAGATCAATATACAAAATACAACATCAAAATAGATGTAAAATTTTTCTAGTATAATGGCAAAAGTTGCTCTGATCCTTAAACCTCTTACTATCTATGTGGATGAGAAAATTCCAAATGTTGCACTAGACGTTCACAGTGTATGAAGAGACCTTTTCTGAACCTGATTGTTAAGGGTGCTATGCAACATGTCAAAATCTTACAAAGCATTTTTTGTTCCAGTGGTTTAAATCACATGATTGGCTGAACCAATCTTTTCATTTTGTTTCAACTCTTGTCAAAAAGCTCTGAAAATGTGAAGGATCGAACATGAAGGGAGGTTTCAGTTCACACAGGAAGCTCCGGCATGAGGTGTGGAAGCCGTAGCTCTGCAAGTGAAGCTTCCTTCCGATCTAATCCGATCCCTGTGAACTGATAGGATGCAGAGTCACTGTTACGCATTCAGCCCAAACAAGCATGTTACTAGGTGTTCATTTAACAGGTCAATTCCTCTTATGCCATGCAAGCACTCAGTGGTTTGACATCCGGCTGCTGGTTGGGTAACACCTCTGACGCTCATACGTAAGAGGAGAGGAAGCCGGCCTCAGATCCTGTTGCTGCGTTGTTTTCTAGAAGTTTGTGTTGATTCTGACAGGAAATCTGGTAACCTGGTGCACTCTCAAACACTCGGGCACGGTCTTCCTTTTTTTCTTTTTTTTGTTTTCTTTTTCTTATTGCAGAGGAAGCAGCGCAACCTGTAGCTCGGAGCTGTTCTGAATCTGGACTTTCAGGACTTTTCATAGGAAAACAGGGTTTGTTGCTGAGGCCTGAAAGCCCCGGTCGCTGCTATCCTTGCTCATTTCTCGAAGGCTTTTGTTTTGGTTTTTTTCCACTCTCTAAATTTGTAATGTCGAATCATTTTCTAATTCATTTGGTGTTCGGCGATGAGGACTCTGTGTGTCACCAGTTCTGTTGTGTCCACACTTTCATCTTCATCCTCATCTTCTCCTTCTTCATCCTCCTGTTACGCACTGAGACCCCGGGCCTGGAACATGCAGCCTCTCAGTGGACCAGAGTCCCTGGACGTGATTTACTTCAGATATAAAGCCATGCCATGTATCCAGTCTTATCGTCTTTTTTATACCATGAACATGTTTGTATTCTAAAGGTAATCTGGTCCAATCAAACTAAACTGGACGATCTGAGACTCTTCATGCTCCCCGGCCCCAAACCATTCTGTGTGGGACGTAGAGTAGGTCGTGAGAAACGAACAACTGTCCCACATTCATTTCCATGACAAATCATTTAAAGTGAAAGTAGGAGAAGCTAAAAAGAAAAAAGTACTGCAGATGTTTGAGTCCATGTACCAGAGCCAAAAGAATTGGAGGGGGAAAACAGAAGGAGAGCATTTTGATCCATGTCGTGAGCCCACCATGGTGTGACCCAGAGCTGTTGATTATACAATCCGTTACATATTGATAAATATATTGATTAGAAGCATTGTATAATCGGTGACTGTGCTGTGGGTGTTGTCTTGTACGTACAGTAGCAGCGTGATGCTACAGAGGTGCCTGGTTCACCAACCCCTGTTACAGTTCTTTTTTTTTCAGTAAAAACAGCGAATGCTTAAAAGATGACTGCGACTGAGTGTCTTCTTTCTGCTCCGTCTCTCACAACTCACTACAGCTCCACATGGGACTCCATCAGGTCCAGCACGTCAATTTTTGACATCTTAAGACGTCAATTTTTTAACGTCTTTACATATTTACAGACCAGGAAAGCGTCCTGCTATTGGTTGGTGTGAATATGTCTGCCCCTATTATGACAGACTGTGAGAAAGTAACTTTTAAATGGTTGTAGGATGAAGGAAATCTTATCAACTGTTTGACCTACATTTGATGTGAAAAGCCACAGATAGACAATGGTGACATAGACAACACAGCAATTATGTTTTTAATCTAAAAGAGCATAGCAGTCACCTGTATTGTATCATTAAAGTCCCCTTTTCCACCACAATGGTTCCAGTGCTGGTTTAATCAGCCAAATCAAGAACTTGCTTTTCCCCCACTTAAGAAGAAATACTATACATTTGTACTTACTATACTTACTACACATTTGTAAAATACAGAAGCAGACATATTTCTTCAAAAATGTAATTCATTTTCAAAAATACATGCAAAGTAAAAGTGTCAAGTGTCCGAATCCAAGACATCAAAATGTGGACTTTTCCTCAGCCCTAGCTCAAACTGAGAGCTTGTTTTTGTCTTTTCTTTGTCAAACTTTTCTCTTATATGGAGGAAACCAGTTGGCACCAGTTTTCCAGGGCTAGAGCTGTTGATGGAAACAGAAAACGTTTTTTGAACTAAGCACCAGCCCTGAACCCCTAAGTCAGATACTTTTTTTGTTATTGCGTGTACAGTCCCACTGATGACCAGCAGGGGGAGCCGCCGATTCAATCTGTGCAAGTCGAGAACTTTTTGTAACGACATTGAAAGTGTGAGAAAACTTTTTTTTTCTCTCCCTCGCACTCAGACACACACTCCTCTCCCGTCTCCTCTGCCCCGGGCCCTCTCAGACCCAGTAGCGGGCGCAGGGACCACTATGCTGGGGCAGGAGCTCTCGGAGCTCCCGGACTCCTCGGAGCAGCTCGGTCCCTTCGTGCAGAGCCTGCGGGAGCAGGCCGAGCAGCTGTCCGCCTCGGGCAGCTTCTCCCGCGGGTTCCTGCTCAAGTTTCTGCGGGCCAGAGACTTCGACGTGGAGCTCTCTCTTAAGGTAAAAGCTCTCAACTCCTGCAAGGGAAAAGAACAAAAAACAAAAAAACAGCGACATAGAGAGAGATATAGAAAATGTTTTTCTCTCCACATTAATGCTGCATTGGTGTTCCTGGGCAACCTGACATTCCCTTACTGTAAATGTAGATTTTATCACTAGGATCCTCCCTGTTACTGTTAGTTAGTGCATGGCTTACCATGCATGAAGCCCAGGGCTGGTGTCTGTATATGAAGTCGATGTAATTTCAGTCCTGGGGCCCATAAACCTCAAGAGAGAAGTGCTGGTGACTTGCACATTTTAGACACTATGAAACAAGTTTCTCTGATGCCTCAGATAGCAGCTCTCTCTCTTCTTTTTGGATAATGCACTTCGTATACGTCATATTGTGACTTAAATGACATGTATGCATATTTATGATTTGTCCATCAAAAGGCAGTAATAATGATTTGTAGACACCATAAATATATTATATTATATTATATTACCCATAAACTCCAGTACCTCAGACACCAGATTCTGTTACCCCAGTATTATACAGTATATTACTAACATACACTATTTTTTGAGCTACTTCCTTCCTCTGACATCTAGTCAACCACATGAAATGATGAGGTTGGATGGTTGGCTGTGTGCGGCTGTCTATGATCTTATCTACCCGGACATAATACTGTGCTCTAGAGCTGATAGTATGAAAGGCGGAACGATTCGGTGTGTAATTAAGCTACCTGAATGGAGATTTACTGATAGTGATGCATTTCCTCAGAAGATTCCCATAAATCATTTGGACGTCGATCAACTGAGGTGTGTCACGGTTTCACTTTTGCATTCACAACTGGAAAAAAAAAAGACAACAAAGCAACAAAGATATAATGCCAACGTGCACTGTTGACTCAGAGCGTCCGTGCGGTCGCTCAATTAAGCAAGGAAATGAAATCAATTATGTGGTACTGAAGGCCTTTAAAAGTTTTAAAGTTTGATGACATTTTTATGACTTATTTAATGTTGTCCAAGCACTTTAACTGGTATATGGTAGAAGTGTATTTATGGGGAACATTTGATAGTCACTTGTCGTGATCAAAGGTATATTTTAATAGATTTTGCCTTTGGTTTAATTCATTATTTGAGCTTTGTTACTTCTCAGCTGATCTGAGGTCTGTTCTATGGTTGTGCACTATTGTTTTCACTGCAAACTACAAGTGTTTAGTGACAGATGTGTTTCTGATTACAGCTTGAAAAAGTGATGGAGGTTTTGTGGAAGGTCTTAAAGAAGTATTACTTTTTGTGCCGTAACATGTTAGTAATGTGGTACGTGATGTCACAGTGCAAATAGATGGTTGGGCGCCATTGGTTTGTCAGGGTCAAGCTGACAGTGTCCCAGTACCAACCTCCACTCCAGCACAGATTAGTAATCTAATCACTGGAGCCGCTCTGACAGGAGCTCTGGGACATATGAGACCACAGCTCCTCTGTTGTTTGAATCCCAATCTGTGCCAAGACAAGTAGGGCTCACGCCACAACACTGCAGGAATTGTTGACCTCACCAACACCCCTACATGCAGACAGACAGACAGATAGATGATAGATGAGATGTTGCAACAGCAGGAAAGAACAAATGAAATTCCTTAGAAGTAACTTCCAGCTCACCGACCCACATGCTACATTTCTAACATCAGGGATGTTGGGCAACTAAAACACTACCTCTTGTACAGGTTTGAACTTGATCCACTTAACTTGAAACAGTATGAACTAATAGTGCAGTGGTCGGACGGTTAGTGAATGAGTTACTCTCTAAATAAAAGACCTTCTGACTGAGAGGAAACTGCTCTTATAAAAGATCTAGTGAACCATGGGAGGATTTGAAGTGTGTTATTATACTGGCGTGGCGTGTATCGGTCACAGCACTGAGTTCTGAGGCATTCAGTTTATTGTTATGCTCAACAATGAGGCAGACTTTCTTGTTTTTCTCTTGAAAACACAGCTGGAGCTTGGACAAGTGGGTCTAGGATCAACAGTCTGCAGTCTCTTACTGTTGAACCAACACCAAGCGACTCTGACTTTCATCACTCCAAAAGTTTTTTTTTTATGACTGCTGTTTTTGCAGCGGGACCTAGTGTATTTACTTACTGGTTGAGTATTTGCTATGAGGGTTTGGCTCAAATAATAGACTCGGTCAAAGGCATAACCTGGAAACTTAAAACCTGTCCTCTTTGATACACTTGTTATCTGGTTGCGCTCACAGGTAATGACAGATACTCAAAGATGCAGTAGAGTCTGCATCAATTAAGGTTTATGTCCACAGATCAGAAGGTGGGTGCACTGCTGCTTATTGAAGCATCCTACAGACTAGTGGTTCTTAACTGGTGGGTCAAGACCCAAAATGGGTCTCGGACCCGTTCTGGATGGGTCGCGGACAGCTGGTTAAATAGAAGTAAATCTGATGTTGGACATTTTGGTCTTTTATTTTGAAAAATAACTTATTTTGAAAACCACAGGTCAGAGTTCAGAGTCTGAGGCGCGGTAACCATGTTGTTTGATTGATGCTCACTTCAAGTTTGTGAGGAGCTACGAGTAACAGTAAGATGGCAAACTGTAACTTTGACCCGGGGTATTTAAGGTGTAGATTTTCATATATTGAGTGCTATAGTGTGCTGGGAAGTGCTGGTAAATGAGAGCATGAAACCATCAAAACTGGAAAAGAAGATGCTGTAAAAGTGGATCACCACTTAATGACCATGGGAAAATGTAGGTCCCAGAGTGAGACCAGTTGAGAACCCCTGCTATAGACAACCCCCAGACCATATATGATGCTGTCTCATCAGGGCACAAATGTATCAGGATGGTTAAAGCTACTTGTCAAGCAGAGGTATCACATAGGGTAGCACATGCTCGAATGGGCATATTTATGACCCCCAAGCACTTTGGAAAGACGCACCCTGCGATCCTTGAACGTTGCCTGCGTCCCTCACAGATGCTGCTAAACTACCAGCGCTGGCGGAAGGAGTGTCCTGAGATCAGCTCCTGTCTGTCTCCGTCCTCTGTGCTCGGACTCCTGCACTCGTCCTATCACGCCGTCCTCCCACAGCGAGACCACGCCGGCAGCAGGGTGCTCATCTACCGGATCGGTCAGTCATCATGAGTTTGTGTGTGAAGCCAATTCTGCAAAACAGGACTAAATTAACGTCAATCTACGTCTATTCCAGTGCAATATTTCACAAAATAAAAGTAGAAATAAATCAATTTCATTGTTGGGTGGTTAAATATTTTTTGTTCATAAAATGTTTATTTGTGTCAAACAAACTGAAATAGCATCAACATACTTAATCCTAAAACCATTCAAACTTCCTAAATAGTAAATCCATGGTTTATATGAATTAGTCTGAATGTCATTGAGTTTCGGTACGGTTAGTGTAGTGATGTGTCTGTGTCTACAGGACAGTGGAACCCCAAAGACTGGTCTGCCTTCCAGGTGTTCAGAGTCAGCCTGATGACATCCGAGATCATCTCAGTGGAGACGGAGACGCAAAGGCGGGGAGTGAAGGTCATCTTTGACCTGCAGGGGTGGAGTCTAGGCCACGCCATGCAAATCAACCCTTCCCTCGCCAGGAAGATTTCCTCTGTCCTTTCGGTAAGGGGTCTGGACCGCTACTTTGGTGCCGTATATATTTCTATGCAGATGACGCCCGAAGCTATGTCATAGGTTGTTGCAAATATTTGGAGCACAGTAACTTTGGATATTGTGACCAGACCTTTCTATGTTTCTACAGGAGCCTAGAACAGGCGGAACTAACATTTTTTTGCGTGCGTGTGCATTCAGGACTCTTTTCCTCTGAAAGTGAGAGGAATACATCTGGTCAACGAGCCAATGTTCTTCCGTCCAGTCTTCGCCATGATTCGCCCCTTCCTGCCAGAGAAGATCAAGCAGAGGGTCAGCAGCCTCTTTCTTTCTTTTTTTTTTTTAATGCTTTGTAACAGAAATGTCTCTATGTTCTTACACAGTGGATCTGCTGGTAAACATGCCCTCTCCCTCTCTCTCCACTGTAGATCCACATGCACGGTACTGATTTCGAGGAAGCTTTGGGCGACTTCTTCTCTTCACCCGTGTTGCCTCCGGAGTACGGAGGGGAGGGTGCTGACATCGAAACAGTGTGTCAAGACTGGGCCAACACGCTGCTTCAGTCGGAGAGCCTGCTGCAGCAGATCGCCAGCCACCCGACAGGTGACGTCGCCACCGCGCTCGACGACCCCGTGATCTCGGAGGAGGTGGCGGAGGAGGTGGAGGAGGAGGAAGTGGAAAGAGACTGAACGACTTTCAGAGGGTCTGGAATCGTGCCTCTGGTGTCACACACACGTACGTTTGTCTTGGATCCAAAACTTGACGGATGTTAAAGGGACAATCTGTTTTTTTTTTTTTGCTTTTTATTTCCCAAAATCGATGTCTACAATTATATATATATATCTTATCAATGGTGGATTTCAGGGCCGCGCAATGCCGTCCGCCATCTTGAAACTACAGGAGCCAGCAAGGGACAAATTGCACCAATGCGTTTTCCCTGCAAGCCAGCGCAGAGAAAGCAGAGGAGGCTTTTTGATACATGGCGGCTACCGTAGTTGCAATACCTGTTTGAAATAGGGAGGCGAATGCAATAGACAATGTCACCATTCGATGGGGGTAATTCCCTCTAATGTCCCTTTAAGTTATCGCTGGGTGAAGTGCTGGAGGATGCGAGTTTGTGTTTACAGCAGTAATGTTTGTTTGTTCCTTGTTTCTCTTGTTACGGCACTTTCATGTCACATTTCTGCCTTTCTTTCGCTCTTTCTTCAATTCTTTCTCTCTTTTCGGGAGCTAGATTAATTATTCCTGGACGACTGCTGTCAAGTGTAATTAACTCTCCTGTAGAACCACTTTTTGTTGTTTTTGCACTTGTGTTTGTGTGTGATGTAAACAGACAAGATACACAATGTGAATGTAGCTTTAGAAACCAATGTTAAGTATCCACTCAGCATAACAGTCAGGAAGTAGGATGGGAGGGAATCATTACATGTGGCACAAACAACCAGTTGGTTGAACTGATAAGAATTTGGTCAAAGGTCAGAGTCACTGTTTTGAGCCAGAAGTGATTTTTATGTTTTACATAAAACATTTTGTAGCACAACATCACTCAATGAGGCCAAGTGGATAGCACTTTCACCTCGGTTTGATTCCGAGTCTTTGGAAAGAGCCGGAACATTTGTTTCTCTCACACAAAGGGCAGAGGAAGACCATTATCTCAAACAGCCAGTGTCCTTAGTCTTCTGCTTGCCATACTGGTCCATACTGGTTTCTATTTTGCTCATGTTGTTCTTTTGTTTTTTTTTTTTAGAAAGATTAATAATATTTAGAACAAAAAGCTTCAACTTTGGACCAATCTTCTACACAGGTATTATGCAAATGTGAATCTGCCGTTTTAGATTTTATAATAATTCTTACAAACTAATGTTGTTACTATGTTGAACTAATGCTCTTTAAAAGAAGAATTGATGTCTTTGGTTTCTGGTTCATGCTGAGCACAGAAAAAATTATACTGAACAATATATAAAGGGAAATAGAAATGGTTAAATTAATATGTTTTAAAAACATTTTTTAACTGTTTTTTGGTAATTTGACCCACATGCTGTGATAAAAGTTATGTTTTTAACTGTAAAAGTCTTGTTAATATTTATCACACATATTCTTGTTTGTCTACAGTGCTACAGAACAATGCTGTGAATAAAGAAAAGACTGTGTTTAATGTATTTGGAGTGAATGACGAGAAGTGCATAGAAGCACAGAAGTGACCAGAGAAATAGACTGAAAAGATTCAATGTTTCTGATTCATTTTTCCAGCATACATAGGATGAAGGTTGTAGGTCATGCACACACACCCACACACACATCATTCACTCTCTCACTCACACTAAGGGAAATTTTCCACCCACGCATATTCTTGGACTGTGGAGGAAACTGGAGTGCCTTGAGAAAACTAATGCACACATGAGGACAACATGCAGATTCTTTATAGGCAACAGAGCTATGTACTAAGCTATTAGTCATTGTATTTTAGATTTTTAAAAAAGTATACTTGTGTTGCACTCACTTGTTTGCATAACAAGGCTGCAAAACAGCAAGACTGAATCAATATAATAAATAATAATAGCTGAGTGGCAGTTACATGCACTTGATTGTATAGATAAAAATTTGACTGAAAGATTTCCTCCTCTGCTCTGTGTGTCACTACACAGACCTTTGATCAGTGTTACTAGGTCAGTAAACAGCAGCTCTGCCAAGCTTGCAGACAAGGCCCGCCATCAATCCAGGCGGCACACAGCTGCATACAGAATGAGCCACAGCCAACTTCTGACAGGATGCACTGTAGACAGACACAAGAGGAAAGACAGTTCTTCTTCCTGTTGTACACACAGTTACGGTTCCCTGTGTTTGTCTGTCTCTGCTCCTGTGCTATTGTTGGTCATTGTGACCTCTCCTCTCATCGCTGCAGTAGCCTGCAGTAGCCTGCAGCCGATGGATTGAAGGGAGAGAGGAGATAGGAGGGCAGTTCAATACCATGAGGTGGCCAAATCAGTTGTGGACTTTATGACTGAGTCTCCAACTCATTTTGACTACAGTGTAATTCTCACACATGCACACACATGCACACACACTCCTGCTCCTTGTTGGCATGTGTCCCTCTGCAGACACATATGACTTCACATGGTCAGGTGTCTGCTGCAGAAATCCACCCCCCACATCATTTCTCAAACAACTAACTTCCTGGCGGAGATGCGTCAGAATTGTTTGTTTGACCTTACTTCATCTACCAGGTACGCAACTTCACTGAGACAAGTGCAACACAACTTGTCTATGTCTGAAAAGCAGCATACAGGGAGCACGTTAATCATTAGACACACTTAGACACATTAATTCTTTGTATGTTCCACTGTGGTTTCTACACACCCCCCCCACATCCTCCAGATAAAATTCTTCACAAGGAATAAACCACAAAAAAAAAGACAGCCCGACTGACCGAATAATAGTTTATCCAACCTCACTAGAATTAAGAGGTGGAGGACTCCAGCCGGGTCCAGGACCACTGCAAACTGGATCCCAACCGCACAATCACAACGGGGCAATGCAGCTGCGTTGACCGATGGTGTTTTTGCACATCTCACATGGGAATCACAAATTTGTCACTCTTTCAGTGGAAGACACTTGTTTTGTTACTGTTGTCTGCTGATGTGACGCAAACGGTGCATGATGAAATCTACAAGTTGATCAATAGTTTCCTGTCTTCTTTCCACACAGTCGTCCTGCTCACAATCTATTGTAGGAAATACAGATAATAGAAAGGCTCATTCCATCAATTTTATAACATGCTTTAAGACCATTCATAGATTCGGCCAGTTTTTTGGGAGGGGGGGCTTTTTTGATTGCATATTTTGATTGACCTTTAAATCTAATACATTAATACATTATGTAAGTGTGATAGCAGCAGCCTTCAGTCGGAGCTCAGAGGGATTTGGTGACAAATGCCATTAAATGAAATGAAAGGCGTACTCTACAAATATTATATCTCAGGGATACACTGTGGTATCCATTTTCAGATTCATCTAAATTGAGTATGAGCCTTTTTCATATGTGTGTCGATTGACTGAAAATGTTGTAGGTGACGGCATTACTGTGTCCTGTGGATTTATGCAAAGCCCCACCACTGGATTCTCTGTTGTGGTTGTTGTTATTTTTGAGCTGTAATGTGTACATTGACGCCACCTGCTGGGGATACAAAGAACAGCAGAGAGCTTCTAAATTCATCGTTGTGGGTTCCTAATACTAATACTTATACTAATAAAAATCTAGATCCACTTCGATACGCTTTCATATGATACAATACGATAATCTTCATTGCAACCTTAGTTATTCCAGCAACTGAGACATTTATGATTTTGCCGTAGCAAATTGTAATTTTGTTGTTGTGTGACGAATATTCTGTTCAGTTAAAGTGAATGGTTAGAAACAGGGATAAAGTAACAGTAACAAAATGATAAACATATCAAATATATACAGAGTGAGACGCAACAAAAAGTTGATATGGCACAGGAGTAATTGTGTGATAGAGTCCATGTGAGAATGAATGTGAACTCTCCAAAGTGACAAGAAATCTCTCTCTCTCTCTCTCTCTCTCTCTCTCTCTCTCTCTCTCTCTCTCTCTGGCTCACACACGCACACACACACGGTCATAAACTTTGGATGAAGTGGGTCACAGGAGCCCAGACCAGGCAGATGGTAACTAAGCCTGTTATGTCAGCAGAGGGCGCCAGAGAGCTGCTGCAGATACAGATGTGAGGCCATTCATTAGGATAAGAGACGAACACACCCACACACACACGTGCAAGATCAAAATATTCTTACAGGCCAGTATTCTTGCATCTGTCATTGTGTGTTGTTGCAACACAAAGTGGTTTTGAAGCTCAGTCACACAGCAGGGATAGTGGTTACTGCTGTAGAGTAACAGTACGTGTACCTGAGAGTAAATCGTGAATGATCTTTCAAAACTCAAATGAGTTGTGTCCACATCCTGTTAAGTGCCTCCCCTCATTGCTGCCTTTACTGTCGATATATTCTGGTATCAGGAAGGAAACTCGCTGATGCATTTCCCGGCAAACCCTGGGCTTTCATTTGATAATCGTCTGGAGGACCCTCATCTGTAATCTGTAACAATAGTCACTCACAAACATGGTTGGCTGTTCCACTCCTAATTTTCCCCTTCATTAGAGCAAATCGGTATTTTCACCCCAGACACAATTTCCAGCCCTGCTATTCTTTTCCTCAAGTCTTTCTGTTTATTTCACTGTGGAAGTCTCTGGCTGTACCTTTTGCTCTCTAGAGGCTGCACCCAGTCCACATGCTCCACCTGGCAGACACAGTCTTTAAGCTGGTCCACCCCAAGGGTCACAAAGCAGCAGATAGCTGCAGACAACAATGGCTGTGTGTGTATCTCCTGGGTGTGGTTTCTTTATGTTTCATCATAGGTCACAGAGGCTCTGTGAGGCTGTTTCACTGGTGTCAGCCCGTGTTGCAAACATATTTGTAGGTATATCTATGAACACGGCAGGTAATACAGATGATAATTGTTAAAATGATTAATAATGAATCTGAGGACTTGTTGAAGCCAAAACATGCGCTAGATGGCAAAAATAGTGTACTGGAGAATATAGTGATTAGGTTTCCCTTAAAAAGTGCTGTTGATGCAAATGAGGGGGATTTATAAGTGTGTGACAAGAGTACTTCAGTCAGTTGATACTACCCCCAATCTCTCTTTACCGTGGAACCAGTTGGAATTAACAGCACTACACCGTTTGTAGGTGACCCGCAGACACACAGCCATCATGCAAATGACGGTCCATTCGGGTGATTAGATCACCGCTCTGATCTACTCCGAGCGAGTGATTAGATCAATTCAAAGCTCCCCTCAGTCTCTCAGCCATACATGCAAATCGGTATGTAAGAGCACCAGCTATTCCCATGCCCCCCCGGGGATTTGTTGTCTACAAACAGACCAATTTGTGAGGTGACCAAATGGTTGGTGCTTTTACAGTAGGGGGAGGGCATGGGTGTGGATCGTTGTTTGACTAGTTAAGAATGTGCAAATTACTAAAACAAATTTACAATGCAGTATACCTGATGCGGCTGTAGGGCCTGGGTCAAACAGTCATCTGTTTGCAATGGGTTTGAATGAAAGACGCCTAAAGTATCTGTAGCAGCTAAAATACATGAACACAGTAGGAAAAAGGACACAGAAACTGAACATTTAACATTGGAATAATGCATGTTGTTCTAAATGGTCATGTGAGCGTTGGCTAGATGTGTGTATGCAAACATTTTATGTCTTTCCGTCTAGGAGGAGTCTTTGTAAAATCAGCATACAGTGTTTCCTGCTATTGTGCATGAACCCTTGAGTAAAATCCAAGCATTTGTATGTTCAGCAAACACAGTGATGCATTTTTACTCTACATGGACACAAAGGGACCATGACAAACTCATTGAACTAACTGTATCGTAACCAAGTCTTGTCACTTAATATGTGTGACTTTTGCGATGAACTTTATCCATCTTTGGAAATAAAATAATTTGGGCAATAGCTGTGGTTCAAGAAGGGCAGTGTCCTCAATCCCAGCCCCCATGCAGCCCACATGTGGAAATATCCTTGGGAAAGACACTAAATCCCAAATTACCCCTGATACTGTCATCAGTGTGCAAATGTGTGTGAATGTGTGTCTGTAAAAAGCACTTTGAGCTTCCGTGAAGACTTGACAAGTGCAATATAAGAAGTACATGTACATGTGTTTTTATCAAAATATTTCAATATTAAATGCTTTATTTGAAGATAGTTAACAAGACCCTTAAATACAGCAGATATTTGGACATATCCGCTTCACTTATACAGCATCTACAGTGGACATAGGCCTCGACTGTAGCCTATATCTGTTATATATTAAAGGTGAACGGTGGTTCAAAGTCCTTGGCCTGCAGCAAAACAGTCAATGTCAATGGTGTAATGTAGTTTTCAAAATAACTCATTCATTATTTTGTTTTGTCTCATTTTTTTGCCCTTCGCGTGTGATTTTCCTTTGATTTTTAGACGCATCGGAATGAAACAATACGGGGAGAGGAATCAGTGAAACACCGCGATGCCAGGGATCTACCATCTTGCCACGTTCCAGAGGAGCGGAGGGGGGCGGAGCATAGATAAGACTATCCACACGCTTGAATCAGCTCAACGCCTCTGAAACCCCATTGGTCGAATTGTGCGTAAGCCCCGCCCACCCCCGCTCAGCAAGCTTCCCATTCGCTGGAAACAGCTGTCACTCCCGAAGTGGACGGGGTTTCCGAGGTTGTGAGTTTTATGAGACAGGAGGCGAAATTTTGATTTTCTTTCTACTGCCAGAAGTCTCTGCTACTCTTTCAGCTCCCTCGCAGCCGAGAGTTTCACCATGCCTTCCAAGAAAAACTCCAAAGTGCACGTCAAATCCAAAGGTAGGTCCCAGCGCGTCTCTAGCTACCTTTTTGTATCCCTGCGCGTATCCAGGGCTGCAGCGGTGGTGCTGGTGGAGGATGATGCGTTGCAGCTTTCACTGGGCACAGGCCTTTGCAAAGTTAATCGGGTGTCAAGCTGTTCTACCATCCCGGGCCTTTGCTCGCGGCTGCCTTCGGCTACTGTTATTGTAGCTGCCACAAAATGGTGCCGTGGCGTGTAAAGGGGAGGCCGTGCTTAAGCTGGCTTTATAGAGCGTGTAAACTCTTTTGGTTTATTATATAACGAGCCGAGCTTAGTGAAGCCACGGATCGCCTGCGTCGCCATTAGCCCACCGGTTCAATGGGCGCTCGGAGCGGCGACAGTGCCTCAATGTAACGCAGCTTGAAGTGTAACGTGTAGGATACATCTCCGCAGCCGCGGCTGATGGAGCAGTGGCAGACGCAGCGAGGCGTCCCTCCTGCGGGCTCAGACTGAGCTGGAGCTTTCATTGTTATTCTATATTCGCCCCTCAGGTCCTTTCTTTACAGTATGGGATATGTGTGCGTGTGTGCATTGAGGCACCCCGCCTCCAGCCCGGTCCAGTCACTCTCGCAATGCTCAACGTGTCATTGTGAGAGACCGGGGGTGGGGTCAGGCTATACGTGGCTCAGAGGGATCCCCCCTCCTCCTCCTCTTTCTTCTAGACTAGACCCCCTACATAATCTTCCAGTCTCTAGCACTAAACTGCTGGTGAAGTGAAACTTATATCAGACTGTTATGAAAACTGGTTGGTTATGGCGCGCGTCCAGTGTGCGACGGCGCAGCCAGATCAATAAAACAAACAAGTAACTTTTTCTGGGCCAAACGCCTGCACCCACACGCACACACCCACTCAGATATTAACTCATTAAACCTCCCAGTAGGAGCTCAATGGGATCCGAGCCCACTGGGTGATCTAGTGAGTTTACTTGTTATTTCTTACAGTACCAAGCCAAGTAATGCGAGCCAACCCCCCCGGACCCCTGACACGTGGCTCCGGACAAACTAGCCAACCTATGATGTGTACATTGATGCAAACTATAAGAGATAAATAGTTTTGGACAATTCAGGTGCCCGACTCCAGAACCATAAGAACCAAAACATCTAGCCATGCATCCAAGTAATACATCCAAGTGATCATTGCAGGAGTGCAGATGTGAGAGGCACAGGCGGGGATAAAACGTTTCAGATCGTGTGAATGAGTAGAGAAAGATGAAAAACTTAAGTGTGAGGACTGTGTATGTGCAAAAAGTGTTCTACAACTTTTGAGTACACTCTGTACTTTAGCGGCCACAAAGCAGCGTCATGTTCCTCGCGCACATATTGTAACTGTGGGGGACTGAGGCGTCATCACAACGCTGCTCCTCAAAATGAATGGAGAGCTGCGACTGGGGGATAACAATACCAGCGCAGCTTCAGACTGGTTATTTTTTAACCCCTGACCCTCGATTACGGTAGCATGATCCGTAACCACAGCGTGCACATGCCATATGCATGCATGCAGATCAAAGGGCACGGCAACGTTAGAAAAAGCCAGGGAACAAAATGTTCAGTTTTTCGTGGCGCCTGGTTAGCCACGCCCCCTGAAGGTCCCCAGGCTGGATGTATGGACCGGCTGCTCCTGGTAACACCGATGCAACAAGTGAGGGAGAGGCGACATGTGAGGCAGGAGCGAATTGGATCCTGGAGGATTTGATACATAAATGTTGTAATATTTCCCCAATGCTTCCTGCTTCCAGCTGGCTATAGTATGTTATTTAGAACCCCAAGAACCCCACTAGTTATCACTAGTTAAGACCGCAACATTTTTGCAGTCAATTACTTTCTCTATCATACATTGATGTAGGTCTTTAAATGCCCCTTTGCCCGCACCCCAGTAACATTCATTTTTTTCATAAAGAAAGAGAATCTAAGAAGATGAACTGAAGCACTGAGACTCAGTTTTCAAAGTAGGTTGTTTTACTAGATGGTTAATACTCCTAATCCTTGTCCCATGGGAGTAAGTCGCGTTAATGATACATTGCACCCCCCCCCCCCCCATGTCTGTATTGATCTTGTCACCATGTCATCTGTGTTACTTTTCTACATGATCTGTCATTTCACTCCCTCAGGACTCCCCTCACCACGGGGCTGGGACGTATGCCAAGCTGAAAGGGTAGTGGTCTTGTCCGTCCCCGCAGCTCTTGATGTGTCGTGCTGTGTTGTGTCCTTTGCGTTTGTCGAGCGTGTTATTTAAAACTTGTCGGTGGTAACAAGGCTGTTTAACCTTGCATGGAAGTGCAGTGCAGTGCTGTGCTTGGTTAGGAGATGTCGCAGGGTGCTGGTAATTAGGCTTCACAGCTGCTTGAAATGTGAAGTTTGTGGCGATCTCTCCCGTTTGTGTGCATAATTTTTGGAGAAAGTCTCATATGGAAACACTTTGTATGACTGTGGACCGGATGTTGAAATCCTTAGGGACACACCGCCTCTCAGTTTTTGGTGATCAGGCACTAAATATATTATAACATGTTGCTAATAAGGGCAGAGTTGTGCCTTAATGTTGTCTTTGGGGGCCCTCTGGTGCCCGTCCCTGCTATACGTAGGGTGAAGGCAGAAAATACACTCTTGACAAGTCTCCAGGACACACACATACACTTTTCATCCTCACATGTTTTATGAACCTGGGAGGAAACCACTAACTCCACACAGAAAGGCCTGAGACACTAGCTGTGAGGCCAATTGTACAAACCCACACTCATCCATTGGGTCGCCATAAGAAGGCAACAATGTGATTACAGTGAATCCAATCCAGAAAAAACAAGCACACGTATTTTGGTGACACCACTTCCTCTCAATCCTCTGCATTCAGTAGAGTAAATATAACACCAGTCAATAGTTATGGTATGGTATTGTTTCTGAATTAAAGAGCTTATCCGATTATGGTAGGAGCAATGCCTGAGGGTTTCTTTGAAACTGACAAGTGCATCTCAGCATATAGCCATTCCTGTGTGAAGTGTCGCATGATAACTGCATGTGAGTGAGTCTGGAACTTTTTTTTTTACTATAGCCGGGGGAGGGTCGGAGTTGCAGAGGCCACTATACAGTGTTATCACCAGCTTGTTTGCAGTGGGCCAGTGATACTGTATAATCTAATTAGCCTGACACTAGCTCAACGGACAGTAGCTCTTGCTAATGCTAGTGATTTTGTAGGGGATTTCTGGCAACAAAGCCGAGCGTGGGATTTGTTTCCTGCCCTTTTTGTTTGCGTGCAGGTCGTAGCCTCCATCACAGGAATGCACTGAGTCCGGCTGCAGAGCCCAGCGGCATGACATGCTCTCACCCAGGTCCACTGCGTTGTGCTAGGTGCTAGATGGATGTCCACTTATTGCAGCCACTTTGTGTTCACCTGAGAGGTGTGAGTGTCCTCTTTTTCCCCCTCAAGGTGCAGTTTAGCAGTTTGACCTCATGGCCAGAGGTCGAGGCTTGGTCCGGAGACAAAGATCAGGGAATGTGAGTTGGGGGGGGGGGGGGGGGGTCTTTAAAAGATACACAAACCTGCATATGCGTGCGGACAGGCACTGTCATGCACGTGCTTTAAGAGCCTGAGGGAAGAGAGTGTTGAAGGCGGCGCGTAGCAGTCCTTATGTAAGACTGAGAAGTACTGCTCAGGCTGAACAATGTGTTCTGAGTTGTGGTGGAGGGACCCAGCACAGACTTCTCCTTCTGTTTAGAAAAGAGGAGTGCGCGTGTGAGTGAGTGTGGATGCACAGGTTGAGAAGTGGCTTCTCTGCTCACACAGTAATGGAGTGTACTGAAGAACAAAGCGGTATGTCATTGCATGGTTTCTGCACAGTTGTTGAGGTGCCAGTGTGTGCATGTGTGTGGAGGAGATCATTTTCCCTTTTGCATTGGTTTCTGTGTGTGACTTGTGTCTCTTGTATCCACAGCATTGAGAATACAACATAAGTACATGGTTTTGATCTTAAACATGAAGTTTGGTAGTGTGCATTTGCCATATTTGCACTGCAAAAATAACAAAAGCAGCGGTTCTCAAGTTCTTTTCTTAATGATACCCTGGTGGCTCATGCAAGTTGGGGCTCTAAACTTCAAGTAGGCGATGGCTCTTTCCACTTCTTCTTGCCTTTTCCTGGAGCTTTTCTCTTGAAGAGCTGGTGCCATGATGTCTAACTTTGCACAACCAGCTGACTTACCTCAAAGGCTGATTGGCTGGGTAAAACCAACCTTCTGAAAACATGGGAATCCAGTTTCTGACAAACCCTGGGGCCTAATTCTAATAGCATAAATGGCCTTCAGGGTTTGTAGGTTTTGTGTCCTTTGTTTAAAAAAAAAGTTATTTAGTGCCATCGTCTTGCAACTTCCTCTGTGGAGGGAAAGTAAGTAAGCCCCACATCCATTAACATCCACTGGGGTCAAGCTTGCCTCTCGGTCACCATGTTTATTGTGGGCTGTTGAGCATCCACTCTGAGGAAAGTTCAAGTTCTTCCTTTTTGCCTGTAGGCAGAGTAAGAGGCAGCTCAAGATGACCAGGTTCAACCTGGCAATGAGCACCTAAAAAGTATTTAAGCGGTCAGAGTTCACTTTCCAGGTTTCCTTTATGGAATGGCCCGGTCAAGGCGATGCCTGTCAGTGTCCACATCATGTTTGGTAGCGTTTTTCTTCTTGCACACATTTCCTAGAATGACAAACGAACTGAAAGTAATGTAGTCTTTATTTGTGAGAGCAGTTTATAGCCACCAAGGCTATATTTGGCCCGTCCTCCATGGCAACATGATAGCTATTGAAGCCACAGCATTATTCCAATCTTAAATGCCATAGATGATCCATGGCATATCTGAACGCATTGGTTTCCGTTTGTCTGGAAGGATGCCATTTGGGATGTCGAATTTCAGAGGTTTATCTCCGGCTTATCTCACTTGGTAGCACAGATGGTAGCGCTCAGGATCTTTTTAAAAAATGAAACGGCAGTGAAATGTGCTCTGTTACATCTTCCAGATCACACAGAAATAATGGGCCAGTCCTCTCCAAGCTGGCACTGCCCGACTAGCCTCCTTTTTTTGTTGTGTGTGTGTGTGTGTCAAAGCCAGCTGGTTTAACAGGGCTATAAATAGCTGTCTTTGACCTCCAGAGCCATACCAAGCTCAGCAAAAAAAAAAAAACATAGTGACACATTGTAGCAAGGTTTGCTGACAGATGAGCAAGAGAAAAGAAGCCAGTGAATAGAGAAAGGGGGCAGGGACTGAAAGAAAGGAAGAGAGAGAGAGAGAGAGATCCTCCTCTGAGTCAGGACTGCTCGCGGGCCTAGCGGCCGGTCCAGCTCTTGTCCTGTGAGTCGTAGAGCCAGAGGTTGGCAGGGATGGGCGATCCAGCGACTCTGGCCGAGGCCGCCACCCCGCTCCTCGCCACGGCCGTCCCCACCGTCATAGCCGGGGAGACACAAGGTGAGGAGAAGGCTCCGCTCCGAGCTAGAGAGGCTGAGAGGACAGACAAAGCCTAGAGGTCATTGTGTGGCCCTGCACTGACGACTTCTTTAGACGTACTCTTCTGAGAACTGCAGCTTAAGCCTTTACTGTTGTTGCTGAGGTCTTAGGTACATCATAGGTTCGGGTTTAGTTAGCTCTGCGACTGTCCTGTCAACACTGCACAAACCTGATCAATACTGCTGTGTTTTAAACAGGCAAGTGAGCAAACAACAGGATGGCCTTTTCATCGAGCTATCACTTCTATCTATCTCTGTCAGTCTGTCTCGAAGTGTGCAATCGATTTGATCTGTGCCTTTTAAATCTGAGTCTGACTTTGACCTAGCGCCGTGCAGCGGACTCCCAACACCTGTTCATTCTCTCTGCCACTATTTCCTACCCAGCATGCACTGTGGGATGTCATCAGCACCCCCAGAATAGCTTCTCGGGACGGCGGTTTGTTTTTAGGTTCACGCCGCCACATCGGTCAGCTCCAGGGATTCTGGTTAGGCCAAACCAGAGTGTGATTATCTAACAAGTCGAACAAGTTTAAATCGGCTGGGTCTCTGGGTCGTGTTTTAGTGGAGAGGAAAGGTGTGAAACTCGCCCGAGGAGCCCGCAAAGGTCTTATTCATCCAGGGCATTAGTATCTAAAATGTGTCTCAGTTGTAACGACTTGCAACTTCTCTAAATCCTTTTGGATAGTTTCCAGTGGATGCATTTGGAGTCTAAAATGCTAATCTGTCAATGATGATTTTGCACGGTGTCCCCAGCATCCCTCACTGAATATATCACTTGGTTCGGTCATGATTGTACGTTGTTCCTCCTGTTTTCAGAAGAGCATGTCGTAGGTGAGCCCTCTCATCACTTTCTCTCCGTTTTGGTTGCAGATGGTGCTAAAGCTCAATCTGCCAACAAGAATGGGAAGAAGGCAGAGTCCGGGTCCGGCGGCGGCAGCTTCTTCACCTGGTTCATCGTCCTGGCCCTGCTGGGCGTCTGGACGTCCGTAGCTGTGGTCTACTTTGACCTGGTCGACTATCAGGGAGTCCTTGGTGAGTAGACGGTGCAACACACATCCATACACTCCTGGAAGCTGCTACCACTGATCACGCTTTGATCAGCACGTGGTCCAAGAATGCATGAGGACTTAAAAGTGGTCCTCATGAAAGGGAGATGCATATTGAGTGAGAGTATGAAGAGAAATACCACCAAATCTTAATTAAATCAGTGTTAAAAGTCTGCAGAATACCAGGATCACACCATTTACGTAAGATGAGTGTTGTAGCCAAGCAGTACATGACGAAGGAAGACTTGGTGAGAATGTAAACAGTTTCGCTGACTTTTGTGAGTGTATTTTTAAGAGGATGCTTCAGAATATGTCCAACTCAAGATTTGAGACGCTATTGACTCTCCAAGAAGCCCTGTAACACGTTGCTTTCCTCAGATATACTGCTAGATGCATGTCTGTCTCTGATCGCAGAATACTGTCGATAACTCGATTTGACACCGCTAATCATGTCTGTTGAACTGTCTTGTCAGTGTTTTTATCTCTATATCTTGCTCCTGTTCCAATATGTATGTTTTGTGTTTGCATGCAGACAAGGCTAAGGGCTTACAAATTAACCTGTCTGAGGCCTTGCAAGGTAAAAAAAACAAAAAAATCAGAAGGAATATTTCTCCTCTGTGCATCGTTGTTTTCAGTCCAGCCATCGACTCATCCACCCCCTCACACAACCCTGAATCTAAGCCTGTATCAAAAGTAGTGAAATTGTTTCTAATGATGAAATCAAAGCACAGGAGCTGCAGAAGAGGGAAAATATTCAAATGATTTCCCATTAACGGCGAGTTTGCATAATGGTTTGAGAACCCAGATTTGCAAAACATAAACATAATTTGGTTGAAATCTCACTTGTTGTCTTTAATAAGTTAACAAAAATCTAGCATAACATCACATATGTCTTGACGCCCTCATTGATTTTAAGTCATGATTCAATTTATTATATAAAGTCTTTGACCTAAACTCTGCCAGTACGTTAAAATGATTGCCTTGTTTAGATCCAGGGTTTGTGTCTCACCTCATGTCCAACCTGTCAACTTTCCCTGTAGCTAACACAACTTTTCATTGAAATTAACCACAAAATATCCTGTTTTTATGTCACCAAATGTACACCCAGTTTAAATATCCTGTTGTGCCCCATTAGTTAGCAATAGACACCCTTTCCCCAAAATGTCCCCACCTGTTACCATCTCCCATTCAACCCGCCTGATCTCCCTGTGCCCCACACCCTCTCCCATTCAGAGAAACTCACCAAGCTAAGTGTTTACGTGTCTGTCGGTGTCGTTGACTCATCTGTGCATGTAAATGTCTAATGATTCTGTCCCAGGAACAACACTAAGTGTACCCGTGTGTCTGTTGCTGCTGTAGGTAAGCTGGTGGCATACGACACAGATGGCGATGGTGATTTTGATGTTGAGGACGCTAAAGTTCTCCTAGGCAAGTCGATTTCTCTGTAATCTACTACCCATGTCTGTGGTTGCTTATCAGTGTCTTGCAGAAAGCCAACTCATCAAGCGCATCATTTAAAGCACTGATTTGAGCTCTCTGCAGGCCGCTGGTAATGTGTGCGTGTGTGTGTGTTTGTGTTTGATTATGACATCAAAGTGTGAGTTTGGCATTCTGGGTTTCTTTTGCATGACTGACAACTGACAAAATCAGGGTTACCAGAGAGGCATTTCTAAGCAGTGAAAACCATATGATGTAGAGGCTACCGAACATTTATTAATGTCGTCACATTGCACAAGTGTTGGAGATATGGGATACTAGGGAGTAGCTAGCTAGCTAGCCAGCTAACTTCACCCTGTCCTATCTTGTAATTTCACATTCACCTGTGAGATGTACAGTACACCAAATAGTTTCTACAAACTGCTTTAGCTTATTTCATCCAGTAAGTGAGCAATCATCATCCTCAATGTGTCGAAAATGTCAATATTCAAACCCATTATAAGTTAATTTCAGCAGCTTGTTTGCACACACCTAATCCCTTATTTGCTGTGGATTTGTTACTGGTACTGTTTGGATTATACTAATATCAATATGGCGGTCTTTCATCTTGTTTTGCACATTTCTCTTCGTTTCTGGAAAGCTCCAAGCATCCATGCAGAACCCCAGTAGTTCCCATTTTTCTTCAGGGCCAATTTTTTTTTTATTATTGTTTTGTGTGGCATGTTGCATGGTCTTTTAAACAGCATAAACATTTTATTTGTGTAACTTACCGAAACTGCTGTGGCGCACCGAAGTTCTGACAAGTTGGAGCGCAGCTCCAATGGCTGAATCTCAACAAGTAGCTTGAAAGTTTTGGATGTCTTCACGATTTCCACCACTGACAGAGCTCCGGCTCCCTGACAGAAACAAGAAAGACAAGGTTTTTGTTTTTTTTTATTGCCATTATTTGCATGGCTTTACATGAAGAGTAGTTTAAGATACAAAGCAGGCTCTATATGTTGAGACTTTGCTTTGCAGTTGCACCAATCCAAAAAGACTCATTGTGCTCCCAATGGAAGCAAAGTGTTTCCAAGATGCACGTTTAGTGCTGCATCAGCGGTTATTTGGAGGCAGTGTAATCAGTTACAGGAGTCCATCCCACTGTAAGCACTCTTGGGATCATCCCCACACTCAATTAGCTTTAGATGAACCTTTTGTTTGGCTGCCTGCTCTGCCTTTATGATGCGCCTCTCTCTCCCTCTGCTCTGCCTCACTGTCTCCCAGTGCCAATTTTAGCCTGTTTGTTGTCAGTCTCTCTACTCCTAATTGCCTTAAATAGAACCCCAAGGAAGGCGCGTAGACACTGACCTCCTAGATTTATCGAGACTCTGGCTGATGATTAGGCTGCTCAGTGCAAAGTCGTCTCTCGGTGAAACCTTTTCAGCGCGGCTCATATATGTTTTCTTAACCCGTCTTGAAACTCAAGAATGCGCGATCAACGGCCCTTTTGTCTGTTGACTGATGAGTTGGTCGCTCCTCCACCCACCATCACTATAATACTTGTATATTTGCTGGCATGAAGCAGCACCCGCCCACAGTCTAGATGAGTTCAGGCACTCCTTCACACTCATGACTCCAGCCATGTTTGCTGAAATGATAAGCAAGGATGAGTAGCTTGTGGCTAAGCCTGGAAGTGACAGACATTTCTCTCTCTTGGTAATCATTGACCACACCATAGATATATCCAATTTTAACACTGTAGAAAATGTAATGCAAACAGTGCTCGGGATGCTGTGTAACACAAATAAGAAATGGTGCGTTCATTTTCGAGAGCTAGTCATAGTGTGTATTCAAGCATGCGTGTGACAGTGTGGCAAACCTTGCCTCATGTTTTCTTAGTAAAGTACGAACCCTAAGGGGATGCTTCTTTTGTAACCTTCCCATGGTACAATCACCCGTGAACAGTTCTCTACCTAGTTATTGAATGTCGCAGGTACTTTTCAAGCCTTCCACAAGCCCTTTCAACCAGAGCCTTTTGATGAGAGTAGCACAAATGGAGGTCCAAAATGCTTGTTGCAACTACTGTAAAGAAATGGGTTTGCCAAGAGACAGAAATGTGACTTCTGGTTATAAAAGTCAATGAAATCATTGATTTACAATATTTGTATGGCATTCTGATACTCCAGCGAAGAAAAAGTAATGTGTGACTTTATAAGAAATTAGAAGAAATTAATCAATTATGTCCAATTTGAGTCACACCCTGACATATTTAAAGCTACTGCACTCTACATACTACTACATAGTTTAAAGCGCATGTTATTATGATTTTAATGTCTTCCAACAAATTCTTCTGCTGCAACACTGCAGAGCTCTTCAAAGGGTTGTTTGAGTCAAGTTCACAGGAAGCAAATATTTCCAGAAGTCGACGAAGCTGTCAAGGCCCCACATGTATGTTTAAGTCTGTTAACAGATGAGTCGGTCACAGACGTGCTTGTTTTTACGCAGCAACCCCAGTTTTTTGTTTGTTTTTTGTTTTTTTTAGCAACAGGGGTTTTTTTGTGCATGCCTTTAATAAGTAGTCCAGGAGACTCGTGCAGTTGTGTTTCTTTATTGTATGTTAAGGTGAATTGAAACGGGCCTTTAAAGAGCCAAACAGTGTGATGATGATGATGATAGCTTTGCAGCAGGTTCATGGAAAGTGCAGACCAGTCTGACTGTCAAACTGAGGCTGTCTCCACATGATGAGCAGTGAGCTCAACGCGCCCATGTTTGGGTCAGCACTTTTTATTCCCCCCCTCCTCTCTAAACGGGAGCTCTAAATAAATGATAATGGATTAAACTGCCACGAAGTCATTTCCTAAGCGATCATGTGTAGACAGCCCGACTGCAGCAGCTGCCTGTGATAAAGCCTGAGTAGGTCCCTCGCTGCCTAACCTACGCTTTAAACTTATCTTACCGTCTCCTCTTGTTTCTTTCCCTCCTTCTCTTAACCCTCTTTCATCATTTCATTGGACCTTTCTCTCCATTTTTATGTCCCACACCACTCTGCCTCATATTTTGCGTTGATCCCTTCCCTCCCTCGCCCTACACCACTCCTCCATCTCCTGCACATCCACACGTTCTTCCTCTACATCCACCCCCCATCCTCCCTTACCCCCTCCCCTCACCCCCCTTGTTCGCGTAGGCCTGACCAGTGAGAGCGGTCAGGGTGAATCCGAGGTTCTGGATTGGTTAGAAGAAGTGGAGGAGGGCGGCTCTGATTGGTTAAATGGGTTCTTCACTTTCCTGTACGGTCTGATAAATCCCCTGGAGCCGCTGGAGGAGGACGAGCGCGGCGCCTCGAGAGGAGCCGTGGAGGCCCAGGATGACGACGAAGACGACAAGGAAGAGGGAGATGTCCGAAGAAGAGGAGGGAAAGATGACGGAAGCCAGGGCCAAAAGATTGTTATTGTTGGCCTCCATAACCAATAGCCTGAAGCCACCTGCTGATGATGTCACGTATGCTCTGATGGAGCTGTCGTCAACACTTTGATGTCCAAAAAAACTCAAGCTACAGTGTTGAGAAAACGGCCCTCACAGTATTTTACTTTAAAAAATTTTTTTATATATAAGTTTTTGGCAACTTAACTTGGCCAGCAGCTTTTGGATACGAATATCTCACAGTTCTTAACCTGTCGTGGACCCCACCCAGTCCAGGTTTCACCGAACTTGACAGACAGGCTTCGGTCCTGTGTCGGCAGGATCTTGAGAGAGTGAAAGCGAGTTTTCTACGATGTCTTTTTTCCCCCCACGCTGGGACATATGTACATGATTCTCAGGAACACATTGAGAGATCCTAATAGTTGTCTTTTTGTAGAATCTACTAGAACTTTTCTCCGCACAAACCCGTTGGCAAGTGCCAGCAATAATGGGTAACACAAAATGCAAAGATCGTTTGCACTTGGACAACTGCTCTGTTGTCCCTTTCTCTGACATTTTGTCCTCTACTGCTGCATGCCATACGAACTGACACGCCACCTATTTACTCTGGACTATAAGCATGAATTTGTACTTTTTTTTTCTCTCCTTCTCTCTCTTTGTATTTAAAAACCAAGTCGTATTTAACACACATGTTTTCCTGCTCACATTTACCTACCTACCTGCTGTTAACATGCCATCGAGACAAGGACAGTAAACAAATAAAAACACAATCTAGATCTTAGATTCCACGAGTTGCTCCCTCATGTTTGAGCCAGTTGAATCCTATTTGCATATGCAAATTAGAGCACATTGGGCACATGGATGGTATTCGTGAACTCGGTGCCATCAGTCCACTTAATCTTTGCAGCTCTTAATCATTTGCCTAAATGCTTAAAAACCAAGAAGCACATCTGACGTATGAAAAAGGAAAGTGCCAAATGTAGGGTCTAGCTCTCGGTCTGCCCACATAATTGCCTCATTTTATGTGTATGTGACACGTTGGACAGGTTATGTATCTGCACACAGGTTGCATACTAATAGCAGGTGGACACTGGAGTCATGAACTTGTGCTAATGTGTTTTTCCTTTCCTTTTCCGATGTGTATATACTGAAACAAGTTGGTGCTCCCCTTTCTGTTTGTCTCATATAACCCTCCCTCTAGACATCAATAGCACTGTATCTGCTCCATCTTCCTTTAAACTTAATACAGATGTCACAAACCGTCGGTAAGTGTGTTTATTTAATCGAGGCTTAAGTTTTCAAGTTAGAAATCATGGCCAACTTTTCGCCGTTCCGGTCGGGTGATGCTGTGGATCAGGACTGAGGAGGAGTGCGGTAGAGAGGCGTAGCAGGCAGATTAGGTGCTGCAGACGACCACGTTAGGTTCGTTAGGCTTCAGTCGGCTCGTTGCTGCTCCAAGCGTCAACGGTCGACACCGGCTGCAGGTGCACGGGTCTGTGGCCCGGGTTTGCCTTCTCTCTTAACAGGTTTCAAGACTTTACATGTTGCGCAATGAAACGGGTGACAGCCTGAAACCGGTTCTGTGTGCTCTCGGGCTGATAGGATGCATTTACAGGATGCTGTTCAAAGCGCAGGGTTAATGGCTCCGTAACTGCCTGTCAAGTGTAACCTGAGGCCACGTACAGTCAGCCTAATGAGCACTCCGCCTCCACAGCGAACTGATTACTCCCACTGTCTATTACTGGGTTGTGCTGTGCCAGTGTGTGTGTGCTCCTGTGTACAGTCACAGCCTACTACAGTTGGATGCTTACTACAGTTTATAGCTCAGAGGATGCTGTCCTATTGTTTCTGTGCTTGAAGAGTGGAGCTCAGTATTCAGTCCTCACACCTCGATTCCCCAACCACGTCATGGATTCACATTCAAAACGGCTCGTATACAAGTGCTGGTCAGGTGGAGCTTTTTATGAACCTGTGATCTAGTTGTTCTGCTTTAAAACAAACAGCAACTCCTACATTTTCTGGTTTTGAGTGTCTCCCACTTCAACCAGATGTGTTTAGTTTTACTACAGAGCGAAACTGTGGCAGAAATGAAAGCAGCATCTCCATGAGTCATCTGAACAGTGCAGTACTGCAGCCTTGAAAACATTAGTAACAGAAACAAGCTGCTCAGTTGTGTCTCCATTAAGTTGCCTCTGGCCATTGATTGCAACCCTTAGTTGGTTCGTTCTTGTTTAGAGACCTTCATCTCTGGTTGAAGTACAGCTAAGCCAGTGCTGATTGCATCTCATCATGATGACATACACTTGGCCTCAGTGCTGCGCATGTATTCGTCTGCATAGCTGATGTCAGACTTCTGGAACGATGATCAATTGTGTTTAACAACTGACCACCTCTTGGTGGGTATGGACGACAGTATAAGGTTTTCACTGCAACATTTATGTTTATGTGTGATGTCAGACGAAACACCAGGCGATGCAGCCAGGAGAGGAGCAAAGAAAGGTACCCATAGCCGATGTGCACGAGGCTGTTCTGTGTGACAGTATGGGCTGGACTAACTTCAATTAGTCTTCAACTCATTGTGATCCAACTGAGTGTGGGTTGCCAGGCTGCGCGAGTGGGTCATTAACCTGCTTTGAAGGGATTGATGTGCAGTGGTTTGAAGATCGGTTGCCTGAAGGCGTCAATCTCATGTTATACTTTAAATGTAGTAATTATTTAAGGAGGTTTGATGACTTTTTTCATCTTGTAAATCCAGTTTAAATCCTTTAGAAGCTGCATGTGGAGTGTGGCATGGACCCAGGGTCCAGACCTGCCTGCCTGATATGTGGTGACGTTTAATAACCGAGTGACTTTGAGCATGGGCTCCGTCTTGTAACCACCGTTTTCCTTTGCGCTGAAAGATCAGTTTGTTGCTCCTCCGTCATCCCTAGAAAGCTCCCCGACCAGGGACGTGGGCTTGAAGCTCCGCGAGGCTCTAAAGCAGCAGCTGGCCATCATCCATGAGCGCGTGGAGGCCAAGAAGCTCGCCAAGCTGGCTTTGGCCGAGGTCAGAGAGCTCCTGGCCAAAGAGGAAGAGGAGAAGGAGTTGGACCTGGGGAGGAAGGAAATATCAGCCAGAGTGAAGGAGAGGGTAGCCATCAGGTTGAAAGAGGAGGAGGAGAAGCTGGAGAAAGAAGAGGTGGAGAAGGCTCTGGAGAAACTGAGGAAGGAGAAACTGAGAGATGAGAAAAAGGAGGAGGGCAAGGAAGAGAAGGAAGGGGAGAAGAAGTCAAAGAAAGGAGGGGAGAAGGAGGAGAAGTCAGAAAAGAAGGGGGAGGGGGAGGGGAAGAAGGCAGATGAGGAAGACAAGGGGAGAGGGAAGGAGAAAAAGAAAAAATCTGACAAAGGAGGAAAGAAATAAAGCTGATAAAGGTTTAGAGGAATCTTTAGTCAGATCTGGGCGTCATTCTTCGCAGTGGGACTGACCAAAATCTAGCTTTGCACCAACTATGGAAAACAAGTGAGGTGCAATAACCTCGAATGAAACACTGGGTCAGATTCGGAGTCGTTACTTGTTTTACTTCATTGCCTGATTTAAATCGGGCGTACTTTACCGCTGCTTTTGTTTAGGCGAAGTTTGGCTTTTGCTCGTAGTTGAAGGAAAGTTGTCGCAAAAACATTTTCTATGTTTGTCAATGCTTCTAGCAGAAAGACACAAGCTACTGCAAACAGTTGTACACAGCGTATGGATGTGATTTCAGTCTGAGCTGGACACTTGATACATTTTAGCATGGTCGGCCAAGATAGAGCTGGAAGGTACCCATGGACCTAAGAAAGGTAACTTGTGTGATCATGAACATATCCAGCGTCAACTATCTTAAAAACCTGACCCATGAATCACTCTATCAACCTGAATTTAGGCAGCTTTGTGTTCTCGAATGAGTTCTGTTGTTTTGTCAATAAAAATGTCTTTGGTTTCATCTCAGTGCCTCTTTCTTAGCATGTGGACAGACAGTTGTCAGGTGTCTGTGTTTCTGTTTCAGGAGGGAAAGAGCAAAAATATTTCATCTTTCACAATAAGCAGCACAAGATATGAACTGATTTAGTCTAATCTGGCAATACACGAAACGTCAGCATAAGAAACCCTTTGCCCAGAGTGTTTGACAGGATGTATTGATCCATGTGAATGTTATTTGAAACAGGTTGTGTACTGTACCTCCCATGCATTGATCAGCCACAACATGAAAACCGCAGACATAACTCGATCTGTCCCATTGAGGCAACACAGTTTTTACAGCGTGCAACTACGTGCAATACTCCGATGCTCAGCAAGGCATCAGCTGTCGCCATGACGACCAGTTGCACTCAGCGATGACGTCTGCCTCTCCAAAAATAACAGAACCACGTTTTGCAACAAGTCGGACGAGGCCAGTGCTGTCGGGTCATGTTGTGGCTGTGTTATGTACGACATCCATCACCTCCACATTTAGTTAGTTACACTTCACACACATGTTCATCCTGCACACGAACCAGCTTCTGGGGAGAGGTATCTCCCACCTGCCCCCATGTATGTCAACATATCCATCGTGTCGTGTAGGACTGAAAGAGAAGGCCGTCGTGGTCAGCGCTCGTCAGGAACAAGCCGCCGCCCCCGAGGAGACCTCAGCACCCGAAGCCACACAAGAAGGTACGGCCCAGTCATGCCCAGGCGTTGTGCATGCACACTCGTATACTCACAGGAACACGCTGGTGGTTAGTGGGAGGGGGAACGAGCGTTGTGAGGTGGATCATTTACACGTCATCCCTGGGTTTATCTGTCAGCAGTAAACAGTAAGGATACCAAAACGACTGGGCCTTCAGTGTAGAGGCTTCAGAGGAGGAGAAGGAGGTGCCAGCCATCCAGCTCTGACAATAATAAAATCTATTTCAAAGTTCCTCATTTCTCTTCAGTTTCTTTAAGCTCCTCACATCCCACTTGACTGCGCTTGAAATAAGGGCGAACAGGTCTGCAACATATTTGTCACAAGCTGCACTGAAGAGACGATTCATCTAGACACGTTTTCAATTCACCAGCCTGCACAACAATAAGGCTTTGAAACTGGAACACCTGATTGAAATGCAGCTATAAAGGCTGCTAGAAATGACAAAATGTCCCTGCATTCAGGCTGAATTTGATTACATCTCATCTCATTTCTGACATTGTTAGATGTGCTCCACAGCCCAGCGTATGTTTGACGTAGTGCCAATAAATTACTGCATTATATGCATGTTGCGTTGATAAGACTGAAGTGTCTTCCATTCTCTGGATATGTCGCTGGCTCATTGTCCTCTTGCACTCATTTGTTCCCCTCTCTCCTCAGCTGTTATCGAACCCGAGCCTGTGCCAGTGGAAGAAGTGATCGAAGCTGCTGTAGCAGAGGACATCTCTGCCCCACCACCAGCAGGTACATGAGGAGGAGCTGTGTCTGGTTGTTAGACTAAATGTTAGACTTGACCTGGCTGATCGCCTCCTGCTGGGTGCACTCTGAAACTGTTGTGTGTGGGAGGGAGATGGCAAATGTGTAAAACTGTGTTCCCTCTCTGAAGAGCCTGAACCAGAGGTGGCAGCTGAGCCTGAGCCCGAGCCCGAGGCTGAACCAGAACCAGAGCCAGAGCCTGAACCAGAGCCCGTGGAGACCGCTGAGGTTGGTCCACGTCAGCCTTGAAATGCACCAAATCAAAACCAGACAATTTCTGATTCAGAGCTTTCAGGTCCAATCAGGTGTAAATGTGAGAACCCTGGCATTAAGGTGCTTTATCTCACTTTAGATAATTGAGGAGGATCCAGAGGTGCTTGAGGAGGAGGCCCCTGCCGCAGAGGAAGAGGAGGCCCCTGCTGCAGAGGACGAGGAGGCCCCTGCTGCAGAGGAGGAGGAGGCCCCTGCCGCAGAGGAAGAAGAGGCCCCTGCCGCGGAGGAGGAGGTATGCAGTTTGTTTTTGTGCACTGCATGAGACCTGCATCCCAGCACTAGAAGTGCTCTGCTATGCTTATCTTTCTGCTGCACAGTATCAGTGTCACACTTGTGGTGTAACTGTGATGTAACAACACCACAGTTACACCATTGTAAAATCTGTTAAATCAAGGCAGTGTGTGGCTTCTTGTCATTCTTCGAGTCATTCATTCATACTGCAATTGTGCTGGTTTCCTAGCTACACACAAAGGAAAATGTTTGACAGGTAATGCATAGACGGACAATATCATGCCACACCTTAAACAACAGATTCAGACAACTGAATTCCCCATCTGACCTGCAGCTTAATGGCTGCCACACATCAATTCACGCTACTCCCACTCTCCGAATCAACACTTTCATCCTCCCCTAACAAGCCGGTCTGTTTTTGCCCGAGCTCAACCCTACTACACACTCCAGAATTGTCTGAAATCAATCATGTGAAACGTCCTGCTCAGAGCTGTAGCCCCTCATTAGCAGAGAAGCTGCCTTAGGCCTAAAGTTCCTTAGGTGAGAGGGGTAGAAGTATACAATATGCTATAGTAAATGAGCAGTATATTGCTTGGATAATCTCCAAATTATTATAATTGCAATTTTTAAGCAAATTGTAGTAAATGTTTATATCCAATTTCACTTAAGTACTCTCAAAAAGCTCTCCTTATTTATTGTTCCAAATGGAAATTAATTGACAGTAAATTGCATCTTATTATGCTGATCTATGACTGTACTGAAGACAAAACTGATGCTATGACATGATGAATGTCATGCTACACAGTCATTTTGTCACCATAAAAGCTTAAAAGCATGTGTTTGTCAACCTTATCATAACTGGCAAATGCTGCTCCTCACAGGCTGCTCCAGCTGAGGAGGTGGAGGAGGAGGCAGCAGCTGAGGAGCCCGCAGAGGAGATGATGGCGGACGAGCCTGCGGAGGAGGAGCCGGCGGTTGAGGAGGCTGCAGAGGAGCCAGAGGAAGCCGCTGCAGTGGAGGAGGCAACAGAAGAGGCTGCAGAGGAGCCCGCTGAGGAGGTAGAGGAGGTGGCAGAGGAACAGGCTGAAGAGGAGGCCGCTCCCGCTGAAGAAACCGTCGAGGAGGTTGCAGAGGAAGAGGAGGCAGCTCCCTCTGAGGAACCCGCCGAAGAAGAGGCCGCTCCCGCTGCAGAAACCGTCGAAGAAGTAGCCGAGGAAGAGTACGAGGCGGAAGCCGTGGAGGAGGTGGCTGAAGAGGAGGAGGCAGCACCCGCAGACGAGACCGCCGAGGAACCTGCTGCAGAAGAAGAGGAAGAAGCAGCTCCAGCAGAGGAAGCCGTAGAGGAGGAGGCAGCTCCATCAGAAGAAGCGGAAGCAGTAGAGGAGGAAGCTGCTCCTGAAGAAGAGGAAGCTGCCGAGGAAGAGGCACCAGCGGAAGAAGAGGCTGCTCCGGTCGAGGAAGCTGCTGCTGAGGAAGAGGAGGAGGCAGCTCCTTCAGAAGAACCAGAGGAGGAGGAGGCAGCAGCTGCAGAAGAAGTAGTAGAAGAGGAGGAAGCAGCACCAGGTACATGAGCTTTACTCTCCTTGATGATAGGCCATTACACTAATATACACATCACAGGTCTTCTCTAGTGTCAGAGGATCTTTCTAGATCTTTCTGCCCGTAATTAAGCAGCTTCTCCTCCTTCTCATTAGGAAACTAGCTCAAACATCCTAAATCTGTGTCGCTCAGTATAGAGGTGGTAAACCAGAACTGTGACGGTTTTCAGGAAGTTCTCAGTTGTTCAAAGGGTCCTTCATTTCTTCATTACAGAGACAGAAGAAGTAGCGGACGAGGCAGAGGAGGCAGCGGAGGAAGGTAGAGACATGGACACACACACACACACACACACACACACACACACACACACACACACACACACACACACACACACACACACACACACACACACACTCATGAAGCTGTGAGACCCAGTGCTTCTACAGCATGTTTAACATGTCATGTCTGTGTGTGTGTGCCTCTTTGCAGCAGCAGAGTTTGTGGAGACAGAGGAACAGATTCAGGATGAGCCCACAGGTAAAACTGGGTGACGAGGACCAAGACTTCACTTTATTCTGCTGATTGATCTTTTATGGCAAATTGATCTTCAATGGCACTATAACACTAAAAGACACCGCTCAGAAGCATCTTGAAAGATTGTGCTTTAATGAGATATAATAAAAGAGAAAAAATGTTCAACTGCAGTAATCCAAAACCAGAGAATATTTAGTATTGTGCGCAATAATTTAAAGATATCTCCATGTGTTAGGATCCTAAGGGTCATTGATGACAGTACTTGGACGGATGCCACCTAGTGTGGACATAGTGAAACCAAAGCTCGTATGTACATATGTATTAATATTGTAGGTGGCGTTATCCCAGCTTAATATGTTTATGAAACATTACGTAATCCGAGTTTGGTAGTGCCCGCCCAGACCAGCTGTACGCTGGAGAGTGTGTGTGAGTGTGTGTGTTATCTGACATCTGCTGTCAACGTGGAGCTGATAGTCAGCTGCACTTTGGCTGCTTCTACAGGACGCTGCACTATCTGTGCAGGTCTGTCACCAGAAGGCTTGTGAAAGCTGCTCTTTGCTGCTCAAAATGATATAATCTGCCCAGAACAACATGTTCTGCCAAAACTGGACAAACTCCAATGTACACAACCTTCAATGGGAGACTTGAGGAGTGGGCCATATGTCTGGTACGGCAAGAAGAGAGGGAGTCAAAACAGAAGCAAAGGGGCCAGCACTCAGACATTAGATCCATCAGATGGATTACAACATCCAGACGATAGACTATGAAGACGCAATGATTCTTCGAAATGTTCAGAGATTTATCAGTCAGTAGACCTAGGCTCCTCTAATCACCTGCTCTGTTCCCCGAACTGTAAAATCACTACTGCTCATAAAGAAGGTGGAGCTAACAGAAGACAGACACACGTACTCAGGTAGTTTCCTCGAAACTCTGAGAGGTGGTGCGCTGCTCTACTTTAGAGTCAGTGAAGTTCATCATTTATTGGGATTAAACATCTTTCCTACGAGATGTTATTTCTGCTGACTAGCAGTAGTATTTTCCACAAACGTTTAACCTGCCTCCACTCGCTACACTGTGTCCAGTTTTCTCTTTCTGAGGGACTTTGTCCTATTCCTAAGTGTTACTAATGATGCTGTGCTCTCTCTGTCCCTCCCATAGAAACGTAGAGGCTGCCGCGGTTGTCGTGGTGACGGAGCAGGGAACCCGCTGACGTTGCATCACCACCATCTGAGCGCGCTCGGAGAGTTGATGCACCTTTTCACCTCCAGAGAAACGATTGAGTCGTTATGACAACACTCGCCCCCACCCCCATCCCCATCCCCAAACCCCCCCGGTCCTCCCTCTGTTTTCACACCTTCCTCTGAGTTTTTTTTTTTTTCTTTTTTAGATTCAATGTGTGAGACAATTGTTTACTAATGCGGTACTCCTCTTCTTTTTTGTCTGTTTTTTTTTTTTTTTTTTTCTTCTAGTAGAACAGTTTAGTTCTGCGTGACTGCGGCCACAGGCTCAGACCACGTCCAGTCCACTAGTCAACCTGGTCTGGACTTTGATTTCGGACTCTCCCAGGGGTGGTTTTTTTTGGCTCCTCGGAGCTAAACCCTCACGCCAGCGACATCCCTGTCCCCAGTCCTCCTGCTGAGTGGAGGACATTAGAAACAGAGGGCGGGAGGTCTGATTGCAGTCCGGTCCAGTCTATGCAATGTTGGTGTGACACCCCCCACCCCCAGCCCCCCTTCTTCCCCTCCCCATCAGTTTATTTACCACTCAGTATGTGTCCACCCCAGGATGAGCCATATGCTAGCACGTGAATTCAGAGGACAAGCTTGTGTGTGTGTGCGTGTGCGTGTGTTGAGTGTGTGTGAGAGCAAAAGAGAGTGTTTGTGTGTGTATGTATTCCTCATGTACCCCTATATTGAGTGTGTTCCTGTGTGATGACAGATCTCCTCCCTGATTAACCCTCTCTGTGCCGTAGACGATCGTGAGGGAGACAGTTTGACTTTTCCCTTCTTCTGCGTGTTCTCCACTGACCTTTACCTCTTGTGTTTGTGTGTTCTGTAGAGTCCTAGCTGTTCATATTTTTTTTTGTTTTGTTTTTTTCCTTGTTTTTACATATTTTCAGATGATTGCCGAGACCATCTAAACTTTAGACTATCGATGTTGAGTTCCAGCCGAGGCTGTGACTGTGAGCTTCAGCTGCTTAAGTTTCAAGCTGTGACGTCAGTTAGGACACCGTTGGACAGCTGTGGCGGTGTGGTGGAAAGCCTCTCTTTCTTCTTCTTCTCTTTGTTGTTGTTTTTTCCCCCCCAAACGCTGCAGCTACTCACAGCTGATTCAGGCAGGACAGTGATTCTTTTATTTTTTATTTTTTTTCTTGTAAAACCCTGTGCCATTCAGACTGTGTCATCTCTAAAAGTGGCTGCAGAGAAACGGATGTCATCTCTGTGTGGCAGAGGGTTACACGGGCAAAACATTTTCAGTCTTTTTTTTTTTTTTTAATCAAAGGTGGCAAACATAGCCCGCCCTCATTCGCTCTGCCGAAAAATGTAACTTTACTTGAAGGGAAACACTATGAGACATTTTCTTTTTTTTTATTCTTTCTGTTCCATTTTGACGTTTTGACATTGTTTTGGTGCATGTCTCGAGGAAAAAACAAATCTCACCTTCTGCTTCGCTCCATCACCGACTTTGAAAATTGTGGAATAACGAAAGCCAAATGTTTAGTTTCTTCTTTTGAAGGCCAGGTGCACATCCTCTGTGTCTCTGCTGTTATAAAACACTAGATGTACGTAACTGTGACAAGATTTTGGGGGTGGTGCAGCATTGTTTGGATACTTCCTGTGATACTGACGAACACAATGTAAAGCTGAGGTTGTACCATCCATTACAGCACAGACATGCCACGAGGAAACTAAGAGAAACATTCCCCTGTTTTCATTTTTCTCTCTTCTTTTTTTTGCTTTTACTCTCTCACAGTCCTACTTTGTGTCTGCTGTCCTCACACACTGTGACCACCAGACTGTTTATAGAGATGCAACACATTCCAGTGGTGTGCAGCTTTTTTTTCTAGGATGTCTTTTTTTTTCCTGTAACACTGGCTGGTCTTTTCTACTCCTAACACTTTGTAAGTCAGTGTGGACTGTAAAACCTTTTTAACATTGAATATTTCAATCTTTACCAAGAGAGAGCTTCTAGATTTTTAAAAAGAAACATTTTTAAAAAGGACTTGGAGAAACGATACAAAAAAAAGGAAACCTCTTAACAATTCCTCTGCTGATGCTTTAAGGTTTGTACAGAGCCATAAGCTGTTGAAGGGGCTGAGCTTTTTCAGGACTAATTTCATTCTCTTAAGAATACAAAAAAATAAAGGAGAAAGGGCAATACAAATAAAGGATGCAGAACTAAGCCACTGCTAACACCCGGTGAAAGTGATTTCTTGTTCCCAGTCTGTGATCAGTGGTGTACGTGCTCGTAGTGCCGGGTTAGGATGACATGGACAGCTTTGCTTTACAGCGCCGGTGTGCAGTCGACTGGGCTCCACTGAAGTCTGAGTATGGGGGAAATAAAGTTGTTCAATAAAGGCCGGCCATGTCTCTGCCTCGCAGTGGTCTGCAGATGGAATACTGTCCTGGAGATGCTGACAATGGTCATTAAATTATTGTGAAGAAATTATGGGATTGTGTAAAGGAGGTTCGAAGTGTCAGTTTTCTGTAAATTATCTGTTGCTGCAATAAACGGATTGGGACAACAAAGTCTGTCTGCCTCTTAGTTTTTTCCCTCGTTAGATATAAACAGTGAGCGGTGATAAATATGACAAGATGCAAGTCTGATTAATACTGTAGAAATGTCAGCCAAGATACTTTTACTTTCATGATGTGTAACGATATAGAAACCTGTTGACTGAGCAGCCTGTTCTTTCACCCAGCTGCAGTTGCCATGACATGTGGCAGGTTTTACTGGTTCAGTGAGTTTGGGAAACCCAGTCAGGAGTGTGGGATGTTAATGTGACGGGACGTTTCTGACACTGGATTACATTCCTTCAAACAATGAACCTGTAGATGTGCTGTGAATCTTGAGCAAGTCGCTTTAAATCAAACAGTCACCTATGCAAATCACTTTGACAAAACTATCTGCTTGAATTACTACACGTCTTTAAGAGGACAGACTTGCTGTGGAATAGGATTCAGGTCATGATCGCAAATAAAATTACAGGTTTTGTTTTTCCCTCTGATTATACTGCTTGTGTTTGTGTTTGCAGTGACCCAGATCCTGTCCTGTAATAACTTATGATGCATAACCTGGTAATTTAAAGGACATTTTCAGGTTTACTGAGGGCACAACTTGAATTTTATGTTTCCAAGATTTTTGTAGCATGGGAGTCTCTCCATCCCAGCTCAAAAATCCTCTTAATTTTTCGAAAAGCCACAGTATGGAAAATCTGAAAGCATGACACTGTGGAGCCCCACGGAGGCAAAATCATGTATGACACTGTGGCACACAGCATTGCGCAACTCTATATCAACCGCCTACACAGCCATTGTGTGCATTTCATACAAACACAGTGCTACAACTTTTAATAATTTAAAATAAAATAAGTATCAGAGAAAAAAAATACTGTCTTTGAGCGAAAAAAAATCACACAGCTTGCCAGCAAAATGGCATGAGCGCGAGTAATCCTGGTTGTCATGGCAACGTCCACACTGGCGTCTCTCCTGATATAGATATAAATTGTGTGTTTACTCTTGTGTGCTGATGCAGCAGGGCTGTAGCAGCTGGCCCAGCGTGCTGCTTCGAGATAAAACCCTGCTGTCAGCACGACCTCAGAGCCTGACACGCTATAAGCAAGTGCACACACACACACACACATACCACGCTCAGCATCTTAGCTTAGCATGTTAGCCCCGGCTAACGTTGGCTAATTAGCCCCCGCAGAGCACGGCCGAGGTTCCCCGGGCTCCCTGCTCAGTGTGGATGCTGGCACTCGCGCTGAACATTCACAATGATTATATTATTTGTTTAAACATAATAAGACACTGGTTTTAAGTCCAGTTGGTGTGCTTCAGGTCAAATGGAGACTCAGAGTCAACCCCAGGTGTGAGTGAATGGTGGTTTCCCTGTCTATGTTGTATTCCCTGCCTTCACCTTGTGAATGGATGTTGATATTAAAAGATCATTAACAGAATGTCTACATCAAGACCACCACACAGATTTTAAGTTTTTTTCTAATCATTATTAATGTTTACTGAGACTTAGGCTTGAGTAAGAATCAGGAATAACATGGAGATTTCATCCCATCTGTTGTGATGAAGTGAATGGAATTCAGTCCTGTATGGACTGCGAGTCTGTACAGTCTGGTACAGAAAGTACAACACTGCCACCTTGCTGCCAGTTTAGCTCCACAGAGACAATTTCATGTGAGAATTTGCTAGAAATTAAGCAAGCTGAGCTTTCGGTGTGCGCCAAGACCAAACTGTAAAACAGATGATAACACAGAGACATTTCTGAGGCCACAGATGCAAACTATCCCAGGGTGATAGCATGTTGCTAAAGAGTCCACAGCTAAAGAACTGGCTCCTTTACACTGGTCCCAGGATAGCACAGCTTCTTTGCTGGCCCAGAGGCTCAGGATGGGGATTTTGAAACCAAAGGGACAACCATTCTCTTGCTACATTGAAGATGCCGTGGACATGACAAGATGGCAGCAAAAGAAGCTAAAGGCTATAGGGGTTTAATACTGTCAAAATAGCAAGAGTGCCACCTAGTGACATGGGTGATCATTGCAGTTCAACAAGAGAGCATCCTACAATCACCATAACCAGCTCCAAAGCACCACTGGAACCGTTTTGGTGGGAAAAGGCGTACGAGTGATACCAGTGTGTATAAAGCTGATTAAAACGAGGTGTACAGTCTACTCTCACGCATTCCCTCTTGCTCCTTTCCTGTTGGTGACACACATCAGGACACATCAGTGTTCACGGTACAAAACATGTGAGGTCAAATGTGTCCAGGTGTATACAGAGTCTCACACTGACTGCAGCGAGGAGGGAGACCCACCCAGACAAAGGAGTAGGAGTGTGTCTGGCCTTCACATCACTCACTAAGCAAACACACACTCCCTGACTGAATCATGACTGTCTAAACCCGAGAAGACCGGACTGACGTAGAAACTGACATGGATAAAGTTTTAGTCACTCACATAAACAATCAGATTCTAGTGGCTAGGCATGATCACCAAAATTGGAAGCAAAGCATAAAACTCTCACTCTCTGCAGATTTATGAATCACTGAGATAGGGAGGAGAGCACTGCAAAGGAGGTAGGAGGTGGACGAGTGCTATCCAAACCTTTTCTCAAAACAAGTGTGCAAAAATGGGGATTGTGAGTTATAGCTGGAGGCTACAGACAGAGTCAAATTATGGTTTGTGAGGTACGGCTGGAGGTTACTGAGAGTTTCAAATTAGTTTGTAAGTTAAAGCTGGTCTATATCATGTATTATGAAGTCGTTGCTGGCTGTGAATTAAAAGAAAATAGACTCCAAAATTTAGGTCCACAATACATGAATATAAACCCAGTAGGATTCCAGCAGCTGCAGACAGTTAGATAGTGGAGCCAGAGTTCAAACTCCTCTCATGCTCATGACTGAGATCTTATACACTGTGTTTTAGTTAAGTTTTTTCTGCATTTTATTTCACTCTATTGATATATCTGAACTGAGTGAATACAGTTATTTGACTACCCCAGTCAGGCATGTTTCCTCCTTTATCACATCTGATTCATATGAGTGCCTCATCATGAGGCGTCTGCAGACTTTATTGATTGGCCAATCAATTCTATCAGGTGTCTTGGAGCAGGAAACATGCAGTACTTGAGGACTATAATCAAGAAAACACTGTGTTACTATATAAATAAAGCTGGACAGAGCTGCAGAGCTTGACTCAGTTCATGGCTTTCTGTCCCACTTGGGATGAACAGTAGCTCTGCATGAGAAACAAATGTTTCTGAAATAAGAGTGAGTCCCCCCCCGTCTCATCTGTGCTCTGTTCCTCACTGTATGTGTATGTGTGTGTGTGTGTGCGCCTCTGCCAGACACCACACAATCCTGCAGCCAGCTGTCAGCTCTGAGCACTGATTGGTTCCTCTGTTGTCCTGAATCTTGACTGGCTCACACACTTTGCTTCCATTTTGTGTATGTGTATTTGTGTGTGTGTGTGTGTGCGTGGGTGGGTTTGGGTGCTCCAGTGTGCTGGACTCATCCTGAGCTCTCCAGCAGCGTTGCCATGGTGACTTTTAGAGCAGCCAATGGGAGCGTTGTCTGCAGTGCGTGTGCAAACAAACAGCACACAGAGGAGTACAGCAGCAGCGGCAGCACGGTGTGGGGAGGACGTGCAGGACGTAAACACACACATCGCATCTCAGCCTCGGATGTGTGTTATAGAGCACATCTCTGTCTCCCTGCTCTCTATCTACACCCCCCCTTACACACACACATACACATACACACACACCCCTCTGTTATTGCCATGGAAACCCAGCTGAGATTGCAGGTCTGAGGAGCTCTACGTCAGCAGCAGCAGCATCACCCCTCTGTCTCTTCCTTTTCACTGTCTCTCACTGTCTTCCTGTCCTGGAGCCTCTGTATGTAGGTCATCGAGATCTGACTCTGCTCAGCACTGTCTCTGCCTGTTTGTCTCTGTCCCCCTGTGCCTCCGTCTCTGTCACTGTTTCTCTGTGTCTCAGTCTCCTTGCATGTCTCTCTCTCTCTCTCTCTCTCTCTCTCTCTCTCTCTCTCTCTCTACGTATGTCTGTCTCTCTGTCACTTGCTGTCTAGACCAGGGGTCCCCAACCACCCAGCCATGGACCGGTACTGGTACCTAAGGTCATTTGAAAATGCACATAAGAATTGAAACATAATTTAATTGAAACATAAAGAATTGAAACATAATTGGTAATCATTGTGAAAGATTTTGGAAAACTTTTTTTCCTTTTTTAAAGAACCTCATCGGCAGCAGTAGATACATGTTATAATACCGCAAAAGATTTGCTGGTCAATGAAAATATCATCTTACTGCATATTGAATCTGTCTGTGACCCTAAAAAGGTTGGGGACCACTCCTAGAAAAGACAAACGCTCAGCGTTCTCCTGGACTCTACTGATTTGGAAGATCAGATGTTGGCAGTCAAAGGTCGAAAGGAAAGATCGGGGTAGGACAGGTTTCGACGCAAAATTTGCAACACCCATCCATCTATCTATCATTTTACTGTACCTGCTTTATATCCATTGATACCATGGCACTCAGCTGGTGCCTATTTCCACCCCATGCAGGGCGAAGGCAGGAAATACTGTATACCCTGGACAGGTCACCAGTCCATCACACACATCACACACTCTCTCATTCACAACCAGGGACATTTTTCAGTGCACATTTGTGGACTGCGGGAGGAAACTGGAGCACCTGGAGGAAACCCACAAACACACAACTCCTACTCCCCCCCCAACACTGTCACACTCTTCCAAATCAAAGCCCTGATGTGGTTGTGCTGTTTTCCACCCTGACTGAGCGCAAACATGGGTTTAGCCTTAGCAAACAGGCCCCATCGAGAGCAAATCAGATTGAAATGATGGTGTTAAGACTGTCACTCAATATGCTATTAATAGTCTAAACTGCTCCTGCTAAACACACTCCACACTCTCCTCCTCCTCCTCCTCCTCCTCCTCCTCCTCCTCCTCCTCCTCCGCTGTGTGAGTCTTCCTGGAGATTTGCATTTCCTGACTTGGCAAACTGAAAGTGACTTAAAAGCCACACCACAACACTTAGAGAGAGAAAGAGAGAGAGAGAGAGAGAGAGAGAGAGAGAGAGAGAGAGAGAGAGAGAGAGAGAGAGAGATTCATGCCAGTAGTTACCAGCAGCCTTTTATCACCCTGTAACACAGTCTTCCTGTGTGAAGAGGGGGAGGAGGGAGAGGCCTCATATCCATTTTACAATCAACCATGAAGGTGAATTAACACCATGAGAGACACAGAGGACTCTAACTCGTAGCATATGTTGTCTATATGGGAGAGTGTGAATGTGTTTCTCCACTTTGCATGCTCTCCCAGTGTGTGTGTGTGTGTTTTGTAAGGGTACTCCAGTTTCCTCCCACAGTTCAAAAACACACATTTAAGCTGATTCTGGACCCCAAGGTGCCTCGAGGCGAGAGTCTGAGAGTGATTGGTGTGTGAGTGTGTGTGCTGTGATGGTTTGGTGACTCGTCAACCTAGTGACAGGATAGAAAGAAACTCTGGCTTCTGTGTTGATCAAACCCTGATAATACTAATTTCATACATGAACTTACTCATATCCAATTATAAAATCTCAATGAGAACTGATATTAATTTATGGAGATAATGAAGTTCTGAAAAAAACTAGTAAAATGCTCAAATTGAAACAGTAAAAACAGATTTAAGATACATCTCAGGTTACGTTATAGTATCTCTTAGGGACTCATCAATATCCCCTCGTCCTTCTCCTTCCAGCCCATTTCTCTCCTTATTTTCATCATTCCACCTTTCTTCAGAAACCTGAATGAGAATGAGCCAAACTGAGACACGTGTGTTTGATATCAAACTTTTATTTCGTTACAGGGACACCACTGGAAAACAGATACTTTAGGATGTCTGTCATCATCATCAGCAAACCGTCACCGTCCGTCCACATGTCCACACTCGAGTCTGGTCATGCTGTTTTTTCAGAAAAACCACCTCAGCACCGTGCTCCACCTCTGTCCACAGTGTGGAGGAGGTGGAAACAGCAGCGGGCTGTTTCCCTGTTGTTACAGTCCCAGAAGGTGTGAGACAACTGCTTCTCAGTCGCCATCTTTACATGTAAACACTGTGTGTTACACAGCCGCCCCCCCACCAGGAGGCTCTGCCTCCCTCCCTGTTTACAGCACACTGTGCAGAGCGTCGGGAGGCATTAAAATTCACAAGCGATTCCTAACATGCAAATCAAAAGTGAGATGGACAAATAATTTCAAGGTTCTGTCTGCAAGACTGTATAAAATCTGATTTTGTTTCTGTAATAGCATTCTCTTGTATTTTAGAAGTTTCCAGCCTTGCCTCTTCTTGGTAATATTACTGAAATTGTGAATCACTGTAGGTGAAAACCACTGGAGTCTCAATAACTTACAGTTTTCTCTTTTGGAGTGAGGACAGAGCCAGGATCTCTGCTTTTTAGCCTTGGCTCCCATGAATGATACTGTGCTCTGCCAGTATGTACAACCTATATATATATATGAACCACAGCTATAAGAGGTGGGTGGGTGGGGGGTATTCCCATAGCACAGGAAACAAATCAATAACAGAGCAAAACAGTGTGAGGAGCGTACATGTAAAGATAGTCACTGAGCGTTATCTCACAGATGCTGAAGTCAGTTTTTCTGTGTCCACCAGAGCTTCTTCCTCTCGTTCACATCACGCAGAGAAAACGTGGTTAATGAGCTGAGTGCCATCGTTTCTGCACACACCTGATGGTGTCACTTTGTCCAGTATTAAAACAAACCGAGTTCCTAAAGTCCCCAATCAAACCTTCATACTGTACTTTGCACCAAAAGGGGTCTGATGTGACTGGGAGGATTTGTAGTGAAACAGGCCTGTTCCAAATTGTCGTCGAGTCTGCGCTGCACGTGAACATCTCCACCGAGCCGACAACCCCAAACTACCAGTCACAGGATATAGAGATGAGTATAAAGATACAAATGTCTATTTACAGCAATAAAAACAGCAAACCCTCACCAGTGTTGATCAGTATAAACAGCTTGTAGCTCATGTTAACTGATTATTGTATAAATCTGACAAAAAAACAAAAACAAAACAATAAACCTACGCCTCTACAGATCCGTTCTGTATAATATTTCATAGCCGCTGCATCCTGTTGGACCTACATGACAGAATATATCAGCATTGTCTTACGTTAAAGTACCATGGCGACAGTCTCGATCACATTACAGAAACAGTGCAACATTATGGGATATTTAATGTCCACACCATTAATTATGCATCACTTTAAGGCTTAATGGGTAATTTAAAGTAAGTGAGTGGAATAAAAATTCACCTTTCGACAGGGATACCAGTTCTAGAAAACACTTACTCATGCTGTAAAATGAATACTCAAAGATGGCTGGTCTATGGGAATGGACCTTTTTGGCTGCCAGAGGTTTTTGGCATTTCCACATTGGCTCCAATTTTACACTCCCACCCCTTTGTTTTGGTTGGATGGGAAGTCCAACCTGGTTAAACAAGTCAGAGCTCTAGCCAAGCATTACTTTTTACCTGGTGGAAGCAGATTGTGCACGCTAACACACAGACATGAGGCTAATATCACACTTCTATAAAATAATGAATTTCCCCAAATGTTGAACCATTTCTATAATCTTTAGATTTTTTCCCCCCATATGTATATTATTACACCGTTCTCCATACACCTCAAACAGCTGTGTGTCTCCGCTGGCTACGGGACTAGATCCTCACTGTGCAGGGGTGGGTGGGGTTGCCAACAACAATTTGACAAGCAGGTATAAAAAGTTCTCTTTCACATACACTAATCAAAAATATCTGTCTATATAGCATATATATCATATTAATACAGATTCCATAACAGAAAAAAAAGACCAAAAATGATTATAAATAAGATTTTAAGAAGATATTAGGTAATTATCTGTATATCATTCACATTCAGTCTATCGGATTGGTATTTTAATATCAAACCTTCGCCCCCCCCCCCCTTCTTGGTTCGGTCTCAGCGACCAAGGGGGGCTGTTAGGTAGTATGAAGACCAGCTGGCGGAGCATACCACACCTTCCCAGGTATCCTCTACCCACAATGCAACTGCTTCAACCCTCAGATTCACGCCCATGACGGACGCTTCTAGATCACATCACAGTCTCGTTGACCGCTGAAGCTCATATCCTGTTAGAGCTGTGGGTTGGTTGCTGCATTTCTGCATGCCAAATAAAATATTCTAATTTGTATTCAATAAAGACTCACTGGCGAATGGAAAAAAAAAATCAGCTTTCGTCTGATATCAAAATATTTTAGTTGGTTTTGTTGCATCTTTGCCAAAAATGAAAAGCGTCAAAAAATCTTCCGCAGCTTGGAATCACACCACCTTAAATATTCCAGGTTGTTTGATGGCAGGGGCAGTAGTTCACTCTTTATCATTACACAATCTGAGCTGATTCATTATAAAACTGAAGCCTCACTATCTGTCAGGGGACATTATTGATAGCTCAATTAGGTTAGTGTTTTATAATAAGAACTCCACCTTCTATATTGTTTCAGAGTACAGCACCCCTAACTATGAACTGACACCAACTGGGATGAAGATAGTACACACAGGTACTAAGAGCATGTACCTTTTCTGAGATCTGGTACTGGGTGAAAAACATTACTACACACTCTCTTCATTTGAATGTAACGTTGGTATGAAACAAATTAAAAATCCAAGCGCAGACTCAGCTTGCGCATCCGTGCTTGGAGCTCATAGTGCAGCTAGAAAATGAAAAGGCATCACAATTTTGAAAGAAAAAAAGCCAAAGCAGGGCAGCGGCTTCCTGTGGATGGAGCAGTTTGACTCCACGTTTGTGGCAGTGACGATGGGGCACCGCGAGGCTCGTCATGCGCAGGGAGCTGGGTAGATTAAAGGGGTGGGTGTCAAGCGTAATTACACGGTGACAGAGGGACAGCTCCATTGCAAGTGTCCACAAAACTGCACACGCCGCACACTGGGATAATAATGCACGTCCTGCCTGTCAGACTGCATGTCAGGCACGGATAGGCCCGTGGACCCCGCTGTGGTTGTGCTCTCCATCGCAAAACATCGAAAACACATCTGTCGGAATAGCTCTTATTTAGAAATACTGGCATCTTTTAGCTGGGAATGGAAAACAGGATGACAATTCAGATGAGAACCCTCAGCAGCCCTATATTAATAACACTCATGGAAATGTAAGATACACACAAACATGCTGGTGATAGTTTGATTTTATATCCTTTTGAGCTATAAACCAGGTCCTAAGCCCACACATAACACTACTCTATGATCGGAACTAGGAGGTTATAGATCTATGGAGTCTTCCATCCATTATCTTCATGTCTATTATCTGTCATCTCTATAAACTTTGTTTCAGTGGTCTGCTGGTTCCACTTCCTTAACACACAGGGCAAAGGCAGGGAATACATCCAGGCCATGTCAGACCGTCCATTGCAGAAGCATGGTCTTTGTACCTCAATCATAAAAGAAAATCTCTGAAATATTTAATTGTGAAATTAAATTATATGACACACCTTTGACATCAAATTGGGAAATAAATTGTGTTGGACTCTCATTCAGGAGGTTTACGAATCACTAATGTAAAAAATGTCTTTCGAAACAAAGTAACAAAACGGCTCAAATGTGAATGTAAGTAATGGCTGATAGAGAGAAGGTCATATTTACAGTAAAGTGTGTAGGTTTTCAGCCAAGGGACTGTGAGTAACATCATATATGGTCTTGAGACCTGAGAGCTGTTTACTTTCAACGGCAGAAAACTAGAATCTCCCTCTCTCACTATCCATTAGTGATCACATCACCTAATGTCAGGTATGAGGAGGATGACATTTAGAGTGCATCGAACACACAATGAAGCTTCTTTATTGTCAACAATGACTCTCTTCTCTCTGCTGGTAAGTTTTTTTTATTTGAGCAACGATTCTGAACAATCTCTGTTTCAATCTGAACTAGAATCAAGAATCTTTATTGTTCACATGACGTTGACAACAAACATGGCAGTGAAACAGGAGCTGTGACAGGCCCCAATTGTGCAAAAAAGCATGTTAAATTAATTAAATTAAAATTTAAAAAAATTAAAATTAAAATTTGCTTAAACTATAAAATATATTTTGTTTTAACTGCTTGGGGAAACATGGTGAACTAATGGATAGTACTGTTTCTATGTGGAGTTTGCATATTCTCCCTGTGTCTGGGTGGAGTTTATTCTCCTGGTACCCTGGTTTCCTACCACAGTCCCAAAAACAAGCATGTTTAAGGCTGATTGGAGACTCTCAACGACCCCTAGGTGTTAATAGAGAATAGGTGAATAGAGAGTGAATGTTGTGTGATGGACTGAAGACCTGTCCAGGGTGTTTTCCCTGCCTTCGCTTTATACATCCTTAGCTTGGCTTCAGCAGACCCCACCACTAGGGAGGGATAAGACAATGGATGGAACATCTATTTGTTAAATCCTCACAAAGGGTCTAGACAGCAACAAATACAATACTTTCTTATACTCTACAACCTTTACAACTAATCACTCAAACCTTGTTCCCAACTAAAATGAAGGACGACTGCAACAGAACCAAAGAGCACATCCAGACGCCCCTACAAGCCAAAGTCATCAAACATAGTCCGGGTGCGACTGCAACTGCGTGAATCCTCTATTGTGCGGTCGAAAAGACATTGTGAGTGAACGCAAAGGAAAGCAGTAGCAGTTAAAAAGCATCTGTCACATCCACCCATATTGTATACTCTCATATATCAGCTCATCAACAGTTAGAATTTACAGATCCTCCCCTCTCTCCGCTACTGTGCTTTCCATTAAATACATATGAAGACATGGAGACCTCTTTACAGCACCATTAGCAGCAGCAGCAGCAGCAGCAGCGACGTCGTAGCCTAAATCTCCACAGCTCTGCAAGAGAAGTAGGAGCGCACAGGAATGATATATAGATATGTACAAAGCTATAAATATCCACTGTCATCAAACCGCAGCAGTTGTGCTTTCTTATATTCTACCAAATGTGAGACTGTGAAAGTTCCATGACCCGCGTCTTTTCACTTCACTTCACTTCACTTTTTCTTCTGGTGGCACTTAGTTTTAACGAGGAATGTAAACACTGGGCTAAGATAAAGATCATTAATGTGTGGCTGAATAGACCGAATACTATGGTGTGTCTGGGAACCAAAGTAATGTTTCTGAAACATTAATGGAGTTTAAATGTGTTTTCAACTTTATGGATTAAAGCGTGCATGCGGAAATTATGCAAAAGCAACATTACAGTGGAATATTCTGCTCCGCTTCTCAGGGGGGAAAAACCGATGAATGAATTAGTAGGGGAAAAGTCTTTTTATCAGTTACCGTGCGTTAAAAGAATCATAAAATTTGAGTCTTAAGTTGTAGCGTTTGAATAAAAATGTGACCTCTTCAATAAAGCTGCAATTTTCTGGAGAAAGTTATTCTTAAACCTATATTCCTGTCACACTCTGAATTGTGGAGGAGTTTTTTTTAAATAAAATGTAATTTATCATTATCCTGTGTTGGTTCCAATGGTCTTATATATATTTATGTATTTTACTGAAATGAGTAAAATTAACAAAATTACTGATAAACTTTACTGTAACTATATTGTAAATTATGCAAAATTATACTTTATTCACTTCATTAATAAGACTGAATTTTCCTCAGAATGACTTTTTTTTGCTATAAAGGTTTTCATATACAATCTTGTAATATTGTTTTTTCTTGCAAAAATATGTTTTATTTTAACACAATATTAGCAGAACAATGAGCTTTCCTAGTGTATTCTTATTCTTATGCCGTACTTTTGTAATATTGTGTTTTGTTAAATAAGTGTTATAATTTCATCTCTTTATCTCTTATTTCCACACCACCGCATCCCATCCTTGAATACCACGACTTTATCTTGAGATACAACATTTCCACCCCACCTCCAAAAGCTGCCCTAAACATGATGAGCTTGTAAAATAAACCAAACGAAGGAAACAAAGACCGCTGCCTCCTTCGGCCTCTGGATGCGTGTATGCGTCTCAGTTTGTTTTTCGATGATCCATGCTGCATGTGTCAGTGTACGGTACAGCAACTACACAGCAAGAATAATTCATACACTGCACATCATTAAAACACAGCATGAAACAGAGCGCTTGCTTTACTATATTTAAACACAATGTAAGCCCCATGATATTGTTCTTATTCAACACAAACACAATACCACCATGAACTAAGAGATACTGTTATTGCCCAAAAGGGACTCATAGTAGCCCAGACACAATTAAGACCGTGGGTTTAATTTCCACCGTGGCCACCCACCATCGTATGTACATACACAGCACTGTTGTAGGCTCCGAATGCCAATTCCCATCTGACGTGGTTAGCCTGCAAAGTTCATATATTAGTACTGATAGCTGTGACGGAGCACAGAGGTGAAAGCTGAGAATATACTGCACGTACTGTATGTATAAAGACTGTGATGAGAAGGTTGTTCCACCTGCGTCTGACCAGGCAGCCGGAGGATGTGGGAGCTGAGGCTGAAATCCACCGTCGCTGGCACCGAGGAGTGAGTCACAGGCTCAGCACTTTGTTTAGCCCATTTATGGTGTGCCTGTTAAGCAAGTGCACTCAGTTTGTTACAAAAAAAACAACAAAAAACAAAACAAATGAAATGTCTTTAGAGTTTAAAAAAAACACAAACACACACACAAAGAAAAATGCTGAATCAAACTCCATCCCTTCATTGGCTGGGCCCTGACTACTGTCCATTCTTATTGGCCAGTTGGGGATCAGTTGGGGGGGCGGGGATAATTGCGTTTGTAGTCTATGGTGAACCCATTGTAGTAGATTTAAATCAGCCTGCAGTGCTTCTGCTCTGATTTGTAACTAAAGCAGCTGGGATGCTACAGGGACACAACTAGGGATATACTGCGCCCTGATTACTTGGAGGGGGGAGAGGTCTCTGAATCACCCACAGACGAGGAACAGATTTGAACCCTTTTCATTTCATCCCAGCGTGAAGTTCTGTGAGGACTGGGCGGCAACGCCATTACCCAACGAACGCATTGGTTTTAAGGGAACTCGACACCCACCGAGTGCGTCATTCTTTGTACGCCAGCCCCAGAGTTGGGGGCGGAGTGTGAGTCAGGATGGGGCGGGGCAAAGTGGGGGGAGGGGTGGGGCTGGGCCGGCCAAACATCCCCTGCAGCTGCCTGTTGGGGTGGTTGGGGTGCAGCGGGTGGATGGGGTGGATGGGGTTCTCTTGGAACGTGCGGAGGTTTTCGTGGAAGCGGACGCTGCTGTCGTTGTCGAGGCGGCCGCCGTCGTCGCACATGCGGTGGTTGATGTCGGGCTCCGGGGTGGGGCCCCGCTCGGGGACGTGCGCCATGTGGGAGCCGCTCTTCCTGCGCAGGGTGGACTCGCGGCTGGACGAGGCCACCGACTGGCAGTCGGAGCCGCCGTCGCTGCTGGCCGCCGTCCCCTCCACCGGCGTCACGCGGATGGTGGTGACGGCCTGCGGGTGCGGGTGGAAGGGCGGCGCGAAGGTGACGGTGGGGGCAAAGGTGGCGTTGGAGACGGCAGGGTTGGGATTGAAGTTGTTCATGCCAGGGTGATTGGGATTGTTGGGGTTGAAGTTATTCAAACCGGGATGGTTGGGATTGTTGGGGTTGAAGTTGTTCATGCCAGGGTGATTGGGATTGTTGGGGTTGAAGTTGTTCATACCGGGATGGTTGGGATTGTTGGGGTTGAAGTTATTCATACCGGGATGATTGGGATTGTTGGGGTTGAAACCGGGGTGCTGGAAGTTGTTGGGGTTGTTGGGGTGTAAGGGGTGTAAAGGGTGGACCACATGGGGGTGGTTTGTGTACATCCCTCCTCCCCCTCCTCCTCCTCCTCCGTCTCCGCCCCCTTCGCTTTCCGATTCGGTCCCCGCCACGCTCCTCCGCCCGTCCACCGACCCTCCGTCCCGCAGCGAATCGCAGCTGTCCGTGTGTCTGTTGAGGTCGTTGAGGGCGAAGGCCGACTGTCGCAGGGATGCTCGCTGTTCCGGAGGTTTCCACCGCCAGGAGCCGCTGCCGTCTGTGCTCGGGGGCTTCACCACGGGTTTCTGTGACCTGGACTCTGGGTGGGCCTCCACCCGCACTATGCTGCCACTTCTCTCCAAACCACCTGAGAGCACCAAATAAATCACATTCTCAATATCCATAATCTGTCTTTGCCAATGACAGTCATTGCATGTCCATTGCAGCTTTCCATAAAACAAAAGCAAGTTTCCATGAAGGGTGAAATCTTGTCCCATGACACATTGAAGATGAACAACCAAAACACATGGTTTTATCAGATAAACAAGATAAACAAGATTTAGATATATGAACGCCTCATCTTGTTTGAAATTAACAGGTCATCTGAACCCCTCCATAATGTCCTGTGACTTGTAAATGTATCTATCCTTGTGTGGTTGTAAAATATATTTGAGAAGTTTTTCCTACCTATATATCCATCAACCCATTAATCCATCCATCTATCTACCCATCGACTCATTCATCTACATGTTATTTTGTTATACTTTGAGAAGTGCAGCAACACAGACCTCCCCCGACTGCTCCGGTGGTGGAGGCGGGTGGCGACGGGTCCTGGTCCGTCAGGGCTCGGTAGCGAATGGATCCGGTGCAGCTGACAGTGCTGCCTCCATCCTCCGACCGAGGGGAGTGAAGCAAACCCTGTTGTTTGGATAAGGCTATCACCTGAGATACAGAGTACAGATGAATGTGACCTATTCCAAGTAGCGGTGCCAGGATCCACGCTTATTATTATAGTATTGAATAAATCCTGGTCAAACAAGTTAACAGACAATCCAGGGACATGGTTTATTAGGTGGAACTAGAAATCACAAAGCAGCTAGAGAGACTGGAGAGATAGAAAGAGGACTGACCTGCATGAGGCGGGGCTGTCCTCCAGCACTGAGTGGCCTGCAGGGTATGGTGGTCTTCTCGGTCACTCTCAGCCACTTCTCCCTCACCGAGCCACCTCCGTCCATCATGCTGTCCTCTGACTCGCTCTCCTGGTCCCTGCTGGTGAGGTTCTCCTCCTCAGGTATGTGAACCAGCTGGGATGAGCCTGGGCGGGACTGGATGGACACTCTGGCACCACCGGCCAATCCGGGGTTGCCATTGAGGGCCAGGTGGTTGTGATTGGCCATAGGAACCGAGCTGGCTGCTAGTTTCATGTACTGAGCTGGGATGTGGGCGCCAGCACGCAGCTCCGCCTCCTGAGCACTGATAGAGACCAAATGTGCTCCAGCACGGAGCTCCGCCTCCAGGCCCATGGCAGAGGGTTCGGAGGAGCAACGCATCTCCGAGTTTCTCTGAGGGGATGATGCTGAGGAAGGTCTTATCCCATCCATCACCTGCAAGGACAGCTTCCTGTTATCATTCTTGTTCTTCCATTGGCTGAGCAGCTGTTTGGAGCGGGTGGAGTCCATGGAGGCGTGGATGGAGGCATGGCGGCGAGGAATGCGGCCCTCCTCAAGGGAGGAGCCTCCATGGGACCTGGAGAAGGAGATGGACTTTCAGGAGGGATTCTGCATGGTAATGAAGCGAACTCAGGAGCACAAATGCTTTAGATGAGTTTTACTTTCCCAGCCAAAATGACAATTTTTGGACAAAAGATTTTTACCCTCGAGCCCACAAATTCACCTAAGTTTCCAGTGGTGAAAGATCAGCAAACACTCAAGTATAGGGATCAGTTTTCTCTGTTTGTTGTCCACTGTTTTTTGTTGTTATCCATTAAATTGTTGTATATTTCTTTATTCCATTCTAGTGTTTATTCAGCAAAAGTAATGTAAAAATTGCATGACAAATAAGTGTTATCAGGATACTCAACGGTGGACTACTCTTAAGTGGCTGGCCCATATATTGGCCAGTGCTGATTTAATCAGCCTTACCAGGTCTTATCTCAGAATTAGACATAGTCACACATCTCTTTCCCAGATATGACCCAAGTACATGCTGAATAAAGGCAGCATATATAACTGGGGTTACAGACTCTAGCCTGTGCATGGTGATGAACAGCAAGCTCCTCATTATTATGAATCACTGCTGTTTTGGAGTACTCGAACAAGGAGAGGCTGAATATTGACTGCCTTTAGGAAACCGTGTGGCCAGTAGGGACTGTAGGGTGGTTGAAAAGGTCAGTCATGACAAATCAAACCCACTCCGCCTTCTCTTTCAAAAGCAGCACACTGTTAACCACACGACCTCAAAATCTAAAACGGATTGGAAATAGATGGATGCAGACTCGGCATTAGCTAATGAGACTGTATTTGGTCTGGTGTCAGGCACACAGTGCGGACCATTTTACAGAGCGCCCCAGGGTCAGGAGGGAGAAAACAGAAAACCGTATTAACTGAATTATTGATCCGATCACACTTCATTTTGTGGTGCCATTCCCTCCGGCTCTGTTCTATTAACACCTGTTTTCCAACTAATAACAATCATTCAGTGAGAGTTAGCCTGTACTTGATGGCTTTTCATAAGCATTTCAATCCCAGGGATGGAAAGCAGTAATAACCATTAAAACCCCCCACAGAGCAGCATTCAACCTCACCACTGGTTTGTGGCTTTTTCAAACCCCGAGATTACTGGCATGTTACACAAATTGCTAGGTTACCAACTGCAATTGTTACATAAATGCAGTTGGTAATCTGTAACCTCAGCTGTAGGTGAATTGTCTTTATATTTTATGATATATATAACTTATAGGTCTTTCAAGGGCCACACTCAAATTGGGAAATGTATAAACCAACTCAAATAGTATTTCACTTTTTTCCTTTCAGTCTCCTTTCAGTTGAAAGTTTCTTCAGATCATCTTTTCACATTTGCTACAGTCAGGTCTCAGGATAATGGCTAAAACATTTCTCTTTCTCTTTTTCTCTTTATTTTCTCCTTTCTATTCTTCTTCTCAGATATAGCTGCACAAACTAATCTCCTCTGCTCATGAACAGTCACCTCTAAAAATCATGAAACCACTTTTCCAGCACCACATATGCAGCTGACAGGTGAGCTGACAGATTGCAAATGGTGACAAAGCAGCCCCGGGAAAAAGCTGTAAAATTGGTGGTAAAACACACGCAAAATGATTATATAGCGCAACGAGATGAGCTAACCGTGAAGAGACAAACACAACCTTCACGGTTCTGTTACAGTCTGCAGCCATGTTGTCGGCGGTGTAGGTTGGCACAGCCGCTGTGTGGGATATCGCTGAGGAGTGAGAGAAGATTGGCCGAGGCTCCTCAGCAGTTCGCTAAGCACCTGCCCATTCCCTCAAGAGCCAGATATCAAATTTCCTTTTTCCGACTTCCTCTGAAAAAGTCAAGGGCTATCGAATGAATCTGATGTTAAGATGCTCGCAGTAGGTCCAGTCAATCCAAAATAGGATGATTCAATATGATGTGGAAATTTAACTTTGCCATCTTTTCCTGTTAAAAAAGCTGCAGAGCTGCAGAACATTGATGGCGAATCTAAAGAGAAACTGACTCTCAGATCTAGAAAAAAAAGTAAGTTTAAGTCAACTTAAAATGAATTTTCTGGGCTGTCGTTATCCCAAAATACTGTTGCCACACATATCCACAAATCATAGACCTCACAAACTAGAGGTAACTCCTATTGTTTTCTCTAACTCCTCTTCAAAACATGCATATGCATATACATGTGTGTATATCACATGCACTGCAAGTAGGATAATCAATATCTCACCATTACTTAAATCCTCTAAACCCATGTTGATGATATTAACTGATCTTATTGTGGCAACTATTATCTAATTGACTGGTTTCCATATGCTGTTTATTTCCATTTTCTTTCACTTACAGGTATTATAGAGATGATACGTAGTCTACAATCCCAGTAAGGGCTGACACAAATAAAAATGTGACCGCTACATGGAAAGTCGTACAGCAGAACATCATTTTTCTTCTCTCGGACCCAAACCCCGTGTGATCCACGTCCAGTGAGCAGCCCGTACCTGGGCAGCGTGCTGCTGCTGAAGGTCATCATGTTGTCGTGGTTGCCCAGCGGACTGGACGGCGTGATCACCTCCACCTCGGCGCTCGCCCTCTTCATGGACATGGAGGGCTCCCGGTAGGAGGAGCTGCGCGTCAGGATGGGCTCCGGGCGGTTGGGGGACAGGGTGTGGGAGGAGGTCCTGGTGATGATGGGCTCCGGTTGGCTGGGAGCCAGCGTGTGGTGACCTTGCCATTGGACAAGAGGCAGACGGAGGTAGAGAGAGAGAGAGAGGGAGAGAGGCGAAATTATTCATCATCACTGAGCGACTGCAATTACCTGGAAGATTAGAACGTTAGCCTTTTACTGTATGACTAATTTGTTTTTTTATGACTTTTCCTCTGGTTCAAAGTCGTTAGACTGTCGACTGCGCAGCAGAAAGTCTCTCCTTGTAGCTGGGGACACGCTAAAAGACTTTTTCACTGTCGTGACAGAGTTTGAAAAGACTTACAAGATTACACCCCCACACTTGGATTGCCCCGTGGGGATAAATAAAGTTTACCGAATCTGAGTAGACTGGTTTTCTTGTTTCTGCAGACTCTTTTACACCAACTGAAAGTGTCATCATGCATTTAACGACTGTACCTGATGAGAAAGAAAGATATACACATCATATACATTTATTGCTACCTTCTACCTATCGTTTTCATGTTTCATGTTTGCTGTTTCATTATCATAATTTGCTTTTATCTTGTTGCTTCATGAGCCACTATGAGATTTTATTTAAAATGTTAAGTTAAAAGTTGGATTTATATATAAAATGTATTATTTTTGTTATTATCCCCACAACGTCCTTCAAACATTTCTAATCTGGACCAACTAGTCATGCTAATTGTCAATCACTGTATTAATTAGGAAAAATTCTCTTATTGTGTCCCAAGCTTTACAGATCAAAACTTTAATCAAACAAAGCAGACAGTTCAGTCTCAGTACAAGTCTTGCTGTGTTTTCTTTCCTTAGAAAAAGTGTTGTACTAGCAGCTCAGATGTTGTTGTGATGGCGTCTGGACAAGGGGACACCTGGCAGGCATGTTTGTACCTGGGTGGCTGTTGCTAAGTGCTGACTGGCTGACGTTGGGTAGAGAGGAGAGGGGCGGCTCTCTCAGGATGGGGGGAGGCGGTCGACTCCTGGACCGATCCTCACTGGGCTGGAAGTTGCCCACCGCATACACACCCTGCATGCAAACACACTCAGTGAGTCACAGAGGAGCCCGAGTGTTCATGGTAGAAATCTGGCTCCAGGTGGAAGCTGTGTCAGTCCCCACACAGTCATCGATAACAAAGCTTCTGTAAAAAAAATTTAAAAAATACAATGAAAAGCTTGAAACATGTGGGTGGGTTTCAGTTACAAGGGGGATTTCACTCAAATCCCATGCAAATTAGACCTCGACCACATCCTGTGTTTTCAGTTTTACAAGCTCAAACTGGCAGCCTCCCTCCTCGTAGCCACCTCCAAGTGCAACATGATTTAAAAAAAAATGTTCAGGGTTTACAGGGAGAGCAAATCTCCCACAGCAGATAAAAATATATCTAACTTGACTGGTTAAATTGAATGAAGAATTTAATAAACTGTCAAAACTTAATAACCTATCCATAATCTGGCTTCCGAAATGTTCAATTCAAGTGAGGTCTGCTTCTATTTTGACAGCTAAAACATAATCCTGGAAGCAATTTCATCAAGAAAGCCTATATCTACGGTTAATGTAGCTCATTGTCTTTCCGCAGCCTTCCTCACTTGTTAAGACTTGGTCAACACTAACAGCACTAATACACGCCACAGTTTTCTAGTTAAACCAGTGCAGCACTAAAACAAGTGGAGCTGCCAATCTGTCTCAGTTTGTCTCCTTCATTCATTTCTCCTTTGATGACGGATTATACAAAGCCAAACAAAGAACCTTAAAATAGCCCAACCGAGCCGGCACTGTGCTAAATTACCTCCTGCCGAACGAATGTGAATAATCATCGTCTCCAAACAAACTGCACAAAGGGAGGATAAAAAACCATGCAACTTAAAATAAGTTAATCATAAAGATCCATATCCCAGGGCTGTGATTTTATATCTGCATAAAAATAAAAAGGCCATTAAAATGTTATGTAGTCTCCCTGTATTCTAGGAAATGTTCTCTCCTGTTTGTCTCTGTGCAAAGTAACTAAAAACAAGTGGATCTCAGTAATGTTTCTTAGGTTAAAAGAAGCAAGCAGAAGATCTCTTTTTTGGACTAATGAAGGTTAACAAGGATAAAGCCTTATTCTCAGCCACCTAATATAGACAAGGACTTTAAAACAGTCCTTAAATGTGGTCTGCATGATGTCACAAAATATACATTTGATCAGACATATGGTATTCTTTACCAGTGAAAGACATTTTCATATTATTATAATATTAAGAGTTGATTAAGATCAATAGTTTTGCTTTAACATAATTCTGTAAGTCTACAAAAAAATGGATTGTAAAGCATTACATTATGAATAAAATGATCTTGGTCTACGGCCAAAAAAAGCGCTGAGACATTCAATCTGTCTATCGTTGTAATTGTACTTCCAGTGGGTTTTCAGGCTGTGAGATTTATTCCTGAGTGTGTCTAAAATACATGCAACATCAGTTCCCTGCTCCAGAGAAATGTTGCCGTCCTATAATATAACACTGCTGAGCTGATTCTGTATTATCTGACAGAAAGTGGATGTTTGAAAGAGCCATCTCAGTCAATCTCTCTCCCTGCAGCAGGAGGTAGAACACCACAAGTGTAGGCAGTCGAAGAGGGGTGTGCTGCGAGTGCTCGTGTCTGTGTGTGTGTGTGTGTGTGTGTGTGTGTGTGTGTGTGTGTGCATGTGCTGGCCGAGTCTGTCCAAGTGTGTGTGGGCTGGGGGGTGATGCTTGTGTGGGAGGTAACAAATATACTATGTGATTATCCACCACTCTCTCCACTCGAGAGTTGAACAGCTATATCTCCTTTCAGCTCATGAAAATGTATCATATACTGCAGCACACCTCGTTAAAGCAATAAAACCATCTCTTCCCCCCCAAAGATGATGAAGCAAAGAGGAAATCTGCCAGAAAATACATAGAATGCGTCGCTTTGCTGATGCAATCCACGCAACATACATCCACAGTGCCGGCAGCTGTGGCACATTGTGCTTAAACCAAAATAGATGCATACTATGCTCGAGACTTTCCTCTCCTTCGCTCCTAATGTGAAGTTGCCATTGTTTAGAATTCAGGAAACATCTGACAAATACTCTCCTTTAAAAGTCTTTAAATCTCGATCTGGCCATTTTCACCTGAGACGCTGAAGAGGAGTAAAAACGTTTCTCGTTTGGCAGCGTGTCTAATTGTGTCTCGCTAAAGTAAAGGTCTCGTTCTGACATCCGACCAGAACCAAGGTGTTGCAGGAGGAAACAGATTCAACATTTTGTTGTTGTTGTTGGCTGGTTTTCAGCAAGCTAGACCTAAGCAACAGGTCAACACTTGCTAAATCAGATCATGGGGGACGCTACAGAGAGATGATCCTATCCAGACAAAGGATGAAAGAAGAGTTCATTTTGGACAATCTAGACAACGTGGGAAAGATGACCCAGGTTGAAAACAGCCTAACTTTTCTTATACTGGTTAGTTATGTCGTAGCCATCTGGGTCCAAAGCGTAAAACCACTTGTTGCTATTTCCTAAGAAGTGATTAGCTTAGATTTTCTAGTGGGATTGTCTCATCTTGATCCTCAAAGACATAGCGGTGTCTACAAGACTTACTACAATAAGAAGTAGAAAAGGAAAGTCTAACCAGATAAACTGCGATGGCAGCTCCCAGTAACCACCCGCAGTAGACGTCGACGGGATGGTTCCTGAACTGGATGATCCGGGTCAGCCCGGCCAGGATGGCCAGCATGACGAAGGAGAAGACCAGGAGAGGCTTCAGCAGCTTGGCCGAGTCTGTCAGCACCGTGTTGAAGTACATCTGAAACACACATCCCCACACTGTGATACCCGAGAGGCCTCTGATAAAAGTGCACCTATTTCACTGGTGAAACCGTTCGTTCACTCACTGAGATGTAGACAGCAGCGAAGGCAGCCAGGGTTGCGTGCTGGGAGGGGAAAGATTTTCTGGAAAGAAAGAAAGAAAGAGAGAAAGAAAGAAAGAAGGAAAGAAAGAAAGAAAGAAAGAAAGACAGACAAATTGGTCTTTCAGCTGATTATCATGTTCAGACAAATAAGGACAGGGCTGAATATTCATCTCCAGCAGGGAGGGAAGTGACTTTCAAAGAAAGTTAAATGTGTGTGTGTGTGTGCGTGTGTGTGTGTGTGTGTGTGTGTGTGTGTGCGTCACAGTGCCTGAGCAGGTGTTTAATAAATGCATAGAGGGCACAAGGAGACAAACAACTAAACAAAGTTTGCAGATAGTCTGGCGGACGAGGCGATGCAATTCCTTCCTCTAACATCGCACGACAGAGTCGCTCTACGCAGCGTGATAAGCAGTAATAAAGAGAAGTCGGTGAGACTTCTGTGCCTCTGCATATCAATGTCTACCCTCGAGCAGGCCCACCTCTGCTCTGAGACGAGCACAACACCTCACGCAGTTGTTCCATCACTCCAGTGAAAAAATAACTTCACAGTAATAGAATATTCAGATATATGAAATATGTGATGTATGTCAGGTATTTTGTACTGTAATATCTTTTGCACATATATTATTTTATTCTAACAGTATATGGGTTTTTAAACTCCTTCAATGCCTTTTTAAACTCATTTTATTCTTGTCAGTTTGTCTTTAAAGGAATCTGGTTGTTTCATGGTAAAAACCTTGGGCTATGGAGCACATTTATCTTGATTTTATTATGATTTTATCTTGGTTTCTGGTTTATTATGTATTATATGTGAACTCACCTCAGGATAAATCTACATGTGGGTATAAATACAGTAACCTGAAGCTGAACCTGAACCTGGTTTCAGGCAAAATATTGCTCAGCAGCAAAGTACATCAAGAAAAGTCTTCTCAGTTCTGCTCTGACAGGATTGAGGCACAACGTCTGGTTTTAGCATCCAGGAGTGAGTGAGTGAATGGGGCCAATAAAGAGCTTTAAACATTAGGCTAGATACTAGATATGATTTAGAAGAGAACAAGAGAGAACAATTAGAAGAGAACAAAGTGTACACTTCATAAAACCTAGGGAAGCTTTTTAATAGAGTTGACTGCATTTCCATACTAAATGCAACATCTAGGTGAGATGTTGCACTGCAGGACTAGCAGAAGTACAAGTTATCGTATTGTAAGTTATTGTCCTGATTACAGAAAGGTCAGATTAGAGTTAGTTAGAGGTAGTTAATGAAAACTGTGTGGCACCTGTGCTTTTAAGTGAGGTCAGAGCTAAATTGCATAGAACCCAAGACCTTAAAGACACGGAGTGAATCCTCATTTATTCTCAAAAGCAAAGCTAAGACATCTGCCACTGGTCTAGGTGTCAATGGATTATACTCAGACACTAATGAATAAATCCTTGCAGGTAAGTGCTGAAGCATTTTTTTTATCAATGATTTCTGAGCAGATTCATTGGCAATGAGCACGCAAGATCATGACATACTCTGGAAATGTAAGTCACTCAGTTTCTAAAAATACATTTATCTGATTGGACTCAGTTTCCACTAAAGAGGGAATCCAGCTCCGAGTGTGTTTCAAAGTAGAGTAGCTTAATTGCCTTCTTGCGCTGTGTTCCACAGCTGATGCCGCAGCTGCAGCTGCAGACTGTGTTAGTCAAGTCGCATACAAATAATAAACTGATTCTTATGATGATTGATGTCGAGTATGATGGACAGTATTGATGCAGAGCAGACGGCTAGTCTCCGAATGAATGGTGGTGGAGGGGTGGATGAATGGTGGTGGATGGTGGTGGAATCGGTCAGTGATCCATCTTCTGCACTCCAGGTCTTCTGAGATTAAAGTCTGAGGCAGAAACTAGTGAGAATATGTAATGAGGCTACAATGAGTAGCCTCATTACAGTAATGTGCAACATATCAAAGGTCAATGACAATGTCCATTGTTGAGTTTATTAAAATGACCAAACAGCTCCACATAAATGATGTCAACTGAAAATGCAGAGAGGAAAGCAACAGGCTCTTCATCTAACATTTGCATAAAAAAGATCATCCCAGTAAAACTGTTTACATGGCATAAAAAAATAATGCTTTAATTATGCAGAGCACACGGTGTTCTGAGACTTAATAAAGAACACGCTGAGGTTTTTGACAGGTTGAGGACGTAGGACGCCCACTATAATGGAGACAATTTCCAGCGAAAGTGGAAACTTTGAGGGGAGAGGAAGCTCGCCAATCTGGAGTGCAGAGAGGCACAGAACAGCCTGTGCCGTTTTTCTGTTTTTTTCATTTTGCTAAACCCTGCTGCTCTGTCTGACAGTTTGATGGTAGCATCCATTCTGTTTGGGTTGTGCACAATTAGGTATTATGTTTGCGAATTGCAACACTGATGAGTTATTACAGAGTTTATGTGCCGGTGCATCTGCCATTTAATGCAACATAAAATGCTCTCCGCGAATCAGGCGTAATTGAGTATGTGGCAAAACAAACAATAGCTGGGGTGAGGATATTGCAACGTGCAGCTGGATCTCAGTACGCATCTCTGAATCCTTCACAGCATGCACTGGTCAGCTCATGACACAAAACTCTGCAATGTAAAAAGAAAAAGAAATAAAAAAGGAAAAGTGCTCCCAGCGTTTGTTTAAGTGAAACCACATTCTCAGGTATTACACTCGTGATAACAAAGCGAGCACGTCTGGAGCGTCCATCACGTTCTGACTTTCTGAGGATGCTTCAGGATTACAACAAAGGCCATTAGGAGCCCAGGATGTTCTCACATCTCAGCATATCTCAGTCACTCTGCACAGATGGATGGCAGGAGTAGAAACCACAGCCACTGCCACTTCCTCCTCTGAAAACCATTCATTGCAAGGTAATAAATACAGTGCCACGTGAGTTTTTCAGCCCCAGGCAGAAATAATCAGTGGACATATGTCCCATCTATCATTGATAAGTAGCAGGTCCATGTGGGTTTCTTCTACTGCTCTGGTTTGTTTCCCCTTCCTACAAGCAAATGCACTTCATGATATCCAGAGAGTTAATCACTGCTACGTACATTAGAGTGACAGGTCGTCTATCTACGTCGACAGTGGTACTGGAATTCTGTCCCGATCTTGATTTTTTCCCCTCTTCAGTCGTATTACAAATGTGAGACTTCCAACATTGTATGAGCACAACATGATGTGAATTTGATTTTTTTTATTTGAAAATGCCACCAAAGCCAGTGATTTGTTTCGTTCATCGAGGTAAATTAGTTTTAACATATTATTAAATCTACCACTAACACCATATTGCTACTGTAATACAGTAAAACTCATTGGTCATCTTGTCAAAGAAGACCAGCCATGATGCAGGACGGGCAGTATGCTCCCATTTGGCTCACGTTTCGTTGCTTAACCTGGTGCAGATTAGTCACCATAACAACAGCAGAGGACTGCTGCGAGAAGATTACAGCCTGCACAGCACATGTGTGAGTGGAAGTACGGCGAGACAAAACGCTCAAAATGGCTCCGTACACTCACACATGCACACATTCACTGGCTCACCTCCCCGCAGTGATGAGCCCCATGTCCTGTCCAGAGCAGATATCCTCCAGGATGAAAGCTTCATCGCAGGTCGACATGTTGATATGGGTCAGATTGGGCTTGCAGACGTCCAGCCAGTAGGGGGCGTGCTGGCCGGTCGACAGCTGGAGGATGTCGGTTATCAGCGCTGTCACACACAGGCCAAAGATGTGGACGCCTGTGGGGAAACAAATATGACATGTCATCTTCGATGATTGTATAGGACATCCACCCGTTATGATGACACAGCAAATACTCCCCACTCTGAGAGGGTTATTGCTAGTCTGAATCCCAGTTATGGCTTTGCATATTCTCCCTGGTTTTCCTCCTAAAAATGCCTGTTTAGGTCACTTGGACACTAGAAACTGCTCTGCTCAGGTGTGAGTATGAGAGTGAATGGTGTTGAAGATTGTTTTTAAGATCCACGTGTTTTTAAGATCCACCGCATTTGTGTGTGTGGGTGTGTGCACCTGTGTGTGTGTATGTAGGAGCTATGCATGTGTCTGTATATGCTAGGGCTGGGGCTTTGGATGGGTAGGATGGGGTTTGTTTTTAACACATGTAAAGCACTTTTTGCTGCATTTTATGCATGAAAGGTGCATTATAAATAAAGTTTATTATTTTCATTACTCAGTTCTGTGATTTGACAGCTGATTTAGAATAATAGCTGTGGTCATTAGTTTATGTCACTAAGAAAAGCATGCATACGTTCTGCACTCATGCATCGTGATAATGCGTCCTCCCACCTATGAAGCGGACGGCCCTGCGGATGTAGGAGTTGAAGTTGCAGCCCGCGGCGTTGATGTTGGCTTCGGTGTGTGCAGATGACGACCGCCTGGACAGATAGCAGTACAGGATGGCCTCTCCTATCAGAATCTGCACACAGACGAGGGAAAACACGAGACGGTCATTTCCAGTTCACGCAAATTACCTGCATCGATAGCATATTACCGAACCATTTACCGTTTACTGCTTCTGTTCCACTGTCATGACTGATGGGGATAATTTATGTCCTCCCACACGTCCACAGATACACATACATCAGGCTCATACAATAGCATTAACACATCACTGTCTGTGTCTCTATCCCATAGTGGGCAATGAACTACTCAGCCTCCTTTTGGGCAGTGGAAAGTGGTTTGTTCTTTGCGTCTGAAGTGTCTTAATTGTTCAAATCCTTTCAGTTGTTGTTTGTTTCCCCTTTGTGGTTTATTTCAGCCCATTAACTTGATGAATATGAAGCTTCCATTATGTGTTTCCTGCACACCTGCAGCAACATGAGCCAGTACAGCTTCCACTCTGCTGGACTCCTGCAGTCTGGACCTCACTGACAGATTAACCCGAATCCATAAGGTGTGCCAGGTGAGGATCCGCGTTAGTGTGTGTGTGTGTATGTCACACAGTCAGAGCCGCATTCACCTCAGGGTGTGATCTACCAGGACATCAGGCTGCACAGTATTCTCACTGAACCTGGCTCTGATGCCTCCTGTGTCACCGCATGTGTCAGAGCAGGCAGATCGACTTTGGCACATTCACATCAGAGGACACGACAGAACGAGTTAGGCTTCCTTCCTCTACCCAGCACCTGTGCCCTCTCTGTCCTTTACCGTCAAACAAAGTCTGTGTGACTGAATATATTGTAATAATTAACTGTATTGTTCCAGGTTAGCTGGTACGAGACCAATAGTGTATATCACAAATATCCTGGCTTTAGTAACAAAACTGAACTGAAACAGTGAAAAACATCACATCACTGCAGGTCTGTTCTTCAGCATGTCATGAAGACATAAGAATAGTGAAAACACAGTTGAGTCATCAGTTACAACCATAGTACATACAGTGGTTGTGCAGACTTAAGCATCACCATAATCGAACTCCTGATAGACCTAGCATGACCTCTATATCTGGTGGACCTCATAGGATATCTAATAGATCTCACATGTTCATTAATCCACCTCACAGGCTCCTCGTTTTCATCTTCGACAGTGTTACAGCTTCATATAGTCAGATAGGGGGTCTCCCCTTAGGATCGGCTAACCGGTTTCTCTATTTTTTCCTTGTGTGTGCAGGATATTAAGTGTCTTGTTTTCCTCATCTCCTGGGAAGAAAGGTTTGTGCTGGCTTGGGTTGCGTACTGAATCCAGTATACAGGGCTATAAAAGATGGCCTGTATAATTTTTACTGAGGGGAAAAAAATGTCAGTTTCAAAACCAGGCTTATTCCTATCAAATGTGAAGTGTTGCATGGAAAGGGCTTAGTGCTTTCACTTGTACTCTACTTAGCGCGAGCAGACTCCCACAACATTCCTAAAAAAAAAAGGCAAAAAGGTGGAAGAGACCACTTCTAGCTGTGGGTAGATGGCTTTCCCTCTGAGACAACATTAACTGGCTATATTTGTCTGCATTTTGCTGTCAGCACAACCACACCACTACTATGAGTATTCACTGAGCTACGGTGTTCATAGCAAGAATAACACTAGCATCCAGATATGGACAAAAGCTGTGAAACACGTTTACTCGCCATCAAAAAAAGCAATCTGCGTGTTAGCCAAATGATGCAGATGTGCACTGTGTGTTACAAAATGAGAAGACCAGGTAGGAGGGGGGTCCAGGTTGACTTACGGTGGCGGTGGGCACGGCAAACGCCAGGCTGAAAAGCAGAGGCAGTGGGCAGACTTCCTGTCTGGGCAGGATGTAGGGCAGCGACAGACTGCGGTCATTGCAACTGTATCCAGAGTGCACAGGCTGGAAAATATCAGTCAGCTCCAGGAAATAAAGACTGACGACAGAGGAGGCCAGGATAGGGAGCTGCAGGAAAAACAAACAAGTAAACATAACTTAAGTTGGTTAAAACATTATGTCTTCACTTCTTTTGAACTGGAGTTGCACCATAACAATACGTGCATAATGCTTAATACCTTTACACGTGTACACAGTTTGGCATGGATAATGGCATTACTGTGATAAAAGATGTACCATGTAAAACACAAGAAGTTAATGAGGCATCACCCATCTTTTAGTAAATTTATCAGTTTGACTTTGATTAGTTGTGAGCTTTTCAATCAAGAACAAAGCTTATTCGTTTGAAGGTGGACAGCGGATCCTTTTTCGAAAGCTCTCAACAGCTGTCAAGGCTAATAAGACCAAGCAACAACGCAGGTCTCTGGATTTGGGCCAGCGTTTTTCATGCAACTCCACATTACAATGAGTTTGTCGTCACTAAGTGACTTGGATGAAGAAGCTGTTTTTTTCCACACCGCGTGCCTCCACCATTGATGGGTTGTTTACGCTTCAGGGTTCAGTCCACTCTTAAGTGAATACTTGTCAGGTAAGCAGCTTGTACGCAGACACAAGGACGTCAAGCTGCAGTGCGGGAAAAGGATTATAAAGTCCGGCTGAGTGAATAAACAAGGCTGAAAGTCAGAGCTCCGAGCCCCGAGCCAAATATTCAATCTGTGAGCCCCGACAAGAAGACAAAATGTTGCTTAGTGCACTTCACTCTGCGTCTTCGTCAGTGTGTGTTTCAGACGGTACTGAGCCAAGTGCTGCAAAGGATAGAATGGAGTAAATATGTGGGCCAGTGTTGGAATAGAGGAACTTGCTAAACAGTGATCAAGGGACATCATTTGCACAGGATGTGAGTTTTAAAAGAAATGTGAGTTTGAAAAGCCAGCCTCTGCTTCTGTTTTAAAATCAATGCAACTGGTAGACAGGGATTCAGATGTTCTACCCACTCACTGCTTTTTTTAGGTGTAGGAAACACACTAGATACACTGATGTGTGTGAACAGTCAAACTGTCTGAGGTTCAAAGCCAAAACACCAACCGGAATATTAATGCCAGATAAGAAAAATCACACGCTCTGGTATATCAACGTTTTCCTTTATGATACGATATCAGAGCTCCCAGGAGGTGCTATGCATTGTCTGCCAGCTTTCAAGTGTAACTCGAAATGGATATATTTCTGCGAAGATTTAGGTGCACTTCTTTGGAGGTGCAAAGGGCAGATACGTCAGAGGTTTGTAGAGTTACACTGCTTACGTTTTGATTAACAGTAAAAATGCCTGTGTGGAACATGTTGAGAGACCAGTAGGATTTCAGCACACTGCAACTAGTTTTTAGCCGGTCAGTTAATGCAGCCTGCACGAGGGGAAACGCTCATTCATTCTGGCTCTTGACCCACTTTGCACCCAAATGGTGTCACAGGGTCTCCTGGAGCCTATTCCAGCGCATGCAGGGTGAATGCTGGGAATACATTCTGGACAGGTCGCCAGTCCACACACACACTCACTAACACACACACACACATATCAAGTCAAGTCTCCAATTAACTGTGCATAATTAATTATGCATGTTTTTGGCTTGTGGGAGGTAAGCAGAACACATGGAGAAAACCAAGGCACACTCTGGGAAAACGTCCACTCGGAGAGACCTTCAGTCCAGCACGGAGTTGAATCCAGGACTCATCCACCGTGTGGCTGTTTTCGGTCGTGGACCGACAAAGCGAGTGATGTGCCTGCATGTCTGGCTGCGAGAGTTGTGCGAAAAACCTGTCATGGCTGTGAAATGCTTTGTGTCTCCACAGCCTGCAAGCCAGGATTACCCACCAGGGGTACAGTGCAGTATTTTTGAGATCCCTGGAATTACAAATTTACCAGTTTTCACTCCTTTGACAGTGTGACAAATGTGTGGCCAAAAAAAGTGCTTGAGTGTTTGGGAAAACAACCAAGAAAGGATGTAAATTTGATTTGGCAACGTCACATCGAACAGCCCGCAGCCATGCCTGCAGCTAAACGCGAACATCTGCATGTCATCAAAATCATCAGGATGTTGCAGAATATCAACACCATATTGGATGCAAAGATGAGATAATGGATGAGATGGGCCACATTTTAAGGTCTCTGCATTAACATCATGAATAAGGATAAAAAGTCCATGTCTGCCGCTACCTTTAACCCACTGCATGTGCAACAGCGTGACAGTCATTATGAGCTTCTGTGTTGTTATGTCTCACAAGTGGGAGAGCACACCATGCCTGACATTTAATCTTGGGATAGGGTATTATGTTGGTGCAGGTTACTCTCATTCGAATGCATTATTCTGACATTTCTGTATTTATTCTAAGTGGGAAAAAAACAAAGCGAGAGCTTACAAAACAGTGTCCTAGATGTCAGTAGTAGTTGCAGTAAAGGCTGCTTCCTGCCCTGAGGAACCGCTCAACCGCCCACGACAGGTTCAAATCTCTGCCTCAGAAAACTCTAGGGAAACTCTTCACACTCTCCATTTCTGCATGGAAATTGCAAAGCTACACATCATAAGCATGCAAAGCCTGAACATGCCAATTATGGTTAGAATGCACGAACCAAAGCTTATCAACAGCACATTGGTAAAAGCTCTATGAGCATGAGGTTCATTCAGTTTGAAATATCATTTATTTCCTGTTTGTAGAGACCACAATAAGTCAATAAGTAGGTGATGCAACAAAAAGAAAAGGCAACAGCTTTAAGGTTTTACAAAAAAATATCCAATTTTTTTGTTAGCTTATGGAATGCAGACCTGAAGTAGCTAAATGTGAGTGGGGGCAACTGTGGATAATGTTTACAGAGCCTGGACATTCATTTGACCGGCTGTGCCTTGTTTCTTAAGTATAACAATATGAGGATATAACAATAATATATATGATACATGCAGCACTGAACTTTCTCCCTCACAGTCCCCATGGCCATCATCAATCAGTGTGTGTTGAATCCCAGACTGGACTACATACACAAAAACTATAATGTCACACAGTGATTGATGTGGTCATGTTAATCCGAGAGAAATAAATGCATCAATGCGAGGCGATTTCAACGTGAAACGAAGCAAAGCCTGAGTGGCCACTGTGCACACAGAGGAAACTAGGCTGCGGTACGGATGTTTTTCTCCTCTTAACGTCTCTAGCCCTGAACACACAGATATAAAAATACACCCCATTCAGAGGGCCATGTTGCCTAGCAGCCAGTTAGTGGGTAGGCTGGTGTGACAGTGCGTGAGATCGAAAAAATGTAGGAGATCCAGGGAAGAAAAAGAAGAGACGGGCGATAATTATGATGGATTCAGAATGTGATTTAGCCTAAAGCGAGGAAAATACAGCCGCACTGGTAGTCCAGCACTAACAAGTCCTGACAGGGGGGGGGCTCTTCTCACCAGACTCGGACAATTTGGGGAAAGAGGCCAAGCTGAAAAACTATCTACAATCATGCAATCAGCAGAACGAAATTTTCAGGAAATCATAACATCAGCAAAACTACAAAGAAACACACACAGCAACAGGCTTCCTTCATCAGTCAATCGTGAATAATTTAGAGCAGTGAACACACAACATACAGAAGCGCCTGTAGCTCAGTGCAATCATGGTGGGATCTTCAGGGTTATGGACCCACTGTCAAATAATACTAAAAGAATGAAAATAAACTCCACTGTATAGATTGTGAAAAAACAAAAAAAAATCATGGTCAGACCGAGGGCCAAACTCCTACATGAAGTTCTGTGTGTGTATGTGTGTGTGTGTGTGTGTGTGTGTGTGTGTGTGTGTGTGTGTGTGTGTGTGTGTGTGTGTGTGTGTGTGTGTATTGGTCCCCTATAGTCTATAAACATACATCTTTAGATCCATTCCCTGTCTACATCCTGTGCATGCTGGACATAGATTCCAGCAGACCACTGTGATGTTAAGCTGTGATGTAAGGTAGAAATCAGGTAAGACATATACGGATAGATGGATGGATGGATAGATGGATGGATGGATGGATGGATGGATGGATGGATGGATGGATGGATGGATGGATGGATGGATGGATGGATGGATGGATGGATGGATGGATGGATGGATGGATATCAACTGGCTCATACACATGTGCCCTGTCCACTCCCGCATCCACATCTCAAGGCAGAAAAATCAAAGTAAAGGCCATTGTTGCAGTTCCTCAAATGGCCACAAACTAGTATTTTCCCCAAAATGTCCATGTTAAAATATTCAATTTAACAGAAGAAACGTCCATGTGCACATAGCAACCCTACTGGAGTTTTTGCACACTCCAGCTCTTGGAGATTTTTCAATTGCATACAGTTATGCATAATTAAGGGTGTAGCCAAACGCTAACCCATGCCAAGACCCACCTTTGTGGGTTATCCAAGAAACAGGCTGAGTCACACACTACTAACACAGTGACATCCTGTGCTTCCACAAATGAGGTTCAGAAATGTCTTGGAGATATGTATAATGCATTTATTATAATGTGGTGACAGAAAATTATTAAGACAAAAAAGTCCCCAAGAACAACAAACGTGAGAGCAACAGTTGGCCGTGGTAATGAATCTCTATTACATCTCTGTCATTCTCTTTAGGAAGTCGTTTGTGCCTTGTGTTTGCTCTCCATTAAAGGCTAAGAGATAAGAGATAAGATAAGATCAACTCCCTGAAATCATTAGCATTGTTCATAGCTCCAAAGATGGACATAAAGTTACCAGGAATAAAACTGTTTTTTCTGCGGTTGTATTGAGAGACATTTTGCTTCCATCTAGATGAGAATCGCTAGCTTTCTCCACGCCCTGTTCCATTTTATCAGCTAGCAGAGTTTGCACCATCTGCCCGAACAATAAAGGGGAAGACCCCTAATGTCACATCACTGCTAATTTTCAGCTCACTTTAAGTACTACTCAGTTCCTACCATATATTCTGTACCATTAGAGCTTTGGAAAGAGAGAGTTGCTCTTTAACCACCAGTAACCCTAAGGACTATCAAGAAAATCAATATGCAACGCAAATTCTATCACGTGTGGTAAAGACTTCAAACTCCTACTCTGACTCCAACCCCCAACTTCAAATCTACCTCCTGATTATGTAAGCAAATCTGAGCAGTAACAAGCCAGACTGGATGCTGCCCTGAGACGTTTGATCATTCACTTCGGTAAAACATGTCTCCATGCTGCTCAGCCTGTAGTTGTCTGCATCATCAGGTGAAGAAAGGAGAGAGAGAGTGTGGAGAGGGAAGCAGCTGTCCTGTAATGCACGATTATGTGTGAAGTCTGGGTTTGGTGCATGGATTTTTCTCTGGGGTACTCTGGGATTTTCCGACAGTCCTAGCACATACACGTTAATATAGATCTGAGAGTGAATGGTATGTGTGTGTGTGTGCTCCCATGTCCAGGGTGTATTCCCTCCCTTCACCCTATGTGCCCTGGAGATAGGCTCCAGCAGACCACTGTGACACCATTAAAGTAGGAAGCGGGTAAGATAATGGATGGAGAGAAAAAAAAGAGAAAGCAAAATACCCCAGGACAGTGACTGCAGTGGTACAGAATGTCCTTTTATGGTACCAGCATTCTCCCTGCAGCTTTACAAGCCACCAGCAGGCCACAACATGCAGCAAAAATAACAAATATCCATTCAGAACAATCAGTTATTTGCATTGATTGAGGCCTCCATGCAATTCTGTTTGTGACATGAGTCAAAGTCTGTGTGGTTGCCTGGGAAACTCTTGACATGATGGCAATGGAAAGTACAGTACCAACATTTCCCGCATATTCATTCAGTCTGCTACAGCCTGAGCACCACTGTTCAGATCTCACAAAGTCATTGGTAATGGCTGCTCTCTGTCTTTCACACAAACACTCACACATACACACACACAGGGGAGACTACCTGTTACAAACGAGTTTGGTAGTAAAAGACTAACGTGCTGATGAATTCTGTGCTGAGCTGCATTCATTTACTGGCTGCTTGTGGGGTGACATGGTGCCTTGGTGGATGGCACTGGAAGCCCCCCCGGTTTGAATACTTATCCAAAAACGTTTAAGCTGATTGGAAACTCTGAATTGCCCCAGAGTGAGAGTGATGTGTGTGTGGACTGAGTGGACTGCGTGGTCAAAGGGTTTCCTCCACGTACTCTGGTTTTTCCATCCGTCCAAACACATGGATGTTTGTGCAGATTGGAGGCTTAACGGCATGAGGGTGAATGAATGCATGAGAGTGAAAAGTCTGTGTGTGCATGCGTGTGTGTGTGTGTGTGTGTGTGTGTGTGTGTGTGTGTGTGTGTGTGAAAATGTGTCTCTAAATCAGCCATTTTGGAGGTCGATTTGCATAGCCCTGCCCTCGTTACCTATACTTCAGAAGCAAGGATCTGCAAATTTTCTCATCCTCACTTGTGTGTGTGACAGCCTCGATGCTACAATGTCCGAATGTAAAGCAAAAGTAAAGCATTGTTGCTCTGTGGTCAGATGCAGAGATCCTCAGGTTTCTCTGGGACTCTCATGTACATTTGTACTGCAGTTTTTTGTCCAGCAGCTATTTCTCTCCCACACTCAACCGTTGCCATGGTCACACAATGCTCTCCAAACATCTTCTGCTCATTTGAATTTAAAGGGAAGGGCACTAAAACTGAGTACTCAGAACAAGGCTGTCTAACTGTTGTGTAGAAAAGCCGGCTGAGCTCACCCCATTGATTTTTCCAACCAAAGCACATTACTAACATTACTTTTGGACATCGAGGAACCATGCCTAAGAAATGAGTATAATATGTCTCCTTAAAACACAGATAAGGTAAAAGATGGATCTCTGTCTCTATCCACCAAATGTTCCCAGTGTTCCCACAGTGGATCAGGCAGAAGGACTCAATTCTAGCATGGACAAAAGTGAAACCATGAGCTAAAGCTGTATAACTACTGTTGCTACTGTACAACTACTGCTGCTAATAATAATAAGGATTTTAAATGTTAACCGTAAGGCACATTGTTTAAGCCTACAGGAAGGATGCTCTGTGGTCCGGGTGCGCATGAACTAAATGGAGTATCACCGTAGGCTTCAGTCCCGGAGCGAGGAACAATTACTGTGAGAGTTGGTGGAACACAGTGATCAGAGGAGGACAGCCTGAGCCGGGCACCCGCTCATTCCTCAGCATCGATGATTAAATGGATATTGTGTCGGGAGCGTTTGCTGGCATGGTATCAAAGCAGCTCAGGCTCACGATGGGCTGGTTGCTGTCGTTCACTGTCACCTTAATGCATCATCTCTTCACTCCATTCTTATCACATCACTGCTGCTGCTACACACAGGGAATCATAACACCCGGAGGAGACTGCAGTGTCGCTGGCCACGACAGAGCCCCGAGGTAAACAAAAGTCACCGAGCAGAATACAGATTCTGAGCATCACTACAGCCAAGACTAGGGTGTTTTTTTGTGATGCCAGGATTGCAGCCAGTCTCGAGTAATACTGAAGTATCCAGACAGACCACTTAATATTCATTTGCATCGTTAGCTAAACCTAATTGTGGTCTTCAATGAGGTTTTCCTGCGAGCCTGCAAGGCGACGAGAAGTTTTTAACAATGTACTACTGACAGGGAGAGAGAGAGAGGGAGAGAGAGAGAGAAAGAGGGAGAGAGAGAAAGAAAGAGATGCCAGACACCTGACCGTCATCAGACAGCACATCCATCCATCCCTGCTCTCTGTCTTTGTCATGAGTCCAGAATTCCAGACGCATCAGCAGCAGCCGCAGAATGATTGACGGGGAGGGACGTGTTATTTCAGAGCCTGAGCTCAGGCAGCCAGTAATGGTCAGCTAATCTCATTGATTAGTTCTTTGGTCAATTTACTGTCAGAGAAAACGATGAAAAATGTTGACCACAGGCTGTGAAGAACATGCCTTCACACGTCTCCTCATGTCCACAACTGAAAGATTTACAGTTCGCAGAAACAGATGAGCAATGACTCCATTTCAGAGACCAGGGATTTTAGGATATTTGCTCCTTTTTCCTCTTTGCTTATGAGAACTGCTGGTAATCAATAGTTGCCCATTAATCATTTCATTATTGTTGCTGTTCTGTGGCCTCAATCATGCAATAATGTCAATTGTTTAGACCTCTACAAAATAATGATTATGCATTAGACTAGATAGATAGATAGATAGATAGATAGATAGATAGATAGATAGATAGATAGATAGATAGATAGATAGATAGATAGATAGATAGACAGATAGATAGATAGATAGATAATGACATAAGTTTGCAGCACATGTCAACAGTATGCATTACAGTAGGTTAGTGAATATCACATACACTACACATACAAGATGGGTAGGTGGTAGGTAGGTAGTAGGTAGGTAGGTAGGTAGGTAGGTAGGTAGGTAGGTAGGTAGGTAGGTAGGTAGGTAGGTAGGTAGATAGATAGATAGATAGATAGATAGATAGATAGATAGATAGATAGATAGATAGATAGATAGATAGATAGATAGATAGATAGATAGATAGATAGATAGATAGATAGATAGATAGATAGATAGATAGATAGATATGTCACCTCTACAAAATAAAAGCACGGCAGCAGAGTGACGCTGTCCTTGGTCTCACTCCCTCCTTTCAGCCGCTCCTTGGCTCGGGACATGACGAGCTGCCGGTGGTCTCCCCCGGTACCGGGAGACAGGGAGTTGTACTTGATTCCCGTCGTAATTTTGGCGAAATGTTGGCGGACCCCGCGATTTCCCCCTCCCCCTGACAAGTCCAGTTAACGACGAGCCTCCATTTCCAGTCGAGCTGAGCTCCAAGTGTCGGGCTCCGCTAATAAGACGTGTCTGCGGTCGACCCTAAAATGCGGATTTTTGGGGGTGGTGGGGGGGGTGGGAAGGAGGAGGAGGAGGAGGAGGAGGTAGGGGGCTTTAGTAGACTGTGCCTCTGCTGATGCAGCCCTGTCTCTGTGGCCCGACCCGCAGTGTGCGTGTGCTGACATGAGGGAGAGCGCGAGGCTTCATGCTGCAGGTGCGCGGCTGGGCTGTGTCCAGAGAGGAGCAGCGACTCCTCAGCGACGCTCCTCAGTAATCCTCCTCAGCCAGTGATGCTCTGCTGCTGCAGCAGCAGGTGCACGCCGGCAAGTCAGACTCCAGCTTCGGGAAGTTTCCTGTCCGGGCTTTCAAAATAAACGCCGCACCTACACACTAAGAGCCAGCCTTGCGTCCTCTTCAGTGAACTATTTGGAACAGTATCGCACGATACAGTACGATATCATTACACGATACGACTAATCTTTATTACTCCCACAACGGGGAAATATCTGGTGACAACCACACAAGTGTGTATGAATGAGGATACTCTTTTCACGAGGGACATGGGAATGACATGGGGGTATGATATTTACATTAGGCTGATATATAGTATATATAGTACATACAATATATAGTATTTATGTTACTGAATATTGTTTTCATAATAAATGTATTTTCAGTATAAATTGGTCCTGCATTTGGTCAACTTATCTCTGCCATTTATAGCTATGTGTGCATTTCAAGTTGTTTATTATGAATTATTATCATTATTATTATTATTAGTAGTAGTAGTAGTTGTAGTAGCAGCAGTAGAATTAATAGTATTAAGACTTCTTCCTATTCCTTTGCATGTGTTCACTTGTGCGAAATTGTTTTTGTTTCGTTGTTTTGTTTATTTTTGTTGATAATTTCATGTTCAAATAAACTTGTTGTCAAATTAAATCTCTAGAGGAGTTTGGCTTTTACTCATGTAATAAGTTATTCTTTTTTAATAGACGTAAACGCCAACTTCAAAAATGTTACACACTTCCGGTGTATTGCTGCTAACTTTCTCGAGCTTTACACCTATCAGCAGGTGTTAGGCAGCGGAGGAGGAAACTGAGAAGAGACAAACTTAATGACATCTCACTCGACACATTTTTTCTGTTCTAATCAAGAAACTGTTTTACAACGTGAGATACCATTTTACTCACAGACTATCTTGTATAGAGGACTTTTGAAGAGAAACATGCCAAAAAGAGAGATCATAGTTAATTGTTTCTCTACACAATGACCTGTCGTGTTCGGTAATATTACAAGGTAACATTTACTAAATCAGATTCTTATTTCGTGCATATTACTACATTTCATATTTGGGAGAAAATATTGCTGCTGCAGGATCAACAACCACAATGTATGTATTTATTGTTTTATTTTAAATACGTAATTTAAAAATGATATAAATACATATAGAATTGAAACTGTTGTGTAAATAAATATATTTATTTTAATCAACATCATCATCATTATCATCAAAAGGCACTGCATTTCTGCCTTTCAATCGCTGATTTCAGGTTTAATGAGCAGCCTTTTCCTGCAAGTTGTGAACGCACCGGCATTTATTTACGTTTCATCAGCGGAGTGATTCATCCTCTCATTATACAATCTAAGGAGCAAAACCAAACCCGATCGATGGCCGTGACGTCAGAGGTGTGCTAAAAACCTATTTTCCGCACGGGTGGAGAGCCTGAGCGTGTGAACGCCCCCCTCGGAGGCAAGCAGAGCCCTGCTCGTGGTGGTATGTGGGACACACAGCCCCCAGGATACAGCAGGCACAAGCAGGGAGCCATGAGGAGGCCTCCGGCCACTGCCTGCAATATGTTCCCTGTCCTGTGCCATCCATGCAGCCCAGGAAACCATGCAGGCTGGAGGCTGCTGCATCTGTATTGCACTGACCACTGCAGGTGTTCCACCGGCATACGCTTTAGTCAGAATGAAATAAATAATAGGACGATTAAATTGTAGCTTTGTTTCCAGTAGAGGTGCATTTAAAAAAAATATGTAGAAACTGTCTGGTAGCGAACAACTAGAAAATTCTATATTGCTGCACTGCCTGGGTTATGACATAAAAAATGACTTCTAATATTAACACAAACACTATAACTATTGCAACTATTACAAGCTATTACTACTGTAAATGCAAAACAAGGCTTATTGGGCAGGTTTTACACCTTGTCACATTAATTTCTTTGGGAAAAGTTCCAGTTTTTCATGAATTATGAAACAATGAAGCGATATTCTGCACAGAAATGTAATTACACATTGAAGCTAATCCAACCACATATTTTGATTCATAACTTGTTTGTATGTGTATGCATCACATGCCCAATTTAGAGTTTCCAATCAACCCAACATGCTTGATATTGGATTGATAGAAACTAGAGTACCTGGAAGGAAAAATCCACAGAAAATACTGGAAATACCGCTAGGAAATACTGGATGTTAATAGAGGCGGGTATTATTGGATACATCTAATACTATGAGGTACTAATAGGATGTAAATCTGCTGTTTTTAACATACCAACAGTAATCCACATGTTGCATGTAGTATCTACAGGTGTTTTGAAAATGTCATATTATAATATTACTTATCATCTCGGAAACATCGTTCGACTGAAGTCTAGTTTCACAGCACATACTTGTCCAATACAAGGTTTGAGTGATTCTTTTCAATATGTAATAACCCCTGTTGCAGGGGGGTGGGGGAAGAAGTAGTACAACTGCCTGGTTAACTGTTGACAAAGCGGTTCCTGTGCACAAGGAAGGGGGAGGATTGCTTCATACTATATTTAATTAATCATCAAATATGGATAAATCCCTTCTGGTAACAAAGTGACAAGCTTTACACCAGCTGGAAGATTAGATTTAAATTGTCAGCAATTTGCAAAAGAGACAAATGATCTCTCTTTCCTTTTGATGTCATTTGCGTGTTGACAATTTGTCTACACGTTGGTCAAAAAAAAACAGATGCAGCAGGTCTGTCAGTCAGACTAGAAAAGGCTCTAAGTTTAAATTAAGACATCCATCCAACCTCTATCTTATCCACGTTGTACCCAGCAGTGTTTTGGGGGTCTACTGGGGCCTATATGTCCAGTTTATAGAGGGTTTAAGGCTGGGAACATATCCTGGACAGGTCACCAGTCCATCATGTGATGCACAACATGCAAACTCAACATGGAACAACCAGTGACCTTCTCGTTTTTCACAAAGGCAGCAAATCACCAAAATAAGACATTTAAAACAATTGAATTATGTGCGTCGTGGTATTCCTTATCTGTATTCATATATCCAGTGCCTGGTTAATATATGGTAAATCATTACATAACGTGTTATAAACGTGTTTTCTGATTATTATTGTTCCTAAACCATAGAGCTCCATTATGGCTAAAAAATGATTAAAATCGCATAAATAGGACTTTCTGTGTGTGTCCCTTCCTCTTTGTGAATACACACAGTGTGGTTTATTCTCACTCAGACCCACTTACACTGCAAACACCACCCTGCTGGCAGAAATACTCATTAGAGCACCAAATGTGGATTAACGTTCCTCTGAAAACGACCTCCAACTATTCACTTGAACAACACTCGTTAAAGACAACTGCCTACAGCTGCTTTAGGACACGACTGAGCCTATTTAAAGTGACATTATGTATGCGTGTGCTGTTTTTTTAAGATAAGTTGCAATTTTTCCCCTGGCATTTTCCTTTTTTATTGCTTTGTTGCTTTTTATTGAAATTGTTAATAACATATTTTTAAAAGCAGTATGAGATTTGGCAAGTGTGGAGGAAAAATACTTAGCAGTCTTCTCAGTTTTGGTACATTAAATCATCTTATTTGAATTATCGACCCATGTCAGATTGGAGAACATTGTAAGAATATTTTTTGTATCAGGTGAATTAAAACTGCTGGGCGTTATGATATTAGATTCAATGTGTCCAAAAGCAACCTTGTCCAATCTTGTGAGCTTTACATCTTTTTCTATTGATCTGTACATGGAGCAAGTGAGAGAGAGAGAAGAGTGAGACTGACCTGTGGTCTGATCCTCATAGTGTCTTCATGGCAGAGATCCTGCACCTGCACTGTTGTCACTGCATTCAGATCTGCCTTAGCTGTTTTCTTCTGACTCTTGTTCTTTGCTCTGCTGTCAATTATAGGTTCTGGGCCAGGAAAATCATGCCAGTCCAACAGGGGATAATGCATGTTCTCTCTCTCTCTCTCTCTCTCACTCACTCTCTCAACTCTCTCTCTCTCACTCACTCTCTCTCTCTCAGATTTACTGAGACACAAATGCTCAAACTCCTAGGAATTCCCCTGCCGAGTTGGCATTTCAACTGAGTGTATGGAGGCTGATTAAGAGGCAGGTGTCTTGCTGAACTGAATACAACCCTGCTGTGGGAAGAGTAGGAGGATGGAGGACTATGGTGATCTGGTAAAGATGACGTTTGCAGCACAGACTGTATAAAACAATGGTTGCAGTCTTAGTGAGGTCACTGTGTGGTTCTGAGGAGTCATTGTGAAGCTTCCTCAGTGTGACATCTTGTCAGTGCCTGACTCCACCCAGCTCCCGGCTAATGGAAAAATGAGTGATGAGGTGGAGCAGGAGTGGTGAAACCAAGCAGCTAAGCTGTCATTCAAATAGCGACAACCTTCAATGTGCAGAGCTCTGTCCTAGAATAACTCATATGAGTAATTCCAAAAGTTGGCTAAATAGCCCTTTGATGTTAATGCAAAGCTTCAGTGGCCTATGAACAAGCCACCCATTTAACCTTGGTCCTTAAGAACGAGATTCCAGTTATTTCTACCAGTTAGAAATAAAACATCTGAAATAAAAGCTGGATAGTAAATCCATAACTGAAATAATATGACAAACTGAAATATCATCCTTTGAACATTTAAAGTGCAGGTGGTGGGAGAGAGAAGGATTACAGCAAAGCTGTCAAATCTGATGGACAATAGCTCCCATACATCATACATCATCCCGGCACTGAGCAGCTCTTTCACCCCAAATGTGTGAAGGAGAGATTTCACAGGTCCCTCTCTCCTGCTGCCATCAGGCTGTTGAAAAACCAAGCACTGCTCCCAGTGGACCACATTCCTTCATTCACACAGTGACTCTCACATAATAAATCCTGCACAGTATTATCTTTGTCGTTGTTGTTGTTGTGTCTTGCTCTGTAAATAGTATTGATATTTCAATGTTTTAATTGTATGTTTTTTTTACTACTTGTTTGTGACTATCCACTTTCTTGCTGAACTGTCCACTTTCTTGCACCACAAATGTAATCATTGTAGAATAGAATAGAATAGAATAGCCTTTATTGTCATTGTACTATGTAGGTACAAAGTAGAATGAGGGTATTCCTGTGGACATAATCCAAATATCGTATCGTGTTGCGTCGTATCGTATCTTGCAGTATGGTATCGCTCCTGCTTTCTGTGGCCTCCTGTCCAGCAGGGGCCAGTGTGGCTCTCCTCTGTGTCTTCTGACTCAGTAAGAAGAAGAAGAAGAAGAAACAACAACAGTGTCGGGATTCAGGACAACATATTAGTTGACATCCCTCTTCAAAAGCATGGAGAGACGATGAAGATGCGGTTTAAAGTTTCCTGTCCTTTACCTCCGCATAGCTGACGTCATCACGGACGGAGAATTGCCGAGGGAGCCGAAGGAGAGCTGAAGAAAAGCATGGATGTAAGCATGGAGAAGAGCTTCAGCCAGTGGAAGAAGCAGAGTCTGAACAAGCTGGACCTGAGCAAGAAGGGCAGCGTGGACCAGGACATCGAGCATGTGGTGTTTCTGATCAACAGCAGAGAGGAGTACTTCACCACCAGCTCCTGCTCCGGCAGAGTCATCCTCGTCGACGGGGTGAGACGGCTAAACGTGGAGCCCTGTAAATTGAGGTAAATGTTGCAATATTGGTTGTTAAAATCAGTCTCTGTGTCTTGTCTCCACCCAAGGCTGCAGAGGGAGGTGATGTACAGAAGCAAAACTGTGTCTGGCTCTTTGTCTCCCATCAGAAGTGCACAGCAGAGGACCTGGTGAGTTTGGGTGGACACCTGACTGGACAGGTGTGGAGGTGGGTAAATGTTGTCTCATGCTGGGGGCCTGTCGTGAACAACATGCGTCGTGTATGTGTCCCTCAGGTGTCTGCTGTGGCCAGGTCCAGAGGAGAGGCCGTGCTCAAGTTTGAGCCCTTTGTGCTTCACGTCCAGTGCAGGAGGCTGCAGGATGCCCAGCTGATGGTGAGGGGACAGGAGCTGTGTGTGTGTGTGTGTGTGTGTGTGTGTGTGTGTGTGTGTGTGTGTGTGTGTGTGTTTGTGTGTGTGTGTTTGTGTGTGTGCGCACCAGCACGCCAACCACAGCCACAGTAGGCAATACACCCAGTACAGGTTTTCCCTGCACACCCCCAGGATAATTGGTCAATTTAAGCCATCAATATACTGAGAAGAGACAGAGTTTCAGTTTTTATTTTCTGGTTTCTCCAGTCCTCTCTCACAGAAAGTTTTTGACAAATAAGGTCTTATAACTTATAAGACCAAATAACTTATAATTTAATGAAAAACCAAAAGACAGAAATCAGATCCGGGTCTGGACTTGTAATCCAAATGTTGAAATGCCCCTGGACAGCTGAAGTCAGGCACTTATGGGACTAATTATGAAGGGCTTCTTTGGCCCGTTTGTCTGTGATTTATTCTTATTAAATGAGATTTAATGCTTCATGCTTCACCCCACTGCTCTGTGATGTGTCCTGACGTTTTGAGTTGCTGCGGTAACGGCTGCGGATAAAACACAGACATTGGGTGGAGATGCTAGCGTGTATGTAAGAACCAGAGTCTGATCAAATAGAGGCTCCCAAAGAAGTTTGAGCCAAGGTGATGTCAGAACATTTCTAAATGGTTAGTTTGGTCCTTTTTTCACCTCTACCTTTTCTGCAAAGTGAGCCGTGGTAAGGTAGGTGCACATAACACTCACATTTCTGTTTTAAATCATTGAAAAGTAGCCCATCAAGATTTGAACTCTATGTAATGTTAACTTCTATAAAAATGTCCCTGTTTGATGTCATGCTAATTGAACCTTCACATGGGCCATTTTCCTTTTGAGAAATATGATCCATCAGATCTGTAATCTCCCAGTCATTGAAATGTCTGTTCTCTCTTGTAGCACTCGGTTGCCATCAATTCAGGCTTCAGGAACTCTGGGCTCACTGTTGGCAAGACAGGGAAAATCATCACGGTACGCTATGGAACAGATGGGTGCATTTGTACTTGTAATAAGCTTTGTATTGCTGCATCTGCTGCTTCCATGGATTATAATATATCCTTGCTGCTTTTTTGTCCTTCCAGGCAGTGCGGAGCACCCATGGCCTGGAGGTCCCTCTCAGCCATGAAGGAAAGCTCCTGGTCGAGCAGGAGTACATCCAGTTCCTCGCACAGGTAGCCAATCAGAAGATGGAGGAGAATCTGAGACGGATCGACAGGTGAGCTTGGCTCTCCTTGGCCTTTTATCACTGCACGAAATAAAACGTTTTCAGCACTCAATTCAAGCATGTAAACGTAAACCCAGCCGCCTGGAGCTCAGGTTTTATGTTTGCTCCCTCGCCTTCTTCAGGTTCTACCAGAATCTCCGGGAAGCTCTTTCTGCAGAGAAACTCCAAAAAATCCTCGATCCTCCCACCTCACAGGATCTACAAGACCCTCAGACAGAGAAGGGAGAGGCAGAAATGAAGGAGGAGAGCAAAACCAGCGTGTATACACGACGGCGGAGGAGAGAGCGGCAGCCTCAGACTGTTGACTGTTGCCACGGCGACAGCGCCCAGTCCAGCGGTGAACCCGAGCTGGACGACGACTGTCTCCATCTGTTCACGTGAAGAGGTGGCTGCGGATGACGGCACCCCAGCCTCACCCCAGCCTCCCCCGCTGTCCTGCACGTTGTAGCGCAGATAATTCATCCGGTTTTGAGGAAGCTTGCGGGAGGTCGCCATGGCAACCGACTCTGCGGCGAGCATCCTGCTCCAAGGCTGCTTGACGTCGGCCTGCGTCCAGACGAAGCGTGCACAGCGGGAGACTGGAAACAATGTGCTGAATTTGCAATGAAGTGACGGACAATAAAGTTATTTTTGTACATCGTGAGAAGCGCTGTTCTCTCTTTCCCTTCAATAATGAAACAAGCTTCCGTGCTGTCTCTGTGAGGTATTCTGGTTTCCATCCAAAAACGTGTGTTTTTAGATTCAGTGGAGACTCTAAAGTGCTTCGATCTGTGAGAGTGAATTGTGTGTGTGTGTGCCATGTAATGTAGTAGTAGTGGCCCACCCTGTTAATACAATGACAAGGGTGACTGTATTTGCCATTTAAACTACAGTATTGAAGATTTCAAGAGGTAGATGACATTGATAAACAAAATTGGATTGGTTGCCCGCAACAAAACTAAACAAAAGAGGATAGAGCAGCATACTCGACATGATTGACAGACAGTCCCGGATCTCAGGTTAACTTGACATTACTGTCATTAATTTAACGATTTTATACTGAATAGCTCAGATTTATTTGATAACATACACCATTAAAGGCAGTTTACAACGTATCCATGGACGAGGAAGAGTAGTGAGGACATACAATTGACAGCAACTCTTACAATAAGATGATATGGCTGTGAATAATTACAATGATAAAGCAGATTTTATTCAAGACATGGCAAAGACATTGCATGCATCTTGCTTCACATGAAAAGCATGTTTATGGAAAAAGAGAATTACATCTAGTTGCTGACTGGGACATGAAAGCCTCCATGTATTCTGTGTTTTCTAAAATTCACTGCACACTCCTGTGACTGTTTGGTCATATGTATTGTATGATAGGTTTACAACTAGAGGGCAGCAGTGCTACTTGTTTAAATTCAAGCACAATCTCATGCTTCACATATATACGACCTTTATTACGCTTCCTTGCCGCAAGAAAAGCAGACATGCATTGTGAAATAAATCAAGCACTGTGGTCCTATACTAAACATTTTTGATATATGTAAAAGTTTTTTAAAAAGCAATATATTAAATCGACATTGATTATTATAAATACATGCTTAGAAAAACAGTCAGAAAGTTGAGGAAATTAGTGTTTCCCGACCTCCCAGATTCAAGATTGTCATTCATCAGGACATGCATTGAAAAGTGACCAGCTCCTTTATGTGTGTGTGTGTTTCTTAGAAAAGACTACATATGACAAGACATACATTATGCCATACACTTAACCAGCATATGTGTACATTTGTATATAAAATTTATGTCCACTGTGAGCACTAGTATTAAATATTAAACCATAAAGTGCTCACACTGTTACTGCATGTAATAATCAGTTATCCCATGTTAATATGATGTGTTTGGACGGTGCGCTTTCAGGTCAGAGTTAAGTTCGTTTATGGATTTTGGATAGAAACATGTGGTGCGTGATTTGATGAGTGTGCCACACTTCCTGGAACAAGTGATGAGCAGGATGGTATCAGATGTTCTCCGTTTTCTGTAGACAACAGGAGATGAAGATGTCTTCCATAATTAAAAGCCCACATTAAGATGCAGTAACTATTAGGTGGAGTGGTGGACCCAAACATGGCTATAAAGAATGGGGGGGTAACATCAAAGCCTGTGATGGCAAGTGACTGAAAGAAGAAAAAAAAAACATTAACACAGCTTTAATTACATGCCACTACAAGTCAAATCTTTTTTTTTTTTTAGGACTGTGCCCTGCAGTTCCTCTGCTGATGTGAGCCTGTGACCAGCAGCCTGCAAGTGGCTCTTTAGAGATTGCTCAGTGAGATAGAACGAATCCCCCCCACCTCCCCCCACTTCCCTGCCTTCGTATGATTCAGGAAATCCACAGGAGCGGAAGGACAAGGTTTCCCTCCCACATAATCATAGAAAAGGCAAAGACGGAGTGTGTAGGAGGAGGGTGATGGTCACCGTCAGCTGTGAGGGTCCCTCGGCCAGGTCACACCTCTGTGTGCTCCGTGTGGATTGTACCGGGATCGGACGGCACTGAGGCTGGAGTTTGCCAGGAATGACTGCAGCTGGATTCTTCAGGACATAGGTAGTGGGAGGTGACAGTTCCTGAGGAGCAGGAGCAGCAGAAGCAGAAAGCAAGAGGGACCGTGCAGGTCACAGTGTGTGGCCTCCACCATGCTTTACTTCCAGGTGGTGATCCTGGCCGCCGTAGTGATGCTGGTCTACTACTGTGAGTTCACGGACACCTTCAGCCCGGCAGAGCAGGGCTTCACCTGCAGAGACCCCAGCCTGGCCAAGCCGGACCCCGGGCCTGAGCAGCTCAGCCGCATACAGCCTGTCATCCTGTACTCTGTGGTGGGGGGGCTGCCCGTGGTGCTGGTGAGTGGGGCGGTGATGCTACTGTAAAGGCTGGAGCCATGACCTGCCTTTAGGCAATCAAGAGCTTCTGAGCATGTTTTTATATTTTGTTTTCATATTTGTATTGCACTCTGGCTCCTTTCACTTGTAATACTAAGACATTTTGTCTGATATTCTAGCTAGCAAGCTAGATGGCTAACTGGCATGAATGAGTCCAAAGCTATACATAATTTAGATGCATTTACATGCTGCGAGTAGAGCTGCAACAACTAATCAAATGGTCAACAATTATAATAATCTACAGCAATTTTGATAATGAATTTGTAAATTTAAGATTAAAAAATGTTTTTGAGAAGGATATCAGGAAATTAAGTCAGTGTTGTCTGATCTCAGTTTCAGAAAATGTTTTCTCATTTATTTAGTCCGCTACAACAGAAAATTAAAAGAAACTGACCATTAAACTGACCCTTAAAAGTCTAGACAATTTATTGTCTAGACTTTTTCTCTAAGACTTAGACAATTTCCACAGATTTTGCATCATTTTACAACAAAAACAATTGATCAATTAATTTTGAAAACAAATCAACAAATTAATCAAACAAAGATGATCATTTGTTGTGGCCCTAGCTGCTAGTTAGCTAGCTAGCTGTGTGGTGTAGCTGTAAGCCCACAGTTTGATTGTGTTTGTAGGTTGTGTTTGTGTGTGTGGTGCCACAATGTGTGTTTGTGGCACCTCATCGACTCGATTTTATCCCGTCTGACAGATCTCGGGTGTGGAGCTGATCATCTTCCTGCTTCGCTACAACTCAAACAACCTGTACGAGCAGGAGAAGGTTGTTGTCATGGGCGACTGTTGCTACGTCAACCCCATGGTGCGCAGGACCTTCCGTTTCCTTGGTAATCCTCAAGTACTACATTGAAAGTCACTGAGAGTCCGCCCCCTGTACTTGGCCGCTGCTTTTATATTCATATTTCATGTTGTTTGTATTCATCTGGGAGAGTTTCATCAAGCTGATTATAATTTTTGGTTATTATTCGTGTTTGCTTTTTGGTCCATTCCATCAAGTCCACCATTACTGTTCTGGTGTCTCCTAAACATCCTGTAGGAGCATAATAACTTAATGCACCAGATTACGCACATGAATTACATGATATGGTCCAGTATGTGCAAAATTGTATTTTAAAGACACTTATTTCTGTTATATATTTCAGAATCATCTAATACGTAACATTTATCTAATGTATGATGACATGTAGCAAAGCCACTGCCTGTAATGCAAAATTTCATGCTTATTTAACCGTATCACTACTTTATATGAATTATCAGAGTACTTTTGATGTTAATGTTGCATTGTAATGATTCAACTTATTACAAATGTAACTGTGTGTGTGTGTGTGTGTGTGCGCGTGTGTGTGTGTTCCTTTCTAGGTGTGTATCTCTTTGGCCTGTTCGCCACAGACATCTTCGTCAACGCCGGTCAGCTCATCACAGGAAGTCTGGCCCCTCACTTCCTGTCTGTCTGCCAGCCCAACTACACCTCTCTGGGTTGCCAGGACTCCACGTATTTTATCGACCAGATGGACGCCTGTACCGGTGACCCAGAGGACGTCATGAGAGCGCGAAAGACCTTTCCCTCCAAGGAGGCGGCGCTGAGCCTGTACACAGCAGTGTACCTGGCGGTGAGTCCCCAGTGTCCCTCCCAGGGATGACTGAATTGAGAATTTATCCTTGTTTTCTGGATATAGAAGCTGGTTTCATCAGAAATCCTTTAGATGCTATTTTACAAGTCATTTAAGTGTTTCTGCACAGATCTGGCATCCCTCCATGCTTATCTGGCGGCCACACCATTGCTTTACATTCTTGCCTGCCACTAATATGAATTATCACGTTGCTCTACCTTCCTTGCCAACAACTTATTCTTGGATTCAGTGGTAACTGGAGCGGTATAGAGCTTTGGAGTGCATACGCATCCAGCCTTAAATGTTTGAGCCAGAATCAGAGGAGGAGTCAGATACTGAGGAAGAACCGGGAGCATTGCACTGGAAAGTTCACCAAAATGGCTTGCTCGCAGTCAGGTTGCTTTAATTCACCCTCATAACTGAACAGGGTCAGGTTTATGCAAATTATGTTGTAGGTAGGACAGCATGGTTTGGTTCAGCCATGGGGCATATTCAGCAAGGCCAAAGGAGAATCGTTTTCTCGTTCACTTTAAATGCTGTGCTCCTTTTTTCTCAGATGTACATCATGTGCTGCGTGGGCCGCGCCGGAGGCCGGCTGACTGCCCCGCTCCTCAGCCTCTCATTGGTCAGTGTGGCGTTGCTAACGGGCATCAACAGAGTGGCCGAGTATCGCAACCACTGGAGCGATGTGATCGCAGGACAGGCCATTGGGGGTGCTATCGCTGTCTTTCTGGTCAGTCGTTACACTCTCTCTCTCTAGAGGCACAGATAAACAAAACTAATCCACATCACAGGGCACTGTTTGGGCAGCCCTTTGTTTATTCCCTGTCTGATTATTTTTACTAAGAGACAGATATAAAAAGTGTAAAATTCTCCAATTTGGTGAATGTTACAAATATTTCAATAAATCATGTCCATTCATTTTATATTTATTTACTCCTTTCTCTTTATTTTTACGAAGCAATACCAAAAGTGTCTTTTTAGGTAACTTGTTTGGTTAAACATATCTAAACAAAGTGGGTTTTAATAAAGTTTAAAAGTTCACTGGAAATTATTTGGTTCTCGTCAAGAGAGAGAGAAAGAAAACAGATTTAGCAGCGTTAGATAATTTATCTTGTTTTAAGAGGTAATTTCTTTTTTCAAATGTTCAACTTTACACTGATGCACTTCATATCTTATCTTCGGAAAATTTGCCAATTGAAATGATCTTGCTGCACGCCATGCAAAGACAGACACTGCACTGATTAAAAATAAAACACATGCTCGGGGGGGTGTCACACCCTAAGGTTGTTTTTACCAACGAGGCAGAGAATGTCAGAGCCAGAGCATCCTTGTGCCCCTGTGCATCACACACACACACACACACACACTGCTCTAATGGAGAATCATGCTGCAGGACACGGGCTCTCTCTCTCTCTCTCCAGAGTGAAGCGGCTGTTGTTGCTTGAGTAAACCTGAAGCCGTCCTTTGTCTAGCGAGCCGTGCATGGCAGCCTTGGCTGGGTCACAGAAACAATCCAAACAGACATGACAAAGCTCTGTCCAGTTCCCCTGCCCCTCCAGGACAACAAGATTCACTGCGTTCGCATTCGCCATGCACAAACATCACAGCTGTTCATCATGGGAACGCTTGATTTGTCTGCAAGGAACAAAAGACTAAAAGGATTGTGATGGAACATGACACTTACATAGTGTCTTCGTTTTTCCTTCACTGATTACTCCTTTCTTTCCTCCCTCTGCTCTTCCTTCCTTCCTTCCTTCCAGGTGGTCTTTGTGGTTCAGTATTTTAAAAAGAGACCTGGGATTTCTCACAGCCCTTCAGATGCAGGTACAGTCGACACAGAGGAGGCTTCGGCCCATGTGAACCACGCTGTGGAGACCAGTGACAAATACATTTTCACGCAGGTAATGTGCACACTCGAATTAAGCAAATTCATGCTTTAGCATAGAATTATTTATGCTTTAAACTTGATACTTAATCTATTTGTTTTCCCACAGACCCCAGGATCCATCACAGAAGTCACATGACTATGACAGGCCCCCCCTCACACACCAGAGGGGAAATGGAAAAGAGGCCACAACACACTTTGACCTTCACATTTTGAGATTGTATCCACTCCCTATCTATTTCGCATTTCAGCAGCAGCCTCTTTCTTGAATTATTGCAACGTGTACAGTTTTGGTCGATATCTGGTTTCATTATTTTTACAGAACAGCAAAGTTATCTTTAAAGAGGCAAAAAGCGCACATAATTATTTATTTTGTATATATACTTGGGCTGCTGCAATGTACAGTCATTTTCAGAAATTGACATTTCAACTTAAAAAATAGTTTAGATGATGTAATAATGGGTCTTTGCTCTAACCAAAACCTATGGTATATGATATAATGATACTGTGCTGAAAATGAGACACAAGACATCTTAACAGCTTTCACTTGTGAACACCTTCAGGAGATATACACCGTCTTTATCGTCATATGTTGTATAGTAAAACAGTGCAATGTGAATTCATCTTCAACACCTAAATAGTACCTGGGGCTATGTGTGGCATATTGTAAACAAATTCAGGTTGTATTTGTGGTTAATGTGGTGTCAATCCAAATATCCAAAGAAGCAACAGAATTCATACAAAATAATCTGGTTAGGTTTTTCTTTGTGAATTCAATGTAATAATGATTCTTTTATCCTTCACTTCCTCCCTACTCTCCTTGAAGCTTTGTATGTTTAAAGTAGAATCCATTGCTGTTGAATATGTTTGCAAAAACAGTGTTATACTTGTTATACTTCACACTCACAGGCCAACAAAGAGATTACTATACATAGGAAAACATACACCTGTAATGAAAACTGAATGAGTTGTATGATGTGATGTGTGGCTTGTTTTATTTGTGTAAAAGTCATAGTCATCTTCTGGTTTAGCTGCAGTTTCCTTTCTAATGTAAATATCACAAATGTCTCAAAAAACTGTTCGTGCTCTGTGGATCGGAGAGCATAGGTAGAGAAGTAACACAATATGAAAATGAAATGTGTCACAGACTACTGTTTTGCCTATTCTAATAAAAAATAAATAAACATTTATATTTGAATAGATTTTTCTTTAACCTAGTTGTCTTAATTCAGACTCGATGTGTGTGTGTGTGTATGTGTGTGTGTGCCTCACTTGTTAAGGGTGTATTCGCTGCCTTCAGCCTGTGTGCAAGACTTCCATCTACTGCACATTGACTTAACTGCAGTTGAGAGATAAAATGCCAGGACATAAAACATCACTGTAACGTCATGATTGAGCGACACTGGAGGGTCATTGCTATCGGTATTTCATAGTGAAATTAGTGTATAGTAGAGGAGAAACACACCGAAGGTTGTAGTGAGTGCTCAAGCCAAGTTGTCAAGCGCTCATCTTCCATTTGCCTCACGTTCTTTGGGATCTCAGTTTTTATATTTGAAGTGGGATAGATTGGATTGATTTTTCCAGTGGATATATTTTTTAATATCCTGCTGCCAGTCTCCCCTCTGCAGAAAACAACACATCTGAGCTATCTGAGGTGGCAGCAAAATCGAATTCCTTTTAAAGAAATCACACAACTTTAAAAACTGTCTACTAAAAAAAAAAGGATTTATCTGATTTCTCTTGTGAATGGCTAACTTGCTCTTCTTTAGAACTTTTGCTTCGTTTTGCCTGCACATGTATGTCACACTGTGTTGTGTTCAAGTGCCAAGTTCCTCCCTCATTGCCATTGGCTGGCTGAATGGACAGCGAGCTGCCAATCAGCACACACAGCCCCGCCCACCTGCACCTGCAGTGGGGTGGTCTCTCGGCTTCCCACGGCACTGAGACACAAACGGCATGAGTGAGGAGGAGGCTTCAGTCAGGTAAGACAGCTTTTCCTCATCATGTTTTCTTCATTAATGCTTCCAGTGTGTGATGCAGCTTGTCCACTTGTTATTCAGACAGTTCATAAAGTGTCAAGTGTCACTAGTGCAGTTACTTTGACAGCGAATTTCACAGACTGAGATAAGTTTGTAAACTTCCACTTGTATAGTTTCTTGTAAATTGGGGTCAGTTGCGACAGTAGTCGTGAGTAGGAATGGTGTGAATTGAAAGTGTGCCAAGTGACCATGTAGCCTGTGAGGAAGAGCGACACAGACAGAGACAGAGAGGTGGAGATAATTCCTTAATTCTGTTTAAGCTTCAGTTTCTCCTGCTGCTGCCTGTCCCGACCGGCCTCTCTGAGCTGAGTGTATTCACCCTAACTTTCAACACACAAAGGTCCCCTTTCATGCGTAAATCATCAGTTTGAAACTCTTTTTGATTTTGTACAAAGTCTTTCCAAAGTACTCATTAAACTGCTCGAAGTACTTGGTCAGAGCAAAGTTTCCTCACACACAGTGTCCAACTTCAGGGAAAATGTTATTTACAAGTGTTTTATATTTGATATCTTTCACTTTTTGGGATCTCTCAAAGGACTCCTGTTGAAACTGTTCATTGTTTCAAAGTTCATTGTTGCACTTGTGACATTAGTTGCAACTAGTGATTATTATCAGACCGATATTTCCTCAATCAGGGTCTTTGATATTAATATTAATCTGAAATTTAACAGCTGAATAATCAAATATCTTAAGCATTCAAGAAACTGGAGTCACATTGTCTCACTTTTCTTTTGAACAATTAAAATTAATTCACAATTTAAAAAGTAATTGTGGAATGTTGTCCATTAGATACATTTCAAAGCTTACAACTACTTAGATGAATTAGTTAATTGTCGCTGGAGTTGTGAATGAGGAGTTCATTCTGAAAAGATGAGCCTTTTTCATAGATTTTGTTTTCACTTGACACATGCCACTTCACTGGATTTTCCTCATGAATTTAGTCTGATGTTTGTAGATATTTGATCCACGTCGAAGGTATAGACACTTTATGTCTTGATGACGAGACAACAGTGTCCCCTGCTTGACGTTATCCCTTCATTTGTCAGATGATGTTAATGACTTAAGGTTAAAGCTTCTCATTGCACTCAGTGGGCAAATGTTAAGTCCAGAGCACATGGTCGTGGTACCCCCTGAGCCCACATGGTCATTGTGTGTGCACTATAGCTGCCAAACAGATGGCTCACGCAGATTATCAGGCTGATGAGCAGATTAGCTCCATGTACCCTCTGCGTTACTCACTCGTTAGCTGACTGACAGGTTGACTGACAGGGCCAGGCTGACACACCTTAGCTCTACTACTGTACAAATAAGAAAAAAAAGTCACTCCCTCTAAATGATCCATGACAGGATGAAGACTAAATTTGATTTTTCTCCATTTACTAGTCGATGTGACGACTGACCGGACAGAACAGCAACCTGCCTGACTGACAGCCTGTGTGTGTGTGTGTGGCTGGGTTAGGTTAAAACCCCCTCAGCTCAGGCTGAAAGGCATCAAGCCTTGTTTGAGGGAGTTAGGGCAGAATAACAGGGAGCCCCTCGTCTCAGAGAGGGTGGACTGGTTTGTGAGAGCAAAATTAATCTGAGAGCCATTTCTCCTGGATGACCTGAGGCACTGGGTCACTGACATGACAGGATCCATCCATTATCTGAGTCTCCTCAACAGTGTCATGGGGGTCCTTCTTCTGGAGCCTACCACATAGGGTGAAGACAGGATATTATTCACCCTGCACAGGTCACCCAGTTCATCTCGGGGCACACATTCACACCATTCACTTTCACACTCACACCTAGGGGCGATTGCATAGTCTCCAATTGACCTTAATGTGTGTTTTTGGACTGGGGAAGGAAACCAGAGAACACGGAGAACACCAACACAACATGCAAACACAACATAGAGAAACCCTGGGTTCAAATGTGACAAAATGCCTTGTATACTGTAGATCTATGGGGTCTGCTGCTTCATTATGATGTCAATTGCATCAAATAATTGGCTCCTGGAAAGTATAGAGCAGCCATCTGGATCTCCACTCAGAAGATTTGAGAAATGGCGACCCATAAATAGAAGTAGTAAATCTACATGGTTCCCTCTAAGAATACTCACCACTGCGACCCCCGTAAACATCTTTGAAGCCCACTATGAACTCTCCCGACCCACTTCTAAATTAAACACATGGCCGGTGTTCATACATACAGCTGACTCTGGAGGGTAGGAAATGACCCAACGAGAGCGGTCTCTATTTAGCCACAAATAACACGTCAACCCTAAAATGTAAGTCTTCCAAATGAAGCAAGCACTTTTTTTAGTTACAGTGGCATTTCCGGATGTAAGCTGGATGAAACGATATGCTTGTACCTCTCAAAATGTTATGAATCATTGCTGAAGTAGCTAATAAAAACAAACACAACTTTTCCTAATTGTAAATTAGGAAAAGTTGTGTTTGTGGTTTGGTTTACAAAGTTACTGTTGCTATGATACTCTGACCTAGGACTCAGACCTAGGTTCAGATTGCACACAGCCTTCATCATCATCATCCTCATCATCAGATACAATCAGATATAAACGCATGTTGTGCACGTGCAGAAACATCTTATTCTTCTTATTTTGAAGGGAAGTTTTTGTTGGAACACTTGGATGTTTTATAATACCTTCCCACACTGGTCCTCCACAAAATTCTATGTCAAGCATCATGCTATCAAGTATGATCAGAGAAGGGAGAAGGAGTTGTATCAAAGAGGGCAACATCTATGCCCACATGTTAACAACAACCATAATTTTGCATAATGATGCATAATAATTATTTTTTTAGTACTACTTTATGTAAACCCTAGGCTGTTCAAAGACAAACGTGCTTCAACTACATCAAGGCATAACATGGTCCAGACCATGAACAGTTGGACCAGCAGGACAGCAACACTCCCCCAACAGTCAACCCACTGACCCAGTGGTTATAAATACAGTGAATGAAACACAGCCAGAGACAAGTTTCTGAATAGAAAGTCAGATCTACTCCACAGAGGGAGCAGCTGTTGCTGTATTTCAGAAATTCACAAGAAAAGAAGAATTCAAAAAATAAATATATATCAAATAAACCCTAATAAATGATTAGAAACACATGAAAATACATATACATGTGTAATACAATAAAACTTGAAATTTAGTCATGGGAAGGTCAATGGTTTATCATTTGGCAAGATAAGGAACTCCATATTGTGTGAAGGGTTTAAGCTGCTGGTTGAGCATGCTGACTGTGTTAGGCACAGCCTCTGTCATCAATTTATGAATGGGTAGTGAATGGATGAATACAACTTGTGTGTGTGTGAAGACTTTGACGAGTCATGAAAACTAGAAACCTCTAAACCAGTCAGTTTGACCATCATTTAAATCTGTCCATGGAGTATGCCAAAACATGATACAGACAAGCATCCAAAATTACCAAAGAGGCAGACAGCCAGTCTGGGAGAGACAGCAGAAAGAGGAGGCCACACACACACACACACACACACACACACACACAGGGGACAGCTGCAACCTTTCAGATGAAGATGGCCGGTCATACAGTTGTGGTTTGAATAGATCGACAGAGTGAGCACAGGCTGCTGCTACTGACTTAACGGTTAGCACTAACAATAACAATGACCTCTGCACCAACAGCTGAGGGAAGGCGTTGATGAAGTTGACAACAGTTATTGTGGACTAAAGGTTAAAGAACGGTGCTTTTAACTAGAGGGTAGGGCTTCAACAAACACATCTGTTCTTGTCCATACTCAAAGATTGCCAGCTTGCTCTCATAGAGGAAAATGATCACATGAAAGAAGCTGATATCAGACAAGTTCAGACAAAAAACTTGTTGGGGGACAATGTGGAACACTAGCTAAGTTTTTTTTTCATTTTTTGATGTCAGCATTTATATATACGTACTCATTGGTGTATCATGACCTCCACTAGTAATGATACATGTTCATAAGTGAAGATTTTTAGATTTGTTTATATATTTGATGGGTATGGACCCGCCATGATGGTCTGCCATCTTGAAACGACAAATAGCACCTAGATGGGACTAAATCTTACACAATGCCCCTTTAAACATTCAGATTGATTATTAGTTATTGGTTTATGATCATTTTCAGCACTCATTGAACCCCAGTTAAATAACATGAACCAATACCAGTTTTTATAGTTTTTATACCTTCTATCTTTTTTTGCTCCTGTGTACCACACAAGTTGCTGTTATATTTTGGCTGATTTAACTGTGGATGGTCAATATCTATTTTAATGTGGAACTGTATAAAATTCATCTGACAAATGTCTTGTTTCTTGTCCACTCCCTGCAGCGCGATGGAGGAGTCTGACCTGCTGAGAGAGAGGCTACAGGCCATCACGGTAATGCTTTACTCTGCTCTCAATGTGGAATCATACTTGTTGCATATATCACTGTAAACTTAACTTTACATGTCCGAACTCTCTGGTTTATTGGAGTCTTTTGTTCAGAGCTCTGCAAATTCACTTACAAACATTTCTTTATTTTCTGTAACAGGAGAAGCATCGCATTCAGGGAGACATAAGGCAGAAGAAGCTGGAGCTGGACCAGGAGAAACTCAAACTACAACATCTGAAGGTCCGATACGTGCTTTCATCTTCAGACATTGCCTCACAAATTCTTGCAATGACAGCATGACGTATGTGCTGAACTGTTTGGATGGACGGGTATTACCGGCTATTAGAGGGAATAATCAGTCTGTCCATCTGTTTGCCAGCAAATTATCAAATTATTATCCCTTCCGTCATATTTACAGGCACTGTTGCTCGAATAGAATAACAGTCAAAGCTACAGGTGTACATCAGATTTTGATCCGAGTCACATGCGATTCACACTGTCTGTTATGTCCTTACAAATCACCAGAAAAAGTCTCTGAGAGAACAGTGGCTGCTGCAAGGCTCAACTTCTCAAAATGCAGCAGACCAGCAGGAGACCAGAGCTCTGCAGCTCGAAATCCACAGGTACAGGACACACACACACACACATAATAACACCTGTGGACCTGTGGCTGACCTGCCCTGGCTTCTCTAACCTGGCAGGATAGAGATGGAGGTTGAATCTCTGGAGAGAGAGGAGTCTATGATTTCTACCAACGAGAGCCTCATCCTCAGCAGACTGAGGGCTGTGGAGAAAAGCTCTGAAGACATTATCAAGGTTCACACACTCGTCATCCCACAGCACCGTGTATTTCTGCCACTGTGACTCCTTTTAACTGAGTTATCTCTTTTTTATTTTAGGAGGCTCAGGAGAGCTTTGTTGCTGGTAAGTCACAGCGTGCTGTTTGTGATTGTTCTCACCAAACGAAAAGGTTTTTGAACAGATTTTAATATTTCCATATTTACATCCTGCAGAACCAGTGCAGATCACCACAGTGATCCCTGACGTCCAGGAATCCCTATCCCCACCACTCAGGCAACACTCTGAACCAAGCACACCTAGAAAGAGTAAGATCATGTTCAGAGTTCATTGCAAACAATTTAAAATGAATACTCAACTGTGAAACCCTGCATTTTAGAATCAAAAACTTTGTCGAAATGTTTCTGGTTTTGCTTTCTTGCAACAGCTCTCTATTTGCTCTCTGGTGTGTTGGTGTCAACATTTTAATGACAGGCCTTCAATATGTTGTGGGTTATTATGTAGGTGATATAGGTATGTAGGATAAACAACCATAGCACTGTCCATTTTAGTAACGTTGCTTCTCTGTTTTGCCTCTGCCTCAGCCCTGTTTGCCATGGAGATCAACGTGAGTAAGAACCTGTCGACAGGGGAGAGCACAGTGCTTTCGACCGCATCAGTTCCTCCTGAGGAGCTGAACCAACACGCCGGGCACAAGGTTTATGACGACGGCAGGAAGTGTATTTATGCCCTAAATTCACAAGAGGTATGCTATTTTAAAAGCAGCAGGAGCACTAATACACGCATAGTGAAGATTTTGGACTGTACAGTCAGAGTAGAGTAGTTGCAAGGTATAGCATGCAGGGCTTTAAAGTGGAAGTAAGAGTTAAATCTTTCAGTTCATTTCAAAATCGAAGGGAACTCTTGTTGTCACTCATGTTGTCCTTAGTTTTGTATTTTCCAGATATTTAAGTTCCTAACAGAGTTAAACCCTATAAACATGATAAACAGTGTTTTAACTTTTTACACTGTCACACTTTCCATGATCTGCCACTTTATTATCAGTGACATGTTCTTTTCCTTTCCAGGGGTCACATGATCAGAGCTGCATGTCCGAGTTGTCGGCCAATGAGGTTCAACAGCTGCTTCGAAGTGCCACAATGCATCGCCAAGTAAGCCACCAAAACCAAAACCAAAACCACAGCAGACGGGATGAGCACTGCCTGTACAACCAGAGGGACGATCGACAGCGAGCCTATCAGAGGTCGTACAGTAACCACGGCAGAAACCTCCGGTGCAGCACGCTGGGGAGGGACTGGCAGAGAAAGGCGCCAGCAGAGCTCTATGGTCCTCAGGAAGCCTACTACAGACGGCAGGAAGAGAGAAATAACCTGAGCAACCTGAGGGAGAGCCAGCATCTTGGGAACCACAGGGGCTTGGGTCATCTCTATGGCAACCACAGAGAGCTTCACTCCAGTTTGTACCAGGTGAGGAGCTGTGTCGAGGAGGACCGGCCAGCCGGCCGCCAGAACATCCGCATCAGCAGAAGCAGTAGCATGGGAACCGGAGGCAGAGCCAATGGCTACCCTCCTCTCAGATCACGCCAACAGGAAGTAGTATCTGCCCACCAGCCACAGTTCTGCTACACTCCGGCCACTTATATTCCTCTCCGGGATTACATCAGCGTGGAGGAAGACGAGCTGTATTGTTTCAACCCGGCCTCCTTTCGCCGCCATGATGAAAACCCACCCCGCACCCCCTCCCCCAGAGTTCCCTCCCCCTTGTACAGAGAAGATGCACCCTACACCATCCTCAACGCCGTGGAGACCACGGAGCCCATCACGGCCATCTTCATGGGGTTCCAGCCAGCACAGGACGACACCTGCCAGGGTCAGGACTTTGAGGGCTCTCTGAAGGCGGAGCTGGTCATCATTGAGGACAACGAGGACAACGCTGGGGACACGAACAAGGAGGGGAAGAGGGGCCATGCAGACCTGGGGGGCAAGGGTCAATCTACCAAAAGTTCAGCCAATGGAAAAGTGGGTGGTTTGGAGGGAGAGGCCAAGAGATGGGCTCGTCCAGGTATCAGAAAGATTCGTAAGAAACAAAAGGCCTGCTGCACCATCTGCTGACCCACGCATCCTCATGCATGACTGTCTGAACCAGTAACAAATGCATTAGCTGCTGACCAAACCACTGACCAAACCAATAAACCACAGACTAACCCACTGTAACCAGTGCAACACTCATAGATAGTAAATCACAAATACAGCAATACAGCTGCTTAATGTTGTATCCATCCACGATCATACGGGCTTTGACGCAGAGGTCTGCTGGAATTTATTTCCAGTGCACAAAGCAGGGATTACACCCTGGTCAGGTCCAACTGGTCTCAACTGGATCCAGTCTCCTCCCTTAGTCCCATGCATTTTTAGGTTGATAGAGACTCTAAATTGCCTCTGAGTGTGAGTGTGAATGCTGTGTTTGCCCTGTGATGGACTGGTAACCTGTGCAGGATGCATTCCCTGCCTATTCCCTATTTAACCTCTTGAGGAGAATTATTTTGGTTGTCTCCACCAGTCCAGGTTTAGCTTCATGCTTTTTACTGCCACGTCTCATCACTTTTATTCCCTCAGCTGTTTTCAGCCCATTCAGCAGTCTGACACAGTTAGAAAAGAGCTGATAAATATAGAGGAACACTGAGAGAGAGAATGAGATTTCTCTTAGGAGATCCTAGAGACCAAAACAGAGCTAAACAGAGGAAAGAGGGAACAGATAATGAGAAATCTTGTTTGTAGAGTTTTATAAAGTTCTCTCATCCTAATAGAACTTACCAAACTCCAAAGATTTTATCCAAATGCAGAGTACAGCAATTCCTCGTTTCTCATGGTTAATGTGTTCCAGGACGCCCGCAAAAAGCTGAAAATCGAAGCGAGGTAGCGACACCCTATTTATTTTATTATTTTCTTCTTATTATTAGATATTTATTCCCGTTTCCACTACATTTTCCACTACATACTTTGTAGTTTTTCTCAAACTACCCTTATTTTTGCGCAGTATTTCGTTTCTCTGCTCCAGCCTCTTCTGGAACAACGCTTTTCTACTTGCTATGGCAAACAGCCACGTACTCAGGATCAAAATTACAAAAAAAATTAACAAAAAACCTTTTTATTGCACTATGCCAAATAAATACTATATGCACTAGCTGTAGAAGTCTCTCATCTCTTTGTTACTGTATCAGCCTGAACCACTTTATCTGATGATATGCTGTGGCTGGCAGTTTCATATAGCTTAAAAGCAACATGTAATTCAACACTGTATCATTTCAGCATCTTTTGTAAATATGAATGCGTCCTGTCAAATGATACATATCATAATTTTAACCTAGAAATGCATATGAGCAGCGTCACAAAGTGATTACTGCCTAGTAGTGTTTTGAGGAGTAGCACTGTCTAAACTGTGGCTCCCCCTGCTGGTGGGAAGGTGCTACCTTGGTCCAGTTAATGCTGCAGCGATGCCCAGAAAAGCCTGGAAAACATCTAACTCCTGCTAAAGATGACAGCTAGTGTTCAAATAAAAATGGTTTGGTTTGAAATGAGTGCATTCATTGTACTTTGTCACACCGTAGAACACACAAACTAGGTTTCAGAATGAGAGTTAGTGATAGATTTCAGCTGTTTAATACTGTGAATTGGTAGTAAATACAGATTTGTGAAGCATTCCTCATGATACATGCTTATGTGTACATTTATATTGGGTGTGATTACTTGACTCAGTATTGCATCTTGTTACAGAAACTTTCCTCTCTTAGAAGAGGTTTATTTTAGTTTCTCAAAAGAGAAATGTTGAATACGCACAAACTAAGAGATGGAAACCAACAGTTATGGTGCGCACGCACACATGCACACACACGCACACACACACATGCCACATGCGCACCCACATATGCACACATAGACAGAAATGTAACATATATTCATTGTATTCTGACCTTTTTTCTACTAACTGTGAAAGATGTCTTTCAATTAACAAGCCAGTGTTGCGATGACGCTAATAAACCTTTGTTACTGATGGATGTTAACAGCTCGTTCTGGATCTTTTCTAATCCTCATCACACTGTGTGACTGCGTGTGTGTGTTTGACATTAATCCCGCACGATGGGATTCAGCTCGGATGTCCCCAACGGAGTCACGCTGCATATCAGTCTGTGTTTATACTGACACTGGTGTCATCTCATTAAACTTCTGTGTATGTGTGTGTGTGTGGGTGGGTGTGTATTGGTCATACTTTCTGTATCCACTCTTCAGGGTGAAGACGTAAGACTTTGATATTGGTAGGGAAACGTCTGCAAATCGATATATTATCATTTGTAGTAAATGAGACAGGATTGTGTGAATGTGTGTGCGTAAGACACACTGTCACTGACAGCAGCAGGTCGACTGGTAGTAATGACAGGGTGTGTGTCACGGTGCTGACAGGCAGCCAACATGAATTAGTTTCTGAATGTGGTGGTTGTTGTTCTGGTTGCATCAACACAGAGTGGCAACCTCTCTAACCTTCTTAAATAATGAAGTGACAGAATTTACAGCTCCTCAAATTTGCACCTTCGCCAGAAAGAGAGAGTGAATCAGTCCCCACAGACAGATGTTTCAGATGTTGTTCAAAGAAAAGTCTGTTTACATATAAACAGTATAAATGCGTAAACTCCATCTCTTCCACATCCTGATACTTCAGAGAAAACAAAAATGTGACATGTTTACTACCATTTCTAAGACCGAACAGAATGAATGAACAGGAAGCTTCATACTCCTTGTATTGAAATACAGAAAAATATCAAGCTCTGGGAAATTAACAATGTTATGTGATTGGAAAAGCCAATTTTCATTATATGATCATCATTGCCTTTGCTTTTACTGTATGGCTCAGCAGCAGTATTTATACCACTGTATTCATACTAATACACTGTGTATTCATACTAATACGCTAATATACTACACCACAAACTGTAGGAATCTCATTTGATACCTATGATGCCTTGTTTAACATTCATGCCAGTCAAACTTCTCCTGTAGAGGACGCATTCAATTTTGCATTTAAACCAAGCACATTTCCTAGCCGCTCAGATTCGGCTGATGTTGCTGCATTGATGACTGTGTGTCTGTATGTGTGTGTGTATGTGTGTGTTTGTAAGTACAGCAGGTTCAGAAGAATGAAGTGAAGAGGTGGATCCAGCTGACAAGCAGATATTCTCAGTGTGTGTGATGCCCACCTGAACTGTGGCTTCTTCTTCTCCACCCAGTGAAACTTTTCCAATCTTCACACCAGTTTCAGAAACTGCAAAATAACATGTGACCTGCTCATTTTTTTCCTCATTGTCCCGCTTCCCATCACCGAGTCTTCAGTCTTCAGGTCTCCTTGCTGCATCCACATTGTGTAATTTTCCAACTGTTGCGTTTTAAAGTAAATACTCTCAGAGTTTTGAGAGTTTTTAGTTAAAATGTACCCCCTCCCCCTTCCAATCAAATCTGACCTTTGATTACCATGATGTTCCATTGCATCAAAATTTTGAGGATTTTTTGAGAATTTTGCCCCATGTTGAACATAATAAATGGACCGGTCATTTTTGGTCAGGAACATCAAGGTAAATAACCTGAAATGAACACAACAGAGAGAGTAAAAGCACTCATCAGCCCACATTCAGATCTGACATTTAAATGTCAACAGATGGAAAACAGGTGGTATTATATACCTTTGTTACACGCTGGCAGCCAATGCCAGTGTAAATCTGAGGTTTCAGATGTTAGGTAGCTTAAAGAGACACACACACACACATACAGTCGGTTTCAGGAGTCGCTCACTTTATTGAAGATGTCATCACCACACCTTTCATTTGGCAATCCTAAATATGACTGAAATTCAAGGCAAATAAACTACAGAAATAAACAGAATCAGAATAAATGACACTAATGAGGAAAAGCTGTAATAGTTGAAAGACAGCTGTTTATATGAGCTCATACAGAATATTGTAGCGAGTAGCATGAGGTGTCGCCCGGCGTTTGCTCTGCGTTCACTGAGGAAAGGCTCGGGAAACGTTATTGTTGTGTACGAGTTCTCCGAACTCAAAAGTGTAGTTTTTGGAATGATAAAGTGTCCGCAGTGAGAGTAAAAGAGGAGCAGAGGCTGCAGTGCAACCGCAGGGCAAACAGCGGGCTTGGCGTTATATGTGCTATCATACAGTATATCTAACACGGTAACATAATAACATGCAGAAGTTTGAACTTGCCCCCTGCCCGACACAGCTCTTAACAACGTGCATTCAGGACATCTCATACGTCACACCTCCATTTGGTCCAAGTGCAGCGCTCACACTCTTGTACGTACAGTAAAGCAGTTTGCGATAATAACCCCTCAGGCACTGTCCCGACTCCTTTCAAAATGTGACTACAAAAGACAGATAAAACCAGTCGGAGCAAAGGGACGAAGCGAGGAACCACCTGAAGCTAAATCCAGTGTTGATACATTATCGCTCAGATGCAGTTTGCTTCCCAGAGTCACAATGAGTTTGATCTTTGTGCCCTTTTTTATATATAGTGTGTTAAAGGCTGTGCCCAAAATAAATCAGTACCCTCTATATAGTGAGTACGCCATTTTAAAGTGTCAAAATGTGTAGTGACAATTATATAGTGGAGTCAAAGTATCGTCAAAGTAACGCCTTGTGAAAAGTACCAATTGTCACTAGCCAAGCGATATAGATTGTCATGCATTGTGATTGGGCAGAAAAATAGCAATGGTTAGATAGTTTGTTTTTCCTAATGACAATGAGACACATTAATAAGCAAACATGATAAACTGACATTAAATTATTCGTTTAGTTTTCTCATGATTAGTTGAAAAAGTTGAGAAAACCTATGAAACGTAAAGCGAGATCGGGAGAGTGTGGCAGTGCTCTGAGAAAGGACTGGAAGTGATTTAAGACGAGAGTATTAAATAGAGGAGTAGTGATTATTGATTGAAAGGTCATAAGTAACTTGATGAAATGTTTTCGAGTGACGAGTTGCATCATCACTCATTTTCTATTGCTATGAAATAAAATCTGTCACCTTAACTAACCGCGTGTGTGTGAGTGTGTTTGTGTTTGACAGCATTCAATGAAATAACTGCCTCCAGGCTCTCCGTATCAATCACTTGCATTGATGACATTTGGATTCGAGGGGACGCAGTGGCTCGTTGAATAATGCTGCCTCCTCACAGTAGGAAGAGTCCCGGTTTGACCTCTGATTTAACTGTGTCTACATGGGTTTTCTCTGGGTTTTTTGGGAGTTTTCTCTTAGAAAAGACCAAAGAAATGAGAAAACACTCAAATTTAAAAGCTGTTATTGGAGAATTTTCACTTTTTTCATGATTGAATACATCTTCTGACCATCCTCTCATAATCCTTAGCAACCTTCAGGCTGGAGCCTCTAACCAACCTAAACATGCATGTTTTTGGACTGAGAGAGAAAACCCATGCAGACATGGGGGGAACACGTTTTTTCAAGGTAAACCTAAACACAGAAATCCAACCTAGGCTGTCAACATGTAGGGCAGAGAAATATAGTGTAGAATCAGGCTACAATATGTGTGTGTGTGTGTGTGTGTGTGTGTGTGTGAGTGACTCACAGCTCAAATGCAGTTTGTTGGCTACGTACGTACTGCTGCTCTCTGTAGTAAACTGACACTCTAACACATCGCAGCTCATAGTGCAATCAAAACAGCTGAAAGTGCTGCCGTTTAGCAGTCTACTCACCTAGTTTTACTTCACCCTGGCAGTTAAAAATCATCCCAACTTCCAAGTTGACTTGAATGTACCTTTTTTTTTTGTTCTCCACTCTACAACCCGCTCAGGTGGGAGTTCGTGGGTGAAACCAGGGAGTGAGATCACACTAAGTAAAGTAAGCGCTGACGAGCTGATGCATGGAGGATGGCCTACTAGAAAACACGCGCTCATACACACTTGCGCACACAAAAAGTCATCCCCTAAAAAACATGGCCGACTTCAAATAGTCATTCTGACGTAATATATTATAAACCTTTTACAAATAAAAGCCTTTAAGGATTTATAAGCGATCGATAAATATATGCAGCAAAAATACAATACGATAAAACTCTCTTTTTAGGAATCAAGACAGGACATAAAAATATGTAAAAATCTTCACATAGACCTCAGCAGTAGAACATTTGATTCTTTGAGAAGCACTCACGCAGCTGTCTCCTCTGCCCCGCTCAGACCGAAGCTCTTCAGACGGATGTGACAGCGAGTCGGCATCGTCGGCCCTGCTTCCCTTTCACTCCGAACACACCAATCCCACGCTCGCTTCCCATCCATCCACACTGGAAGCCTTTTTATAAATAGCCCTGCTGTTGTTGTAGCCTTCCTGTCACCACTTGTGACTGTTATATTTTTAACATCAGAGTCTGTTTCCACACGTTTCTTCAGAAAACAGCAGCTGCTGACTGAAAAAGGATTTTTTTGGGGGGTGGGGGGGGGGTTTCTGGGCATCGCATCCACTACTTATTACAAATGAGCTCTGGGTCAGCATGTTTGGCTGCGTTCACACGTTCATTACACACTGATGAAGGAAGAACCTTTGAGATTTGAAACTCCTCGGAGTTCACGTTGGCTATTTCCCAGCACGCTTTTATAAGGAAGCCCAAAAAAAGGTGTAAAACCATGTGGGTTAAAACCAGCCTCCTCCAGAGCTGCTCTGCGCTTCTGTGAGCATTATTCAGCTCACACTGTTTAGCCAACAACGCTGACAGGGAAACCTGGGACATCCAGCTCTTTTTTTAACTTATTATAACATTCAACTAAGGTGATTTTCAAAGTCTGGGTTGACACATTTTGAAAATGAGTGAATCCAACACAACATGCGTGATTGTTTTTTTGCATATACCTGCTCAGATCTTTGCTATTCACTCCAAAAGCATTTTCAGATTTTCTATATGTTGTTCATTTTGCGTCTTAAATAAAAATGTGGTTGCCCAGGACGAAGTTTGAAAATCACAGCATTGCAGTAAAATATAACAATACATATCAATAAACAGTTGTATCGTAATTATTTAGCGTCTAGAGATCAAAGTGCAATATATATTGAATATTAAAGGAGCATACTGCATGTTTTTAACATGTGCTTCACTTTAAATATAGGCTAGATGTCAAAAACTGGACAATTGCACTCAATTATTGTGATAAAACCTCTTGGGAACGTGTCCTATTAAGTCCACAAAAGTTGGGATATAGCAGGGAAAGTGTGGTAACTGATGAGGCAAAAAGATCAGTTTGGGTTTTGAAACAGGACTTCTCGGCCCCCGCAGCCATTTAGACATGAACAAAAGCCAAACTAGAAATATAATCTTAATCTTTGTTAATAACAGGAGCACAGCACAGCAGACTGTGCGATAATTACCACGGACAGGAGAGGGGGTGGGGGGGGGGGGGGGCAAAGAGAGGGGGGGCGAAAGATTTCATTCTGGCTCTTAAATGGCTGAGAGCCGAGTGCTGCCGCCGCTCACTCCTTCTTCTGATTGGCCAACAGGGACGCCTCCCATCGCTGCGCCATGGCGTTCTGTCGTCGCGGCACGGAGGAGAGGGAAGGGGGGAACTGGAGGGAGGGAGATTCAGCTGAACCACTGGAGCCAAGATGGGAGGATGGATGGATGGATGGATGGATGGATGGATGGATGGAGATGGGTTACCGGATGATCGATGCGATGTGGCAACGGAGAAAGAAAGAGACGACAGGAGAGTTGGAGAGATTTGGTTTTTTTTGGGACGTAGGAGGAGTGAAAGAATGAGGATGACTAAAATGAGCTGAGTCATGAGTTTTGCCAAATTGTGAACTAATGGATTACAAAAATTAATCAGTCCAACTGATTAACAAATCAGAGTTCACAATCAATAAAGCCGATGAATGAATGAGTAAAGGAAGAAATCAATTACCCGACATAGAAATCACAAAAGGAAAATAATCTGAATATGATTCATGCACTGATCCACAAAACAGGCATATATACTGTATCGTAAAGTGCAACACAATCAGCTTCAGTGTTGTGTTTCAGGCCCCGTTTATACGACAATTTTGTCTTTAATTTTCAGTTGCCATTTTATAGTTAAATGTGTAAACAGCAACATTTTTAGTACGATCTCAACTCAAATGAGATCGTAAAACTGCAGAAAACGCCTGAAACACTGCAGTACACACACTGGCCAGTAGTCGACAGTGTGACGTGATGATGAGAGATTCAATTCTTTACATTACTATTCTCAAAATGTGTTTTCATATCTGTATATCGTTTGCATATTATCACATTTTTAAACACTGTTCTCTACAGCCAAAATGCAAAATGTTGTCGTATAAACGGCCCCGTAAGATTATCAGTAATAAAAGTTGGATGTCTTCACTGGCGCTCAGTATCTCCACTGTGTCTGTGAATAAAGCTACACTTATCAGTATCCCATCAGTGCATCAATACATCACCTTTTTGTGGTTTGAGCTATTAGAAGAGTGTGCAATGAATCAATTTAACGCTGCTAATTCTGTTTCAATTATTGACTAATTTAATTAATGCACATTCATTACAAAGCAATATTTTTGTGTATAATTTGTGAAAGTCTAACTTTCTCTAGTCTTCATGTCAAAGAAAAATGATTCTTGACTTAGATTGACTACCTACGGTGTGAACAGTAACAGACAAACCGAGAAGAGGTTTCAGGAGTTTCATTGTGTTATCAGCTTGTTATGCTGCCTCCATGTGGTCCAAATTCCATTATATCATTCCTCCAACAAGAGGTCCGATATCAATTTCTAGTCTTCAAAATGAGCAGTGTTGCACTAAATGTTTGTTAAAAGTCATGTTGCTGATGTACAGATGAGTATTTTCAAAACTAGAATAACCTACAATCTGCAACTACCCTTACATGGTTTTATTGACATAGATTGAAGGATCTAGTATGTGAGTGTGTGTGTGTGTGTGTGTGTGTGTGTGTGTGTGTGTGTGTGTGTGTGTGTGTGTGTGTGTCAGCCAACCTTGTGGTCACAAGACAAACTGGACCGTTCTATTTTGCGGGTCCTGGACGGAGATGATGGAGAGGAGACACTTCTGTCTTGAACCTCCGGCACTGGAAAGGTAGCATATAAATACGTATAAGTGCTAGTAGTGTAAGTACTATCTGCTTCTGTATTTTAATTCAACATAACGCAAACTCAAACAAATCAAGTGGGTACCCTGGATTAGGAATGGTGAAAACTCATCAACATCATAACTTAAAAACCTTTGGATGACTACTGAGAATAATCAACTATTAATTACATCACCAACTATCTTGATCGATTAAGTGTTTTCCCTCCATTTATTGGAAGGTATGCACAAATGATATGGGAAGTGAAGGGTATTGCTTACATCACCCTCGGATTTTATATCTGGAAATGTACATCTGAAGAGGACTTAATGATGAATAACACAGCTACATGATTCAACAAAGCCAAGGTAAAAAAATGTTTTCATTCTGAGTCTCCTAACTGAAGTGAGCTGCCCACACACAGTGGGATGCTCTAATGAGTAGCATACAGTTGCATACCCACACAACCACACACACACACACACACACACACACACACACACACACAGGGTCACATACCAGTGTAGGTGATGCTGTCAGTGAGGCCCGGGGACACCAGCACGGTGTCGTACCTCTCCCTCCCTCTCCTCCACTCCTCCTCCCTCCTTCTCCTCCACATCTCCTCCCTCTGCCTCCTCCACTCCTCCTCCCTCTGCCTCACCATGCGGATCTCCTGCTCCACCAGCGACTGGCTGCTGAGGGAGCGCAGCTTGAAGAAGGGGTTGGAGGAGAAGGTGCTCTCCTGGGCCTCCACCGACACCGGGGCCGAGCTCAGGCAGAACTCGGAGGCGCTGCGGATGATCAGGTTGGAGGTCTCCACCACGATGACGTTGGCCGAGGGAACGGCGTCCAGGCTGGCGGGCCAATCGGAGAGGCCGCCGATGGCGGAGGAGAGGATGCGGCTCCTGGAGGAGGAACCGGAGCAGTCGGGCTCCAGGATGATGACGTTGTTGGCCGTCATCTCGTGGTAGATGGAGCGAGGGAGGGAGGAGGAGCAGGAGGGCGAGGGGGAGATGGACAGGGTGGGGGTGCGGCAGGCGGGAGGTCTGGGCGGAGATCGTCCCGTCTGCAGGGAGGAAGGTCTACACACACACACACAGATTAAGACAACTTTAACTGACAAATCAAACTCGTTTGCTATAACAATGTCATAACATTATCTTTTATCTAACTGTGTTTTCATGTTAAAAACAACAACAAAATTTACGGTATTTCCCTCAATCTTGAGAACTATGTCATGGAGAAAACAATAATGAATAAATAATAATACATCCTAAGCCATTTCAAATATCGCTTTCATCATAGACCTGATCACTGGATCTGCAATCTACAATGCAATAGAGCAATACATTGACCCACTGATTCTCGTTCATGTCCAACACTCATTGTGAAGGTAACTTTTAATATTTTTTAATATTTTGCACACAGAAGGTATCTTTCTTTTTCATTCTATTTACTACTTACTCTTCATTCTTCTTTCTAGTATGTTTTACATTATTATTGTGAATATTATTTCATTACACTCACAAGCTACTGAAACTAGAACAGTGTGAAAATCCTTTGAGTACCCAGAGAAAACCCAAGCAGACACTAGCAGAACAGAAAGGCTCTCGGTCCAACCGGGAGACCAACTCAGGACCTTCTTGCTTAGAGGTGACAGTGCTATCCACCGAGGATATGTGCAATTACATGCAAGACAAATCCCTTGTGTGTACCACTGCTAACTACTAGTTAGGACATCCACGTCAAAGACAGCAGTGTTAAAGTGGACAGCAACTTCTCAGCACAGTCATCCCCGCTCCAGCTTCCCCACAGACATGCAGTATCAGAGCTCAGATGGGGTTTGACCTCTCTGAAACCTCTGAGCTATGATCACAGTCATAGCTGGGATGGTGCTTTAGTTAAACAAAGGAGGCTGTCTCTGTCCCACGTAGCTGCCGATGGGGTCACATCCTAAGACATCATTATGAAGTAAACAACAAAAAAACACTCTGTCCCTTTCGTCCTTCCTGGCTGCTCAAACCGCCCACTCCTCCCACATGATGCAGACCCAACTACTAACGCTCCTCTCTCTGCAGCGCTGGGACTGGATCTCACTGCTCACGAGCCTGAGGGACCTGTTTGTCCTTCCAGAAGCGAGCTGATTGGCCGAGGCTGAGGTGTTTATCTGCCGTTACCTGGGTATAGCCAGGCCCTGCGCGACCATGCCCCTCTCCCTGCGGTGCCGCTCCTCCCTCTCCAGCGTCAGCCGGATCTCTCTCTCCACCGCGGTCTCCGGCTCCTCCAGGGGGCTGCGGTACGACGAGTCATCCAGGCCCGAGTCCTCCGAGCTGGGGGACAGAGTGGAAGATAATGGGGGCTCCCGTTGTGCTGGTGGGTGGATCTCCCTTTGACAGGGCGAAAAGACACATTAGAGAAGACACACAGCAGGTGTGTTGCTATTTCGGCGATGTGGGGGTTTCAAGAACCGGGTTGAATGAAATCACCTCATCGTGAAACTGTAGGGTATGTATCTGTGTGGCTAAAATGTAAGAAAGTAAGAAGAAAACAGTTATTTCTCTCAATTTGAGGCACCACCAACACCATGGTAAGAATAAAATGATAAAATATACTGATGGTATGGTGCAAGTGTGCATTGGGTGACATGGATATGATGCGAATGCAGCATCAAGATTGAGTGCAAGAAAGAAAGTAGTCCTCTTACTTAAAAAGATGGACCCCAAGGTAGTTAGGTAACACTTTAGAACAAATACACACTATTAGGTTATTATTATCATTAAGTAATTACACATTATTAGTAAATTCTAAATCCATAATTTATAAATCATTCCTACTGTGTTAGCACTCATAAGTATGTAAAGTCAAAACAGTTTACAGTTTTATAAATAATGCATGGATCGGCCTATTAAACAATAACATTGATAATGCACAAGGAATTCTTTACGAATGATAGAATAAGCATTGATTCATGCTCAGGTAAAGATTTTTACTGTGCAGCCTGTGCTTGGAAAATGACATGCTATGATGCAACGATTATACGATTATAAACACAGTTTGCGTGATCGAGTAACAAGGCTCAGCTCTACCTCGTGCTGTGTTCCAAACAAAATCTGTACAAGATTGAGAACGATTTTCTGGTTCTGTATTATATTATATCGTGAAACACGTTAGCCTGAAAGTCAGGGCAATGGGATGAGTTAATCCCACTTGGCTTGGCCGTAGTTTTGGCTTTTTAGAGATTACGAGAAACAAGCGTTTCGAGGCCAGAAAGCTTTCAGTAATATTAAGAGACAGTCACAAATATTCTTACGAAAGTTGCAAAAAAGATTGCAGTGTCATGCTTTTGCAGGAGCGGGTAAAAGTCTCAGCCCCTACCTGTGCTTGAGACGGGGGCTGCGGGTGGGGGGGTATAGGGAGGTGTGGGTCCCCTGGAAGCTCCCCTGAGCTCTCAGGCCCGGTTTGGGGATAGGGTGACCTTTCACCTCTTGCTCCATTTTCTTCCACTGCTGGCGGGCCAGCAGGAAGTCTACATGCTCGGTGGAGACGTTTTCACTGTGGGCGTCCTGGAGGACACAGAAATCTACAGGAACCTGGTGGAGAGGAGAGAGGAGGTTAGAGAGAAAGGGAGGACGTAATAACACCCTGCAGGTGTGTAACATTATGTAGTTCATTATTGCTTTGGATTTTTCAATGGATACTTTTTGATGATCTATCAACATCAGTTAATCAAACTCATGGACCAGTAGTGCAGATAGAGAGCATATAATTGTTATTTTTTAAGATAATCAGCTACTATTTCCAACTATTTTGTTCCACTATTCAGTTATATTCATTTATAAGGAAGTCAAATAAACATGGAGATGACAGATTCAACATGTGACAGATACAGTGGACACAGCCAAGCAGGTAAACTTAACTTAAAAAGTTAATAACCTAAGTAAAGGTACATGAACAAATATCTGTGTGAAGTAGTTACATGCGGTTTGATCAGTGTATTATCTGGTGGTCTCAATAGCTAAGAGTCATTCAAGCCTTTTGCGAGTTGGGTTTGGACTTTGCCATGGCTGTCTTTATCCTTGGTTCTGCTCATAACTTTTTTATGGACAGTCAAGTGGCAGAGGGTGTTAGAGGGTTTGGGAGCTCTCAGATTCGTCAGGGTCCTACTCGCTGTGTCAAGCAGTGTCCTCCAGCTACAAAACTAAATCTAATGCCATGGTTAAGTATTTTGGAGCACTTGTGGAGAATTATCCATAAGCAGGAGGGGAATACAGCAAAAGGAGGAAAGCCAGACCAGGGGCAGCAGTGCATGTGTGCCATACTGGTCCATGATGGTGAAGAGGGAAATGAGGCAGAGCTTTCAGCTCTCAACATTGAAGGTCATGATATGTGGGTAATGACGGAGAGAGAGAGAGAGAGAGAGAGAGAGAGAGAGAGAGAGAGAGAGAGAGAGAGAGAGAGATCACTAGTACAAGCAGCTCAAATTAGTTTTCTTTACCCGGATACACAGTCGATGATGAGAGGGAAAGGAGCTGATAGGTGAACAGACACAGTAGGAACAGAGTCAAAGTCTGTACAGACAAATATGGCCTGATAGAACAAGGGAAACAGAACAGGAAAAACCAATCCATAATCACAACACAGACTCAACAGAATCAGGATTGGTTCCACGAATGAATGAACACACTAGAGCTGCAACAAATTATTGTTTTTGTAGTTGATTAATCTGTCAATTACTTTCTCGATTAGAAATTAAAATGATGCAAAAACAACTGACAAAGTTATGTCAGTTAATGTATATATATTCACATTTTTCATTTAGTTTTTTAGTTTCTCAAAAAACGCTTGTTGACAAATCAATTATTAAACTATTTGTCGATTATTTAATTGGCCCATTAATAGTCGATTAATCAATTAGTTGTTGCAGCTCTGGAACACGCTGTGAGATGATGGTGCGGACAGAGCAGGAGCTGGACTGAAAAGCAGCTGGTTTCCAGTCTCACCTTCCTGTCGGGGTCTGTGGAGCTGGCTGTGGAGCTGACTGAAGGAGAGCGCAGGAACAGATCCCTCCTCGACCTCATCTGCTCCTCCTCATCACCCTTTCCTTCCTCCTTCTGCTCCTGCTCCCCCATGGCCTCTTCCTCCTCCACCTCATCCCCTCTCTGTTCCTCTCTCCCGCTCTCTGTTTCCACCTTGTCCTCCACCTCCACCACTCTCTCCACCTCCACCTCCACCTCCTCCTCTCCTCCTCTTTCCCCATCCTTGCCATCTTGCGTTCCTACATCGACCTCTTCCCGGTTGCTGGCATCATAGGGAGTAAAAGCCGCCCACTGGTCCTCCCCGGCGTCGCTGTCCGAGTAGACCACAGCCAGCTCCGCCTGGAGGCAGTCGCTTAGGTGACCGTCGCTAAGGTGACCGTCGCTAAGGTCGTCCCTGTTGTTGCCGGGGTCGTGACCCCAGGCCGACGGCTCTGTAACAGCCAGGAGGTCCGAGGAGGACGGGCACACCGGGTTTCCTGAGATGAAGAGGAGGTCTGCCAGCTCGTCCTCCCCCTCCATCTTTCCTCTCCATCCATCTTCATCTCTGCCGTCTCCTACTCCTCCATCCTCTTTCTCCATTTCCTCGATCCCCTCGTCCTCGCCTTCACCCTGCCCCTCTGTCGGTCCTCTCATCCAAGCCTCGCTTTCAGTTTCTTCTATATTTCCATCTTCTCCAACTACTTTCCCTCGTTCTTCCTCTACTTCTGTTCCTTCTCTCCCTAAATCATCTTCCGTTTCCTCCTTCCCTCCCTCCTCTCCTGCCTTCTCTTCCTTTTGTCCTTCTTCACTTTCCTCCGGTTCCTCCCTTCCCCTCCCTGCACCAATCTCAAAGACGAGATAGTCACACTCGTCTCCATCTGTTTTTCCATTTTCTCCCTCTGCAGCCTCTCCATCCTCCTCCTCATCCCTGATAGGCTCCTGAAGCCCAAGGACTTCTGGGTAATGGAGTTCCTCTGCGTCCTGGCTGTGCCAGCTGAGCAGGTTATCTCGCTCCAGCTCTGTGAGTGGTGGGGATGAGCTGACCTCCATGCTGCCTGGCTCTGCTGTCTGCTCTGCAGTCAGGTGCTCGCTGCTCGCCGGGTTGTTGTCGCTGGAGGTGCCGTCGTCGTGGTTACCGTCTGTTAGCTCAGGGGTTGTCCTCCGCAGCCCTGCAGTTGCTCTCTGTGGAAACGAACGTAAAAATGTACAAAAACTTTTCAAAACATTTGCACCCAGAGGGGAGTCCATGCATGCCAGCAAGAAAACTATACAGTGTGTTATTTCATCTATCTAAGGAAAAGCCGATTTGAAAGAAGAATCAATTCAACTGAATAATTAATGACACTTACTAAATCAAAATAATATTGGTATGAATAACAGAATACAGAAAGTCAGAATTACTGTACTGTGTACAGTGAATGTCTATTTACCATCTAATAAGTCACAATTTCTACAATAAATCAAAAACTCTTGAGTGTCTTCCCATTTTGACCAATAAACTGGTGACAGTCGACACATAGTCCTCAGTCAGACTGAAAGCCTTTCTGTTTGTTTGCATGTTCTCTCTGTTTCTGCGTGGGTTTTCTCTAGGTACTCCGGCTTCCTCCCACAATCCAAAAACATGCATTCAGGTCAATTAGAGACCCTGAATTGCCTCTGGGTGTGAGTGTGAGAGTGAATGGTGTGTGTGTGTGTGTGTGTAAATGTGTGCTCCTGCGAACTGGTGACCTGTTCGGGGTGTATACCCACAGTCTGCCCCACAGTACATGTGTTGGCGTTAGACTGCTGAGTACAAAGATAATGGATGAAGGAATAAATTATAACTGAATTCACTGCATTTTTATCCTCCCTGACATGTTTCTTTTCCTGGCAATAAATGGCCTTACATAACTTACTTTACAAACATTACTTTCATGCATATCATCCCCTCTGGCAAGATAAAAAAAAACACTGTAATCTGGTTTACCGCCTTAAAAAAGCAATACTTTTTTTTGGAAGAATACATATAAAGAGGCTGAAAAATAAAAACTAATACTCAGCTCCAGCAATGAAATTGATCATTATTGATTTAGACTTAAACCAAAAAGTTCCATGAAGATGCACACACACACACACACACACACACACACACACACACACACACACACACACACACACACACACACACACACACACACATGTACAGCCCAATCAGTTCCACTCTTGTTCTGCAAATGCTTAATGGGTTACGCTCAAGCATTCATATCGTTACCATGGTCGCAATGCGTTGGCTGTGAGTGGGTTAGCAGATTATTATGGTCTGTCGTTCCGGGCATGTGCTGGTGACAGACGGAAGGTGTTGCTATGGTAACACTAAGTATAGATGCAGCGGCTGGTGAGCCGCTAAAGTCATTTCTCATTCAGTTGGGTCCCAGTGAGAGGGGATGGATCGATTACAATCGCAGAACGCCCCGCAACGATCATTAGTTAGCTGACAGGCAGCACGGTTACACTAATGGAGACATATTTGATAACTACAGCTAAAGGAAAAATCCTTACATTTCTATCCATGCACCGTGCAGCCTCGGAGGACTTAAATTGGACCATTTCTAAAAAAGATCAGCAGCCGTCTCAGACCTAAAGAATCAGAGCCACTGAGTCACTGCCAAAGTATCTAAAGGACGCCTACTACTTTCTGCATGCACGGTCTTTTAGAGCTTTAGGGTGCAATCGGAAGGATGCATGCAAACCAAATTGTGTCATAGTTGTTTCATGGGATCTTCCTCCATATTCCTTCTTCACTGACCTAAATTCAGGTCACAAATAACAATTACAATTTTCCATCCATCCATCATCTTACCTGTGTAAGACACTCAACAGTGTTGTTTGTCCATCGCAGGGAACACACACCATTCATTCTCTCACTCACAGCTAGAGGCAATTTAGAGAGTACAGTCAACCTAAACGTGCATGTTTTGGGACTGTGGGAGGATGCCGGCGTCCACCGAGGAAACCCACTCAGACACAGTTAAAACATGCAAACTATAAATGCCCTTGTTTTGACAGTAATTCAAAATGTGGACCCTCTTGGCAACAACACTGTTCACTTTTCCAGCGTCTTCTTTTCTTCAGACGACAATCTTTTAGTTTCGCAGATGTGACTTAAGCACCGAAACCCTTAATTAACTCTGACGGCTGAAAGGCATAATCTTGACTCCGACTGCTCTTCACCACCTGTGTGTGGCAGTTGTGTTCATCACTCTAGCCTCAGCATGGGACGTTCTCTACACTTCTCAGTACTGCTCGCTGGTCTGTCTGAAGTCAAATAAAGCATCAATTCCTCATTTCTGTACAGGGGTTGTATGGGGGAGATTTAATAACACTCAATTTATTCTTAATACAGCTGGGACTTTGATTCTTCAGCACAGTCACGGCATATGGGGAAGGATTGGGGAGTTATTAGTCCGGCATCAGCTCTCAACTCTAATCCACGCTTCCTATCACTGGCTGCCTGGATTTGAACCGCCGACCCCTCGGATTATTATGGCAAACCTCTGCGACCTCTGTCGATTGCACAACCTCCCGTTGAACTTCAAATTTAGCATATATGAAGGGCAGTTTCTCCATGTCACAACAGCTGGTCACATTATTTGCACCATCTAATCAGACACCTCTGAGTGTGTGCATGAGTGTGCGTGCATGTGTGTGTGTGGTGACAGGGATTACACAGCAGCTTTAAGCATCATGTGTTATAGATGAAAATGAAGAATAAGTCAAGTCATGATGCCTCATCAGTTCAGTAGCTCCTCCATTCTGCTCAAACCGGTTCTTTGCTGTTCTCTACAGTCACATCTGTCCTTTCTACTTTGCCGTTTTCTATAGATGCTCTGCCACGCACCGTCATTATAATAATGTGTTCCCTGCTCTGCTCTGCTCTGCTCCGTTGACAGCTGGGTTATATAAGAAAACCGGGCACAGTACCGGCATCGTGACAGAAAAGCACGCGCGCGCACACACACACACACACACACAAACACACACACACACGCCAAGAAAACCGCACTTTCTGATGCTGCTCCCGCGAGCTAAGCCCAGGCGTCGCGCGGACACCTCGCCTCGCGCACAGGCGGGATGCTGCTTGCACGAGGGACGAACGGGGGGAGGCAAAGGATGAGGAGGGTGAGGAAGATGGAGAAGGAGTAGGAGGAGGAAGAGGAGGAGGAGGAGGAGGATGCTGCCTTAAAGCCGTGGTTGGCGTGTGTCTTTACCTACCAACAGCTTCCAGCACAGCAGCCAAAACGAGATCATCTCCAGGCGGCCGCGGCGCGCGCATTCCTCTCCGCCTCTCCCCAGCGGCAGCGCGAGCAGCCAGGCGGCCACCCGGCGCGAGGAGGGACGCATGTGTTTGTGTTTGTGCGTGCGCGCGTTTGTGTGTGTGTGTGTGTGTGTGTGTGTGTGTGTGTGTGTGTGTGTGTGTGTGTGTGTGTGTGTGTGTGTGTGTGTGTGTGGTGTGGTGTGTGTGTGTGTGTGTGTGTGTGTTTGTGTGTGCGTGCGTGCGTGTGTGTGTGTGTGTGTGTGTGCGTGGAGAGAGAGAGGGAGAGAGAGAGATAAGAGATATATCGACCTGCGCGATTATGTTGCCGGTGAATTAGAGCAGAAGAGATAAATCTGTATTGACAGACTCTCTCTCTCTCCCTTTCTCTCTCTCGCTCTCTCTCTCGGCTCTCGCTCTCTCTCTCTCGCTCTCCCTCTACCTGCACGCAGTATCACAGAAGACAGAGTAGATAGCCATCTTTAACAAGTGGGCTAGGCCTACAGGGATGTAACATCCACTAAATGCACCATGCCATTGGAGGAGTGGAGATGACGCGATAATTTAGTACACTTAAAATAAAGTAGGCAGGCTCAAGAATACTCCAGCCATTTTCACTGTGGGCTATTATGATGAGCGGTTTAATCCCTTGTTGCACCAACAGGTGTCGACTGGACATGTAGCACAATTCATTTGATCTGATCTGACCTAGCTAAAGTATGATATGTCATCTGGGGAGAGAATGGACGGCTCACATTGCTCTGTCCAATACCCACACAGGCCAGTATCCCACATAACCGGACATGCTTTCATTAAATATTGACACATCAGTTTTGTGTGTTTTCCCTCATGGCCCAGGGAATTCTTTTCTTTTTTTTCATGGTAGCAACTCGATATTGCAGCCTGGTACATACTGAGCAGATGGTCCAGGCACAACACCCAAAAACTGCAGTGCAGTTCCTCACGTGGCCACTTGAGTCATCCATCCATTCATCATGTGTACCCATGTTGCCAGTCCATTGCACGCGCACACACACCATTCACTCTCACACTCTAGCTGCAATCTAGAGCCCTCAATCAACCCAAACATGCATGTTTTGGACTGTGGGAGGAAAGTGGAAGAAAGACATGTAAACTCCACGACCAGAAGGCCCAAAAAGTCCCCCCCACTTTCACAATGTCTGACTTTGAATTTCTATAGGTACCTCCTATGTCTTAAAATATAGTATAATTACATGTCTGGTCACCCACATACTGTGAGCATCTACATTGAGCCCTCTCTGCCCCTATCCTTTCATATTTCCCAATTTCTGACTTAGCTGTGGGTTTAGTGGAATGAGACAATGGCAGGGTGGTGATATCCACTGACACTGTAAATGAGCTTCACAATGACACAAGAACACAGGGGTGACACAGAAACACGATCATACATAAACCACTGTGCAAGCGTTTACTTCCCAGTTCAGCCGCTATATCTTATCTCTTATCTTGAATCTCTCTCTTTGGGTTGTGAAGTCAGTAAGGCAAGGTGTGAGAATCTGTAGGCGGTCAAAAGGAATGGATCCATGCCAGTATCATAAAAGCATGGGAAATTGGTTCAGCCAGCTGTTGTCTGGCCAGATGTTTTGGCCTCTTTATCTGCATGAGTATTGGCTGGAGGCTGCATCAGTAGCTGTGACACACATGGCTTATAAGAGGGCGTATAATCCAAATTCACAGGCCATTGTGGAGTCATGACTCATATCTAAATACATAATAAACATGTTTTTAGCTTTGATGTGGCTTTCTATTAATAACATCCTCTGATGGTAGTTGTAAATGAACATCCACAGATTCGTTTAGAAATGAGATGACTACATATCAAAGCAGTATACTGATAACTCATATATGATATGTCATATGGCTAATAGGGACCACTATAGTAACAGCTGCCTGTATAGAACAGTGACATCGTTCCAGAACTAGGCCAAGTTGTAGCTGACAGCTCATTCACTCATGGCTCCATGATAACATTTTACTTCCCGTTCCCACAGTAATTACACTAGCTCAGGCTGATGGAATCTTTAAGATGTCAGGACAGTCAGACGCACAATTGTAGGAATTGTAGGAATAGCCTCAAATACTGCTGGTTGAGCCATGACCTCTAACAGCGACCGTCTGTTCTGTTATCTGTGTGTGTGTGTGTGTGTGTGTGAGAGAGAGAGAGAGAGGGATGGGGAAAGCATTTGGGAGCTAGGTGAAGTGAGGCAAGGTTCCACTGTCTGGGCACCAGATCACATCTGGCGCACCAAAACACAGACACACACACACACATGAGAGCAGATACACACGCAGGGTGCCAGACACCCTGGATGAGGACAGCAGATTAGGCAGAGGGATACAGACAGACACACAGATAGACAGACAGACAGACAGACAGACACAAACACACAGATAGACAGAGAAACAGACAGACGGACACACACACACACACATAGATGGATAGACAGACAGATGAAGTGGAGGACATGGAGATTCGGAGACAGACAGGGAAAAGAGAGAGATGAGTGGCACTGTCGTCACTATGGGATGCAAAACCCAGATCTGACCTTCAGATGTGAAATCATTATTGAACTGCAACCGGATCAGACTGTTGATGTAATGACTTGGGATTTTAATCTGGTGACAATCTGGTGCTCTTAACCCTTCACAGCAAAGAAAAAACTTGGAATGTTCTGGCCCATTCGAGCCGCTTTTTCTGATTGAGATACAAGGTAAAAGTAACACCAAAAATGACAGAACATGGTGTTTGTGTGTGTGTGTGTGTGTGTGTGTGTGTGTGTGTGTGTGTGTGTGTGTGTGTGTGTGCGTGTGTGTGCGTGTGTGTACGCTTGTAAGATCCAGTTTGCAAAGATAAGGCTATGCCAGAATCAGAGCCTTTTTTTGTACCTTTCATCTGCTTCAATGCTTACATCTGAAATAATGAATATTTAGCCAACAGGGGTTAAATGCTTGGATGGATTACAGTTCTGACAATGACACTTCGTGGCAGTCGCCCATTAAATCTCTAAAATGAAATGAATGTGCCGTTGTGGTGCTCATCCAGGTCACCTCAGTCAGTGTGGGCACAGCAGGTGTTGGCCTCAGCTGGCAAAAGGCACGACACCACAGACTGCTGATTAGATAGTGGCCAGAGCTGCAATATGCTCCAAAATACAAAAGCGTAAATCTCATAACCCAGTTTTGCCAATCCAGATAAAAAAGCTCTTACTTCATCACAACGTGGTAAAATGACAAGTAGTCTATGAGGCCAATCTGTAGGACCAGGTTTCTCAGCGTCCGCTGAAGCTGTTTCACATTCATAATAGTAAAATGAATCACATGACTGATGTCTGATCTAACATAATTGGTGTTTAGGCAAAACAACACATTTTGTTAATGTATGTGCATTATTTTGGAGACATTTAATGTAAATATATTAGACCACTGGTTGGGCCAAATAACAAAATATGATGTCATAGCACATAGCACTAGTTTTTATGAAATGGCAACAGCTATTATCAAAATAAAACCTAAACTGCAACCTTTTAATGTAAAATAAATGCGCAGGCGAGTACAACCAGCATTTGACTAACAAAGATTTTATCCCAAGGCATACTCACAACAAACTAAAGGATAAGACTGGAGAAACATTATTATGACATGAATCACTTTCAATTAACTTCAGACTCCTAATCTCAACCCAAGTGTACAGCCAGGCCCTAGCGTGCCAGACACATCCACCAAATCACCGGAGTATGATTAAGTACAGTCTTTACTTTTAATTTTGTCACCCGTTGGCGTGTGATTTCATTTCACTGGCTGTTTCACCTTAAGTTTTTCATTCAGGAGTTCCACACATGCATGTAATCCTACTTTAATGTGATTTGTCAAAATGGCTTTACAGTGACTGCGTTGCATGCAGCTGAGTTTTCCGGTCGTGTAAATCATTACACGCTTTTAGATGAAAGACAAGGTCAAAGCTGGATGACACTGTGCTACCACTGTTACACACACACACACACACACACACACACACACACACACACACACACACACGCACACAGAGCCAGACATACAGTACCAGCTCAGTGCCTTCCTCTTGCTTTCACTTTGTGTTAACATCACCAGCGCTTCCTGTATTCCACACACACAGATCGATTGAGCCACAGGATGAAATGATGCACGAACTCAGCTGTCAGGTCACACCACAGAAGGCAATCAGCTAAATTGGCTTTTTTGTTTCATAATGAGTCATGGCGTGTGCAAAATAGCTCTGCAAAGCCTCCTCTTATTGAGCCTCATCATTTTCCAGCAGATACTTTATGACCATTTGCCAAATTCTGCCTCAGGTAATAATTTTGTGTGTTTTCCCTGCTGGACTTCTGATCCAGTTTGGAGTTATTGCTTGTGTTTCATCCTGAAGGGCTGAAATCTGACTTCTCACACACAGCTAATGGTAAATTAGCAATTTAAATGAGTGCCATTAAGTCTTAAAAACTGATTGTCTGACTTATTTATTTAAATTTAAGTGAGACATCTGAACACAGTGATGCAGAATTGTTCGGCCTTTCCACCTCACGTACCTCAAGTACAAAAAAATGTGATTATAAGCACACTGAACAATTTAACATCATCATACCCACCAGCTCTTGCATTATTGTGTCAGTATTAACCACTTCACTGTGTCTGTATTTCATTATTTTTATGGCTATCATCATGCAGCCTGCATGACCATATCCATCTCTATTTTTCTCCATCAAAAACATGCATTAAGTTTGTTTGGAGACTCTGGATTGTCCCATGGTGTGTGAGAGAGAGTGAATGGTGTGTGTGCCCAGTAATGGACTGGTAACCTGTCCAAGGTGTGTTCCCTGCATTTGCCCTCTGGTGCTGGACATAGGCAATAAGAGACCCACACCAGTAGGTATAACATGGGTAAGATAAAGGATAGATGAATAGATGGATAGTCTCTATCTCTAAAACATTGGGGCACAGTAAAACATATGCAGATATATACAAAGACAGGCATAGCTTGTATAAAACAATATAAATTATGTCATCTTGCTAACTTTGCTGAGGAGCCACAGTGAAGCTCATCAAGAGTGGCAAAGGATGTCGCCATCTTGGTATAATTTGACTCCGCCTAACTGCTGAATAAGTGACAGCCCAATAGTCCAAACAGGGGCAAAGAGGTGGAGCGTGAACTAAGTGCTAAGCGCTGTCAGCTTACAAAAAGGAAACCACAGTCCAAAAACCTGCATGTTTTGGGTTGACTCTACCTTGCCCCGAGGTGTGAGTATGAGAATTAACTGTGTGTGGGTGTGTGTCTGTGCCCTGGGTGTCAGCGTGTCCAGGGTGTGTTCCCTGCCTTCACCCTATGTGATGGATGAATCTGATGCCAGTAGTCCGTGTCATTGCAAAGGGAACCAGTGTCACTGGTGACAGGTGAGGGGATCTTGGTTGGTTATGCAAAAAAACATCATCAGTCACAAGCCAGGATGGAGGGCTCCCACCAGCCACATGGTTGTATATATAACCATATTCACTATTTTCCTACAGAAGCAGTACTGTGCACATGTAAAAAAAAACACTTTTTATATTTTAATTTTTGAGATACCTTGAACATAGGTTCCAAAGTTTTACCCCAGATTTGGTACGGCATGTGACTTTAAGAAAGAATGAATGAGTCATCCGGATAAGAGTGTTATCTGCTTTTGTATTACACAAATACATGGATGATTCCTTTTAACCTTTCTATAATACTGACTTTCAGAAATCTGTTATAGATCTCTCCTTGTATAAAAAAACAAACAAAAAAGCATGAACAATAAATCCTTATTGAACCAAGAATTACTCTTTGTAGTGTCAGTGTCTTGCATGACGTTAACAAAAACTTTCAAGACAAGCAAAGGCACAAACATCCAGAGGAGAGCGCTGTCCTACCTGCTGTTCCAGGTGTTCCAGCTGTTAGACTGATGTGATTCCCCTGCTGCTGCTGCTCTGAGAGCTTATATATGCTCTGCCGCTATTCCTCTCATTTATATTATTCCTGTCTTTCCCCTTTATATCCCAGACTCCCTCTCTCTCTCTCTCTCTCTCTCTCTCTCTCTCTCTCCCCCATACACACATCTCAGTGCCAGCGGGGTGCATATTGAGTGTGTGTGGGCAGCAGCCAATCAGAAAACAGCAGCTTTAGCGACATTTGCGGCACACACATGTTCAGCCTGACTCTCACACTGACACACTTATTATAGGATTGGATACAAGCATCCACAATACCCCATCCCCTCTCACTCTCTCTCTGACACACACACACACACACACACACACACACACACACACACACACACACACACACACACACACACACACACACACACACACACACACACACATCTGAAGCACATCTGTCATCAGCGATCGTCTTATCCAACCTTTCAGAGGATTACTCTGTGTGTGTGTGTGTGTGTGTGTGTGTGTGTGTGTGCATGTGTGCACATGCTTGTGTTTTTTGACGTTGAGACCCAACTTGATAATCTCACACACTCAACGTCTATTTGTGGCCGTCATTACATCATTGAGAATTTGTACGTGTGCGATATCTTTATGTTTCTTGTGCGTTTCTTGTGAGAAGCTGCAACATGTGATATCAGGCTGATTTACATGCAAAGTCGTGTGGGGGAAAGAGTCTTATATAATACACTGATGTACAAAGTGATGTCACACCAATGCATCAACTCAAGTGATTAGTTATGTGTGTGTGTGCGTGTGCGTTTGTGCGTACATATATATATATATATATATATATATATATATATATATATATATTCAGTATGGTGAATAGTCTAAAAAAGGCAAAGTACTGAAGGCAGAAAACAGCACAACAAAAATCATGGCGGTTTCTGTTCCAGGATAAGGCTACTTCTGTCAGGCTTCTGTTGGTATTCAGAAGCAAACACACACATGTATGTCTTCGAATGCAAAAAGGTCTCTAATGTTTATTCAGTGGCTACAAACTAAGGTTTTTTTAGACTACACAACAGGCCTGAGGCTAAAGTTGAACAGCACTGGACACAATGAGTCAGCATCTTCAAGTACACACTCTGTACCCCTTCCCATTGGGAGACTTACTAGTAGTGATATATTTCCCTTTGGCCATAATGCATTAATGTTATAAGGCATTGCATATAACATTCTGGTAATATGAAGTAACACCTGGACTCGTGCTGCTCTAATACCAAGCTAACATCAAGCTAACACCAAAGCTAACCAAGAAAGAGAATATTGCGACCCCTGGGGAGACTAAATTATGCCTCTCTGGATCTGTCATGTTTCTTGAACAACAAGATGTGGAGAGGCACTGTCAATTAACTTTCCAGCTTCAAGAAAGCATCTGAGCAAAATTTCTATCGTAAGCTAACACTGTAATATGATACAGCTCAAATACAGTGTGGGTCACTGGGTCACGCCCAAGCTATTACAATATAAAAAACAGTATGGTGTGCTTTCAGACTTAACACACTGTTCAGCACAATTCCCCCCTTTTTTTAAACTTGTTTTCAAATGGCATTTAGTTGTTTACATTGTGCCTAAGCCAACAAAATGAAAGACTGTCTTGAGGCACACCGTATCCTGGCATGGTGGAGCATCCCTTGGGCTCTGTTTGCACAACAACATTGTGTTTCATTTCCAATCTTCTATCTGTGATGTTCATGCACATTAGATCACAGAAAACATCTGAAATGCTGCAGTACACATGCCAGGCCAGTAGTGAGTGAAAATATTGTCTACAGAAAACAACAAGCAAATGTTTGAGATAAATAAATCTAGCTTTGAAAACTGGAAATTGGGAGTGCGTTTGTTAGCCCACATGTGTGAGAATTGGCTCTTTGTAGTACCTCGATAATTTTTGTGGCTTTTGGTCTCTGGCTGGTTGGCTAGTCCTGATGTGGATGGAGGGGTTTTAAAATATTTACACTCTGGAGGCTGTATCCATATTGTTCTGATTTGAGGCACTGGGAACAGTTCTCGTGTAGACAGACAAAAGTGTAGAAGGACCAAAACCCAAAGAAAGTGAAAAATATCATTTTTGGTCCATGCTATGAAACATTTTTAATCCAATTTAGACTGAATACAAAATTAAAATACATTTTACTTTATGAGGTAGAGTTGGACATGTCATTCCCTTTTTCAGTCATTAAAAAAAGATATTTTTAATTTGTATGACTTCTATTTTTTCAAAGTTGTAAAATACATAAAATAAATGTAATATGTAATGTTATCTAGTTAATATTCACTGTGAATAATTTCACAGGAATGTTTCCGGAATGTAATTATAACAGTAGTATATATTAAATATTCAATTGCATAATGGTGTGAAAAGGAATGTGTAGCGGACAATATTGCTGATTCACAAGATTTTTCTCCGTGAATTATTCAATAAGGGCTTGGAGGTGCTACTATGAAACATTAATGCTGTGGGTAAGAATAGAATTAGAATAGCACCAATTAATTAAAATTGTATAGGGAAAGAGTAAATATATAAATAAAACCAAAACTGTAATTACAAACATTTAATGTTAGGTTATACAATAAAAAATTGCATGTGTTTGATTGAATGCTCTCTGGTTTTGATGAATCTGGAATTATTTCATTTCTTTTTTTCAGTTAAATATCAAACTGCTGCAATGAAAGAGAACAAGGCCATGAGGAAGCCGGCGTTTCCCAAAGCCAGGAAAGCCAGCATGAGAGACTTGGCGAAGGGGCCCTGAAACAAGAGAAACATAGCATCTCAAAACTTTGACAGACCGTTCACACTGCAGCGGGTCAGTCCACATTCTAGTTTTAAGTTTGTTTCACATGCAACACAAATAAAAGTGAAATTTCAATGCATTTACAGATCCTCACTAACTGAATACCATTCCATCCTTGATTTTAACATTTTAGAGGATAAATCTCACCACATACTGCATAATTTGTGATAAGAAAACAATTAGCGGTTTGCAGCTGACACCTACCCAGAGACTCTCTCGCTGTGATTGGCTCGGGAGGATGCCTTGTGTGTCACCTGACTCTGCAGCTGCTGGATAAACAAATAGGAGTTAAAGTGTTGTTAACTCTTAACAACTCTTCAACAAGTGCTGTTTAATTGTGTGCTGCTATATGACGAGTCATTACCGCTCATTAGCTGTTTTTATGAAAAACAAATGTATGTGAATAGAACTTTTCGTACGTTTCCTGATGTAAAGGTGTTTGTGGATCAGGAGCAGCACCCTAAATGAGGCCAACCATGTCACATAGCCAATCAGAACGTGCGTTGCATGTGGTTGAGGGAGAAGAAGTGATGACTGATTCATTCCCAGGAACATGGCTGCCACTGCATTCACACAGAAGACAGGATGTTATGACTCTGTATATACGAGATGTGGTTCACAGTTTTGGAAGACTGTGTTGCATTTCACAGGGTTTTTCTATTCAGAATGCATCTGAATGCTACCAACCTGCCAAGATCTCAGTGCTGTACCCAACTGCCCAGTGAGCCCAGTTGAAGATGCATCTCCTGCAGAACAACACCAAAACAGAAATACCACATATAAATACTAATATTAATCGTGCAGTTAGTCAACCACATAGGTCAAAACATTTATCAACAGAGCAGACTTTAAAGGTGCAACTCCAGATGTCCCCTATTAATCAAAATTGAAATGATTAATCAAAAATCATTGTGGAACTGGAACCTCTCTAATATCTTATGTAAGAAAGACCAATCAACACAGATGAATGCCTTCTCTGTATCAAAATCCTAACAAGACAGCTTTTAATGTATCTTTGTTTATATATGATTTAACTAATGCTGTTCTGTGTTTGGCTATGTCTAATGAACCCTGTTTGCTCCAACTGTGTAATATCTGGAAGTTATTATTTCTAAGCATTTTGCTTGAATTGATGTGAAGAGTTTATAATCCTCGTTAAACAGGATTATTAACTTTTTTGACTTGCATGCTTTGCCCCTCATCACTGTAACATGTTGTTAAATGCATTATTAGACCAGTGAGAGAATACTGTAGCTCAAACAGTTGTCACATCTGATATCAGTCCATGAAGCTGCACAGATTATCCCATCTGTTGATAATGTGTCGTCCAGTCTCTCCTTTGCTGCCATGGTTGGATTAGATGTGGGAGAAGCTGTTTACCCTCCAGAGCTGTTTACCTGGGGGAATCAGGTGAGGGTCTGACCACCGCCATAACTGGTTGAATCAGAGACAATCCCAGAACGCAGCAGCCGAGGTACGGATGGACACCTGCATTCTGCTCCAACACACATCCACACACATGCACATACACACACACACACAGAATGGAAACTATATAAACTTAGAATAATTTCCTGAACACTTGCAATGAATATAAGAACAACTTGACCTTTAATGATTCGGGTTATGGAAATAAGAGGTGAATATCAGCATGTTAACACACAGACATCCGCACACACACATACAACGGGGCTGATATCTGATTCAACATGTCCCTCTGCTGGTGATGTGTGAACATAACAGTTGCACTGTGACATTTATTGTTTTTCCTTTTTTTTGCTTCACAGTTTATGGGTGTTTCTCTCTCTCCCTCTCTCTCTTGATCTCTTTCCATCTTTGTCTGTAATTATGTGTATGTGTGTGTATATGTGTGTGTGTGTGTGTCGTACCGTACCTTGCTCCAACCTTTCCTGTAGAAAAATGGGAGGCAAAAGGCAACAGCTGTCAGAGCCACTGTTAGTACCATCAGGCCTCGATGAACCTACTCGCACAGATAGATAGATAAAGGGAGAGAGACAGGGATATGCCAGTGCTATAGCATTAAATACCATGATGGTGTGAGTCTTGGTATGCATTTCATCGTACCTGAAACCATATTCTCTGGCCAAACAGTGTGTGATTGGGCCAATCAGGTTTGTAGAAGCTGGCGATGAAGGTCCCGACACTTCCTGTCAGCATCCAGGCTGACAGCATCAGTGCACCTGGAGAAGCACAAGTGGCTCAGTTTTCTGAACACACCTCACAGTGTTTCTAAATGTCAAGTTACACCAAAAGTAGTTTAGTAAGAACACTCTGCAGGTTGCATAATATCATCATGTGAAAGCCAAAACCTGTTTACATCCTTTCCTGATGTAATGAGAACACCTGTTCCCACATTTTAGTCGCCACGTTCATGTTAAGTGACTATTGTCACAAATACTGTGCTCACCATGCATCTTCATGATGAGTGGACTACGGGAGCTGCTCAGGATGTCAGGAGGTCCAGTGATATTTACGCGCTTCGTGGAGATTGCTGGCTGGAGATTGTGTTTCATTATAAAACCTAATGGAGAGAGGCACAATGATGTTTAGCAAATTTCTAATGGGAAAATTAGAGACAGGCAGTCAATGTAACTGGAGACTCATGGGAGTGTCCATCTTTAGATGTATCCATCCCTCCACCCACTTTCCCGACTGCTTTCTCCTTTCCTTCTCACACTCACACCCAAAGGGCTATTTAAAGTCTCCAGTCAACCTTACCATGCAGGTTTAAGGACTGTGGGAGGAAACCAGAGAAAACTTGCACAGACACTGGGAAAACAACCAAAGACACACACACTGTGTGTGTGTGTCTTTGGTTTGACACAAATCCGGTTCATTCTTGCTTCGAGGCAACGGTGTTTCACATTATGGGATTGTTTCTGCATGAATATCAGTTGTTTCATTAACTGCTTATAAACCACAGTGATGGTATAAGAGGGAATGGGAAAAACCTTTAAATCAGATGTCTGAAGACCCATAACACCACACCACAGTGTAAATATCTTAATTAAGTAAATATCTATAGTGTCATATTTTAGTAAGATTTGATGATACTTCATTCACATACTCGAGTGATGGCACCATTTTAGCTTTGAAAGGCCAGTTATTCACCTACCTGACTCTAAGAAGAAACCCTTATACACTGAAACTGTGTGTGTGCATTCACCATGGCCTACCATGCTGAGCAGCTCCACTGGCTAGGAACAGGAAGTATTCTTGGTCCAGGTCAAAGCGGGCCGCTTCCTGATTGGTCAGTTTGACTGGTCTACTGAACCTGCACTGAATCACACCATCTGCCAGCCGCCATGACACAGAGGAGAGAGCGTCCTGCAAACACACACACAAACATACACAGACTTAAACGGATGGTTTAAACATACAGTGAATACCACTCTAATTTAAGGAACAATGATTTGGAGCTACACCTTTTTTGTCTTTCAATGTGGACAGATGGAATCAGTCTGTGCCTGTACTGCAGAGCTGTCCTCAAAATACACTTGGCACTGCTTTGAACAAAGACTGGAATGAGTAAAATCTGCAGGCTTTGGTTTGCTGTACCAGGTTTGATTGGAGAGAACAGCTTTGGTTTTCAGGACACTAACACAGAGCTGTTTTCCAGAATTAAATATCCAAGCCAGAAACAAATGAGACACAACTTTTCCATCAGCGAGTAAATGAATTGGTTTTTTTTTTTTTTTAAACTTAAACTAAGGAAGCATGTCCTGCTTCCAGCTGGCTAGATAGCAAACACACACACAAAATCTTCATCATAATCTTTCTCTCTGTCTCTCTTCTATCTTCTTAATCTCTCAACTCCAAGAGTAAGAAAATTCTGACAATGAATGAACACATATATGGAGAAGGAGTGGTCATCCATGGACTCGAAGATACGTGGTTCAGTCTCAGTCTTTGCAGCTTTGTGGGAGCATCCAAGATATTGACTGTGCAGCTGCAGAAAAAGTGGTTAGTACTTAAAATACATCTTGTTAATATGACATATTGAACACTGAAGGCCAAATTTTAATATTACGTCTCTTTTTCTTGTCAAAAAAACTAAAGGTTTTCTGATTGATGCTTTCTCAGCAACATTGTGGTGCAGCTTTCTGCTCTACTTTCCATTAATATTGTGCTAGATTTGCTCTGACAAAGTGAATCACCTGTGACTCGTCCTCTGGGTGTGTTCGCCCTCTGACATATGCAGCACTCACTGACACCCGCTCTCCATCTTTCACACACATATACACGTCATCGTTGCCCTGCAGATATGCACAAACACAAAAACACACTGTGTTGTCAAATCCAGGTTAATAGCGGTGTCTTCTTTAAAGTGAATATCAGCCAAAATAAATAAAGGTCCATATGAGGTTTAAGCTCACCATCCATGTGTCCCAGGACAGTGCAAAGGAAATGTATCCCTCTGATGGACCACTCATCTCAAACTTCACAAACTGCAGGGAAAAGTTAGTCTAAAATAGGTTTCTGATCATATCAAATACACAAGTCAGTAATACTACATACTCTAAATCCATACCAAAGTGAACCAGCATGATAGGAACCAAAAGCAGAGTGAACTCCACAGAGATTTTTAGCGATGGCCATACATTTTATTACATCATTGAATAAAGCAGTAAAGGACAAACCGTCTGCCCCTGTCCCTCTGTGGTCATAGAGAGGTAGAAACACTGAGGATCATCTATGGGATCACAGTCCGGAGGATCCAACAGGCATGTTTTCCACTGGCCACACCCCTCAGACGTAAACTGAAGATGTCACGTGGAAGAGACTGGGGTCTGAGTGCGTTCTTTTGCAAATGCATTTATTTCACTGGGGTTCACCTGAAATGTCGGGATACTCACTGGCTCAAGTGGGGAGAGGGCTGTGGTTGTTGGTGATGGAGCAGCTGTTGTGTGTGGCAGAGGTGGACGTGGCGTAACGCCATGCTGAGAGATGATTGGTCCAGGCAGCTTCACCCAAAATGTATCGTAGTGAGCCACAACTGTTACACTGAAAAATATCCCCATAATCCTAATGAATGGACAGAACGCTTCACATGGACACAATCACTCACGTTCAACACTAGCATTCATACAACTGTGGCAGAGGTTCACAACAAAGTGTGTCTTTTCAGCTAGGATTTCAACAATTCAAATGGCCTTTTCCACCAAAACGGTTCTACTGCTGGTTCGGACCAGTTGCTTTTCTAACACTCAAAGGTGAGGTCATTACATCACTGTGCATGTTAGTTACATCACTGCCAGTCTGTCCCAGATGACTGAGTCTAGAACATCCAAAATGTGGACTTCTTATTGGCTGCCCATTGCCACTGTACTGTTTTCAGTCAGTGAAATGTAGCCAATAGGCAAAGTACTGTTTTAAACACTTTGATGTTTAAGCATCTTTTTGCAAACTTTGCACAACCATTAATGATTGTTGCTCTGGATATCCACTTCAACAGTAATTACCCTCACTTCCCTGCAATAACACTGTTCAGCCAGTGTGTCTCATGGAGTAGTTCCCAATCAGCATTAAAACAGAAATAAACTCACAAAAACTGAACTTGTGCAGGGCCGATTGCAGGAGGATTCCAGATGACAACAACTTTAGTTTTTGTGGCAGAACTCGTATGGCTCACTGCTGAATCCTGGACACACACATGCACATCAGCTGACACAATACGTGAGTGCTTTAGATTTTTTATAACTTCATCACCACCTCTACCAATACCGTGTCTTCAAACGCAGGCATGCACACCTTGTTCTTGTTGCAGGTGAGCAGCTGTGTGCCTTTCGGATCGGTCAGGGTGAAAGTGCCTATTGCAGTTGTGGAGTCCTGACTGGCTGCATCTCTCGCCTGGAGGAGGAAGCCCTCAAAGGACGTTGTTCCAGATAGAACGACTGAAAAGAAAAACAGAGAGGAAAATCAGGCTATATTGACGCAAACAATGTCCTTATCTATTTACCAAGAGGTCGCTATTGATATGCAGATGTTGGCAGAATTGTATTTGAACATTTCTGCAATTTACTGATTGTTCACCTTGTATATGGTCATTGGGGGTGAAGGAGGTGACGTTGGTCTTCAAGGAGTAAGGGCTGTCGCCAGTCTGACCCTGGGCATGGTGGTGGTGTGGCTTCATGCTGCCACAGACCTTGGACACCTTCCCGTTTGCATAGCTGCTTGCAGGTGACCAGCAGCACACCAAGATGGAGGCAAAGAGCAGGCAGCAGGGGCCCACAGGAACCATCTAAGGGATTAAAGTACAATGGCTGACATCATATGTTTCTATCATTCCAGAGGAAGAGAGTTGAACATGAGCACAGGCAAGATTTCAGTGTCATATCTGACATACTGTTGTTACTTTCGAAGAAGGCCACTTAAACGATAAATGATTAACATTAACATGTGCTCCTCTATGATGATCACACCCATGAGGGACTTCAAGAAAAATAGTTGAAACAGAATCATCCTACGGGTCAAGCTATAAAAGATTCATATACTGACACTTTCATCTCCTTCTTTTTGTATTTGGAAAACAAGTCCTGATGTTCACGTTAAATGCTTAAACTGGAGCTGGATATCAGATTTTTGCATTTTGGTTTCATTTTTAGATACAAATTTTAGATATACACCTAATATTGGGGTATTTTTTGTTAATTTAGTGTTACTGGGTTTTAGTTTCAGTAGGTCTGAAAGCAGTTTGAGAGGGAAATAATACTGGAACAATTGTTGATTTCCTAATTGGACTTCCTCATTTTTTCCCATTCTGTCAATGCACTGAGACTACCATACATTACACATCTATGAATTATCGAGGTGAATTGGAGGGAGGGTTCAGTTGAGGTTAATCTGAAACTCATTGAACCTAACTGCAACCACCTTCAAGCTGATCATGGAAGGTTTGCAGTGGAAATTTGCATTTGTGTCCAAAAGTTCAGGAAATGAAACAAATGCATAGCGCTGCTATTCTATTCACTATAGAAAATAGGAACTACATAAATTATAGAAATGTGAAACCTGAACAATAACAAATATTGTGAGGAATCACTTGTGAATCATATGTTAGTTATGATTGTACAGACACAATGTGACTTTCCAGGCACTTCCTCCCCTACTGCCACTACACAGACACGTCCTCCATTCTCTCATCTTCTCAGACAGAAACACATTAGGGCACCTGTGGCCTCACTCGGTGGACTAAGCTGTTTAATGATTGGTAAAGAGCACCATAGTAGTGAATCTGTTGTTAAAAATTACGAGTACTGCAAAACTTATTCTTGACTGAATGATAAAGTTGTTGCACTCACCACTCCTCTGGAGAAGGAAAAAACTGTCTCACCGATGCAAAATAATTTCCAAGTGACTATATATATGTCTGTGTAAGCGCAGTGTCATTTCCACTGTTCCCTTCCCTTGTGTGTGTACGTGTGTGTGTGTCTCCTATTGTATTATGAGGAATCTCATGAGCAGTGTCAGGTCATGGCAGCACTTTTATAACCCAAGAAACGGACTATTGGAACAAGCTGATATGAGCTTTGACTGCAGGGCAGGGAGGAGGGCTTTCGTTACTATGTCACACATAGATTCTACCTACTCACATATCCATGAGTCCAGGTGTGTTTGATGTCAATAAAGCAGAGCATTTCTTTCTTACTTTCTTACTTTTCTTTCTCACATAGCAAAAAAAGAGCCAGACATTTTAGTTCTCATTTGTCTAAATAACCAAACCCCAGGCTCTATAGTAGCTTGTTCTTACTCCTGGCCTGGAAAGTAACACTACTCTGGAACAAGTTTTTCAGGGACAGATGCAGCTCAATGGATCCAAAATTAAGCACATACTACCAAATACTTGGCCTGCTTTGGTCCTGTTTTCTTAAGATTTTCAATCGAGTGAAACCGATTCATGAACTTTCCACAGCAGATATGCTGGGCTGTCATTGGGACAGCGCAGCAAAGATTAACAATAAAACCATCAGTATTAAGTTCAGCTGAGCTCATACTGGGATATGAACTGAGGACCCTGGTCAAAAATATTTCTTTGGTGTTTATCTATGGGTTTATAGGCCAAATAAATTACATTTTCATAATGGTGTCATATATTAGGAGGAGATTCTGACTACATGATCAAGTCATAAAAGCTGCTGATTTAATCTATTTTATAACCAGATTTCAAAACAGAAATGCTTGCTACAGCAGTAAAATCAACAGTAATACAGTTACGATGATCGGTGTCTAATCCATATATTCACTCACAATTTCGTAAAAGTTAAAAAAGTTTCCTCACAGTATGTGAACAGATTTCTTCAATTAAGTCTTGTTATGTAACGCAGCAGTACTAACAAGCAGTGTGAGAGCCTCATGCCAAACTCGATATACTCAATCTGACCAAGCAGACACATCCTAAATAATTGTGCAAATGAGTATAAAATAAAAAGAAGCATATGAGAATCATTGTATGATTTTGTAATAGTAGTGTAAGATGTTGTCAAAGCTGCACAAAGAGCAGCTATGCACAGGAAGTAATTTTAGATTTTGATGGCAGGATATATCCATTCTGATAAGATATGTAAACCACTGACAATTCCTGCAGGACACCATATCCGGTGCTTTACAGCAGCTGATTTAACAATATCTTACTGTGAGTCAAATAAATGCAGCTAATGTCACTGGTTTTTATTGTGTAGTTGTTTGTTGCTGCTGCAATTTCCCCTTTGCATCCAAATAGTCTAGACCAATATAAACCTTTGCTGTCATAAATTTCCCATTAGTGAACCTTGTGAACCTTGGTAGAGATTGTGTGTACTTGAGCAAAAGAAAGCAATGACCTTTATTTACTAAAATACTGCAAACAATCAATATTTTGGTCCTAAACACATAATGTTGGATCTCAACACATACTGCAACACTGCCTCACATGCATCTGCAAACTATTCAAAACTATTAAAAATCTTTAAAGGTTAAAATAGTTTCAATTTCCCTGCACACTTGTTTGTCAGCTGCACAGTGCATGATTAAAGACTGGTAATATGTCACATGCTGATAATGTGGCCTCTGAGTGAGCTACTTCCTACATTTTACAACAGGGCAAGGTTTTAGATGAGAGAGTCACCTGGCCCAGGACTGTGACTTTACAGGGGCCACATTTCCATGGGGAGCAGAATAAGTAGAAAAATAGCCTGATCAAGGCACCATGTAAATGCCCAACTTACAATAAATATCCTGGTAGATGTTTTACAGCATTTTGCACTGTTTGGCATTTGTCAACTGTTTCCTCTGACATGCCCAAAACAAGACAAGAGACAAACTCATGCAATGTTTGTTATTTTAAAAACTGTAAAATTGTAAAAATAAATCAGCAGTATATCTAATGAAGGACATCACATTAGTTTTATTTTTTTATGTATCACCCTTATAATTTTCAAGTAAGATTTGTCTGCCAGGGCACCTACCTCTCAGTTTTCCACAGTGGTCTGGATGTGATGAATTGCCTCGCCCATCATGGCAAACATAGAGCAATTAAATAATCAAGTTATTGTCAAGCATAGTTGTGGCAACACTCTTAATCTGACACAAGAAGACACAAGAAGCGAATGTTAATACAGAAGTTGATTCAAATTACATAAAAAAGTCCCCAAAGCAAAAATAGGATCATCCAAACACCACACACAGACAAAACGTAAAACTCACCCAGGGAGTCAGATACAAGCACATGTGGAGCATGGTAGGAATGAGACAGAAGTAGAAGGTACCAGGTGACAAAAAGGCTGCAAAGCGGGAACGTAAACAGGAGAGGACAAAAAGATGAGACTCGCATAGACAACAACACAAGGAGCAGCTGGTGAGAGTAAGGAATTAATGAACAGACACCCAGGGGAAGGGAGGACAGTGACGGGGAAACATGAGACAGGTGTCCATAGGAACGCAGGAAGGAAAATAAACAGAAAACTACCAAAATAAAACAGGATACCAAACAAAAACACATTGTAAAAGAAAAGCACTCGCAGTGTTGCAACAAGAGTAACTCTCCTTCATATTCCCTCTCTATCAATTCCTTCTCCTTCATATTCCCTCTCTATCAATTCTATCAATAACAATGTGTGTGTAGTAAATAATGTATTCTGGTCCAACTATACTCTCCAGGAATATGACAACACATGCAATATGAACTCACTCATGTCCAAAATATCATCATATCATTTTATATTATATGTATGTTATAGCTATTGTTGTTCATGTGAATGTGTACTTACTGAGGTCAAAGGCTGGTATCTAAAGAATAAAGAGATGTTTTGAAGCTGTGTTGCTTCACTGCTTTTAAAGTAAAAGTAGCCAAATGGACCCAAGTTTTACTGTGAAAGTTCATCAAAGCCAAACTATTCAAATATTGAGCTTTGTCTCAGCCACATGCTTCATTTACTGCCCCCTGCTACCACCATGTGGCAATATAGAGGAAAGACAAAGAAAGTCAATGGAAAAAAAGCCATGATAGTTAGAAAATCTATGATTCTGTCAGTATACTGTTCAGATTTTCATTTTTATCACGGTTGTCCCGTTGAAAAATTTAAGGAAGTTAAGACAGGAATTCCTAGATAGAAGAATATAAATGAAACTTACTGACAAGAGATGTCACAAAACCACAAAAAAAGATCTGTCACAGACCAGAAACATGACAAATTTGGAGCAATAATTTCTATGTTAATGCATTGGCATCTTACTCTACAGCTTGTAATGGCTGATAAGTTTTACTTGCATTTCACATTGCATTTACTTTGTGGGTTGATGGTGATGATAGTTCCCAGCACAGTATCCTGGTTGTTTGCTTTTTATAAAAAAAAAAAAAAGGTGTTGTATTGTTATTTCCCACTGTGTTACAAGCTGCCATGAGGAAGAGCAGGAGTGATATGTTGTCCAACCAGAAAAATGCTGCAAACCATGTCAAAACATTCACCATGTATGTCCTACTCAGCCGCTCTGTCTGCATGAGTGCGTGCGACGCCATCGGGCACAAATGAAGATAATGGATGGATATCATGACATCTCTCCAGTGGCCATATCTGTGTAATCAGCATAATGGTTCATATCACATATCAAAAACATATGTGCCAAAAGAGAGAGAGAGTCCAGCTAAAATAATAATCTATCACATTTAATAAATACCAGTAATCCTCATTCTCACTGTATTCCTACTGCGTGCCAGGCTGTTTTTCCTCAGTCTTTCATAGTATATTTCATTCACTCATTATTTCAGTCATTGCATGGGTCATGCTCCATCTGAATCTGCTTAATCTCTGTCATTACATGTCACAGTCCTGTCCTTCTATTCACAGCCAGGGCTGTCTGAGCCCAGGCCTGGTGCTGCTCTCTGTCCAACAGCTGCACTGCAGTGCCAGGTTATGTAACTCTCCTGTCTGCCTGTCTGTTTGCATGTGTGTACGTGATGTGTGTGTGTGTGTGTGTGTGTGTATGCGTGTGTGCGTGTATGTGTGTGGTAAAGCCTTAAACTGCGCAACAGAAATGATGCAACTCCAAGATAGATAGATAGATAGATAGATAGATAGATAGATAGATAGATAGATAGATAGATAGATAGATAGATAGATAGATAGATAGATAGATAGATAGATAGATAGATAATAATTATAAAAAAACAATATTTCAGTATATAATATTTTGGGGAAATAATTTGGTGTTGGAACATAGTTTTTACAGAGTGATGGGACAAAATATCCATGGAATTAAAACTGTGCGGAAAAAGTTTGCAACAGTTGTGAGAGTACTTAAATTAGTTACTGCGACAAATACACACGTTAATGTCATTTCTTTCCTGGCTTTATACACGTCTGCTATTAGTGGCACATATTCTCAGTAATTCAGCGCAGTAGCAGACAAGCATATTACGACCTGGTTCTTAAAAAGCGTGAAAATGAATTGCGAGTAAAATAGTATTATCGTGTCTGCGCATTTATACACACCTCGCACAGTGGTTCACTTCAGACTGCGCATAAACCAGGCTAAATGCGAAGAGTTGGCATCCTCACCCTGTGTGTAAATGCAGAGAGGTGAAGGATAAAAAACCATTGTTTGGTTTATGAGGTCTTTTCAGTGCGCGTGGCCAGTGTTATTACGGTAATGGCTGCGGGGCCACGCCCCCTCCTCTCCAGCTCCAGCTGTCCATCAGGAACAACAGAGCAGCGCAGTCACTCTATCCTGGGGTCCTCCTGTTGCTGTGACTGACACTAGACACAATTGACAGGTGAGTAACGTCGAGGATTTTAGTGCTTTACTTTTAACAGTGCTGCTTGCAGCACTGTTAAACATTGCGAGACTCTCATCTACGAGTTTTGCTGTCAGCAGCCCGGAAGGTAGAGAGTAGCTTGGTGCTGCTGCTCCTGGTGTCCTCCTCCATTCATCTGATACTTTAACGCTACACTTGTTGACTCGGGTTCACACACTGTTAGAGGGACAAACACACTCTCAGCTGTCCTGAGACAGATACTGTGTCTGTCAAATTCTGTGCAGCGCATCACGTCGCAAGTTAACCTAAACCTTACGCAATGTCTCAAAGCCACCATATGTGACACGCTATTAGAGTGAATATCAGACTGGTTCACTGCAAAGTTTAGAGTTACGTGACCAACGTGCATTACTGTCTTAAGTCAAATCCCAGCCTGACGGCACCGCCCACTGCAGGGCATTCTAATGAAGGAAAGGGGCACGAAACACTGACTGAAACACTGCTTTTTCACGTTACCTGAATGAAATAAGACGAGTAGGTCATTAATGTGAACGCGGAATTGTTGAGTAGAAGTTGATGTATAAGTCTGAGTTTTGCGGGCTGTTGTAAAGGAAGTGAGTGTCGTGTAGTAAGCGAGTTTACATATAAGTGCCGCTACTTTGAATGGAGTTTGGTGCGCAACCGCAGACGGGACGTTAGCTGCGCACTTTTCCGCATCACCGCAGCGAATAATTTGTCGTCGTGTTATTGCACGTTTGTATTCGTGTTTGTCACTTTGCTGGGTCTCTGCGACGAGCCGGAGAGAGGAGTTTTATAAATAGATAGTGTGACATTAAAGACTGAATTCCTGACCTTGTTCTTCTGGACGGAGAGGGACACTGCGCAGACTCAGATCGGTGGGGCCAGTGACAGTGCATTCGTCCACTTATTACAGAACCCCAATGATGTTGTGCATATACCATCTTGAATCCATGAGTCCATGCCAAGTTGACTGTTCATATTTATGTGTTGCATGTGTTTTTACAGTAATTTGTCATGATTTTATATTGAAACATGTAGGTCAGCAACTATCGCTTAGAGTGTCAGGGTTCAGGAAAAATCAGGTCCAAATGAACCTTCTTGCTAAAGTCAAAATATTGGAAATACTGAAGAAATAAACAGGTATTTTAAATTGTTCATACTGACAGTGCAGCTTCTTTCCATCAATGGAACTGATTGATTTATTTTGGCCAGTCTTTTCTTTATTCTCACAGTAAGTGCTAACTATCATTAATACATATTGTCCAGGAAAGTTCACACAATTCAGTGGGTTTGGGTATTTTTGTATATGGTCCAAGCAGATCCTGCAAACCAAACAAGTTTTGACTGACTGTTCAGGGGTACTTGGTGTTTTGTAAATAATCACTGTTCCTAACTTGCAAATAAAAGGATTGTGGTTGCAATCTTGATTTTTATGATTGTATTTAGGGGATTAAAGGCAAAACATTGTTTTTAAATGGAAAACAGAACAGATCCTTCACTATGTGAATTAAACTGGAAAATTATACTGTATGCACACACACTCTCTCTTATAAATGCCACTTCTTCTCGTCTTCATTTCCCAGTTGTTGTTCGTTTGGTGTGATGAAATTAAATGGTTCTGACACGTTGGGGAAAAATTGTTGGTTGTTCTCTATGATGCCTGATGCTCTGTAAATTGTGTTTGGAAATCAGAGTGAAAAAACAATCTTAACAGATCTATTGATCCTCAAATAAGGTGACTTTAAAATGAGGTCAAATTGAATTGTGGATTTACAGACATTTGTGCCTGACAGAGGAAGCTTTGTGTCTGAAATCAGTGTTTCCCAGCAGCTGTTGTCTGCTCAAGCTACAGACTTCATGTACTAACTTGTTCTGTGTTTGCACAATGCATGTCACAATCATGTGTCAATGCCAATCATTGCCTAAAAACGTCTCCTCTTAACCCTCTTATCTTCAGCCCAGTTAGATATATTCACCAAACTTTGTATTTGTTAGTGCCTTATTAGTTTTAACACTCACTCTGTGAGTTTTCTGAACCATCCATCCATTATCTTACCCACTTCATACCTCACAGGAGTCTGATGGAAGTTATTTCCATACACACACACACCTTTCACTCTCACTCTCACACCAAGGAGGAGTTTCAGACTCTCTCTCTCTCAGACTCTCTGGAAACGAGTGTTTCCATCACAGAAACAGCATTTCAACTTCAGTCTCCAACTGCTCCGAAACTTGTCTATTGGCAAAAAACCAAACCCTTCCACATGGCAGGAGAGACTTGCTCATTGAGTGCCAGTGGGCTCTCTCACAGCTCCCTTCACTAGAAATGCAGTAAAGTCATTATTTCATTCTTTTAGGGGGATGTACACTTAAAAAGAGCAATTTATGCATTTTTAGAGATGAGGTGTTGGCTGATTAGTAGCAGGCAGAGAGTTTTACATTGGATACAGTCTAAACAGTCTTTTTCTAGCCAACATACTGCCACTGCACATGGCGATATCGAGTTCAGCCGGTGTGTCAAGAAACTTAAAAACTGATTGAATAACGTGCATTTTTCTGCCTTTCGCAGGAGGCCAGAGATCAGATCCCTTGGAAGAGATCTTCTAGAAATGTTGCCTCAACACCTGAAGCAGATACGAGTCCTCATGTTGAACGACAAAGAGAATCTGGAGAGGACGCTGTTCAGGCTCGAACAAGGTACCACTTCTTTTAGACAACCCTAGGCGCTCCACTCCACTCGGTGGCTTTCATGCATTAGGTAGTGGGAGCTGTGCTGCCCCAGCTGACTCAGATATTGATGCGGTTTGCTCTTTAGCTGAACATTGTGTGCCAGACAGTGCTCAGTGCCTCCCTTTAAACGTGATCTTATTTTTCATTTTGGGTGGGGTATTTTAGCGTATTCTTTGGATAATCCTATTCCTTTTAGTGTAAAGTAAGATATGAAGTGAATACACATGGCCTCCGACAGATATGGATTTTAAGGCAACAGTGTAGATCCCTGTGCAGTGGGAATCCGTGGTGGTTTACATTTTATTTTTAGGCGATTTAAATCACACCTCAATACCTCCAGACACTGAAATGCAAGATTTGCAGTGTGGCCGCCTGCACCTCCCCATCCACCACACTCTAAATAACATAAACAGGACTCACATAGAACTAAATGGGATGCTCACAGTTGACTTTCCGACACTTGAAAGAACCACTTTTAACCAGAAAAAGAAGTTTTGCTGAAACCGCAACTAATTTAAAAGGACAATGTGTTGATATGGAACCGAATGGCTCATGGCTGTGTGGGTGTACCTACACGTGTGTGGGTGTGTGCTGGTTGAAAGAGGAGTGGACGCTTGTCTTGAAGGAAGACGTGTACCGTTTGACATTTACAGCACAGTGAACCTGAGAGGGATTTTGAGAGCTGGCTGTCAGACAGGTTTATATTTAGAAAAGCCTGCCGTGGTCGCATGTTCTGGAGAATCAGGAAGTCAGTCAATCAGGAAGTTATCCAAGTTATCTCTAGAGGGGCCGCACTGTACTGTACTTTTTGTTTATTTCAGTGATGCAATGCAGTCTATATATCTGTGTGTGTGTGTGTTTAAAGAAGGATACAAGCCCCAGATAGGGGCTAAACAGGCTGGGAATGGAGAGTAAACAAGATGTTGTTTTCATAGTGTGATTTCTATATAAACTCCACAGTCATGTGATTCTTGCATGTTGAACTTATTGGAAGAAACATAATGTACAGGAGCTGTCATTCAATGGATGGAAACGACTGTAACTTTCTTTCAAAACTTCACAGTCTTGCACACAGACAATAAGACACATATATAACAATGACTGCACAACTTCAACACGGTTTTGTGGTTAAGCAGAGCAACAGAAAATGGCTCCTGTGAAACTCTTTGACTGTCTGAGTCCATGTTTGGTCTATCACTGGTTCATTGCAGCCACGGCTTGGACTGCTTATTTGCTCAGGTTTTGCCTTGAAGCGTATCAAACAGCACGCAGTTTGTTTTTCCATTGTTCCACTCACTGCACTTCATCCAAGCGCGTGTTTTTCCTCAGGCTTCGAGCTGCAGTTCCGCCTGGGTCCGAGCCTGCAGGGCAAGGAGGTTTTGGTGTACACCAACTATCCGCCTGAAGGACAGAAGTTTGACAGGAAGAAGTTCCACGTTCTGTCCTGGAACTACCCGACGGGAAAGGAAGATGACTCTGACAAGTACTGCTCTCTGGACCTCCAGATAGCCGGCTCCTACCAGTATTACTTTGGACATGGGTAAGGCCCCCCTGGATGACAGTGGACTGCCTTTTAGACTTTAATATTGTGCAGTGTTATTACAGTTCTGTTGCCAGAGCTGAGGTGGTAGAAGCTACAAATTACGACGTGCCCATGTCTTTAGAAGACTGTGCGTAACAACCTAGATGTAGATATAACCATCTAAACTCAACATTTCATTACAACTAGGGCTGCAACAAATGATTTTTGTTAATCAGGAATAGTTGCAATAGTTGCAAAACATAGTTGCAGATGGTTTTATCAGTTGATTAATGGTCAATTAATCACTTAGTTGTTCAACAGATTCTGTTTTTTGTCAGAATCTGCAAACTGGAATTTCTGTGATATAGTCTTTGAGATATCAAGTGTTATTTTTAATGTGTGTTTTTAATTCTTATCTGAAAATGATATGTATATAAAATGTATCCTCATGGGCCTGCAGTAAGAGGTTAAAGGCTACCTCACAGCTTTAGTCAAAACAGTGCATTCTGTAGATGTCAGCTCTCATTTTCCCCACAGAGACACAGAGTACCTAGGAAAGGGATACATCGTTGTGGACCCAGTTCTGCGTGTTGGAAAAGACGACCACGTCCTCCCGCTCGACTGCATCACCATCCAGACCTACCTGTCCAAATGCCTGGGACACCTGGACGACTGGCCGGACAGACTGAGAGTGGCCAAGGAGTCAGGTGTGGCTCTCATGTCGTTCTGAGTGGGACTCCAGGACTCCCAGACTCATGATTTATTCAACAGTATCCTCTCAGCTGGGTCTGCACAGCTTTATGATGTTTTAAAGTGTCTGCTAATGTCTGCAACAACATCAATGAGTCAGTTTATGCTGAAATTAAGTCTTCTTAAATGTGAATGTTTTTCTGGTTTCTTAAGTCCTCTGTGACAGAAACTGTAATTCTGAATTATTGAATTTACTTAAATTTAAAGACTTTATCTTGGCTTTTGTCAAACAGATAACAATTTTCACAATTTTTGCATCCTTTTGTAAACATAAATCATGTTTTTCAACAAATCAAGTAATTGAGAAACTAATAAACAGCTTAGCGACAAAAATAATTGTTTATTGCAGCTCTATTGATCAGTGACACTGTTTTGTAGCCACAGGGATTTAGTGAATTAGCTGCAGACCTCAACATTGAGTAAAAGAACAGTATGTTCACAAGAACAATATGTGGACTGACTCAGTGTGCCACTTGTTCAGCACAGATGTGAGGGTACGTGTGTGTGCGTGCTCTGTACCAGAGACGGTGTGTGAAGTCTGTCCATCCATAATAACCGTTATGATCATGATTGTGCCCTGCTCTCTGCTCTCTGCTCTCTGACAGGATACAACATGATCCACCTCACACCTCTGCAGACCCTGGGAGAGTCCCGGTCCTGTTACTCCTTGGCCGACCAGCTGTCCTTCAACCCCGAGTTCAGCCCAGCCGGTCAGAGCTACGGCTGGGAACAAGTGGGGGCACTGGTGGAGAAGTTAAAGAGAGACTGGAACATGCTGTGCATCACAGATGTGGTGTATAATCACACCGGTGAGTACGCAAGATAGATCCCGAGTCGGCTTGAAGCCCAGCCGCAGTGGAGACCAGGAATCCAGTAAACTCACACAGTGTGTATTCAAGTGCTGCGGTTTACTATTAATGGAGGAGCAGTTTATAAGTCCACAGTTTATAATAGCGTCCTGAGGGACTCTATATAAACGGTGGACTTAACAAAGACACAGTCTGTAGTCATGCTGGCCCTGATTTCACTGATACATGTTTAAAGTTTCCACCCATATTTTATACAGTGGCATTGTTAAGTGAATACACGTCAATGTTTGCAGGTTGGAATAAGCTTCTGGTGGAAGCGCTCCTCCGCAGTGAGAAGACTGCAGGGGCAGTAGTCCACGGTCCTCTCCTCTGCCAGAGTTCACTCACCTCGTTCTATACTCACAGCGTGTTTACATGTCTCTATCGAGCCGCTCCCAAAACGAGGCCAGGGCAGCAAGGAGAGTAGGAGCAGGAGAATATGACTGAAACACAAAAACAAACATAGTGACAGATTTGATAGATTAGATACCCTGCGCCTTCCTTATTGTGCAATGACTACTCTGCACACTGTGTAGTTATGTTCTAATGCAGTTTCTATTCAGCCTGTTGAACTTATTAAATGTAATATTTCATACTTTTTTTTAAATTTAAAAGCCAATTGATGCCTAGAAACAATTTTGTTTTATGTGTTGAAGTTGTGTGGACATTCAAACCAGAAAAAACTCGAAGAATTTGATTCATACAAATACCATATCCCAAAAGTTTTTCCCAAGGCATGTATAAATTCTATATTGCCTGTGATGAAAACTCTGAAAGAGAGAGAGCGATCACCACTTGTTGTAGCACATTCCAGCTACACAATGAAAATCTCTGGATTAAATCTTCATCTCTATCCAGAAAACCATAACAACTCTAAAAAGTCCCAGTCTAAGCCCCAGTCAACAGTTGCTCTTGTATCAGATCAGTTTTGTGCACATGTGGGATCATCTGTAGGAGCACCTGAGCATAAGAACTCACAGAACCCACTTTCCGTCGCGACTAAATGATTGAAATCGCATCGGTGGATTAGGAAGAGAAGTGGAGCGAGTCTTCTCCACATTCACAGCAATGAATTATTAAAAGCCCCGAAAGAAAAGCACATTTAGGACTCCATCAGTGATGCAGCCTGGGAGAAAGTTAGAGACCTCTCTCTATGGCTCTCTCAGTGCCTCTCTCTCTCTCTCTCTCTCTCTCTCTCTCTCTCTCTCTCTCTCTCTCTCTCTCTCTCGGGGCCAGGTTGAAATCAACCATGCGGCATGTGCCGTGACGCAGTCCTAGTATCAAGTTAAGTTCAAGAAATTTGTTTGGTGCATTCTGCAAAACATCCGCTCGCAGATTTGTCTACGCTGCAGTCACCGCTTGAATAAGTCATGCGTCGCACACAACTCTGCTGTCTGCAAGATCACACACTCCATTCAACCTTGGAAGCTCAAAAAGAGTCTCAGTCTCTCTCACACACACACATGCACATGCAATGGAAAGTATGCAGTGTGTGTCTGTGTGTGTGTGTCTGTGTGTGTGTGAGCAGAATGTTAAACCAGCCTCACATTATTAAAGAGGCCGCTGGCATTGATCCACAAGGGACAACACAATGGAGAGGGGAAGGTGACAATAAATATAGTGCTGCACAGAGAAAGAGAGATAGAGAGAGAGATTGAGATGTATTTTTTGAAGAAAGTCGGATATGCAGGGGATATAACATTACCATTGTTGTGGGCTTTTTGGGAACAGCACAAATTTGAAAATGAGTTTCAAGAAGAAGGTAAAAAGGAGTTTGCAGCTCTGCTCTGCACAGCTCAAACTGCTCAAAGTTGCCGTTGTGTCCTCCTCGTCACCTTGTGCTTTCGGTCCCAGTGAAAGGTCAGTAAAGGGCGGTAAAATGAGCCCGATTCAAAGGTTAAAGACCAACAGAGTGGTTGCTTTACTGTCTGGGTTAGTCTATCATTAGACCTCTGCGCGGCAATGCAAAGAAGTTGACGTTTATTTGGCAGTATTTTCTCTTCATCTGCTAGAGAGAATATGCTGTGATGACATACCGTTACATATATATACGTAACCTTACATCAACCTCCAATTTGTTGCCAACAGCTGTGGATATAATCAAACAGCAACCATGACGCCATAGACTACGGTCTATGATCAAAAGATCAAAGTGGTGGCGTGTGGGCCAAGGATTTCTACCTGGGCTCTTTACCCAAACTCTTTGTGTTGTGTTTTTTGCAGCTGCCAACAGTGGGTGGATCAAAGAACATCCCGAGTGCGGTTACAACCTAGTGAACTCGCCCCACCTGAGGCCAGCCTGGGTCCTGGATCGAGCCATCTTCCATTTAACCACCAGGGTGGCAGAGGGACGCTACAAGGCCAAAGGACTGCCTCCCAACATCACCAACGAGAGCCATCTGAATGTGAGGAGAGGGCTGTTCAGATGGACAGTCAACCAGTGGAGTAAATGAAATGTTGTGTTGAGACCAAGGGTTAAAATAAGAGACATTTGTAATGTTTTGTCCTTGTTAGAACATAGAAACAAACTAACCACATTTCTGTTTTGGTTTGTTACTTGCAAATGGTTTGTTTGCTTTAGTAAATACAGACAAATCAGACTGTGGACATTCTACATGCACAAATGTTTTCAAAGTGCCCTCAGTCTGAATGATCATGTCACCTTTCATCCAACTTCTACATCATACTCAAAGCTCCAGCCACACAGATACCATAAAGATGTAGTAGCCACTGCTCCACAAAGAGATTGTTTCAGTTGTCAGCTCGGATTTCACAATAACTTCAAAGTTGACGTCACACCTTCTTTTGCACATGCATAGTCAGTGCAGGGTCATAGACTGTTGGACAAGCATGCAAAAAAATTTGGATCTTAGTCAAAAAGAAGAAAGAAAAAAAGGAATTAAACCTAAGTAGACTTAGAGGTAGTGTCCTGTCTCGGTAGCTTTGCTGAAGCCCTATGATGTTCTCCCACACTTGCCCGCTGGGCTTGAGAAGGCCGACTTGAAACTCGTTCTCACCTGTTCTATCGCTTTCTTTCCTCTTTTTTTGTTCGCTGCCACGTGTGTCCCAGGCCATCCGCACTGTGCTGTGGGAGGACGTCTACCCTGAGATCAAACTGTGGGAGTTCTTCCAGGTCAAAGTGGAGAGCGCTGTGGAGAAGTTCAGAAACCTGTTACAAAGTGGTGCGTGAGCTGTACAGTTCTCACCATTATTACAAATAATTTACTGTGTACTGCCACTAGGCTGATATACTACAAACACGGAGCACAGTTCACCTGCTTTCAGCAATAGCTGATATAACATGAGTGAAAGATGGGCCTGAAGTGTAAAAATACCTCCTCTGTAAATTCCTGTCACGATTGAAATAGAAACAGACAAACATGAGACTGATAAATGGAAAGCATGTCTTGTTTACTCAGCAAACTAAAACTTTCAGTGGTACGAGGTGCCTGACATCCTACACATCAGATACCGTAGAAGGGCTCTAGTGTGTGAATATCCTTTCTGGGTTTTTTTTTTTTGTCAGGCACCAAGCCCGACCGTACTAAGACCGGAGGAAAGAAAGGCCTGAAGGTCATCGAGGACCCGGAGTACCGTCGCTATGGCAGCACGTTGGACATGGACTCTGCTCTGGAGACGTTCGTCCCTCACAGGTCAGACTCTGACGTTCTTTCATAACTTGCTGTTTCCTCATTTGTCAACCACTCAAATCTCTTTTTTTTACTTTGATGAGACATGAAAGTGTGACATTGCATTAACATCGCTTTTGAAAAGTTTCTCAGATTCCCGCTTGTTAGATCCTCTTAATTTCAAGCTTTGCTTCCAACTCACTTTCTGAAAAAGGAAAAGGCAGCTGTATGTTATGTTATTAAGAATTTATTGGCTGCACAAATGCAGTCATGTGCAATTTCTCAACCAGTGAGTCTGTGGATTTAGGACATTGACAGTGGGACAGTGTGTGTGCGCAGCATGCAGAATCTCACTCTCCATGTTCCCTTCCTCTAGCTTCTCCCCACAGCACATCGAGGAGTGCTGTGGCTGGCTGAGGCAGAAGCTGGACGACCTGAACAGAGAACAGTACCACATTGTCAACCAGCACCAAGAGCAGGTGGGCCAAAGTGTGACGTAGCAGGAGGCAGCTTTCTGACGAGCCAATGACAAAATTCATTCATGCATCATGTCATATCTCATATCTGGCAGCGGAGCAGAACTTGAACAGATCCTGTTCCTCTTTTCTCCTCCAGGCTGCCAACTGCGTTGTGGGGAATGTAGCATATGAGCGTCTGGCGGACCACGGCCCCAAACTTGGTCCAGTGACCAGGAAAGACCCTCTGGTTACCAGGTCAGGACTGACAGATGGAGGCAGGACCTCTCCATTCAATTCAGCTCAGTTCATTTCAAGTGTCAATGTATGTAGATTATATAAAGTCTTAATGCACAGAGACTTGATAGGTCCATGATCCTCTCAGAAACAGCTGGCAAAGTATTAGTATTATTAGTCAGTTTCACAATGAAATGATTATCAATTATGCTCAGTCGCTTTTTTGAATGTAAGGTAGATAAAACAGAAACTTGTCAAGCCCAGATCTGTGCATTAAGGCCTTGACAGAGACTGTGAGGTGTCTGTTAATGGCTGAAGTGGTTACAGGATCTTATGTTTTTTCCTCTGGCTCGTCGCAGGTATTTCACCTTCCCATTCCAGGACATGACTCTGGCACAGGAGATGCAGCTGCTCGACCAACCGGACAAGATGTGTCACTTCCTGGCTCACAACGGTTGGGTGATGGGCGACGATCCGCTGCGCAACTTTGCCGAGCCGGGTACGTGCTGTCAAAACTTTCACATGACGGTCCAGCTCCAAAAGAATGAGGAAAGAAATGATTCCAAGACAGACTGGAGTAAATCTGTTCACCAGGGTCTGAATATCTGGACCACAGAAACTGTGACTCCCTGCATTAGTAAGGGTCTGTGTCCGTCCCACCTGCAGGCTCCAACGTGTACATCCGTCGGGAGCTGATCTGCTGGGGCGACAGCGTGAAGCTGCGCTACGGCAAAGGGCCCGAGGACTGTCCCTACCTGTGGGCCCACATGAAGAAATACACCGAGATCACAGCCAAGTACTTCCATGGCGTCCGCCTGGACAACTGCCACTCCACGCCTCTGCACGTTGCTGAGGTACTGCCATGTATACACATATACACATGCTGCTGTGTGCACACTCTAAAGGTACCAGATATTTGCAGTTAATGTTGCTTCAGTTGTCAGTATTTTCATAAAATGTCTTCTTTAGTTGTGTAATATAAGCAAATAGTGGATTATATGACTGATTGTAAAAGGTGACATTGCAGCTTTAGTACCTTTGGGGCAGGGTGAGCATTATTCATAGTATCAGAAACTGTTAAATTGGCCGTGATTATGGCCGTGATAGTAGCTGAGCCAGCTACTATCCCAACAAAGATGGATGGTACTAAAAAGGCTTGGGCAAAACTCACCACTTTGTGAAACCCGATTTGTATAAAGGATGTTACCACATGGGCACTTTGTGACACAGCTGTCCGCAACTGTTCACTCACAGCTGGTTACATTATTTTTTTTAATCTATGTTTAAAATGAGAACCAGGCTTGTAACACATATGTACCATTAAGATACATCTTCAGCTCTTTATGATCAACTCCAGGATCCAACTCCAGGGTTTTAAAGTGATGCTACTTTCTCTGCCCATATGATGCAAGGATAGATGTTCTGCATCATCCTACAGAGTTGCCACACCAAACAGTGGTGAAATATTATTTAGTTGGGAAACTTCACCCAACCTAGAAAACTAGTCTGAATCTCAGGACTCAGGGATATGAATATGATTATGTATTTAAAGAACATCCAACCTGAATGTACATTTTCACCAAAAGCCATGAGCGAACAAACTAAGGCCAGTTCAGTATCTATATCCTGTCTACTATTATTATTAAACATCATCAATGTAGTGTATCATGTAGGACCAGTAGAAGAGATAATTGTCAAACCGAGATGTGTTTTAACTGAACATCTGGTCTAACTGCTGTGTTATCTGCCCCAGGCCATGTTAGACGCAGCGCGCTCGGTCAGACACAATCTGTACGTGATAGCCGAGCTCTTTACAGGCAGCGAGCTCCTCGACAACGTGTTTGTCAACCGGCTGGGGATCAGCAGCCTCATCCGAGGTACAGCTGGCCACGCATGGACTAACTCTCTCTTTTTCTCTCCTTTTGTTTTGTTTTTTTCTTCATTATTATTTATTATTTGCTGCACTGCTCCCTCATCCTTCTTCCCTCATACCTCAACCTCCTTCCTCCTTCCTCGTCCGGGTGCATGGTGTGGTCACTCTGAGGCCTGCTCTTCCTTCCTGGCTGCACATTAACTCTCCTCCTCCTTCTACTTCCATTCCTCCTTTTCTGTCTCTTTCCGGCCCTTCTTCACTCTCTCTCTCTCTCTCTCTCTCTCTCTCTCTCTCTCTCTCTCTTCTCTCTCTCTCTCTCTCTCTCTCTCTCTCTCTCTCTCTCTCTCTCTCTCTCTGTCCTCTTGCCTGCCCTGCCTTCTGGTTTTGTTTTCCCTGCTCTGCTCGATCAGTTCATGCTGGGTGTGGCCAGAACGGTTTGCCCTAACCTGTATGTGATGGCTGAGCTGTTCACCGGCAGCGAGGAGCTGGATAACATCTTCGTAACCAGGCTAGGGATCACATCCCTCATACGAGGTACGGTCCTTGACACAGTCCATTTGTACACATGGTGGATTCACTTATACCAACAAAAATGATTTTTCTGTTGCTGGGCATAGAAAGGCTGCCACAAATGACATTTTGTAGTATATTATTAAGTTTTGAAAAAGTTTGAAAGTGGTAAAAACACAGTTGAACTGTGTTCTGTAAAGGCCAAGATGAAGTACTCTAACACCTTGTTTGGTTCATACCTTAAATATTGTCTTGCATTTATTTTATCACTAAATCAAAAAGTTGTTTGCTCAATAAAATGGTGAAAAATGGGAAAAGTGTTGATCCTCAAAGATATTCAGTTCTCCGTCTTAGAGGAAACCAGAAAACAATCAAATTTGAGAAGCTGAGAATCAGAGAATTTGCCTACAGACAGAGATTGACAGGTGTGTCTGATCTCCCTGAGGTTGGATAAATACAATATTAACTTGAAAGTCAAACAATATAAACAAGAATTTGTAAATCTATGGCCTCAAAGTCTGTATTTGGAGCCCAACAGCACGTGGATGTCTCTGCAGAGTCGTCTCGCGCCTCTAGTAAATATAGTGTCTGCAGCTGAGCTTGTGTGTGGTTGAGTGGCATGTTTGAAGTCGCCCACTGTGCTGCACGTTTCCTCCCACCGCCACCCTGGACCCCCCCCAACCTCCTCCCTCTAACCCTGTGCACAGAGGCCATGTCGGCCGGAGACAGCCACGAGGAGGGCCGGCTGGTCTACCGCTACGGAGGAGAGCCGGTGGGGGCGTTCGTTCAGCCCAGCCTCCGCCCGCTCATGCCCTCCATCGCCCACGCCATGTTCCTGGACGTCACGCATGACAACGAGTGCCCCATACAGGTCAGTGGGAGGCAGAGCCGTCACAGGGATCCACATTTACTGCCCAAGTAGAGGTAGAAGCTAAACTGGACTGAAGAACTGAAGCCAAAAGTTAATAGTGTACTGGCTTCTAAGCTACTTAAAATGTAAAAATAAAAGTAATGAAAGGAAAAATATGCCATTCAGGACCAAAGCTTAGGCTGTAGTTTTTATATATATAGCCACATATGTGTACTACTGACCATAATGCGTTTCATGGAGCATTTGAAATGGTGTAAAACTTCGTCCCTCAGAAGCATGTCATCAATAGCCTTTATTGATAGATGATTAATCAAAAAGCAAAAAACAAGTTAGAAACGAGTATAAACAAACGCATGCATCTACTTTACTTCTACTCCTTACATTTATAAATGGAAGGAGTCGAAGTAAAAACTAGGTTAAAAAATAGTAGTTACTCCAGTAAAGTATAGATAACCAAAGTAAGGTAGCAAAGGATTTGCACTTGACACCTCTGGTCTCGGGTCTCTTGTAATTAGCTTCTGATGCTGTCTGTGTTTTGACTCCTGGAGTGAGCGTGACTTGATGTGACACGATGCTCGTGAGCGGAGACGGTCTGACACCCAGTCTGTCCTGCCTATCTGTATGTCTGCCTGTCGACTATCTGTCTGTCTGTCTGACTATCTGCCTGTCTGCCTGCCTGTCTGACTATCTGTCTGTCTGTCTGTCTGCCTGTTTGTCTCTCTGTCTGTCTGTCCTGCCTATCTGTCTGTCTGTCTGTCTGTCTGTCTGTCTGTCTGCAGCTGCGCTCGGCTCTGGACTCCCTGCCCAGCTCTGCCATCGTCTCCATGGCCTGCTGCGCCACCGGCTCCACCAGGGGATACGACGAGCAAGTGCCACACCAGGTCATCTGGACACACACACACACACACACACACACACACACACACACACACACACACACACGCACCCACAGTCTTCCTTTCCATTTAATTTCACCTATTCAGTATTATTCATGACTCTGACTAGAACTGCAACAAGTACAATAAGCAGTTAATTGACAATTATTTTAATAATGTATTAGTATGTAATATTAGTCTACGAAGGCATTTTTTTAACCATTTTTATTGTTTTTGCATTAGTTTTTACACCAAACATGTAATCAAGAAAGTAATCCACAGATTGACTACAAAAATAATAATTCATTGCAGCTTTAATTCACACACAAGCATTTTTCTCTAGCTGGGTTTGTAGCTCTAGGTACCTATTTGGTTTCTTGCAGGTGCTCAAATGCTATCACAATAGACTGTAATATTTGTGTGTGTGTGTGTGTGTGTGTGTGTGTGTAGATCTCAGTCGTGAAGGAGGAGCGCTTTTACCCTAAGTGGAATCCCTCAGCCTCCCCCTCCTCTGCCGGCGAGGTCGGACCTCAGACTGGAATCATAGCTGGTAAACGGGCCCTCAACAAGCTGCACCAGGAGCTGGCTGCCCAGGGCTTCATGCAGGTGTGTGTCTGTCTATGTGTGTGTGTGTGTGTCACAAATCAGCAAGCAGCTCGACTCATCCTCCTCCATCGTCCTTCTGCCCAGGTGTACGTGGACCAGGTGGATGCAGATATCGTGGCGGTGACTCGTCACTGTCCCAGCACACACCAGTCCGTGGTGTCGGTGTGCAGGACGGCCTTCAAGGACCCCAAGACACACCACTACGACAACAACGTCCCGCCCATGTTCATACCCGGTACGAGGACACAGACCCGGCCCCAGGCGCTCCCCAACGAAGCGTCCTGATTCTGAGGGTCTTCCTCTTTGTCTGTCTCTCTCTCTGAAGGGAAGATAGAGGAGGTGGTTCTGGAGGCGAGGACCGTGGAAAGGCACGCCGGGAGCTACAAGAAGGATGGCAACTACATCAACGGCATGCCAGAGAACACCGTGGAAATAAAAGAGCACATTTCTGTAAATGTTTCTGATCTCCCTGCTTGTAAAGTGGACCTTGAAGAAATTTCTGTCTCATTTAACGAAAAAACATTGAACATACCAAATTGAAACTGCCACCCGACAGTGGTCCTCCCTGTCCTTTTCACACTTATAAACAGTTGTATATTTTAATATTATATTAAAACAGTCGTATTTTTACACTTTATACAGCCTATTTTCATATTGTGAAAATTATAAGATCCGAAAGCCCTTCTGGAACAAATTAATCTCGTATTTCGAGGTTCCACTGGATTTTATATAGAAATAAGTGACTTAACTGTAACCAGGTGTTACTGTTACATACAGTTGCAGGAGAGCACGGTGGTGAAGCAGGCCGGGGTGACGACCAAAGGTCCCTCTGAGTTTGTGCAGGAGATCACGTTCCAGAAGCTGACTCCAGGCAGCGTCATCGCCTTCAGGTGACTGATTGAATGAAGGAAGGAAAAGCTGTTCATTAAAGATGAATGTATTAGCAGTGGCACCGGTCACAGTCAGAGGCCCCTTTTAAGGCGAAAGGTAGTGATATATTTATGTTACTGTTTTCTCTCACCTCGCAGGGTCAGTCTGGACCCCAAGGCCCAGAAGCTGGTGGGGGTGCTGAGGTATTTCCTGTCCCAGTTCAGCCCCAAATACAGGAGAGGCAGCATCGCAGAGGAGAACCCGCCGGAGGCTCTGCAGAAGCCGCTGGCTCAGTGAGTGGAGCCTTTTCAATAAACCTGAAGTCCCTGTTGTCGGTTTACTCTCTGCGCCTGCATCCTCTACGCTTTCTTCGCTCATGACCAGTGAGTTGATGTGCGTGTGCGTGTGCGTGTGCGTGTGCGTGTGCGTGTCCGTGTGTGTGTGTGTGTGTGTGTGTGTGTGTGTGTGTGTGTGTGTGTGTGTGTGAGTCAGGCTGATGTCGAAGCTGACTCTTGCAGACCTGAACATCTTGCTGTTCCGCTGCGACTCAGAGGAGCAGGAAGACGGTGGAGGCTGTTACGGTATCCCCGGCTGGGAGACGCTCAAATACGCTGGACTACAGGGTAGTTATACTACATCCATCCAACCATTCAATAGTTACCTGCTTTATACTAGAGCTGCCACCACTTGCTGGTTAATTTAAGCACTTAAAGAGTGAGTGTTGAAAATGAAGTAAAGATTCTCTGATCTCAGCTAAATGTGGGCTTTTATCTGGTTTCTTTAGTCCTGCATGACAGGCATGAAACAGGCATGAACAACCTTCCATGTTTTTGCATCACGTTTTCACTTGTCGTCAATTTATCCATTAATTGATGAAGTAAGACACATCAAGGTTCTCGATGTAACAATCGCATGTAGCAGCCCTCATTATAGCCACTCGTTTATAGCCATTCTCCGTGCTGCTGAGGAAACTAGAAAGCCATCGAAGGCCAGAGAAGTCGCTAAAGCTTTGATGAATTGAACACATCAGTAACCTGAGACTGTAAAACAGTGAAGTATGTGAGTGGTGTGACTGTAGCTGTGGTTCTGTGTGTGTGTGTGTGTGTGCAGGTCTGATGTCCGTGCTGGCTGACATCCGGCCCAACAATGACCTGGGCCATCCTCTGTGTGACAACCTCAGACAGGGCGACTGGCTCATAGACTTTGTCTCCAACCGACTCATCAACAAAGAGGGGCCGCTGGCACAGGTGAGGCTTTTTAGGGTCAACCGTCTCCTCATCTCCTCTCGGTTTCTGTTTTTCTGAGATGACAGATGATCCCAACATTTTTTTGAGCATCATGTATGTAAACTCAACTCAATTCAACTTTATTTGTTTTAAGTTCATAACAGCCATTATCTCAGGGATCTTTACAAAAAGAGCAGCAATATGTGTAGTAAAAAACCCCTGTCCTTAGACCCTTGCAAAGGCTGAGGAACGCCTCCCAAGATGAAAAGTATGCACAGACGTTGAGCTGATCCTGGAGCAGATGGCCATCCTCATTTCACTGAATCTCTGTTCTGTGCTGCTCTGCAGGTTGGCCAGTGGCTGGCAGCCATGTTCAACTACCTGAAACACATCCCGCGCTACCTCGTCCCCTGCTACTTCGACGCCATCCTGGTGTCCACCTACACCACAGCTCTGGACGCCTCCTTCAAGCTCATGTCCAGGTAGGACCCACACACACACACACAGTCTAACAACATTACCAACTACAGATTTAAAAGATCCTGTTATCCTGTCTTGTGTATTTGCATGAACAGCTTTGTCCAAAACGGCTCCACCTTCGTGCACCATCTGGCCCTGGGCTCCATTCAGATGTGCGGTGTGGGACGCGTCCCTGCCCTGCCGCCGATCTCTGCCAAAATCGATGGCGTCCCCTACCGCATCAACGCCGTCACGGGCCAGAAGGAACAGTGCTGCGTCTCTCTGGCTGCAGGTACAGTAGCAGAGCACCAAACCCTCAGACTGGTTAGAGGGGACCTGGAATGACTGAATGGAGTATTCATCATAGCAGCTATGGAGCAGTAGTTTGACCAGAAATGCCTCATATGCTACTACTACTTGCATTCCTTGCTAAACAACTGATTTTAGTAACTTTCTTTCCTGAATAAAGTGCATTCACATCCAGCCTTAAATGTTATCACAATCAGGGGAGGAATCACATACTGCGGAAGAACCAGGAGCACATACACTGAGATTTGACCGGAAGTTTCCTTTCCAAATGCAGCATTTACACCATATTTTACGTTGCGTTCTGTCTCTACTTTGTTCGGACTCATCAAAGCTTTTCTTTTTTCCATCACAACTTCCTGTATGAATTGATGATATTTGTGATCTGTGGATGATCTGTAACACACAACTTCTCACCGGCCGACTCATGTACAGGTCTCCCTCATTTCTCCTCTGGGATTTTCCGCTGCTGGGGCAGAGACACGTTCATCGCTCTCAGAGGTCTGATGCTGCTCACCGGGAGGCACATTGAGGCTCGGTGCGTGAGTGAATGTGTTTTTGAGCGTGTGTGTGTGTGTGTGTGGCCATCAGGCGTGTGACGGCAGCTTCTCTGGTGCTCTCCACAGCAACATCATCCTGGCCTTTGCGGGGACTCTGCGTCACGGCTTGATCCCCAACCTGCTGGGGGAGGGTCGCTGTGCCAGGTTCAACTGCCGGGACGCCGTGTGGTGGTGGCTGCAGTGCATCCAGGTAGGGCACCACTTATACAGAAAGCCTCAGATTCAAGCAATATACAGGATTGTTGCAACTATTTACACAACCCGTCTGTTACTTACTCAGTTTAGCATTCATGGTTTTCTACGGAAGCGTATTGTTGCCACACAGAGAAAAGTGTCTCAGTATCACATAACTATGTGAAAAGTTTATTGTTCGAACGATATCTTTTCCACGTCATAGCGTGATAATGTCACGCTAACAAGGATGCCAAAGATGGCATCTTAGCTAAATGTGTCCTCTGGCTACAAACCGGTTTTAAAGCACCAACAGTTTGTGGATTGTGGAGTGGACAGATCAATGTGGAGTGCATTGATCTGTGGCTGCTGAAAGCTTTTGACTTTTCTAGCCTAATTCAATATTTAGACAGTTAGGTATTTGTTTCGCTACAGTTGGACTCACATCCATATTGCCAAGTGGCCACATGTCCTCTGAGTTAATTTATGATCTATTTATCTCCGTCTTGTCCAGGACTACGTTAATCACGTTCCTCAGGGACAGGAAATCCTCCGCTGCCCCGTCACACGCATGTACCCCACCGATGACTCCGAGCCCCGCAAACCTGGAGAGGTGGTACGTTCTACACACACACACACACACACAAGGAAAGAAAACCAGATCGGTTGTAGAGTTTGATATAAGCTCTTAACCTTGAGATATTTGGAAATGTTGCTACCAAGATAGAAAATGTGAATAAATGTGTACACTTTGACTGTCTGACTAAGTTTGAGAAATCCTGCTATACATTGTGTGTATCTGTATTTGTGGTGTGTGTGTGTGTGTGTGTGTGTGTGTATAGGAGCAGCCTCTGTACGATGTGATCCAGGAGGCTCTGCAGCGTCACCTGCAGGGGATTTCCTTCAGAGAGAGAAACGCTGGACCCAAGATAGACATGCACATGAAAGATGAAGGTGTGTGTGTGTGTGTGTGTGTGTGTTAGCATCTCAAAGATGATATGTAGTTAATGTCAGAATGTTGTCCTGAGCTCTCAGCTTCCTTCCAGGTTTCAACGTGATGGCCAAAGTGGACCCGACAACGGGCTTTGTGAGCGGAGGGAACCGCTTCAACTGCGGCACGTGGATGGACAAAATGGGGGAAAGCGACAGAGCGAGGAACAAAGGCATGCCCGCTACTCCAAGGTGACACACACGCATTCCCAGAGAGTCAATACAGAACATTGTAGAAATTATGTACAAAGCGCACGAGTGGAATAGGTGAAACATTGTCGGAGGGAGAAACCCGTAACAAAATCATTTTCTCTCTGTGTCTCCAGAGACGGAGCGGCTGTGGAGATCGTCGGCCTCAGCAAGTCAGTGGTCCGCTGGGTGGTGGAGCTCCACGCCAAAAAGCTGTTCCCATATGATGGAGTTAAAGTGCACAAAGACGGTATTACACACACACACAGCCAAAGGTGTTCCCCACTCTGACGGACTGGGAGCAGCTCTGTGATGAACTGTTGCTTGTGTCACCGTGTCCCAGGCAAAGAGGTGTTCATCTCCTACTCCCAGTGGAACCAGCAGCTCCAGCAGTCCTTCGAAGCCTGTTTCTGGGTGTCTGGCGACCCCAAAGACCCCAACGAGAAACGTCCCGACCTGGTGCACAAGAGCAACATCTACAAGGACAGCTACGGCGCCTCCAGCCCCTGGTGTGACTACCAGCTGAGGCCCAACTTCACCATTGCCATGGTGGTGGTAAGCGACAGATGTGCAGCTGCCTGCAGTGACGACTGTTATAGTAAGAGCTGCGACTGGCTGCTTCAACCATGTGTCTGTGTCTCAAGGCCCCAGAGCTGTTCACAGTGGAGAGAGCTTGGAAGGCTCTGCAGGTGGCTGAGAAGAAACTACTGGGACCACTGGGAATGAAGACACTGGACCCTGAGTAAGACACCGTTATACAGGGAAATACTTTATTCACCAGTTGAGCACAAGCTGCCTTTAAAATGGTTACAGTTTTGCTTGACTTTACCTCCGTCACTTTACGTCCTCCGGTCTCCATGGAGACGATAGCTTATCTTAGCACTGAAAGACAAGAGCAATTATCACTGTCTGTATTAATTGATCACAAAAGCAATCATCTGTTGCAGCTTTAGTTAACACTCAGTGCAAAGCCCTATTTGAGCCGTATAGTTTTGAAATTTGCTGTTATATGTACAGTATGAATGAAGATGTTACCCCACCAGAAATGTTACAGTTTGATGCCCTGACATCACATCTGTGTCGTCCCCAGTGACATGGTATACTGTGGCGTCTACGACAACGCTCTGGACAACGACAACTACAACCTGGCTAAAGGCTTCAACTACCACCAAGGCCCGGTCAGCATCACACAGCAGAGGAGTTAGCGTAAATCACACAGTCCTCTCAGGATCTCACAGGATTTCCTCTGTGACCGTGTATCGATCAAATGCTGCAGCAGAGTTCACTGGCCGAGTGTCTGTTTTGATATCCTCACTGGTTTTACTGCACGTAGCTAACTCCCAGTGGGTTTCTGTGTGTGTCTGTGTGTGAGCAGGAGTGGCTGTGGCCCGTCGGCTACTTCCTGAGAGCTAAACTCTACTTTGCCAAGAAGCTGGGAGCAGAAACGTACAGCCAAACAGTCACGATGGTGAAAAACGTCTTGTCCCGGCATTTCACCCACCTGGAGAGGTAGGACTGACTGGCCTGCTGTTTGTGCTTCTTCTTCCTCCTGTACTGCGCTTTACATGTCAACACCAGGGCAGATGATACATTAGCTAGGAAGGACCAACATGCATTCTAACATCTAGTGGTGACTTCACTGCAACCCTGATAAAGCACAAATAACAGCAGGAAGTACTAAACATATTGCATCACTGCCTGATACTTTCAACTGCTACCAACAACATATTTAGAACATCCAGGGAAGTTGATGGTGAAGTAAAATTGTGGACTTTTTTCATGTTTTAGCATTAAATTTGTGTTTTAAACCTCAAAACTAATCACAAATAAAAAGTTTTCAAATGTTGTCATTGGATAGGAAAGTAGATGATGCTTGTCATAGATAGATAGATAGATAGATAGATAGATAGATAGATAGATAGATAGATAGATAGATAGAGCCTCTGAGCCTCTTCTCTTCTCCCCAGGTCTCCGTGGAAGGGTCTTCCAGAGCTGACCAACGACAATGGCCAGTACTGCCCGTTCAGCTGCGAGACGCAGGCCTGGTCTGTGGCCACGGTGCTGGAGGTGCTCTTCGACCTCTAAGGCGAGCGGGCCTCGACCCCGGGAGACGCACAGAGAGCGGAGAGGCCGCCGAGTCTTCCACCCCGCCCAGCCACCACCCCCCACGTCTGTGCCAGACAATCCCACTGAAAGCTTCAGATCGCATATCTAGCTGTCCAGCCCGGCGCCCTCTGTGGCGCTCTCTGACCCTCACTCTGTGAAAACCACCAGCTGTCCCTGTGGACCTCGTCCTTCACTTCCTGTCATCACTTCCTGGGGCCTGTTGCTGTTGCTGCGGTCTCGTCCTATCAGATTGACTGTGCTGACGACTTCACAGCTCAAACTCAGTCGGTTTCTGAGGAGTTCACATCCCATCACAGCATAAATTATTCGAGCAGATGGGCTGTTTTTTGTTTTTTCCCTGAGGCATAAATGCCACATAGTTCCATCTTGAGCCATTTATTAAAACCAGCAGCTACTCCTGGGCTGTTTGTGCTGCCAGTGTTTCTCAAACACACCAAATGTTTGTTACAACCATGTCAGTATAGTTTCAGCAATGTAAAATGTGTTTTGGCAAAGTTTTAAAGGCACCTAACAGTGAATTCAAGCAATGCGAGCAACTTTAAAGATGCTCTCTTGATCGCTCTGTTATTGAGTTCCTCATTTTAGGGAGTCATTGAAGGAAGATTTTTATTTTCAGGTGATTTTATGCTGATATAGACAAAAAAATAAATGTATTCATAATAATCTCTGCCCAACACATCTGACAAAGTGGTCCTATAAATAAATAACATAGCATAAATATACACAATAACATAAATATATATTTTAATTTTAGGATCTCTGTTCATCAGTAGAGTAAATGAAAACAGAAGTGATGTTTTTAACATACATTAGCATTTGATAAACAGTGCTGCCAGTGTTTTGAATGGTTTTTCCATTCATCGTCCCAGCCAGCGGTCTCACAACAGAGAGCCGCAGAGCAGAGACTTTTTACAACCTGAGTGGGTGCTTTTATTTTAATACTGATATCATATAACCTGCCACTGTGTGCAATTACACTCTTTTTCCCTACCTCTCCAGCAGCCTGTGAGAACAAGTGACCTGAGCACCTTGTGTCAACGTGAGGTGTCTGACTCTGTGCCGTAGCACCTGTGACGTGCAGTACCTCGCACTTGCTGTTAACCTGCAACTGTTCCACACTCCTCTGTAGCACCGCAGCCTCCACCCGAAAGCCTTTTTACAAAAGCCCCCCCCCCTCCCCACAGGCCTTACGAGCATAGTGAAATATTTCTGCGTTCTATGCATGGATGCTGTTTTGGTGTTTCTTGAAGAGAATTTTCCTGTTAGTGTAACAGCACGCTTTAGATCTCTGCAGATGCCTTCCCATGTCTTCTACCTGCAGTGGCACCAACACTTCAGTGTCCTCCTCTCGTGGGGAGGAACGGGAAAACAACACCAGAGGTGCAATAGAACAGATTGTAGCTCCCGTGGAAGGCGTTTTCAGAGGTTGAACTCGGCTGTCTCTGGTGTTAAATGTTCTGTGTTTAACATGCGCTTTTCGAACTCCTCCTGACTGAAACGGTCTCACTCTGTCCTAGTGAAGCTGAGATACTGAAAACTTCAAATTAACAGCCTCAAACAAAGGGAGTGTAGTACTTGAAAATGTTTAACTACTCACGATGACACGCCGGTATTATTTGGTGTAGCATTTTGGTTATTGGACTGTTGCCAGTGACGAGCTGTCGTGTTAGATTTCACTTTCATCTGCGTCTCTGTGCCGTTGTTGCTCACTGTGAATGTATGTGCGTGTAGTGTCGCAGCTGCTGTAGGATGAATAAACTGTTCTATGACTCGGACGGTGCCTCCTCTTCTTTCAATATGGGAGTGTGAAGGGGGGGGGGCAAGGGGGCATTAGAAAGACAGATTAGAGTGGCTGCTGACGATGCAGTACCTAAATGTGCCACAAGATGACAAAGAAGTACCTCCAATACCTCAAAATCCATTTAATCAATTGCCTCAATAGAGTGGATATATCGTCATTCTCAAGTGAAAGGCAGCCAAAATGTAAAATGCAGACAGGATAATCATTGTAATCCTTGTCACATTGTTACCACTGCAACTAAGGGTGCTCCACAGAAAAACAAATATTTAGACTTTAGAGACTGAATTTTATTGACCGCTTTGGGATGACTCCCTCCAGGACATTTACATTTCCAGCAGCATATAAAAGAGAGTAACGATAAATATTGGTATTAATAAGATGCTGTAAATAAACAGTAAAATATAATAAACAGTAGATAAAAAGTATGATAATAAACAGTAAAATATAATAGTAAAAATCTTAATAAATTAACAGTAAATGAGCAGTAAGCTCTAAAATTAAATGAATTGCACTGTGGTGATGGTTATCACTGGGGAGTGTTCAGGTCACTATATTGCATACATAACAACCACTGATTTCACTGGTTTTGTGTTAATTTAAAAAATAAGAAAAAAGGAAGAAAAAGAAGAAAAGTTGGAACACACAAGCATGTTTGGGTGTGTGAGCTTTTCACGTACCTCGATGATGACTTTGGCAACATCCAGTTACCAAATAAAGGTCAATAAGCAAACCATGTAGGCCACCAGAATGGGCTTCCATGAGTCAAAGGGACACCTGATGTGAATATGTATATTTCATATTGTGATGTACTTTTTTGTGATTCTAATAAGATACTTATATTATCTTAGTTCAGCTCATTCCTCCCACTTTCCATCTTTCAAAAACAAAAAACTAATCACAAACAGTAGTACAAGAACATTGCACTTGCTTATGGCCATTTAGCTTTTAATATATGTCACTGTTTTTATTGTACACTTTGTTTTCTGGTGTCATAGGGTGTCGAGTTGTTTCACTTTCACACTGTCACTTCTTCACAACTTTCACAACTCTCTGTTTATGGTGCCCCCTTGGCCAGGTTGTCATCGTAACAGAGAATTAATTCTCATTTTACCTACCTACATAAATAAAGGAAACATTCCCCATCAGTCCATTTCTAAGTCAGTGCAAAGAGGATGAGTGTGTGTGTGTATGAGCACGAGTATCAGCTGGTGGCAGACAGAGTCAGCAGACTGATGACCAGCAGAACTGAGGAGGAAGCGACCTGCAGGGGTAGGAAGTGATGTCAGTGTCACAGAGACGTCCGCCAGCAAAGTTACAGTTTAGCAAGCATGTCACAGCTCCGTCTTCACTCACTGCAGCTGCAGAGTTTCCGGTGCTAGCTCGTCTCACGGTGCTGCTGTTCAGCTGAACCCAGAAGCTGGTGTAGTCCTGGACCAGGCTGGCACTGAGCAGGCACGTCAGATAGGAAAGTATGAGGATCACATTCACGTTTTGTCATGGGCATTATCATGAATATAGGAGCAAAAAATATATATATTCATCCTACGTCACAACAGAAGGATGAGATGATAGTGTTCTAATTACTTGAACAAGTGCAGAGTCAAAGCACAGGTTAAGAAGAGGTAGAAGCAGAGGAAGAAGGAATAAGAAGGAATAAGCGTAAGTTAGGAGAGAGATGGGTTTTCAAAACCTACTTAAAGATGGAGATGTTAATGTGTGTGTGCGTGTGTGTGTGTCTGTGTGTGTGTGAGAAGGAGAGGTTTCACCAACCTGAAATAGATTTCTCCAGAATCACTGCTGCTTGGTGCCTCCCAAGTCAGTTGGACTTTCTTCCTCTTGGCTCCTGTAGCTTGACTGACAGATGAGTTCTGCACAAGGATGGAAACAGACACACACACACACGCACACATGCACACACACACAGACACACACACATACAGGTGGATTGTGTGGATCTTTCACAGAGCTTCTTGTCATCAATGGTCAGCAATAGGTTAAGCTGCAGTGTTAACGCACACACACACACACACACACACACACACACACACACACCTCCATGTTGTTACAGTGCAGTGCCGTGAAGAGGCGGGTGTCGATGTTTGTGAATCTTCCCACAGGCCAGAGCAGGGCTGCGAGCACAACGCAGAGTTAACACAGCTGCTTCCAACAGGATGAACGCATCTCAACCAACTATCCATCCCTCCCAACCAAAAGCAGGACTCAAACCCAGGTCCCTCTTCCTGTGAGGTGACAGTGCTAACCACTTGTCCACCGCCTTCAAACATCCAGAGGCTGATAAATGATAATCAGAGTAATGTGAGACTTCCCTTTTGCAACACCCACACATGCACACATAATAACACAGCTCATTAGTGGTTTCTTGTCTGGTGGAAAAAAAACACGGTCGTGGTTGCCATGGCAACCTTGAAAGTTACAGACTTCCGGGACACCCGAACACTGAACGTCTCGATTGTTCGACATCAATCGAACAATCGAGCAAGAGTTCACTCTTGCTTTGTAGCGATTTTGATGAACAACGTGACGAAGCTTGTCAAGATCGGGATACTGTTTTGTACCGTTTCCTCGCCTGCTCCGCGCCTGCAACAGGAAACCCTGGAACTCCACAGAGCTGTTCGCCAGCACCTCCACCGTCACTGCAGGCAGAGGAAAAGCAGGGAGGTGACAGAAGGAGACGTTTTTCAGTGTGACTCATGACAGTGGCTGGAGGAAGAAAAGAGCAGACTGAGGAGAGAGAGAGAGAGGGGTTCCTCCAACCATGACCTCTGACCTCCTCCTCGCTGTTACACAACATCACCCATGGGACGGGAGGTCAGGGGAAGAATAGGGAGATCAGAGTAATACATGCCAGACTGCCCCATTATTCCAGGCAAGTAAAAGGACTCAGTTAAGAGCAGCGGACCGACCTGTGAGGACTCCGCCTGGCGTGTACGTGCTGCTGGACGTGGACAGGGTGAAGGGCGGGTTGGCGTTGGAGGGAGTGAAAGGAGGATGCACCGGCATCATGTCGCCACAGGAGAACGCCACCGAGCCGTTGGGGAAACACACGCACACCTCCACGCAGCTCCACAGCAGTCCCAACAGTGGAGGTATGGCTTTGAGAGGCATCTGAAACGCATTGAGAGGGGCCCTTCTCACATCACCGTTCCTCATTTCTCTCAGGTGAAATCATATTTTTAAACCAAAAAAATGTGCCGGGCTGGAAATAATTAAAACTTCTGTCTGGGATAGCTCAATATTTCCCCCCTTATTAGCAAATACCATGAATGCATTGTGCAGTCCGGATATTTCTCAGACTCAAGAGATTGTTTTCTTTTACAATATCACACAAAAACCACAATAAACTCTTCTGACTGCAGATGCTGTTAAATACAGCACTACACTCTATCAGTGCACACATAGATTCTACCTTACACATATCTATGGAATGAGCCTGTTATCCTGAGACTGGATTCATGTTGCACGTTACAATGACAGAAAAAAGTTTAGCTTTGGAATTTCTGTCATACACAACCCCTGTTCTTCTCCATATCTTGTCATCATGTAATCTACAGTATATGGTAATACTAAGGTGCCGGGTACTCACCTTGTCCACGGAGCTGTTTTTCAGTCGGTGGCTGTAAATACAGTGGCAGCTGAGGAGAAGGAGGAGGAGGTGAGAGGAGCGGATCACCTGGAGTTCCTCCTCTGTCACCTGTAGACACAGAGTGACGTGCTCCACCGTCAGTAATTGCTGTGGATGTGTTGTGACCGTGATGTTGGGTCACCAGGGAGAGTCCACCACGGGGACCCCGGCCCCTGTAACCATGACAACGCTAAGCGCTAAGAGGTGAGAGTCTTCTCAACAACACAACGGTCAATTATAAGTCTCACAGGACACGGAGCAGGTGCAGGTGCAGGGTCAGGACCCTCGCTTCTCTCGCGCTAATGGGCCCTCGCTAAAAATGTGTGAAAAGCTCAGTTAAGACACAATTTGTTGTGTGTCTGTGCCAGAAGGGCGCAAAATTAAGAGTTGGCCTTCATTCAGTTCATGAGTTGTTCGACTCGTTCCATTCACAGGATGTTTAATTGAAATCATCACAACAGAGGGAATGTTTTAGATCCAACTTATATGTATATACATACTACAGTATATTTCTATAATCTAAAAATTGCTCCAAAATTCTTGTCCATTCATATATAACTAACTAAACTATGTAATATTACAATATTAATACGATTCCTTCAGTAGCAATTTAATAGAATCAATTTTATTTGTATTATGTAAGTTATATTATTATTAGTTGTAATACCACCATCATAGTCTGAATATTGGTAATATGTATCATGTATAAATAATGTTAATATCTTGCAACAAACTGCAAAATGCAACAAATGCAAGGGGTTGTTTCATATTCTTGGTTGATTTTGATGTTGGTCCTGTGTGACCGAAACAAACTCAAATTTCATCCATTCAATATCAAACATGTCTCAATATCATGTGTGATTTTATTTATTTATGTTTATCTATTATTTATTAGAATTTTCCACTTTCACAGAGTGTAGCTGTGCCTGTGAAATGTGTGTGTGCGGCAGCAGGAAAGGGTCACAGCTGGACACTTGTCAAAAACAGCTTATCTTTATTCTTTATGTGTGATACAGTAAGCAAAAAAACAAAGAACACAACAACAACAACAACAGCAGCTCTGTGGGAGACACCAGGCAGACCACAGGGAGACTGACTGACAGTGTACACAGTGTATTGAGTGGAGGTTGAGTTGAGTTTTCACCGGCTGCCCTGTTCTGTATAGCACCTGTGGAAGAGAGGACCGCTGCAGAGGAAGCAAAGCACGTAAAAGTTTTAGCTCTGAGGATGATGAAAGAGAGAGAGGGAGAGGTTCAGTTGCCTCAATTCATTCTCCTCCCTGAACACCACACCTGTGCTCCTCAACTGATTCCTCTGCTTCCTCTCAGTTCAAGCCAGACTGCAGTCATGTGTTTTTCTCTTTTTCTTTTTTTACGTAGTTCCCTAGTGAACCTTCACAAGGTGTTCAGTGGTTTCTGCAGACGCTACCTTAAGAGGTACCTTGGGATTATCAGAAAGAAAACTGCATCATCTCAGAAAAAAAAACATTCAATTATCTGCCTGTGCCAGATTTCCCAGAGGTACAGTATATGAGAGAAAATTGAACTATTTTGCTTTTATATTTTGTACCTCTTTGAGATTTTTCAGGCGTTTTACCTTGTCACTGTCCAATCTGATCAAAGGAGAAAGATATTGTGTTGTTTCTGACTGAAATTGACTCAAAAGCGTCACAAACAAGGGGATAAAATGGTGCTCGACAAAAGCGTAGACCTGCTGAGGAGTAATCATAGAAATCATAGAAGCGGAAAAGGAGGCAAGTTGATAGGGTGAATTCTGCAAAAACCAATTTGCTGTTGAAATGGCAAAACTGTGTACAGTAAGTGTGCTTTCAGTCTGAGAATTGAGTGTTTTTGTTGTTGTTCAATGTGAGTAAACTCCACCCATCTCAGTGTGGAGTCATCGGGCAAACAATTGTACTGATTGGACACGATAAATTCAAAACGGTTGGAGGTGAACTCCAGTGATGTGAGGCACACAAATGTCTGTCTACAGGCATTGGTTGAGAATGACCAAATCAAGGAACAAGTTTTATATAGACTTTAATGTCTGATGAGTGCTTTTGACTGGCTGAGTCTGTCTGAGTAGCTTTATTAAAGAGCGAGTAGGGTAGGAGCGAGTGACGAAGGGGAAGCTCAACTGGAGTGGACCTGAAGATATAGGCAGAGTAGATTTGACTGAAAATGGGACTAAAAAATGGGAGTGGAGTCGCCATTGTGTTTTGCAGCTAAGGATGAATAGAGCGCTCGGTACGACCTGTGATAGGTGGTTTCTTTAGCACGTTCACGTTTTCAGTCCTTCGGGGTGTAAAACATCGCCGGTGCTTTACTGCAGAAGCTTGAAGAGGCACTGGGGAGTAATAACGACCGGTTCCCTTTAGCCGTGTTTTAGGAGCGGTTGTGGGTGCGAGGCGACAATAGGAAAACGAGACAGAGGGCAGTGGCGGGGGGAGGGGGGGGGGGGGGGGGGGGTCAGGACGCTTTCAGCTGGTCCTGTAAGGCCTCACGCAGCTAGCAGCAGGGCTTCCCCCTGGAGCAGCGCCGGGACCGTGCTGCGGGGCTTTGGGACCAGTGGCTGGAGGCGAGAGGTCACAGTCAGTGGGCTCAGGGTCGCGGCGCCTTGCACGACTGGCAGCAGGCCTTCCTGTAGTACCAGTGGGAGCACAGCTTGACCTTCAGCACCAGGGCGCAGTTGGCGGTCGGCTTGTCCTGGCAGGAGTCGTCCACCGCCACCGATGCCGCCGGAGGGGGGGCTGCTGCTGGGGCCGATGCTGGTAGTGGGGGTGGTGGAGAGAGACAGAGAGCATCATGTTAATAGGGACTGGAGCAGAGAACCAGTTCTCTCAGAACAGGATCACGGGCCTGCTTGATCAGTTGCGCAAATGCAATTCCCCCTTGTTGATCAATGAAGTAATTCCTGTTACTATTGACGTCAATGAGGTGACACGGATGCTACGTTGTTTGGTTCAGGCTGTATCTAAATTTTTGGGTTGAATTGCAAAAGAGCACTGTGAATATTGCAAAATGTGACACAAATGAAGGAAATGTGCTGAATCTTCCAATCAGAGGTAACAATATAAAAGCAAAAAAAAATCCCAATTTTCATTCTTTTATTATATAAAAAAATAATCTGGAAGAGTATCGATAATAATAATAATATGATAGATCAAGAATTGGATCTACTGGATCGACAAGCAATATCGGAATCGGAAACGCTTCTGGATACACTAAGGCAGTGTTTTTCAACCCTCTACCTGCTTATTTTGGATGTTTTCTGCTCCAACACACCTGACAGAATGGATCAGCCAATCATCGAGCTCCGCAAGAGCCCGACGATGACAAACTTGTTTCGAATACTTACGGGCCTGAAATACGTCAGAGAAAGTCTCAGTGGTCTGTTTATTTCCTGGGGACACAGCAAAACAATCTCTAACGGGGCGGACTGATCCTCTGGCTGCGGAGCCGGAGAGCGTGCTGCAAGCTTTGCGTCAGCTCCAGCCAAGCGCCGCTTGTTTTTGTACCTGGAGCCTCGGTCGGACAGCTCTGGATCTCGCAGCTCTGCCTGGCTTCTGGCTTGAGGGCAGAGTCACAGCTGTGGCCTCTGGTTACCAGCTCCTCCCCCTGGTAACACTTCACCTCCCGCACCTGGACGCCGCTCCCACAGGTCTTGCTGCACTGCGGGGGCATGACGGGACAGAGCTTTTACGCTTCTCTACATGTTACTGGTGATGGGGGCAGCAGATAGACACACACACACACACAAACATGCAGCTCTCTGAGAAAGCATCTCTTACACGTTCAGAAGCTGTGACTAGTTTACACACTAGTCACAATTGCATGTGTAAACCATCTTCTAAACTCAGCTTTTTCCCCAGACAATTTACTCTTCCTCTCATTTTCCATGTCTGTTTCTGTTCTATTCTAGTTTGCGGATTGAGATGCAACAAGAATTACGGCTCATATGCAAAATATCATTCCAGGAAACACCAACAAGTAGCAACGGAACTTTGTAGAACACCAATTTTTTTCCCGCTGCGACGGGGACGGGTTACCTGGGACCAGGAGGTGGTGAACCATTTGGAGCAGGGCCTCTGGAAGCAGGACGAGCTGCTCTCTGGCTTGTTGGTCTGGTCGCAGCTGCTGTCGGGAAACTCTTTGAACACGCCGCCCTCCAGCCCGGCGCACACCACCTGACGCTGACGCACGCCGCGGCCACAGGTGGCGTTACACTGCCACGCAGCAGACACACAGGGGACAGCAGAGGAGGGGGTCAGGGACACAAGAACCATACGTTACTGCAGGTATTTCTCCTCTGGTTTGGCCTCATGTCTGACTAGTCTGCTGTAGAGTTAAATGAACTAGGCTTGGTAGAGGACGTGTGCAGTTGAAGTGCAATTGAATGTTAAATTCAAATAAGTAATGATAAACATTAAAAATGGGAAGTTTGTTGTGATCGTGTGTGTGTGTGTGTGTGTGTGTGTGTGTGTGTGTGTGTGTGTGTGTGTGTTTAACATTATGTATGAGATCACCCTCATAAACACTTGTTTGTATGCGGTTCTCAGGGTTCTGGGTTCTGGAGGTGTTTTTACCTGTTGCCATTCCTGTTCCACCCAGTGGGGGGCGCAGTCCCGGTCCCCACAGGGGTAGATGGCCAGTGGGCGCAGTGATTGGTCACACTGCCCCTCTGACATCACCACGCCGCCAGAGGAACGGCACATCACCGCACGCACCATCCGGCCCTCTCCGCACGCGCCTGAGCACTGGCACACGCACACACACACACACACACACACACACACACACACATAAAACACACACTTCATCACTGATGTTCGTCATTTCAAGTTGACATTGCCTGGCCTGGTTTGCAACATGCAGTTGAGTGTGTGTGTGTGTGTGTGTGTGTGTGTGTGTGTGTGTGTGTGTGTGTGTGTGTGTGTGTGTGTGTGTGTGTGCGTGCGTGCGTGTGTGTGTGTGCGCGTGTGTTTGTGGTTAAACTCACAGGTCCCCAGTCGGACACGGTCCATCTCCTGTCACAGGGCGGTCCTTCACATTCCTGGCTTTCTATTGGCTGGGACGACTTGTTACACAGTCTCATTTCCATGGAGCATCGGACCTCCCGGGTCCGGACCCCACGAGAGCCGCAACGAGCAGAACACTAACACACACGCACACGCATACGTACAGACACACACACACACACACACACACACACACACACACACATAGATATCAGCCGTTACCTCAGCTGTTTACATTAATAAAACTGAACACAAGGGAGCAGACTAAGAAGTGCAACAATTAATTAATCGCCAAATGACTGATAAAATAGTAACTTCTTAGTGAATTTTAGTTTTCAGTCCTCTATCATTGCAAACTGAAAATCTGGGTTGTTGTGTGGACAACATTTTAGAGAGCGGACAGCTAAAATAATCGATGACAGAGATAATCGTGTGGTCATGGCTGTGACCGATAGCCATGCATGTCCCTGCTGTCCGTCACAGACCTGCACCCGGCACCGCGTGAAAGCCAGGGAGTGTGCTGAGCTGTGCTGCGTTACCACGATCAGATTACTGCTCCCAAAAGCAGAGCGGCAGCAGCTGAGGAGCTGCAGACGCAGAGGCAGGACGCCTCTGGGCAGCCTCCTGGGGAGAGCAGCCACCGGGGAGAACAGCCCAGAGGAGAAGCAGCGTATGGCGGAGGGATTTAACGTCCCCAGTCAGCCTGGGAGCATTCAGATCCTCTGCTTCATTCAGATCCTCTGCTTCATTCAGAAAACTGTACATGGACTTTTCGCTTTGTCCCATTCATTTCTTATGGGAAATCATTCACTGTTCTTTGCCAATTACATCACAAAACGTTTGTATTCATTCTACTTGTGTTATTGCATTCACTGATGGCAGTCCACGCTCTGGACTCCGGGCTGAGCTGCGTTTACCTCGGACCACTCGGACACCTCCCACTGCGGCCCGCAGCTCTGGCCGAGGCAGACCTTCCTGCTGGCTGGTTTGTGGAGGTCGTGGGACAGACACAGCGAGTCGTAGACGGAGGAGTCCAGACCCGGAGACAGCATCTTCCAGCAGCGCACGGTACGGTACTGAACGCCCTCCCCGCACGTTCTGGAGCACTCGCTCCAGCCGCTGGTCTCCCACCTGACGGCAGAGTGACACAGAACTTCCAGGACATTTGACTTTTTTCTCATTTTGTTTCTCATTATGTTTTCCATGACTGGAAAATTGGTCAATCATTTTCCAGGTTTTCCAGGACGCGTTGGGACCCTGATTATTCCTTCAGTGTAATTCAGTTAGATTTTGTTTGTTTATTTTAACTTATTCTAAACAGCATGATGTCTCAGACCTGCCTTAGATGTAAAGGTTCTGCTGCACATGTGCAGATGGTGTGACGCAATCTGACATAATGTACAATTCTGTCTCAGATAACGTGACAAATCTCAAGGGTCATCTCATCTGACATGTCTGAAATCTCACACAAGATAATGATCAATCAATAGTTTCAGCTTGAGTTGGGGACTTTAATTTATACCTGACACTAGCATGGGATAGTCAAAATCATTATCCAGACAAGGAAACTCATTTAATGTGTTAATAAAGTGTAATCGGAGCTGTCTGACCACACCTGGAGTGAGTCTGACACACCCAGCGCAGATCAGCTGGACAAGGAGCAACATGCGTATGTGGCCTTAAGGACATGCAGACATTTGTTTTGAAAGACTGTCATTAAACCTTCTGATTCAGACCGATATCTCTGGGTGCAGGTCAGCTTTCACCACGTTTCAGCACGTTTCAGGTTTCAGTACCGAGCCGTACCTCGGGGGACACTCTTTCCCGGTGCAGAACTCGTGCGTGGGCTCCGGGCGGGTCACAGAGTCGCAGTAGCTGTCGTCGACCTCGGTGCCGTCGTATCGGACGCACAGGGCGTAGCTGGTGGTGATGCCTTACAGTGCACACACACACGCACACACACACACACACGCACACATACAGACACCGAGTTTATAGATCAACAGCAGATAGAAACAACTACGTAGGATGAGGAGGAGGGAGATGGAGATGAATGCAACTAGTACAAGACTACAGACTCATATAGACAGGGGCAGGTTTAGTGAGTAAGACAGGTGACAGATACAGATACTCTGCCAGCCTGTACTGTTTGCATTTGCATAGAAATGTGACTTTCACTGTGAAGTTTTTGATTCATTTTGTTTAGTTCATGCCAGCCTTAGTATTCCAGTATTTCATGATTAAATGGGCCAGATAGTTCTGCAGTTCTGCCCACACAGGACGGTGGCTCTCTGGAGCAGCTGGCACAGGGAACCCTTTGCTTTATTGAACTCCTGGCACCGCAGTGAGCATGTCGTATTTGTACAGCTGGTGCACGGCCAATCGCTTTGACTCCAGATGCTTTTCCACAGAAGCGGTGCTTAAGCGGGCTAAACATAGCCTTACTGCGGGCATTTTCCCTCTGTTGAGGTTACCTGTTGTGCAGGTCGAGCTGCACGGCGCATAGGCGGAAACCTTCCAGCGATACATGTCTGCCAGGCTGATGTCTGGGTCCAGACCCACATCAAAGTCATTGCTGGACAGGAACACAGAGAGACACTCAGCTACTACTGATACAGTGGGACTCGACTTACCAACGACCTATTATATGAAAACTTCAGAATACAAACTGGGATTTGAATACATTTCTGTCCCATTTGACCAAAAAATATGAAAACGAAATTGAAAGTGCCGCAAGACAGCAGTCCTCCTGGTCATTTTTAAACTTATAAACAGTCTTATATTTCAATATTACATTAAATTATAATTTAATATTATATTAAAACAGCCATATTTTTACACTTTATACAACTGTTTTTGTATTTTCATAATACAAAATTTCTAAGCCACAAAAGCCCTTCCGGAATGAATCATTTTGGTATCTCGAGGTTCCACTGTATTTTAGTACACAGACAAGAAACTCATGTTAAGGTACCCATGAGGCTCTACAGTGTAGGGGAGGAGCAAATGACTGATGCTTTGAAATGTGAAATTTCTAATATAGGCACATGTTAGGCCATGAGTGATTGGCACTGGGACAGAACATCCATTCACCCGCTGTCCTCTCACCTCTCTGTGTTGGCTGCCTGGACGGCAGACACCTGCTGCAGCTGTACCAAGATGGCGGGCCGTGTGTCGGGGCGTGTGTCGGGGCGTGTGTTGGGCAGCGTGTCGGGGCGTGTGTCAGGGCGTGAGTCGGGGCGTGTGTCGGGGCGTGAGTCGGGGCGCGTGTCCACAGAGAGCGCGTGGGTGTCGGAGTGGACTCCCGGCTTCAGCGCTGAGTCCGGGTCCGTGTCTGAGGCAGACGTGTCCGGGTTCGTCTCCTCCGGGGCACGTGCGTCGGCAGGTGTGTGTTTGGCAGAGTGTGTGTTCGACTGGGTCAGGGAGCGCGTGCTGGAGAGAGTCTGGTTGTGCTGCGAGTCCTCCAGCAGCAGATATGGGCCGTCGTCCGGCAGGCTCGCAGGGCGAGCGCCCTGGCTCCCTGTGAGACGATAACATCATGTCAATATTCATATAATATTATTACATATTATTGTTGCCATTGAGTCTTCTATTGTGTGAAACTGCGTTGTTGTAGTTGCATTGTTTTTTTATGTAAAATCTTGTTGTTGATGTTGTTTTGTGTTTGTTTTGGACTCCAGACGAAAAAGTACCCTGGGTTTTCTTGGAGTTGTTAAGCTGTGTTACCTGGGAAAGAGAGCAGGAACATGTTGTCCTCAGCACTGGACGGCTCATCGATCGAGTTGGACGAACTTCCTTGATTATTGGAGAAAAAAAAAGATCTATTAATAACCTATAGTTATTAATTGATCAGCGGGAGGGGGGAGCTTTTTGCCTTTTTCCCCCAACCAGCCATGCTATCTCACACATAACTCGACCAGAGGTCATAGCAAAGAGAGAGGAAGGGTGATGATGCTACTGTACAGGTGACCAGTTTTACTAGAGAATGAAATATCTACCTTTAAAATAGTAAGTAAGTAGTAAAGCCCAAAAAACTGTCAATGCCTAAGTGCTTGCACATATGTCTATATCAGGTTCAAGTGCACCAGTCTTAGATCAGGAATTAGTCTCAGTAGTTTTTAAGAATTTCATCAAAAAGAATCAGTAAAAGCAAAGCAGCAGCACTGCTGGTGTGTGACTGACTGTAGCCAGGTGGCGCTGGAGGTCCCTGCTCCTCCACGTCATTGTGGCTGAACACGTGACTGGTGACGTCTGCTGGCCTGTGCAGCAGCATGGCGACTGGGGGAGGAGGGCTAGGCGTCCTGATGTCCCACACTACTTCCTCCTCCTCATGCTCTTCTTCTTCTTCTTCTTCTTCTTCCTCCTCCTCTTCCTCCTCCTCTTCCTCCTCCTCTTCGTCCTCCTCCTCCAGGTGGACCTCTGACTGCTCGTCACCTCCCAGGTGTGCGGGGTCGTAGAGGCGGACCGACACGGTCACGCTGCTGCGGTTCGTCGGCCTGGCCTGATCCCCTGCGTCGTTCACCTCGTTGTAGGTGAGGTTGAGACGGGCGAGGGAGGGCTCTGCGGCCTCGCCCTCGGCTGCTCTGACATCCTGAGGCGTCTGGGGGATGGTGTACTCGTAGGTGATGTGGGGCAGCTTCCCATTCAGGTTGTAGTACTTAAAAAAAAAAAACACAGTTTAATTACCAGAAATGAAATGGAGCCACTCAAGGTGAAAGAGTTGTGTGCTCACCATGACATTCAGGCCCTGGAGCGTCGGCCCTTGGGCGATGATATACTCCAGTCCGTCGGAGAAGGCGTTGCTGGGACGTCTGTACTTGAAGACCGTCCCTGCCACGCGGAAGTTCTGAGGATTGTCAAACACGGTGTTTCCGTTGAAGAAGAAGTGACCGGCTTCGTCTGAGAGGGCTGGACAAGAGGAGACACATCAGGGGCTGGCTGATGGTTCACAGCTCTGACAAAATGTCATAGACAGTCAAGGGATAGATCGAGTGAGCTCTGGAGTCTCACCCAGGATATTCTCCGTCTTGTGCCTCTCTATGATCTGAATGTCTGACGCTCCAGCTGGGATGTTGGTGATGAACACGTAGCCTGCAGGCCAAAATGCATCTTTTTGTCAACACATTTGATTTTTAACTAGTTTCCCAAAAAGGTCAAATGTACCCAACAAACCAAAACCCAATACCTGAACAGCCTGAACAGAGTGTAACGATACATAGCAAAAACAATTATAAAACATGTCAAAGTGAACCACACAGACACACAAACCATGAAGAGTTTGGAAATGCTTATATTCCTTTTTCAATTATGACTTATATGATCGAGCCAACCAAGTATGAGCTAACTAAGTACTACAGCATGTACTGGTGTAACAGAAATGAATAAATAGCTTTTTAGTTTTTTCAATAAGTAATCATTAGTGATCGCTAATGGCTTGGCCTTTTTCAAATTCAACTAAAACTGGCTGATAGAAATGGATGGATGAATGGGAGATAGCCCCACAAAGAGCCTGACATTTGACGTGACAGTGAGACGGTCTATTGGACTTGCTGCTCCAGGCTGATGATAGTCTCTGCAGTTTTCACTTCTTTCAGCTCTGCTGCAACAAAACTTTGGTTGTTCCCCGGACAACTTATTGTCACAGGCCCCTAATGATATCAAGATGCTTTTGTTACCTCAGTCTCACAACCTTACATCCCTATCAATCATTACTGGTATAATTACACTGATGCTTAAAGAACCATCTTGTGGCTTGTACCCCTAACAGTTAAGTCTGTACTATAACCAACGCGGCTCCCACATATGCAGTTAATGCAGTATAGTCACAAACACACGGCGCATGTGCTTGTGTGTGTGTTACCTAACTGTGTGAGTGCCTTCCTGTAGGATCCGGAGACGCGCTGGCACGACGTCCCGTTGCCTCCGCACACTCCACACCTGTCTACCGCCTTGCTGCTGTACAGCTCCCCGTCACAGCCTACGGGCTGGAGGACAGACAGTCACACACCAGTGGTCCCCACGGGTCAAACGAGCAAGCAGCGAGCAGAGCCCCGGCCTCACCTGGCACGTCCCCTCTATGCAGACCCCGTGGTGTTTGGTGTCGCGGCAGAAGGTCCCATCGTGGGCCGGAACCAGCAGCTGTCGCTCGCCACTGATGGTCGTACACTGCAGGTCACATGGCTTATTGGAGATGCTGATGTAATCAGCTACACAGGAAATTATACATGTTTTAAAAAGGATCTATTTCATTTGCAGGACAAGGTAGGATTCAGGTGCGATTTCATTTCTGCAGAGCTCAGTTATTTACACGTGGTTGAACCCCACCATATGAGCAAAGTGAGTCTGTTGTATTCTGCTGGACTCTGGATGCTTTTGAAAACACAAGAGCGGCCAAAGATTGAACACGCAGTACCTGGGTAAAGAGGTATCCACTGGTAATGTCTTCTTCCAAAGGCTTTAGAATTGAACTGGGAACACTGGTGTTGTTTGAAGCTAATACTGGGACTGGGACAGGGCTGAATAACCCAAACGCACATACACAGGAGAGGGTTTTAGTGTTTCACCAGCTCAATGGAGAATTCATCAGCATAGAGTCAATAGATGGAGGAGCACACCTGGTTTGGACAGAGCTGGTACTGCTTAGGAGAGCCGACACAATATGAGCTGTTGATGTTCTGTGTGGTCGATAGCCTGAGACAGAGAATACAAAGTAGTTAATATACTGTACAAGATGGGCAATACGCTCTCAAAACAACTTTTAAAGAGCAAAATATAAGTTCAGTGAGATTAATGAAATATTGGACAAAAAACAACATCAACATCATCAACAAAATCACTGGCCAGACTGAGTTTGTGGACTGCCAGAGTCAAATGTTGATAAGTGTTTGGAAATTCGTTTGGCAATCCAAACGAAGTTTCTTTGTGATTCATCATTCAACATTTTGTGGTCCTCAGGTTAAAGAGACCTACTGCACCTCCTCAGTAACCAATGCATATGCACCCTCCACTAGCATCACACACTTATATACTCAAAACCTACCGGCAAAGTTTGTCACTTGCTGAAAAATCTTTCACTGAATTCTACTCTCTTCATCTGAAAAACATGTCATGCAATTGGGGGATTTCATGTCACAAATGACAGCACTATTCTTTCGAAGCCCTGCCTGATCGATGGATCTTGTTTCTAATTTCCCTCATGTGTCGAACGTTGCCCTAAAAAAGCTCTCTTTGGACTCGGAGCATAGTTACATACTATAGTCAAGTATAGTCATTTCTGGAAATGTTGGTAGCCTTGGTGCATTTAGAATGGCTCAAATGGGAATAAACAACATACAAAACAGTTTTATGGAGCTTTTAGTCTTTTTAGCACATCTATGTTGACATGTTGACATTGTTGACATGACTGTACAGTCTGCCATCGGAGTGAAAACTGTTCTGCCCTTGTTCCTTGTTTCGGCCTCCATCATATCCGAGTATGCATTCTACTACCGCAATACTTAAAATGTGTTTTTTTAGACGGTCAACAAAGCTGAGCTCTTTGATCACGCGTGATAAAGAGGCATCAGGAAAGTCTGGAAGACTCTTACTACATTTGCAGCAGCACTATTATATGTGCCTGCACCCAGAAAGATCTGTCCGATAGTGCTGCAGTTTAAGGTTAACGCTGTTCTAATTCTGTGTGCGTAGGGAAGGACTTACAGAACTCAAACATGGAGTTAATGCATCTGTCTTTCATTACCATGTTAACTGCACCTCCCCACACACACACACACACTGAGATACACACACACACACCTCCTCTGTCTATCTCCGTCTCTCTTTCTTCAGCCCATCCTCCTACCCTGCTTCAACGTTAAAGTAGTGGAGACAGCAGGAAGAGGTGAGCGGGAGGTCACTATGTGAGAGTGTCACATCTAATTGGTAGAGGGCGTTGAGGGCAGGACAGGAGAGGAAGGGGAGAGAGAGAGAGAGAGAGAGAGAGAGAGAGAGAAAAGAACAGAGGGGGAGGTGAACGGGGTAGGGAGGAAGAGGAAGAGAGGAGCGAGAGGAGAGGAAAGGGCTGAGAAATGGAGAGAGGAGTGCGAGGGGCAAGGCGTGAGATGAAAACGGGAATGAAAGGAACAAAGACGTGCGAAAGGACCGGGGGAGCGGGGGGGAGACAGAAGGCCAGCCGTGAGGGCAGAGTCCCGTTAATCTTTGTTGACAGAAACTTCCGCAAGTCTGACAGGGAGAGGTCAAAGGTAACAAGATGGCTATTAGCTACAAACACACAGATTCAGCCAGCGCTCGCCCTGGCTCTCTCCTCTGCATGGAGGCATGTCTCCCTCCTACACATTGTGTAACTGCTGCCTACGCAACTTTGCACGCTCCATTTTTGAGCATCAAATTGTGTCTTCTCTGCTGTTTAGTAGTAAGTGGCACAATTCAGTTTTATTCAAGAGTACTTAAGGGACCGTGGGGAAGCTGACCTCACAAAATGAGAAAAACCATGAACAAGTATTTCAAGTTTGTCTCTGACTCTGTAACAGCCAGAGATGAAACTTATTAACAGTGTCATGCAGCTGAACCTTCAATTGTCTATCATATCGTTACACACTTTTAGCATATTAACTGTTCTGTCAGCTTTCCTAGGGTCCAGGGTGATGATTACTCCGAGCACAAATCCAACTTTCTTGTGCCGGAAGATCTTGCAATGGCTTCAAAAGGAGGCACCATATGTGAAGGTTTAGCCATACACCAGTGGTAGACTGGGTGGTTCATTATCGCCGATGACTCTTTATTCCTCCGACATACATGCGTCATAACGTCAACCTGGTTTACCTCTGTATGAGACAGTGTCTCTCCTGACTCCTCACCCCCCCTCCGCAGCTCCTGGAACACGAAGACCAACTGGACCACTCCCCCCACCACTGAAACACCTCGTCCTGGGAGAGAAACAGCCGGAGAAAAACAAACGAATCAAGCATGAAATTTCCACCGGAGGAGAGGTGGACCACGAGCCCGAAAGTCAGGGGGGTTTGGGATCACAAAATTATCGAAATTGTGCTAATTATAAAGCAGCTCTTCGGAAGGGGAAGAATGGGAATAGGAATCAACATCACAAGATAAACCGACTGACATGAAACATTAACCAACTGTTAAATCTATGCCCCGAGGAGGCAGAGAGTCCGACATATTAATTATAGTTAGACACAAATTACAGCCTGATTATACCCGTCATTAACAGCTCTCTTGGCTGATCCGGTCTCAAGGGAACAGCACTAAATACAAGCAGAACCCAACCTCAGTCTACGACCCAATGTGGTTAGACTGCTTAGAGCCGCTTGGCAGGGCGATCTGGGACACGCTTGTCAATGCTTACACTTTACGACCCTCTAATCTTTTTCTTTTTCGGATCCTCAGTTTCTTGAATTCGGTCTTCACTATCGTAACCAATAATAAGGGTCAAAGGAAAAGAGTTAAACATTTCATCTCTGAGAGAAAGTACATTAACAGAGGGGAGAGCGTGACGACATTACCTTGCTGCCTGTCTGTTTGACATTCTGGCTCCCAAAGCTGTGTGACTGTAGAAGGATGTAATGTTGCTCCACCCTCCCTTCACTTCTGTCCTGGCAGACACACACACACACATGTGAAAGCCCCATATATAGGGGTGGATATGCAGATGTATCTTAACATCACGGCAACCACAGTAAATACACTGGTAAACATTCACTGTATTAAGGGAAAGTGCACATAGATAAAAACACAAGATCTTTCTTGAAGAATATGAGTTTTGGGGATCAGAGTAACTGATGATGATTTCATTAAGTTAGGGTGTTGGTAACCATAATGTGTCTTTGAGAGCGAGGAGCATTCAACCCTGTGACCACTTGGACACTGATCTGGTCTGCGTTTCTAGTCACTCATATGCATCTCACTGCATGTCAACCTATTTTTTATAGCAAGATGGTAGATGAGGGAGATGAATAGCACTGTCATCTCAAAGCAAGACCTTATGAATCCTGTGCAGACAAAGGACTTTTCTGTGCAGTTTGCAGGCTGTGTGTGTGTGTTTTGTTTTCTATGGGTACTCCAGTTTCCCCCTCAGTCCAAAAACAAGGCTGTTAAGGTCAATGGAGACTATAAATTGCCACTAGGTGTGAGTTTGACAGCGAATAGTGTGTGTGTGTATATACACAGCCTGGAGAGCTGCTTTCCTTGTCTTTGCTCTATGTTTTCTAGGCTCCAGCAGACCCTTGCCACTCTGGATGGATGGATGGTGAATGGAAGGGTCTCGACCCATATTTGTGTTGAAAATCAGGTGTAACTGCTTGGATACTGTTTAGACATGGGAAAACCCTAAGATCCACTCATCAGTCCCATGCAGAGTTGGAAGTGCAGATTTGGTTTGTCGTATATCAGAAGGATGTGCTTTGCTTCAGGTCAAATCTCAGTTTGGAGGGTTTTTTTTAAATCCCATAACTGAGACACACACACATACACACACATCAAAGCTGTACTATGTTGTCTCAACAGGGTCCTAAACAAGCCCACACAGGCTCCTTACTCTGTCAGATCAGCCTCTGGCTAATTCAACACAAACACACACACTACTATAAGGTAATGTGTGCGTGTGTGTGTGTGTGTGTGTGTGTGTGTGTGTGTGTGTCTTTGGGTATTTGTGAGTACCACAAACACAGAGGATTTGCATGCAATTTCACATATTTTTTGCTGTTGCCAAGCCTATCAATTGTGCAGTTCTGTTCACATTTATGATAGAAACAAACAACCATTTATATATTTTTTAATTAACTATCAGCCATCGTGCAAAGTTAAAACAAAAGGTTTGGTTTCTAATTCAATGGCAGGATTGGTAAATGGATTCAGAACAAGGGCAAAGTCAGCATGGTCAACAAGCCAATATTATCTTATGGCAGATTAACTCTAAAAGAGTTTTTTATTATTATTGTGACATCTCACTTACTATACTTCAAAAGAAAGAGATTATTAGATGATGGAGTTTTTTCAGCATCTTTGAAACAGTTAGCGGTCTTCAACAAAAGACAAAAACACTATGTGAGGGTTAGGGTCCACCAAGTCTCGATGGAGGGAAACAATCTGACATTTCATACTAAGCACCATAAATTGAAGACCTTAGATCGTAGGCATGACCTCACTGTTGCTATGGCGCATTACGTGTATGTGTGTGTGCAACAATATGCCAAGAGTGCTTAAGTGCTGCTGGAAGACAGGGCTTTCAGGGGTCTTTTGCCAACAGGGCATTTTAGATGTCATGCCAGTTGTTGTGTGCCCTACGCAGTTTTATTGTTGCCATCAATTTTATGTGTAATCAACTCTGATCCCCAAGAGCCCAGACTCAGAAACTCAAACGTCTTTTCAGGTCACCATTCCGTGGGAGGTTTTTTTTTTTTCTTTTGTTTGTTTAGTTGGCAAGAATGAATGGAGTGAATGACAAAAGCAAAAAAAATCTTTCTTGTTCTTTTTTAGTTTTAACCATTAGGCAAACCCTAACAGGCTTCTTATGTATTAGCTGTCACAATACTGTCTTCATACCACTGTCTGGGTCTTTTTGTCAGCCACACTGAGATCCCAAAGTGAAAACTACAAGCTTTGCAAAACATTGCCTCCAAGAAAACCAAATGTCATATGGTACCTCATTCCTTCTTTTGTATCAAAATATTGTGCGAGATTAGTCTGCGGCTGAATTCACTTATTTCCTTTTTAGTAGCAGATCGGCAGCACAGATGTGTGCAATGTGTTGCATGTGAGTTTCTCACCGAGTCATTTCCACCTGCGCCGTTTTAATTTTGCACCTCGTACCGTTGAAAACAAAGCTCTTTGTGTCTTCACGGCGCAACATAAGCAGACAACCAGTCATTACAGGCCAGTCACGGCAGTGTCTTTCTGCAAAGCCTGCACATGATGGCGGTTATACCTGAGTCAGACTACTGGAGGATGTGGTCAGGCAGGCCGGGCTCCTTTGTTTAGACCCAGATTGCATTGGGTTAATGGGTAATGATGCAGAAATCACACACATACTTCATGATTGCTAATCCTCATTTAACTGACTATATTAATTTATCTCTTTGCAGTAGAAAGATTTGCTTCAACATGTACAACATAATGTGAAAACTGTGAGTTAAAAAACAACACACAAATATGATTATTGGCTCCAAACCTGCTCTTGAACCTGTTTTTTTCTAGTTTGATCTTAATGATTAAATGATAACATTAACAAGCAGTGTTTCTGAAAAATCCAGTGGATGAAATGTTCCAGTCTGGCAAATTTGACTGTCTCTATCGTCACAAGCAAACAGACAAACTAAGTTAAACTAGTTTAGTCTGGTAATAAATTATGGAGGCACTCAGTTGTCAGTTCCCAAACTCCAACTCTAAGATTTGGGGTTTTCCATAATATTATGCTTTTGATGTTTGTTGAACATATTTGGGTTCTGTACACATTGTAGCATTTGGAAAACTTTGGATTTTTCTCTATTTCAAGACATTTTGTTGATCAAACAAGTCCTGAGATGATCTGGGAAATAATAAACACATTAAATAAAATTACAGCAAGCCTTAATCCAGCTATAAGAATGGGTCACGTAAATGAGATTGCATTAGTCGAATTCGATGGATTAGTTGCTTTGAGCAACACTTGCACGGTTGTAAGAGAGAGTCGAGTGCACCACCACACCATTTACAATTTTCTACATTTTTGTCATCTCACAGCCTGCTGCCTTGTTTATAGTGTAGTGTAAACACGCTGGACAGTGTTTTACACGTCGGGACAGACCATGCCTCCACCAACATGAGCCCAAGCATCCCCCCGGCCTCAGGGCAGCAGGGACCAGCTCTTCCAAGAGTCTCGGGAACAGTGACATTCCCGCATTTGGTAACTGTTAGCTTACCTTCAGAGACACTGTTAACTCTGGGGTTTGTTGAGTGTTTCGAAGCCCAGCTACTCCGGGGACTGACATGACTGCTGGCTGTTTAATTACATCTTGGAAAAACTGCCTTCAACAAGTCATTGAAGAAGAAAACTGGTGAAAGAGGACGATCGACCTGGGCCGACCAGCAAAAAAGAAGCAGAATAAAAAAAAGAAGTGACAAGTCCTGAGAGCAGCAGAGAAACCCTGTCCCAGTCCTCCCCCCCCCCCCAGCTTCTGCTTTATGACTTCTCCAGCCTTGTGCTAAGACAAGCAGTGCTGAGGTGAGGGGGTGGGGGGGGTGAACAAACGGCGAGTCTGAGAGTTATTTACCTTAACGGGCCAGTTGTTGGTTAGCGGGAGCACCGAGAGGTGTAACAGGAGCAGCGAGCAGACCGGGAGAGCTGAGCCTCCGTTACCGAACATGGTTCATTCATGTCAGGGGAGCGACAACACTTTCCCTCCCCTTTACCTCCGCTCCTTCCTCCTCCCACTCCGACCCCCTTCTGATGGAGCTACGCCCTCCTCCTCCTCTCTGGCTCGCGCGCACTCACGCACTCAAGACGCCCGTGCGCACGCGCGCATCAATGGAGGCATCATTCTACCGTATGATTCGACGTGATACGATTAACCTGTAACTCTCACACGCACCGTCGTGTGAGATTTTGCAGCAGTCCACAGTGGACAGTGACAAACAGAGGAAGATAAATAAGAAATAATTCGATTATTATATTAACTCTATAAACATTGTGTGTACTCTATAGGCCTAGGTACTACATATGGTGCTTTGCAAATTCTCAGTCTGCACTGACCGTCATTTATCACTGTTATTTGTTATTCATTTGTTGTATGCACCCTGGATCCACACAAACTACGAGTTGCGCATGTAACAAAAAGAAAAATAAAAGTCTGAGTCAGAGCAAGACACCATCCTACCCCTGTCCGCACACAGAATTACATGCCTCGGAGAGCTTGGATAAGAGGTGAAACCTTTTCAAGAACCTAACAGAAGTCAAGTTGGCTATGTTTTTTTTAATGTTGTGTAGACCTGGATGACTGAGGACTTTCACAGAATTAGAGTGACTGTGTGAAAAAGTCCACTAGTAAATTAGTAAATGTGGTCTACAGGAAGAACACTGGGTGTTTTATGCCCTAATGCCCAGCAAAACGGAAGGACCTGTGGTATCACACAATTGGGGTGAAGCACTCTAGGAAGTGTGTTGTGTTTCTAAAATATTATTCAAAAGTTACCAATCAGAAATTTCTTGTGTGTGTTTTGGCAATGAAGAATTCTTGAATCTTTATTAAGACTGAAATTATCCATTTCAATAATCAAACAACAGTGATCCAGACTTCCAGTACTCTTAAACACTTCCTGCGTTATCTATCTACCTGTACTAATTTCTAAAACATTAATTTCAGAGCAAAGTGATTTCTTCACTTCAATCCAAATTTCCACTCTGTTGTATACTCAAAGGCTGTTGAACGAAGTCCTCCCTGCTGCAAGACAGCAGTGCCACCCACTAACCTTTTGAGTAATCTGTCTGTGATTCATAACTAATGGGTGTCTAACACTGGGGCTCTGATGTCTTCTAGTGGTAACAGTGAAAAAGTACATAGCAGGGGGGTTGAGATGAGAGGCATCAGTAGAGCTGGACTCCTGACAGGCATCATCTGTGGCTCTGAAGACAAAAGTGAAAAAAAGAGACAAGATAAAGACAAAGAGGAGATATTCCTTTTCACCTCTGATAATTGATGAACAAATGGATGTTCATCAATTATCAGACTTTCAAACTTTCTTTTCAGTGTCTTCCTACATCTACATGCCTTCATTTCTTGTTATTATTTCTACCTGCCTTTTCAGATTTGTATTACCTTTATTACTTATTGTTTGCACAATATACTATTATTATATTCACTTATTGGCTTCAACCAGGATATTGGTCACCAATTTTGTTTCATTCACATAAGTGGAATTATTATATCAAATAATTTTGAGCAAAGCATGGTATTCCCCCCCATGAATCCTAACAAGCGAAGGTCAATGGTTCCTCTTCAGAAAAAAAACATACATGTACATGAAAAAAAGTACATGTACATGAATCCTTTGGGGAGGTTCCCTTATGGGGATTCAGGTTCCAGGTTAGAACAGGAGTCTAGGTGTAGGTCAGTAGGTCACTCAGACTCTTCCATTTGGACAGGAGGCTGTAGCAATATAAGTCGTACTGTAACTATGTCAGTTCACCATGAAAGCTGTGTTAAACACAGTACATAGGTTGTGGGTTGTGTTTACTCGACGCTCCCCTCAGTTTTCGGGGCCCTCTGGCAGAACGCCTCAGTTTCCCAGCATGCTCCGCGCCTGCTGCTACAGTCGCCATATTGCCTTCTCCTGAACTCGCTGGCTGATCGGCTCGTACCGCAGCTGAAAATGTGAGTACACAAACAGTCATATTTAAGACAGGGTGAGATTAATACCGATGCGTTGTCTATATTTGTGTAAGACAAGCGTTTGCACGCTGGTTCGTGGCTGTTAGAGAGGGAAACGCGGTCCCGGGAGCAGGTATTTTAGCTCAGGAGCTTGGTGCTCGGCTCTGTCTCTGTTGTTGTTTTTCCCTCTGTCACAGCGACTAATTACATCCACGGCTCCCTCGCTGTATTCAATACATTTGGTTTGTACATTGCCAGCTATAATGTCCAAATTAACTCGAATTATTATTCTGTCGACCATACCTGGCCGTATTTTTGATTTATTTCGCTCCAGCGTTGCGAAGAATAGCGAACGTCTGTGGGCGCTAACTAGCATTAGCCGAGCCCCTCAGATCTGGGTACTGGGGTCTGTCTGCTAGGTGCCATTGCCTACTAATTGCAGGAATTCAGGTATAGATCAGATAGAAATGTGGAGTTACTCGTTGTCTGATATTAGCTGGGGGAAAAAAAAGAATGTTGCATAAGTGTTAGCATCAGCTGAAAACACATCTCTAATGTGAGGTGTAGTCACCCCATTTGGCTTTGTTTTGTGGACACGAATTGCTGATTGAGTTACATTGTGGTTAAGTCTTCCCTAAATCGCTTTCTGGTTGGCCCATCTTTACATTTTCCAGGTTATTTGTATAGATTCGGCAGTCCGTAACCCACCCAGTGTGTTCAGTGTGGACCACCCCCACTTTCACCTCGTCTGTCACATGTATGGCAGCATGGCCACAGCAGCTGCTGCAGCACACTGATAGGAGATCTGACTGGGTAGCAGTCAGACTTATCGAGATATGTATTGACAGTATCTGTCTGTCCTTCCATCATCTTAACTGCTTTGTAAACCACGTGGGGACCAACTGGTGTCTATCTCTGTGTACTGTACATAGATAACACTAGTGACCCTGGGCAGGTCACTAGTTCATTACAGGGCAAAGCCTCCAGTTGACCTTAATGCGTATTTTTGGACTATGTAAGGAAACTCCAGGAACCAGGCACCTGCTGACTGCGAGGTGATGGACATTTGTTATAATTTGCGGGAAGGAACTGGGCACCAGTAGCCTTGCTGGCTCAGTTGGGAGGTTGACGTTCGGGGGTTATTAGGGATGTGTGTTGCCCCTGAGTCTCATAAGAAATAAAGAAGATCCTTTGAACTGTGAATTGAACAGAATCTAGATATTTTTATTTTACTGGAAGTAAAATAAAATAAAATTTAAAAAGCTGCCCGGACTCTGGCTTTGGGACAAATCCCCTTTCTGGTGCTCCTCTGTTCTTTTGCCATTCTGCACCCAAGACGAACACTTAACTTAAATAATACAACATGTTATTGTAATTTAAAAATAATTTTTCTGTGATGTCACATCATTCTCTGAGTATCCCACTTATGAATGCTTTTAATGGTGAAAATATGGCTTCTGGTGACGTTCCCTTTTCATATCCCATAATTGATTAAACAATCTGTGTACAAAAGCAAGATGAGGGTAACAGATGAGCTCTGGGTCAACCATTTGAGACAATCAGAACACTTAAATGATGTCCAGAGGGAAATTGTATGTCAGGGATGAGTAGAAGTGGGCACGTATAGTTCTTCTTAATACACATCCTATTCATCTCTTCCAGCAAATCAGGCTGTTATTTTATCTTGTATGGTAAAGCTACAGACCTTAATGAGTGCTGCATAAGTGTGTATATAGCATCACTAGCTGTCAAAATGTACTGAGCTGAGGTCAACTTTGTTGTCCTACTAAGTCATATGCTCAGTGAAGAAATGGCCCTAAGCCTAGTTGTCTATTGAATTTTATCTAAACAAGATGGAAAGGATTAGGGTTAGGATTAATATATATACTAATTAAATTAATTAAGAATTATTTATATATTATTGATTATATATATATATATATATATATATATATATATATATATATATATATATATATATATATATATATATATGTATGTGAACTGTTATAAATAATTCTTAAATGGTATAATTTAACTGGTTACTGTCCCTTTGTTGTTGCTGTGCAAGGTTGGACATAACATAATCACAATACTATTTTAACCGTATTAGAAGTTTTAGTGTAAATGTTATGAAAAAAAAGAAAAATGCTGTCCATTTATTTGCAAGGCCACCAGCCACCAGTTCATCACTGTATACCAGACTTTTGCTTTTGTGTTTCCAGCGTTGCAGAGATGACTCAGACAGTTCAAACCAACGGGGTCCAACCCCTCAGTAAGACCTGGGAGCTGAGTCTGTATGAGCTACAGAGAACACCACAGGTAACCATTCATGCCAGATCAGTTCGCCGCCTCGTCCTAGCCATTTTGCTCATATCTGTTCTCTAAAACACAGATTTTCCTTCCTGGCAGACATGCGTGTACAGTACGTAATCAGCATCCCCGTGCTGCTGGAAATAGCACACTGACTGTCCAAAAGCATGACTCCCTCAGTTTGCTCTGGTTATGCGATTCCTGTGACTCAGACGCGGATTGTGTGCACGATCACGAAAACTCTGAATGTGTACTTAACTGCATTGCGATCTGTTTCGCACTGGCACAGGAGGCTATAACAGACGGACTGGAGATAGCGGTGTCGCCCCGGTCCCTGCACAGTGAACTTATGTGTCCGATCTGTCTGGACATGTTGAAAAACACAATGACAACCAAAGAATGTCTGCACCGCTTCTGCGCCGATTGTATCATCACAGCGTTGAGATCTGGGTGAGTTTGAACCGTAAATGGGAGGCGAGGAATCGCTTCCTCGCAATCGTAGCTCTATTCAGGGTTTCCACTGCGAGCCTGATTTACTCACGTCAACGTCAGAGCTGCAGAGGAGAACTGGTGACCTCCTAGGAATGGGGGCATCAAACGCAGACCAGAGCATACATCACTGTCTTAGTAATGGTAGAAGCTGAAGGCTGATGCAGTGTAAAATATGTAGAAATATATTTTACGTATTATTACGTGAGTCATACTCGAGATAGAAAGCACCAGTATTCAAAGAGATCTGCAGTTTTAGTAGATCAAGTGATCAAGCCAAAACCTCCATTAAAAACGTTCTCTTCGTGTTTGCAGTAACAAAGAGTGTCCTACCTGTCGTAAGAAGCTGGTGTCCAAGAGATCGCTGCGTCCAGACCCTAACTTCGATGCTCTGATTAGTAAGTAATAAGGATAAGCAGAGTTTTCATGGCGACGCCATGAATGTGAATGGATGTCCTGGAATGCAATCAAACCTCCCTCCCTTTCAGGCAAGATCTACCCCAGCCGCGACGAGTACGAGGCCCACCAGGAGAGAGTGTTGGCCCGCATCAGCAAACACAACAACCAGCAGGCCCTGTCCCATAGCATAGAAGAGGGCCTGAAGATCCAGGCCATGACCAGGTACGCACCCTACACAACCCAACCCAGCCCAACCCAGCACGTCTGAGTGACTGGCCGGCTCTGATGGAGACTGCTGTGTCTGTGTGTGGTCAGGCTGCAGCGCGGTAAAAGACACACAGTGGAGAACGGTAGCGGCGCCGAGGACAATGGAGACTCCTCCCACTGTAGCAACGCATCCGTCCACAGCAACCAGGTCCGTTACTACATTATCAAGCATGTCTTTGTGCATCTTGTCCCCCCCCCCCGACAGGATTGGACAGAATAGGATATGCCTTCACGTTTCACGATATATTTTTCGATACAGATGGTTTTGACATAATCAAGAGTGACAGGTTGGTTTTCACCTCACAACACGAAGGTCCCTGGTTCAAATCCCACTCAGACTGAGGGCCTTTCTGTGTTGAGTTTGCATGATCAGCCTGCAACTGTGTGGGTTTTTTCTAGTCACACATGGCATGTTTAGATCGGTTGGAGGCTCTAATGGTGTGAATATGTGAGGGGGTGTGTGTCCTGATGGACTGCAGTCATTTTCCCATGTTCCCCAATGCACTAAGCTGGTAGGATGATAAATGGGTGGATGATCTAATAGGCCGATGTAAGTGGTAAGAAATGGAGTCCTTGTAGAAACCGCCCACTGTTTCTGAATGAGGCTGAACTCCGGTAACCCCTCCCCCAGGAGGCAGGCCCCAGCATCAAGCGCACCAAGACGAGCGACGACAGCGGCCTGGACATGGACAACGCCGCGGAGAACGGCGGCGGCGACTCGGTGATCGACGGCGGCGCCAGCGAAATAGAGCTGGTGTTCAGGCCTCATCCCACCCTGATGGAGAAGGACGACGGTCACAACAGGTAGAGGCTCAGACGCAGGACGGGCTCAGGCTGAAACCTGCGCAGTGGAACAGAACTGAAACGTTTCTATGTTTAACAGAATAAAATCAGCAAATAACCAACGAACTAATTGAGAAAGTAATCAATGGATTAATCGACTAGAAACTCCTGAGATGACCTGCACCCAATACAATCTCAAATCAAGCATATGCTGATTTCCATATTTCCACCGTTATGACGTTACATGCCCTGCCCTCATGTTGTTTTGTCCATGTGTGTGTCCGTGTGCAGCGTGGAGTTTGTCCCTCGTTACATCAAGACGTCCGGTAATGCCACGGTGGACCACCTGTCTAAGTACCTGGCCGTCAGACTGGCCCTGGAGGAGCTGAGGAGAAACGCAGAGGCCAGTCCTGTGAACGTGGAGGCAGCTTCAGAGAAACAGTACACCATCTACATCCCCACCGCCGGGAACCAGTACACTGTGAGTACCCGGCCACCGTGGCTCCCTGCGTCAGCAGGCAGCAAGAGGTGATGAATGATGCCTGGCCAGGCCTGATGCCTAGTGGCTGCTAAACCCTGTGGTCCACTGCTGCCAGTCAGTTTGATATACGCACGGCTCATCACTTGGGGCCACAGCTCTGTCTCACTCCCTTGGAAAGAAATCAAATGTTTAACGTATGTTGAATTTGTGAGGCTCTTAACACACAGCTCTGGGGCTGCACAGGTTGAGGGTGTCGTTGCACAGGTCACAAAAATGAAATAAGATCGCAAAACATTGATTTCCATCTCTTAAAAACCACCTCGAGGGATGTCATTCACCTCCATGTTGGGCTTGTAATTAGCAGGATGTTGGTTATGTAGAATTATATATGTAAAAACATCATTTTAATGATCAGTAGTAGTCTTATATATCCTATACTAAGGAAAATCTAGATCCTGCAATAATGTATTGTAGTTGTTATGCCATTTTTCCTCTACGCAGTTCCACCTCAGCTTGACCCCACTTGGTACTTATCCTTTTCCATTACCTATTACCTCTAGTACCTTTACAGTCGTGACATCATGGATTTCTATGGAGGACGTCAATCGAGAACATTGAAGCTATATTTGTCCTTTAGAACCTTGACCAAAACCTTACCAGGTACCAGGTATTGGGTACCATTCCAAGTGGGAAAGCAAAAAAAAAAGTAAAGCTGAGCTGTGCTGGAACTGTGCAGTAGAACAGGGCAAAAGTAACTGAGCGGAGTGGATGGTCTGCATGCGAGACCCTCATGGACGTTGCCTCTGTCCTCAGGTCCTGAATGGTTCCTTCTCCCTGGAGCTGGTGAGCGAAAAGTACTGGAAGGTGAACAAACCCATGGAGCTCTACTTCGCTCCCACTAAAGAACACAAGTAGACGCACACAAACACACGTCCGCACACATAAACACACACACACACACATACACATACATTCACACTCACCGGTGGGAAGTAAACACACGGACTTGGCTACACCCGCACACACACTGAAGCAAGCAGCAGGATGAGGAAGAGGAGGAAGAGGAGGAGTGTGTGTGTTTGAAGGAGAGGAGCGGGGTCAGAGAAACCCTCAAAAGGACTCTTGTAAAAAGAAAAAAAAGCCCTCCTTTGTTTTATATTCTCTGTATCTTTCTCTGTGTCTCTTTCTATTGTTGTCTCTGTAGAAGGTAGCAGGTCCGTACAAGCAGCAGGTAAATCAAAGAGACGAAGGGCCGCGGACAGAAGCCAGGGCCCGCGCTCACTCACAACCAGCAGTCTGCTCATTTTCAGCCGAGACAAATTGTATATTATGGTTATTTGTGTACAACGACAAGTCCCCCTTTTACACTATGTGATGTTGGTCGAGGTGAAGGTTTTAGGTTGGCGACCACAGAACGGGCAACAGCTGCTTTTGTTTTCCAGCCCCTGGCATCTTCCACTGTGGTTAACAGCCCCGCCCCCCCCCCACCCGAGTCTGATGACACTACTAGAGCTCAGCGCAGCCTTTTTGTTTGTTTTTGTTTTCTTTTTTTTAATCCTAATGTGACATTTTCAGAACTAGCTTGAAAAGCACATGGGAAAGGCAGCTGCTGTGATGCCCCCGGATGTGGAGCTCACAGACGAACATATGTACACAGACACCTCATGGTACTGCTCAGCTGTGCAGGTTTAAGTATAGCAAAAAGAAACCCAAATTCTTTATGCTGATGTGGAAATATTTAACTTTTAAAACCTTGGATCTCGATTTAATGAGGCCCATGATCTTTTTTTTTCTTTTCTTTTTTTTGTCAATGTTCTTTTTGTGCCAGACTTGGGCCTGGTTGAAAGTTCTTGGTTGTCTGAATGTTGAAATGTTTGGAGTCGACTCTGAGCAGCCTTAACACGTCATTTTATTACGTGCCGTAACAGCTTTTTTTTTGTTTTGTTTTGCGACAACTTAAATTCAGACCGTAGGTTTTTGAAAAGTCAAATATTTTACAGTCCAACATGAAAAAGCTCATTAAAATTTCATTGGGATTACTCGGCCTCTTTCAGCCCTGTGGCAGAGGGGGACGGGCTGTTATCACAAAGTGTGCAGGGTCCTCGGAGGAAGCAGCAGACGACGACGATGACGATGATGAAGCCTGCGTAGAGGACTGCTGGGGGGAAGGTGATAGGTTTGACCAGCAGGGGGCAGTGTGAGCATGCGTAGTAGCATCTGCAGTGGAGTGGGAAACCAGTGGGCTCAATGCTGTGAATGGTAAAAAGAGTAGAGGACGAACTGCTCTTCAAAGCTCATCAAGTAAAAGACTTTTTTTTTTCTCCCCTAAACATTTCAAGCAACAGTACTGTGTTATTTCCATCTTTTGCACCTTTTGAAATAACCCCAAAAAAAGGGAAATGTGCCAGCCTTTCTCTTGTTGTTTTAGGGGACTGTCCTGCAGGAAGCCTTAGTTCTTTGATGCTCTCGGGTCTGCGAGGCCCGGCCACACATTTGACATGATGTTTTGTTACTACAGGACCGAGGCCTCTTTCCTTTTTTTTGTCATTTCAAAACGTTGAAGATGGAAGTAAATAAAGTAATCTTGTTTAACACGTGGAAGTGTTACTTTCTCTTTTTTCTTTTGGATGCAACAGACTCAGTAATCACCTTTTTACTGCCCCTGAACTGCGACAGAAGTCCTGCCCAGACTTTTGCGTGCGTCTGCAGCCACGCAGTGGAATGAAGCTACAAAGACTGAAAGCAGTCAATCACTCCTGATTTTGTCCTTGTTTTGTTTATTTTTGTATTTTTTGTTTCTGATAATGTTGCAAGTGTTCTGTAAACCTTTAAACCCTCCTTGCCCCCCCTCCGACATATGTCTCTCTGTAGTCTTTTAAATAAAACTAGAGAATGGTGATGGTTGCGATGGCTGAAGTCTGTGAACGGGAGTCACTTCCGACCGGAAACGCTGCGATCCTGCTGCGACCGCCGTCAACGTGTGATGCTGCGATAACGACCCCGGCCGCAGCATCAGAGACGAGCAGCGTCTCGCCTCTGCTCTGCCTTTCATCACTAACTGTGGGGGATAATTAGCATGGAGCCCTGCGTTGGGAGGATTTCATAGCTGTTGTCTTGATCTGTTGCCCGCAGGAACAAACCATCTCTAATTTCACTGGCTTGTCCTTTTATAACAAGGAGAGGATGAACTGTATGTGCGCACATGCGTATGTGTGTGAGTGAGAGAGATTGAGTGCAAGTGATGGGAGGCTGTTTTTGCAGCAACATAAAGGGTCACGCAGCTTTGATCTGTTACCCAACACAGGCCTGTGTGTGTGTGTGTGTGTGTGTGTGTGTGTGTGTGTGTGTGTGTGTGTGTGTGAATGAATGAATGTGTGAGACGCACTGCTCTGGTGGTTTACTCCAGCTTGCTCCAGTCTCTGTAGCTCACTGAGACGTTGAGGGAACCTGAACCATGGAGTGAGGGCGAGCAAGTGGAAACGTGTCTGTCCCGTAAAGACCTTGTTTTTTACAGCCTTGTCCACAGCTGCCCTTCTGCAACACTCGTCTGCTTTACATTTTTTAAACACTCCTCCCTGATAGAAAACAAAAGGCTCCTATTGTTTAGTTCCTTAGCCTCATTAAGAGCCTGTTTGTGTTGCGTTGTCAGCCGTGTGTGAGAGGATGCAGGTTGTTGCTGTCAGCAGTGGCAGAAACACTGATGACAGGTGACTTGATGAACTGATGTGTGGCGGTGCCGAGAATGTGAAGTGAGGCAGTGGAAGCATGTGTCAGGCTGAGGGAATCTGTGTGACAACATGGTCAAGACCTGCCTTTTTTTTAACTATCCAGATTGGGGAGGGGAGGGGAGGCCAGGCAGCCTTCTCCCCAGCTATTTCCAGTGACTCCTCTGAGTGGGGGATCCCAGGCCAGTCGAGAGATACGATCTTTCCAGGGAGGCTGTGACTCTGCCTGTGGGCGTCCTCCCACATGGACATACCTGGGAAGGCATCCAGGGGTCCATCCTAGATGCCAGAACCACCTCACCTGGCTGGCCTCAGCAGCGCCTCTATGTTGAGCTTTTCCCAAATGTCGATCGGTTCCAGTCACCACGCAGAGAGAGTATTTCATCTGTGTGCACTCGTGATCTTATCCTTTCAGTCATTGCTCACAGCTCATGACTACAGGTGAGGGTTGGAATGTATTCAGAGCTACTTGAGATACTTGAGTTGAAGGAGGGACTCTACTACCTGGAGTGGGCATTCACCCTTTCTCAGATGAGAACCATGGCCTCAGATTTAGAAGTGCTGATTTTCATCCTGAGCTGGAACTGCTGGATGAGGCCAGTAGGGTCACGTCATCTGCAAAAAGCAGAGATGGAATCCTAAGGCCACTGAATCTGACACCCTCCACCACTTGGCTGCACCTCGAGATTCTGTCCATAAAAGCTATGAACAGAGCCGGGTGATGAGGGGCCTTGACAGGCCTTGGCAGAGTCTGACCGTAACTGGGGGGGACAAGTCTGGCTTAATGAGTTCAATGTGATTTCCTCTAGAGTTCAGTCCATAGCTGTGAGGATGTGCCACAGTTTTCCTCTGCACCTTCTGTGTTCAGTGCTCCTGGTGACGCAGATGTTTTCCCAATGACATCAGCAAAGCGGGCGCGCTCACTTGTTTCCATTGAAAAAAAAAAGTTCATTTTTGCTTTAAGCTATTTTATTGAAAAGGTATTTTGTCAAAGAAAGAGTGGCTGCTCCGGTCGATCTCGTGCCAACTCTGAAACCTGAGAAGAAGTCGAGAGAGGTGACACAATTCACAGACTAAACTGCTCAGATGGCAGCAGATCAGAGGTGTGAGTAAAACCTCACAATGTGTGTGTGTGTGTGTGTGTGTGTGTGTGTGTGTGTGTGTGTGTGTGTTTGTGTTTGCATGTGTGAATGAGAGAGAGAGGGAGGGAGGTGCCTTATACTGCATCCCTCTGCTTGGACTATAAACCTTGGACAATGAAAGCTGCTTTTGTTCTCTTCCTAATTACGGACGATGATCTTGCAGTGCTTTGAATCACTTGTCATCACAAACAGCAGATGTTGGGATACAGACAAGCACATGAGAAGTGTTTTCCTCAGGAGATTTCTGGGCTGTATTCAAGTGTGGTAGCAGACTACGGTGGAATTGTGTGTGGTACGGGGCAAATGTGTGCATCGATGTGTAAATATTTGGCCCATTATGCCACATGACTTCCCTGTGTCAGTCTCTGCGTTTGTATGAGAATATTTCCGTAGCAGTCAGACTTCAACAGTATTAAAGACAAAATGCCAGGTGAAAACCATCACGCTCGGGTCCGCACACCTCACACCTTCGATTGTTTTCGAAGGTGTCAGTTCTCACAGTTTCATGGATTTTGTTTGTAAAATGATTGAGACTGCAGCAAAGTCTTCTGTGTTAGTATTCATGGTTACTGTCATTAGAATAAAGCAGTTCTGAATAACTACCATGTACCATGAATGTTATAAAGTACTCTTGAACAAAATTGACAATATGGAGAACGTCCATCCTCTGAGGATGAGGTGAACTTGTGATGTTTTCACTGAATCCAGTCCTGCCTCTGTCCTCGACGTGTTGCTGTGTCACAGGCTGCAACTCCAGCACAAAGCATGACTGATCCACCCTGGCTCAACAATCAGAGAGGTGCTTATTCACAGATTGTATTGTCCTAGCCCCTTTGGTGTGGCAGGGGTCTGCTGGAGCTTGTCCCAGTGTTCAGAGTCACAGGCAGGAAACAGAGCTAGGACTGGTCACCAGTCCATCACAGGACACTCACACACTCAAGTGATATGACAGTTCTCGAGCAGTGGAAAAGCAAGTGGTTCTTCACATCACGTTGGATATAATTTTCTTGTCCAATGAGACACAAATCATATTTCTGCCTTTTGAGTTAGAGCCAGAGAAGCACTAACCACGCAGACATAAACATGGCGGCCAACCCTGGCAGACTCAGAGCAGACTAAACCTGACCAGACAGTCCAGAACCCTCTGCTCCGACTTCACCTCTCAGTGAACCTGCTACCACTACTGCAACCAGCTGCTGGCTCAGCCACAACCCTTTTCTCATAAATCATAGACAGACACTCAAAACTGAATGAGAGAAGGAGGGAAAGTCGCTTTTTGTTCTCCCGGAGTAGCTTATTTGTCTTTTCAAAGTGAACGAGACAGGCGACGAATCAGTTCAGGTTCAGCAGTTTATTTTATTTTTTTGTTCGTTTCAGATAGAAAAACAATAGAAGCAGCATAACCTGAAAGCCAGGCTATACAAACAATGTGGTTTAAAGTAGAAAACAAAAAATAGAAAATGACTGCAAGTCAGAATGAGAAGGAAACAAAAGATAACTCTCAATCCCAGCATGCACTAGGCATAAGGCAGGGAAACACCCTGGACAGGTCACCAGGCCATGACGGTCTGAAGCTTCTCCGCTTCCTCAGACTGGGTGACTCAGAGGCTTTGGAGAGGATGGAGGAGGAAGGAGAGGAGGAGAAAGAAGAAGGAGAAAAGGAAGAAGAAGAGGAAGAGCAGGAAGTGAGGTGGGGAAGGAGGAGGAGGGAGGGGGTACTGTGCAGCAGTCTGAGGAGAGCGGAGCGTCTCAGTGAAGCCTCTGAGCGCCAAGTGTGTTGTCTCCGAGCTGCTGGCAGGTGCAGACGCTGCGAGGTGCCTGCACCTCCAGGCCCGAGCACCCTGCCAGCACCCAGAGAGGAGGGGCTGCAGGGAGGGAGGGGGAGGGGGAGGGGAAACATGGAGGGATAGGAGCGTGTCAGGCGGACGCTCAGCTTTAGTATCAAAAGAAAGCGGGATCGTGTCCAGAAACAGAATCAGAACCGGAGACGAGGTGAGGCGAGGCTCGTTCCCCGTGCCCGGCTCCGCTGCCGCCGGCGTCTGCTGACGATGGGTCTCGGGCCTCACACCGTCTTCCTGGCTGTCAGCACTCGCACTATAGAGCCCACGCCTCCTGCTGCCAGGGCCTACACACACACATACACAAACACACACATTATTTCCAGATGGGAACTTTATGGAGTATTCAGCCTTGTTCAGAAGCTATGGGACACTGGTTTAATTAGAGATGCCTCAGCTACTGTTTAACAAGCCCTTTTATTAATCCTGTGGGAACATTACAGCCCCTTTCTACACATATCTGGCACCCCCTTTTACGCCTATCTGGCAACAAGTCGTAGGCTTTATGGATTGGCTGTCTCGTCTCCCACTCACGTGAATGATCTTTGTGTTCCCTGCTAAGCAACAGAGCTTAGCGACATTGTGCCGAACTGGGAACACAAACGACACAAAGTAAAAAACAGTTGTATCTCTTTAGCTCCTGAATGGGAACAAAGCAGACGAGCCACATAGGGCTGAATACAGCCCTATGTATGTGTGAGCCAGCATCAGAAATGGAATCAGATACTGAGGAAGAACCACTAGTCAAACAAACCAACTACTTAAACACTTCTGGTCTCATGGTGCCTTCAATGCGTGTTGTCTGTATCATACACAAGCATGCATTCAACATGGGAACCGTGAGGCAGACTGCCTCCTCCTCCTCTGACCCCATGGGTGTGTGCTGAGTTTCACCTTTTCGTGCCACTGCAGCAGCACGGCGCTGCTGTTGTCTGAGGGCTTCTCGAAGCCTCTGTAGATGTATTTCATCAGCAGGTCCACACCGGCCTTGTCCAGGGAGCCCACGGCCTTCTCGATGTCGCTGCTCTTAAAGCTGCTCAGCACTTTGACCACCAGCAGCTCCGCTCGCTCCTGCACGTGCACAGAGGGAGAGAGGAGAGCGGCATGTCAAACAGCATGTCGCAGACTTTGTTCTCTGCAGATTTATATCCAAGCATACCTGCAGTGTGATCACAGACTTTCCAGGGACACCTTTTGTCTGTCGTTTGTCTGTGCTTACAGTCGTGTTATTTATGATTATGAATGACCGAATCATTATTACCATTTTAAAACTAAACCCAATCGATACATGCATCAAAAACAAAGAGTGAGAGAGAGGCCTCAGAGTCACTAATGTAAGAGCCAAAGATCTGAGAGGAGAGGAGAGGAGAGGAGAGACATCTGAGTATCATCACACGTGATCTGCTGGGGAATCAGCCAGTACCTTTGCGTTCTGGTTCTTGGTGTTGATGGGAGGGTTCTTGAGCACGGCGAGGAGAGCTCCGTTCATGTTCCCCGTGCACAACGACAGTCAAGGACCACACAGTTCCAACAGGCAAGCACAGAAATGCACATGTGCATTTAAAGTGCATGAACGCAAGGGAAACGCAAACCATTTTCTACACCGATCAGAAAGACGGCTGAAGTGACGAAATGTCCATATTGTCTCTCCTATTCTGTCTTCCTCCAAAGATAAATGGGCAGTTGTTCACAAGAACTTGAGTCAACTGGGAAAGGTATGGTGTTCTACTTTCAATTCTTCCATGGGGTGACATATTGCATGTTAACTACCCTGGATGGGCTGCCTCTCCATCCAACACACGCTTTCAGGGTTATTATTTGTATTGTTAAACACTGTTTATGAACTTTCAGGCTTTTCCAACAGCTAAGAGCTGTGATACATTTACTGTACATATGAGCTAAAATCATCACTTTACTCTTTGGTAGTAGTTCGCTGGGGGCTAAGACGGTGGGAAAGGACACTACTGCAGGGCATTCATCCCAACAGCTGCAGACTCTTCAGCATGAGTCTGGCATCATTAAAACCCATTCGGACTACAAATTGCAAAGGCAAACATGAAAACTTCCACTGGTGGGATCAATAAAGTTGATCAGCTGTTTCCTTTGAGGGTCTTCTTCTAGAGCACCTGCATGGCAGTTCCAACCTCAGGATCCTTCAACTGATACATCCACTATTCTTTCTCTGTACATGTACAAACCATTTGGATCTGAACTTTGTGACCATTTTCAAAGCTTCTGACATGTGCTGCTCCTCCGGTGTACTCGTTCCTCATCCTGTCCAGCCTTTTAGTCCCTGCTACCTCCAGCTCTGCCTTCAGCCTTTTCCTCAGCGTCAATGTCTACAAACCATACACCTTTCCTTTCATTCCTCCCAGTATTCTTGTGCCACACATTACACCTTTCTCGCACACTTTCCCACCTGCTCCAACAAGCTTGCACACGTTTCTTCACCGCTTTTCCATCTCTGTTGCTCTGGAATGTTAACCTGACTTAATTCATACCCTCCACCATGTCCTTCTCTTTTCCCCCGGGCCTCTCTCATTCACACACGTGCTTTAATCGGTCTCCCCTCCACTTCTCTAAATTCTTCTCCAACTGCACCAAGCCGTAAATACAAATCACTATATCGTCTGCAAACATCCTAGTTCAATGAGGTTCCTGTCTCACACCATCTGTGGCAGCTCGCTTTGAGGAGACTTCCCTATCTCCCCAGTCCATACCAAACTATCCAAGAAGCCAAAAGCTCAAGTACTTTTTAAACCTTGAATACGAGCTTCAAACTCTACCTCTCTCCCTTACACACACACACACACACACACACACACACACACACACACACACACACACACACACACACACACACACACACACACACACACACACACACACACACACACACACACACACAGTCTGACAGTCCGACCACACCCTCCTCCTATGAAGTGACACCCGGAAGCGTTACCGACAGCTCTGCACCGGAAATTTCCTGCTAACTGCTCTGATTATCACACCGTGTCTGCCCACATCACAAAAAGACAGTCACACAATCCTCCATCTGTGTACACAATACACCAAAGCCGAGGTTTAACTGCCCCAAGTTTGGAGCTTCAGTCAGCTGCACACGAACTGCGGTGTGAAGCCCGATCTACCGCCGCTCCACCGGCTTGTGAAACAATCTTAAAGCAGACAGTGTGAATCCACTTCATTAAAGATGCAGATCGAGTGAATCAAACTCGTAAACTCCAAGTTAAAGGATATTGTCTGAGCAGACCGTCCACTTCTGCTTCGTCCGGTCCGCCTTGGCTCTCCCCTCCGTCTTCCTCATCTACAAACTTGTTCTCGTCGTACTCGTCAACGTCGACTTTTCTGAAGCGGTCGGACACTGTGTTTTTAGACATTCTGGACGCGGTAAAGGAGCTTGTTCCAACACCAGAGCGGAGAGTAATGGACAGTAGATCCCCGCAGCTGCACTGTCCAGTCTGCACCGACACCGACACGACCACTTCCGCACTGCTTCCTCTTCTTCCTCTCTAGGCTAATGATGGCTGTGAAGCCCTGACTGGCGACACCCAGCGGCCAGGATGAAAGGTGACCAGACCGCCAATGTCAAAATGACTTTTAGCCCCCCCCCTTCCGAAATTGGTGGTATAGTCATCACTCGTTTTATTGCTGGTAGTTCCTCTTAGGTGATTTTTCCCCTAATGTTTTAGATTTGTGTTGCTGGTCAGGGTCAAAACAGTTTCTAGCATCTAAATCACACCTCCTCGCCTTCTGTTTTAGTAGTGTAGTGGGTCTGGGTCAGTGTAGCCTTTCAGAAACGCTACCGATGCAGATGTCACTCGAAAAGTTAAAAGTTGACCTGGGCCAGATTCTTAAACCATTATAAAATCTAACCTACGAAAGTTAGACTTTTTAAGCTTGAAACCTCTGCCTCGCACGGATCTGGTCCACAATCTGAAACCATCTCAGAGCTAGAAACGGAGGCCAGGGGCTTAAAACGGATCCGGCTCAATCCTAAAGGGTACCTGATAATGTGTCCCCGTCTGGAGTGCCCCAAGAGTCGAGGTCTCTGAGGGCAGGGTGAGAGTACAGCTCCGTCAGAAGGACTCGATCTTCTGGGTCTCTGGCCAGACACAAATGCAGCAAAGCCTGCACCTCTAATGCACAAGAGAGAAACCAGGAGACCAATGGGTTCAGTAGACTATGTATTCAACAAGAAAACGTCTGAATCAGTGGGTTTGCTGTTATTGGTGACACTTTTTGAGTGTGTTTTGTCTTACCTTTGGAACAGGTGCGGCTGATTCCAATTTTTCCGTCGATGAAATCCAAGGTGTTGAATTTATCATGTCCTCTCAGCAGCAGATAGAAGAGAGCACCCAGCTGCCAAACAGAGGTGGGACGGGCAAAGTACTTGTCCTCATCGAACCACTCAGGGGGAAAGTATATGTAGGTGCCTGGTACACATCAACAGTGGAGGGGAGGAGACAGAGACGGACTAAAAAGTTAGAATAGGGATGCAGTGGACCTTTGTTTACATGTCAAAATCATATGTGCGCTGAGTGAGTGAGGACTCAAAGCAGGTTATCATACCACACAGCCCATGGAGAGGTTTGTTCAGTGAGAGGCTGCCGCAGCCAAAGTCTATTAGACGGATTCTTGGCCCTTCAGGGTCGCACTGGATCAGGACATTTCCTAGTTTAATGTCTCTGTGAAAGATGCCCTTTTCCTCAATGTCGATGATGGCGTCTGCCAGCTGTTTCAGGACAATCTGTCATGTTCAAAGCACAGGTAAGCAAGCATGAAAATGCATGAAAATGCAGTGCACCTCTTTTATAGTGAATTTTATAGTGAATGCAGTGCACCTCTTTTATAGTGAAACCTCATCGCAGTGCAAAATGCTTTTCTAACAAGCCTAGATTAAAAAGCAGTTCCATCTTTTGTAAAACTTAAGGTTGCAATGCGTTTTCTGCCTCACTATTGTGTTGCCTGTTGGCAGTATGCCTACATCAACTGCACACAACTGTGTGAATCTTATACAGATTTATAGCCATTAATCTAACTTTTTGTCCTAAATCGTTTCATCAGATTCCGTACCTTTGCCTCTCTTTCACTCAGGGATCCTCCACGGCTTTTAAGGTACCGAGTGAGGTCCATGGAGTTGGGTGGTTTCTCCATCACCAGTATCACCTCCTCCTTGAACATGTACCAGTCCAGCAAGGATACTGCAGCACACTGTCCCACTGGCTGTCCTGGCAGACCGGCAGCTTTCAGCATCAATGCAACCTCTAGGATGATGAGAAACTCTTTCCCATTGCAAATCTGAGGAAAACAAATGCAAACAAACTGTCTTTTTAGGATTGAAATGAGCAGCATGTGTTTTCTCATCCACAGCAGATCAGTGAAGGGTTTTGTATTAAGTATTTAACAGTTCGTCACAGCTAGTCACTCACTACTCTTGAGATTTTCACATTGTTTGCGGGAATGTGCTTGATGGCGACCTGCAAGACAGAGATACACATACATGTTGGTACCTCCTGAGGCGCTGTGTGTGTGTGATGTGTGTGTGTGTGTATGAGAGAGAGACTTACTGGTAACTGGTCTGATCGACGGACACCGTCGAACACTGAGCCGAAGCCTCCTGAGCCCAGTGGCTGGAGCTGAAGGTACTTTCCATTGAACTCATCTAAAAAGGTGAATAAAAATGTTTAAATGGTGTTTTATGTTTCCTGTCCGACATTAACTCTGCATATGATTTTATTCCGCACATCAACTCACCTCTGTTCACATTCGCTTTGGAGGACATCTCAAAGACAACCATGTCTTCGGCCGAGACATTGCCTAAGATGTAGCACTTGTCCTCCTCACTCTGAGACGAACTAGTGCTGCTTGTGCGGTTGGTATTGGCACTATTTGTAAGTGTCGCAGCATTGTTGCTGCTTTTGGTGGGGTTGGAAAGGGAGCGCACCTTTCTTTCAGGTGCGTCAGCATCTTCGCTGGCCTTTCTCTTGCTTCCCCGTCTCTCCACAGGCTCCCAGCTGTGTGCAGGGAGTGTTGTGCAGAGACTCCGCCTCAGGCTTTTGCAAGGCCTCTCTCCATCGTCGCCTCTCTCACCGACAGGATTTCGCCCGTAGGGAAAGGGGTCAGAGGAGACCATCCGGGGGGATGGGGTAGAGTCACTTGCCTTCCTTTTGCGGAGCATGATTTCAAAATCCCTCCAAATGTCTGCAAACAAGAAAAAAAACTTTCATACGTGCATTGATTCAAAGAAAAATAGAAAATACACTGCAAATGGTTGTATTGTGAGCACAGAATTAGTTATCTATCTGCTGTATATAAAGTATATATTAAAGCATAAAAAAACCACACACACACCACACAAGGCTGTGATCTTCTGCTGGATGAGCAACATACTTACTGGTGTTTCTGGAGGTCAGATGCTGTTGCTGTTGGGTCAACTCCGTACTGAAGATTTGTCACTCCGTACTGTTGAGGTTTCAGACACAACTGGCCAAACAAGTGAATGTTTAGAGGTATCCGAGACGTGTGCAGATTGAAAGCCTGAGCTTATACAAGCTCAAAAGAACTCAGAATGTGTGTGACACAGGGACAGAACTGTGCATCATCTTAGTAAAGTTCCGTGACCTTGTTTGTTTATTTTCAATTGTTCAGTCATTTGCAACCATACATTCATTCATTGAATTCAGGTGCTTTTGAGGAGAGGTTGATGCAGAGTGTGTGACCCTCCTCTTTCCTATCATTAGTCTTAATATCTGACTGTTTTTCCTTACACTTACCAGTCCTGCTGTGAGAACATGCTTTTTGTTTTAATGCAAAGCTATCCCTGTGTTTTTGTGCTCACATTTCATGATGGTGGTTATTCACTTAATCAGGTGTTAAGTTTGAGAGAAATGAACATTTTTGTTATAACTTGATGTCTCATACTTCATACTATACCATTATATTGTGGCGGGCCCTTGGGGGCATGTCTCTCTCCCAGGAGGATTATGTGTAGTGGGTGTGGTTTGCATCCCTAACGTTTCAGTGCACTTCCTGCAGTTCATTCATTCTTGTGTCGTCAATTGAGAAATTAATATCAGAAACTCGTCTTAGAGTCATTCCTCATCCTGCCACTATATCATCTATTTTAATCAGACTCTGGCAAGAAGAAATTCATTACAAAATAAAAAACACCCAAGAGCAAATCACATCATCCAATGTGTCCAGACCCTAAAAAGTTTTGAAAGCTCATCAGTGCATTTTCCATCAACCCCCTGCACCTTTATGATGATATACTGAAAACAGCATGACAGGATTCAGCACCAAGTCTGCCATGTGATTGAATATTGGCTACTGCCTAATCCAATTCAATCACCACTTATTTGGTGCTTTTTCATCAACGTGGACATGTGTTTTATATATTAAAACACATTATATATTCTCCTCTGGTTGTGCAGGGATTTTCTCTGGGTTCTCCAGTTTCCAACACAGCCCATAAATGTGCATTGAGGTCTATTAGAGACTCTTGGATTGACTTCCTGTCCATGTTTTCCTACTTTTAGATTGTGTCAGCTCTTGCTGCCCCTACCCGTTCAGCCATATTTCCATGTTCTTATAAGACATTTTTTCCCCATTTAAAAATATTATTTCGGAAGAGATAAAATAACTCTAGAATATTTCATGTCCCAAATCTACACAAACATATGCTACACTACATCTTAATGATACCATCCACCAAATTATTTACACGAATCAGGACTCAGATCAGCCTCTGTGGAATCTGTCACACATAATTACTGTCAAGTCACAGACGGAGCTCCCTGCTGCAGCTGTGATCTTTGCTCTGAATATGCTGTGATTACTGGGAACTGCGTGGTGTTAAGACTCCTAAACTAGTGACAGATACCAAGCCAGGTGTTCCACAATGAGTAAACGGTGCTAAGTATGGGGCGTCATTTGGAAAAACTGCTGATGTTCATGCCATTAATTCTGCACAAGACATTTGTAGCCAGTAGGGGGCAGAAAAACCGAGCAAATCACACAATGATGTAACATGATCTTGCCAAGCAGGCTTCTCCACATTACATTGGGGTTAGTAACAGTAGCAAAATAGAGGCGGTTATTCACACTTCCATAAGGCTATGGCCTTATGGATTCCTTACAGAAGCCTTATAGCTTTTTAACCTTATTGATTCCTGTGTTTTGACCAGGATAATCCAGCAGACTGGAAGTGACTGTAAGTTAAAACACAGTTCAATCAAAATGCATCATCTGGCTGCAGCGTGATGAAATCTGCAACGTATGATGGCACACGTGTGGCATAACGAGGCATAATTTGCTGTGTTGTTCAGGCTCCTCACACAGACCAGCCAGACTGGATTTTTGAGCTGTCAGAGGCAGCTCTGAGCTTTCTCCCCTGTACACATTGCATTAATCATCCTCACCATCATCCTTCTCCACTTACTGAAAACTCAACTATAAAATAATGTAGTCTAGTGTGAGTCACGACCACACAATACCTAATGTTAAGCTGCAGTATAAATGAATACTGCGCCTGAAAGAACTAAAAGAACACTTCAATCAAGCTTTTCATCATAAAAGTTTATTACAATTTTATTGCTAAACACAAATATACTGTATGTTAGCAATATACACCTGCATATATACAAAGCCAAAAGAGCCAAACAGCCAATATCAAAACCGCTGTAAAACATGATAATCAAATTCCATGCAAGCTTCTGTTTACAAAGTGCTTTATGAATACAATGTGTACGGCAAGTAGTAAATGTAGAGGTGGTTTAGTGGCATTTGAGTTGTGAAAGCTATGGCACACTGTCTTAACTGCAATGTGAAGGAGGAAAGGGGAAAGTGCAGCTGGTTCAAATCTTTCGCTAACCCTTGAAAACCCTCCTCTTTCATGATTTCTTTCATTCCCAAGCCAGTTCTAAACATTACGCTGAAAGAATACAGCCCTTATCCATGTTTATGCAAATCCATGGCAAGTTAAACACCTACTGAACGAGCATGAAAGCCTTGTTTAGAAAAAATGGCAGATTTATCCTTGAGCAATCCCAGAATGTAAACGCACGTCAGTGTTGAGAATTGAGAGGCCGCGGCGGCGAAGGGGGCGGCGCTGAGATCGCTCTCATTGTTTAATAGAAAACTCTGAATTTGGCGCCGTCGAGAGGCGACACCATGAGCCGCGCGGAGCCCGGGGAGTGGAGGGGCCGCCGGATGTTTCTCCAGATGACGGTGCACACCCGGAAGAAGAACAGGACACAGGCCATCACCAGCAGCGCAACTGACAGGACAAGGGGAGGGAGAGAGGAAAGCAACAGTAAGTGACCGACTCGGACTGACTTCTTTCTCTGGACTCAGAGTTGTGACATGCTGCTATAGAGATGCAGGCATGGCTGGACTCACTCGTAAACAGGGAATTGATGGTGGGGTCGTCCGGGTTGTAATGCTTGTAGACGTTCCCCACCAGAGCTACGATCACCACGGGGTAGACGGTCAGGATGTAGCGCACCCAGCGGTCCAGCACCCAGTTTTCAAGGACATACCTGCACAAGAGGGAGAAAAACACCTGAACAACAGCTGAGATGAGGTCCTCGACAAAGCTCTTGAAACCAGTTTCATTTTGTTTTTTTTTTACTGCTAGAGCATTTGAGGTTCCTCAGACCTTTTTTGACACTCCCGTCCGAACAGCAGCTCGTCTTACCATATCATCACTTCTCCTAACAGGATGCACAGAGAGGCTGTCGCTGCCGTGCTCCTGGCCACGCCCCACAGGTGGAGGACCAGTGAGAAGTTGATGAGAGACGCGATGGACGTCCATGTGGTGTAGAGAGCCAAACCGTTCTGGACCTGAAACGCAGTCGGAGGCAAAGTTAATAGTTAGAACATGTTGGTAGGTTTAAGAAAACTTATTTTGGCAGTCTTACAAAGTCTCACAATATGCAAACATGAATAATCTACAGACACAGGTCGATGATCCGTCATTTTCAGCTTCAATAACAGATATGATGGATGGATGCTATAAATGAAATGTTGTATCTCTCCCCACTCTTTCCCCCAAAGATGATGCAATAACAGACATTATCCACCTAAAGAGAGTCAGACAAATGACCCATCCCTCAAACACACACACAGACAGACAGTGTCCTACCAGTATCCTGAGACAGGCCAGGTCTTTGCGATGGTACGTCTTCAGCCACATGCCATAGTGATCGGTGGCATAGCAGCAGAAGAACAAAGCGCCGTAGTTGGTGACGGCTATCATGGTCAAGACGACCAGAGCGGCCAGCATCAACCTGCAGAGGCCAGGGATACATCCCATCAGCATCGGTTTAACCTTTCCCACACCTCAGAGATTGATGATCAATTATTCTACAGTACTCATTGCTCGCTCTCACTGGGATCTCTTTTTCAGCCAATCTCAGCTTGTGATGTGTGTCACTCAGAAAGTCCAGTTTGATAGAATTTTATGGGTTTTCCAACAGCATCATGTGGAAATGGTACTATTTCTCTCTTGGCTCACCACATGGTTCATCCTCATTCACATTATTCACTCGTTTTCCTCCTACAATGATGCTGTCATTTCAGAGTTTCTTTAACTCAGGCTAATTGGCAGAAAAACATTTCATCCAGACCATTTTCACACTGTGGTAGACGCACTTCCCCTCAGCTGAGATTTTCAGTTTCATCAATTAAATGCAACGTTGATTCAGCTCACCTAATACTTATTTGTCCCTAAGAACTGTACAATTCCACTGCAGTGGAATAGATTCATATGTTCTGTCAGTTAAATGTGCTCTAAAATGTTATTACGTTATGTTAAGTGTTGTATAAATGAGATCCACTCTCAGGCAGAGAGAGAGAGAGAGATCTTTCATTTTTTGTTGTTTTTGCATAAACACACAATTTCAGACGAATCTCAATCCTGCTTTCATCATACGCACTTTAATTTAAGCTTCTAACTCCTAAATGCCTTCGCTCCTCCCTATCGCTGCCTTGTGGATCCGTTAAGGGTGTTTCCAGTCTCTCTCACTAACCCAAACACCAATCAGACAGTGCAGCTGAAGAACTGTGTCGAAGTAGAAGTCTTACTCTCTGTCCCACAGCAGCAGCCAGGTCACATTGAGCACCATGTTGCTCAGCCAGCAGAAATAGAAGGCGTATGGCAGCAGACTCTGAGCCCAGGATCTAGTCACAGAAATATAAATATCACTTTCACTTGCATGTTGTACTTGTATGCGACTGCTCGGCTATCAGCAAACAGACGTCGGTAAATACAGAGTGACTGCTGCTCCAATGCTTTCTCACCCTCTGAACGCATATGTAGTGATGTATATGACCATCAGGGTGAGCCAGGTGTAGATAACGCCCCAGATGGAGAAGGTCCAGCCAGCCGGAGTGATGTCGGTCTCGAAGCGGGCTGACACATTGCCTGTCGAGGAGCGGAACGGACCTGCAAAACAGCAGAGATTTCCTGCTGAGGCGGAGGTCCTACACCGATGTTAGCTGTCAGTCAGTGTTCGGCCAAGTCCTTAAGATATGCTGGAGAGAGGCAACTGGGCCATGGGTTTGTGCATGTCATGTCAAAACAGGGGAGGGATAAATGCAAGGCTGGCTGCATGCTGCAGAGATAGGGTTTTCTCTTGACTGGATCTGAGGAGCCTCATCCTGACACGGAGTGAGTGCAGAATGTAGAAAAGGACTACAAACAAGACCATAAAAGTATATGGGTCTGGGTCAAGGACCACTTCAACCGGAGGATAAGGGTACTCGAGTATATGAAATGTCTCAAATCAGTCGACTTTTCTAAGCTATTGGCAAACTGTTGGAGAGGCATCAGGGTGGAGGAAGTAGGTTAGAGTACATGTCCTGGATACTCGCGCTCCAAACTGATTAGTCAGTTTCAGCAATAAACAATGTCTGTGAAACTGAAAACTGAAATATCTTTGAAACTGACAGAATCACCCATTATCAACTTTGTAAAGGGGAATAACATCTGGATTCTTAAGTCCTCTATGAAAGCAAGCTGAATGTCTTTAATGTGTGGACTAGATTAGCAACTCCCATCAGATTCATTATCTAATACAAATATCTATTTTAATAATGAATTTATCAATTTTAGCATCTAAGAAAAAAATGAGAATGATTTTAAGAAGTAAAGTAAAAAACATTCTCTGATCTCTTAGATATTTTCTGGTTTCTTTAGTCCTGTGTGACAAAAAATTGGATGCCATTGAGGTGAGCTTATCTTCTGAGATGGGCATTGACAATTTTCACAGTCATTTTTCACATCATTATATAAACTAAAGAATTAAACAATCAATCAACTTCCTTGCTTCTTCCTTGCTATGTAGCTAATGCTGCTGCCCAGATGAGTCAGTACCAGTTCACTGTTGTAACTGGTCGAGGCGTAGACGTTATCTAACTTCCCAGCGTGACGATGCAGTCAGGCCCTTCTGGGAGTCACCTGATTTATCTAATTATTTAGTTACCAAACATCCTAACCTACGCTCTACTTGTCCCTGGAAACTCTGTTCACGCCACTTTTTACTTGTTTTGTTGGTATGCGGATAAAAACAGTACCATCCTGTCTAGCAACAGGGGCACGCTTGGTAACACGATGATTCATTGTGGAAGTAGAAAACAAAACCACGGAACTGAGAGTTAGGATGGAAAAAGCTTTTCACTACGGATAGGGCGTGGTAGATCCCCTCTGCTGCCATCCTCACCAAAAAAAGGGCATTCTCTATATCTCTAGGGGGGAACTAGTCACCCCCTGCACTATATATGGGTTTGAACATGGAAAAGATGAAGGGAAAGCAGCTCCGAGTCAGGGCTGCATCTGTCTAACAGCCATAAACAGTGTTTGGAGGCCACACAACAGGCCACACCCTGCACTGGGATGAGGCCAGGTCTCTTCCTCTGTGGGACTTTTTCCCATTAAATAACAACAGATTTCCTGTTAACACTAGTTCAGCTCAAAGTGAGTGCAAGCATTTCTGTGTTGTCTTTTTCCCTCACTAACTCGATCTTATTTAATACTTGCAAACACAGCTTTAACTAAACTTCATTCAGTTCTTGCTGTCAATAGTGTAATTGTAAGCTCCGTGATATGTATCTTAGTAACCTGCGTTGATATGATGCCTTACAACTGTTTAACATTTCAATTTGTCTTACTATATTCATTTTTACCACTGCTGTTAATAAGAGTAATTACCCTATTTTTCCTATTGGGGTATTTTAACTTTTAGTAATATTTTGGTGATTTTCTGTTTTCCTTGTGACTTCCAATTTTAAATTTGCATGGAGCAACAATTTTCTCCAGGATTAATAACCTATTTCTGGTTCTGAGTCTGGTTTCTAAATCAAGTAAATCAAGAAAAATCTGGACGTGTATCCTCACAAATGACACATCTCGCCAGTTCTCGCGATATCTTAACACAAACTCGAAAAATACTTATAATGATAATAAAAGGTCAATTGTAGCCCGTTTTGGAACACAAGTAAGGTCTCCACATGCTGATATGGTGTTGGTCCTATCATGGAAATCTCTGCTCACAGTTTAGAGGAGCAGCCACAGCCACAGCCGTCCTCTCCCACAGCAACAAAAGCAGTTTCGTAACCAGTCAAAATGCTGTTGTATAAGCTTAGAAGACACTCAAATCACGTGTGGCTTGATAAGTTAATGTCATAAGGAGCTAAACCATGTTGTACCGATAGCATTCAGACATTCAACACTACTTTATCCTTCAACGTGTAACTTTCTTGGATTACTCCGGGACCGTTATTCTGGACTCACCTCTGCCTGCTCCGGCCAAAGCGTTGACCACCAACACGGCGATAAACACCACGGCACAGATTATTATCACCACGATCCGGGGCAAACTGTTCTCCTTCATGACTGCAGCTTTTTCTCTGTCTCTCTTTCCCTGTCTCTACCTCTGTCTGTCGGTCTGTCTCTGTCTCTACTGTTATGCTTTCCCAATTCCCAGACTCCGTCGGGGGCGGAGACAGACACACATGCACGTTCAGTCGGCGGTGGCTTCACGTGCGCTGAGTCAACGCCCACAACACAAGGCACAAAACTCTATTTCTAAAAACAGCAACAGTATTAATATTAGTATAATACGGATACACCGGAATACTTCGCGATATTTAGAGCGCAGCGTCGTACTAGTGTTAGTTGTCCTTGAGTGTCGAGTAGAAAAAAAAAAGTCCCATTGGAGGAGGTGTAGTGATGCCCCCTACAGGAGGTATATGGACATTACAACTGTCTCTGATGTGCAGAGTCGTGTCAACTGCCTTGATTTTGACAGTAACACAATAGGTCTATCATCCAAACTTGAGAAATTCGATCTATTTATTTATTTATTTATTTATATACAAAGTATAAAACAAAGCATAATTATAATGGCGGAGAAAAGTGTCAGGAATGATAAAAATAGTATCAGCAAGAAAGGTGTACAAGACGGTATTGCTATGTAACTAACAAGTAATAATATCTCAAGATTTTTATTCTTGTTTTGGGGAGGTAACCTTAATGAAGTTCAGGACGAGCAACTGGGTCGAGATGCCTTGCTCTGGGGAACTTTAACAGTGGTGGGCTGGGCGAGAGGCTTGTCTGCAAAAAGCAACACTAATTAGCTACACGAAGGGTAAGATAAGAGTATGGATAATGTGATTGTCTATTTTAATTTAATTTAATTTTAATTTTCATAAATTGAGATTTAAGTTCAGTGGAGCCTATTCCAACATTCATAAAGCAAGAGGCAGGAATTCACCTTAGACTTTCAAGCTATCACAGGACACACACACCATTGCCACCCACACATCTGTTTGGAGTCTTCAGCCAGCCTCTTCAGCACAGATGGAGGCCAGGACTTGAACCAGGATCTTCTCGCTGTGAGATGACAGCACCACCCACTGATCCACTGATGTAGTATGTCAATGCTCTGAAGTAAAATCCCATGTTAGTGTATTGTTCACTCCCAGACTGACTATGCTGTAAGCATCAAACATTTCTGCTCAGTGGTGCAACACTTCGTCTGCAAAAGGCAAAGCCGTACAGTGTGTAAATGGATACAATGAAATAAACGATTAAGACTAAGGAGGAAAGGACTAAAACAGGCATGTTTACATAGACCAACTGGAGACTGTAAATTGGCCCTAGGTGTGAGAATGAATTGCGTGATCAATGTGAACATTGAGCTTCTACGGCTGAGAGAATCCAGCTTTGAGTGTTAATGTACAGTGTACCAAACACAGACGCAAACACATCACCTGCAGAGCTCCAATAATCCTCCATCCATCTATCATCAATATTCAAACTGACCCTGAGCATTGATGACGCATGGATTGCATGGTTCCACCATCCACCATCCACGCCATCCTCGGTGTACCATGTCTAGCCAAACTGTGCCCTGTCTGACAGACTGCTGGGTGCTAATCAAGTAGTGTGTACTGCGGAGGATTTATTCGATCTGTTTTACTGAGAACAGCTGTTTGCTGCGGCTGGAGGAGGCCAAACACAAATGTGAGTTGGGATGCGTAACATTGATTAGTAGAGCAGGGATGGATAAATAGTAGCAGCTAACACTGTGATGTTGTTAGTTCCACTGCTCTTCATCTCGGTCATTAGGTTTACTGTTTTCGCTTTATCTATCAGTGTACAGCTTGATCCTCATGTGATCTTATAAAATATATGCACAGATGCACTAACAGGTAAACTTCGGATGTATAGAAGTTTTTTTTTGCTGCTGGTGACAGACTGTCAGACCCTCCAGCATCGCTTTCTCATGACTCCCGTACTCCTACCCCCTGTGGTGAATTTACCTACTTCTGTGCTGCCAAAACTCCGAGGAGCAGACAAACCATCAGTGCCTCCGTGTCAGGAACATCCTCGCATCCACAGAAAACTAATCTAGCTGACACGACACTCTTTGATCTTTTTAACTGTAAAACCCACGGCGTCGAACATCCACCTGCTGCCTCGACACTCGCTTCTCAAGCAGCGCTCTAATGACGTGCCAGAACAACCATTGCAGAGACTTGTGAGCAGTGAGCAGTCACGATCAATCGGGGGCTCGTTTCAAACTCACTGTCTTTAATGAGAAAAGTGGTCTCAAACACATTTCATTGTCTCCACAGTTGATGCGATATGCTCCGGTAACAGCTCTCGAGGCTTTAAAGACAGCCCTCTCACACAGACAGTGGAGTGTGTGTAGTGTGTGTGTGAGTGTAAGTACGTTACCACAGTATAATCTGGACAATAACACCTGCTTTCACTTTAAAGACTACTACAGCTGAACATAAACAAACAAACATATACATCCTACATACATTTGAGAGATCTTGATTTCCTCTACTTACAATATTGCAGAATCCTTAACTGTAGTAATCACGGAACATTTTTTATATTTTATGAATTATAACCCTGGTCAGTATCAAAACATTTGTAAGAATAGTAATAAAGGGTAGTTTGCTAGAAAGACAATTTAAATGAGCTGTATGAAAATAAAAAGTGCCCTTTCTTTGATCTTTAATCCGGGTTAAAGAATTAGTGTGGTTTTGCCTTTTACTTTGCAGAATAAATGTTATATCATTGTGATATATTGCTTCATTTCTGGTTGCTACAAAGATTCAGAGGCTGCTCCTTGACAACTTCTCCTCTGCTAATTTTGTCTTTTTTCATCTTCTACGGAGACGTTACCAACATTATTTTTACATTGGAGGAAAGGTTAAACGTTTGGTGTGCTGCACGGTGCTTCTCTTTACTGCGACGGAGAGCTGTGATCTCAGATATTAAAGACAGCTGAGGAATGAAGAGCAGTTCCCCGTGAAGCGCAGCCTCAAGCATTTCACCCATCTGCTGTCAGTTTAAAAAAGCAGCTTACACAGGGGCCCACAGCCGCCTGGAGAAACACTGGTGGTGTTAAAACACCACAGAATCTGAAACCAAATCACTTATCCAGCTGAAAGATCATTAACACTGCCTGGTTTCTGATGGGAGAGACAGACACTCCCTCAGATAGGTTGTAAGAAGTCTGCCGCCGCTTGGACTGTGGGATTTATTAACCGAAAAGCAAACAGATGTCCCGATCCTCCTTCGACCGGTTTTCTGCCTGTGATCTGGTTTCTCCTGTGTACGCCAACAGTGTCAGACTTTTGAAAACACATCAAACGTTTAATATTAAGACATTACATACATGATCAAGATCAACTGCCTCGAAACAACTTCCATTTGTTGTCACGGGATCTAAGTTTAGTTTCAGATTCATCGCAGCAGCTCCTGACGTGTCGAGTTTCACGCATCTGCGCCCTCGTCAAATCAAAATTAGGGCCACTAGATTCAGGATTCATGTAGGTGTGTATGTGTGTGTTGGTATATTAAGAGGCCTGAGGCTGAAAGTCCTGAGTCTCTGTGCTGTTGTTTTCATATTCTTTGTGCAAGTCCAGTTTTCCGTATAAGCCCTCCAGCACGGCCAAGACTCTGCTCTGGACTGAATCCACCTGCTCCACTGGGCAGTATTCATCCAGGCTGGACCTGAAAAGACACACACACACACACAGAGACATGTGTCTTATTGATTATATGAAATATTGATGGAAAATCACAAAACTGCAGGAACTTCTTAATGAAACGTGGATCCATTCAGAAATGGTTCAGGTAACGTGTTTAAGTGTGGGAAACATCAACTCTATGAGTGGCGAACATCTGGTATGTCAAATACAGAGTAAATATATACTGCAGTCTGGAAGTGTGAAGGAGGAGAAGGTGCTAAGGTAAAACTGTGTGAAATCCCTTTGTTTAAACATTCATTTCAATGCAGAGACACACCTGATTTGTCTTTGAAGTCTGTGGAAATGTTTCCCTTGTTACACCCATTTCTGTTGTGATGGTTGCATGCCGGGAAAGTGTTGCAGGAGGAGGGTTAGAGATATTCATGCCTGCACTTCATCGCTTCGGAGCGTGTTCTACTTAACTTAATTTGTAATGTAGGAGCCCTTTTATGACATGGATTAAAATTCAGAATCAAGAAGTTACTCCACAGCATCATTAGTGTCATGTTTTTGTACTGACAGCAACGCATGAAGCGCCTCACATGCTAAATGTGAGGAGAGGCTAGACACTGGCTCAGTAACTGTGATACGTGATGGGAAAAGGAAAAGCAGGGGAGGGCAGGGGTCAAAGAGGTCCCCTTTGAAATGTCTGATTACAATTTGTATCTTTAACCCACAAACATTTCTCTTCCAGCAAACTTTCAGAAGGATTTATTGTGAATTCATTTGTTGGCTATTGTGACTTTGCTCTATTTATTGATTGGATTCATATTTCATCCATTAATTCTATTGTAAGGCACCCGGGGAGTGCTTTGTAATTTAGCCCCATCAGTGTCACATTACTGACACGTGGCATGCTTTGTGAGTGTGCGTGTCCCTCCTGGGAGGCTGCGCAGCGTGCGGCTGTGTTGTTTACCTGGACATTGTGACCAGCGTGGGTTTGGGCAGAGGCCTCAGAAACAGCTGGACGGCGCAGACCAGCCGCTCGATCTCCTCCTCCGAGCTGATGTGGTGAGGCAGCTCCACGGAGTCACAGGTCAGCCCTGCCTGGTGCACCTGAGAGGGAGCAGGTGGAGAGGCACGAGGAGCAGGAGGAGGAGGAGGAGGTGAGGGTGAGGGCATGGAGCAGAGCGGAACAACACATCAGGATGGAGTGGAAGACAAAAAGAAAACAAAGGAAAGGAAAAAGATGGAAGAGAGAAGCGGTGAAATCAGAGGATAAGGGAAATCAAAACTGAGCCCTGATGTTCTCTGATGTTTCAGTAATGTGGTAAAGGCTGTCTGAGTGTTTCATTCACTCTACTTAGAAAGGTGAATGTGGCTGTGGCCTCCAAAACTGCATTGCTCAGATCACCAAGCACTTGAAATTTCTTTACAATCATATGCATGTTGCAGGTATATGTTAATTATTACTGCATTTGTGCCTCTACGTGGATTGCCAAATAAATTAATGATATATGATGATTAGAGCTGCAACAACTAATCTATTTCTTTAACAATTTTACCGCTTTTCTATCATTTTCCTGACCAAACAACATTTCGATGAATAGAGAACGTAATTGACAGATTGACCGACTCATTTGCTGCAGCCCTACTGGTAATACTGTCTATACCTTTAAGTGTTTCTGTTAATACATGATTGCGTTAACGTTCTTACCATTTCGTAATCGGGGCAGGGGTTTCGCGACTTCAAACTGGAAACCAGCGGGGCTAAAGAGGCCATGCTGAAAACAGACGCGAGGACAGAGTGAGGTTGATAAACTCTGGCTGTGCCCTAAAGAAAATAAAGCAGAGCAGACAGAAGTGGTGGCGAGGTGACTGCTCATCGCAGTCGGCTGAAACGCAGCTCGGAGTTTCACCGGGGCAACGGGGCTGAGCGATGATGCACAGTGATCCTGGCTGGCGAGAGCTGGAGACAGACTCCCTCTGCTGCCTGCGAGGAACTCATCATCCTCTGATGTGCTCTGATGTGGGAGGCCAATAAAAAGGAGGTGGGGAAGCTGGGCTCACTCTCTCGCTCCTCCTGACTACCTGACAGCAGCAGCTGATCTGGGACCAGCTATGCCTGGTTTCCGGGCCTTGGTTTGCCGATTTGATCTCTGTCCGACCTTGTGCTCCTCGTTTAAGACTTTTAGGTTTTCTTTTTGATGCAACTTCCGGTCTTTTCTTGAAACAGTGCACCTCTTTTGGGGTGAGGGGGCTTATGACTTTGTCAAATCTGTTTACTGCTTGGGTTATAAACCTGCACCTGCTGTGTATGGGGCTGCAATAAGAATATAGAAACTGTGTAAAGATGATTTGTGACATTCTATAAAGCCTATGAGCCAGACAATATTATGGTCCTTATGCTTAGAATGACAATAACCTAAAATTGGAAGCTGTAAAGTGCCTCGAGCTGTCCAAATGTCACATCCACAGAAGAAAGGTAGTCAACCCATCAGTGTGTGTGTGTGTGTGTGTGTGTGAGCCAGCCAGGGAGAATATCGGCAATTTCCATTGAGTTTAAATGTTGCTGATAAGAGATTAAAAAGCAATCATCCTGAATTTTTCAGACGCAGGATTCCCGGTCGAAGGAGGAGGACGTTACCCGGGGTTGGAGGCCCAGCGTGCCACCGTCTCCTCCGCGTCGTCCTCCAGCAGGTCAGCGAACGCAGCCTCCAGGTCCTCCAGCTGATGCACGCGACACCTCACGCACCGCTCAAGCTCATCCTAGACACGCACAGACACACAAGATACCACAGGTTTACAACACAAAGCTCACACTGTGTGTGTGGGTGATCACGCTAAGAAACAAAAGATGCTTTAATCACAGACATGATTTAACACTGGGCTCAGTGGGCTCAGAAACTCAGAGAGACGTCGGGATGACCCCGAAGTAGCCGCCGCTCACACATGCTGCAGTTACTGGAAATTATAGTCTCACTCAGCCACATGTAAACACGTCAGTGTGTCATTATCAGGCAGCAACAACAACACATCCACACCGACTGCGGTGTGTGCGTGCTCATTAGCAGAGAGGCATCCCAGAGGCATCGCTGTCTCATCGCATGTGTGTTCCAGCACATGTGGAGACCCGCGTGCTCGGATGTAGGAGGATCTAAAAGGCTGGCACCTGATCAGCGTCTGGGTCGGGCCCTCTGAAGTTGTAGAGCTCCTTCAGGATGTTGTATTCTTCCTAAAAAAAACAGAGGAGATAACATGCAGATCAACATCCTACTGCTACAACTGAGGGGAGGAGTGATATCAATTTATATATATTTAGAGCGCAGTAACTGGACGGCAGGTCGCAGTTTGCCTGTTTCATACTTAATGAGATACATAAATGACTGGGTAAGCTGCAATTACTGTCAATTTGCAGTAAACAATTGTTGGATAATATATGCAGTAATAGATAGCACGTGTGTGCTGCACGTCCTTAACTAGCCCGGTACAGCTTCACGGAGCTCTCTTCTCTCTCATCCTTCTCACTCATTTGGTTATGTTTAGATTTACTTAATTAAGAGCGTGACCCTATGAATGCTCTCAGCTCCACCCAAACTCCACCTCGTCAACCATTATGGACCAAGCCAGCAATTAGATGGCGTCACAGGCGGCTGACACGAGATGATCCTGCGTCACTGAATCACGTGTACGGCGTTGCTCAGATCTAAATCAGAATAAGAGGATACGCTGAATGAGACGCTGTGACCATGCCACAGAGATTTTTCATTACCTTCGCCTGAATAAGGTCATATTTAGTAAGGGAATTGTAGCTCTTCTTATTGACAAAAACGTCTGAGGTGAAGTTCTCGACCAATCCTGCCTAACGTTCGGCAGTCGCTGACTGCTTTATGACGTGCCCTGGGTCATATCCGAAATGAGTTGGAGACGGGGTAAATCTTGGGTAATGCTTGAAACAAAATTACACAGAATATGAATATAATGAAGGTTCAGGATGGCACTGAACATGAGATACAGGATGAGGGATATTTCTGCGCGAATGAAGGAGGTGGGACACATACGCTTATCTCAAGGAGCGCTACTTTCTCATATTTCCATATTATGAATAATGTGGTAATAATAATGTGGTAATACATGTGTAGTAAGGAGTGTTAGGTGGGCGTGTGTGTCACAACGACTCATGGGATCTGTTCTTCTGTATCTCTCTTTACCGTAGAGTTTGGTGCAGACCAGCTCCACAAACGAACACTAAAGCAGCACTGAATAAATTGAATTGAAAGGCCACAATGAAATGATTGTCTTTTCTTATTAAATATTCCTAATACTGCCGTGTGTGTTAAAGGTAGCCGCTGCAATTGAGCTGCGCAGCGGCACCACAGCGATGTCCATCGCTTGACACATAATTGAAAGTGCAGGCTTGTTTTGAAATAATCATCTTACGGTGAGATTAATTTTTCCCAAGCAGAAAGGGGCGCCGCAGCTTGGGCGTCTTGCTCAATGACACTCTGGAATGCAGAGGAGGAGAACGCCGAGGCTCTGATCAGCGCCTCACCCACTCCACCACCTGAGCTCCATCCATCACACCCACTGACAAACAGCAACCACACACCAGAACATATGAATCACGTCTCTGAGGGCGAAACCCTTTGTTTCCGTTTTTTTTCTCCTTCAAATGCCCAGAGGACTACTCTCTAGATACCATGCACTTCCTGGAAAGAAGAAGAAGGAGAGAAAAAAAAAAGACAGAGGTTCTGCCAAAGTGAGGTCCGCTGGGGATCTCCTATTTTTAATGAGGATAAAGTCTTATATTCTTCACTAGTAGATGAGTTGCAAACACAAAGTGATGGTTAAATAATAAATGAATGAGGTCAGCGTGGGTAGGTGGGACATACGTACCTGCGTGTATAATTCCTTGAAGGGATTCTTACATGAGAAGAAATCCAGATCTATGTCCAGGATGTAGGGCTCTGTCTCATGTAGGAGTCCAGATATGGATTTGACGACATAACTGGTAGATCCTTCATCCTCGTCCTCATCTGCCCCCTGGCCCGGCCCAGTGCCGCCCCCCGCTGGTCGCTGTGTGTCACTACAGCTGAGGTGGGCGCCTGAGCAGCTGGCAGCGCCGTCCTCTGTGCGGGCTCTCTTGGCTGACCAAGACCCTGGGTCCATTATTCCCTGTATTCCCCCTGTCATCGAAATACAACAACAACAAAAAGAAATGTGTGTGAGAGACATTCAGTGATGATAACTAAAAACCAACAAATAAGATAAAAAAAACTGAATTAGACAAACCTTTCCAAACCAATGAATACAAGACCATAACAATAACCTTGGTAACATTGCAAAAGAAATTTGAGTTGGCAAATGCCTGAAACTCAAATCTTATGCCTCCTTATATGACCCTAGAAAATCATGTTTGAGCACATTTTTGAGCATACAGGAATCACTATGAAGTGTGATTCAAACTGAGCTCATTACCTGAACAATGTTGTTTCCCTCTCAGTCGCCGTTTTCAAATAGTGCAGACGGCAATACGATGTCTGAATACGATCTCTGTCCCCCCTGAGACTACAGTACACATGCCAGGCCAATAGATGGCAGTGTGATTTTGTGCAGAGTTACAAAATGCTGAGACGTAGAGACACTTCCCTCACGCATGACGCAAAACTGTGAACTTGAGCACACGCGCTCGTTACACCGGAGCCCATTTCTGTATTTTTTTTTCCATTTCCAGGTACCACAAACAAAATTCTTGTTGAGACAGACAGCCAAAACGCACCCAAAGTGCCACTGGCGACACACTTGTTAGAGTTTCTGATGCGGTCCTCTTTTTGTGCGAGCGCGGCTGCAGTGTGCACGGCTTGTCCTCGCTTCTCCTAAAATTACACCCTGTTCCCATTTAAACAACATGTTTTCAATCTGAAGCTGCAGATTGATCGGTGTGCGTGTCCGTTGTGAGGTGACAGCGAGTGCGCGGCGAGAAATAAACACCCTGTTCGTGATAGAAGAAAGGAACGGGGCTACTAACGTGTCACTGACGTGTTGTCTGCCAAGAGGAGACAGCGTTTCCTGCGGCTTTTAGCGCAGCCTCTCCTCCCCCTGGGGCAAATTAAACAAAATACCTCCTGAGCTGGTGCCGACTACATGCTAACGCGTCCTCACTGCTGAGGAGTAAAAGAAAACAGAAAAACAAAAACAAAGCTGTCTGGACTTTTAAACATGTCTATTTGGTCTGTCTATAATTGGGCTGTATACAGCCATCTCTACCCTTTGAGCAAGGCACTGCTTTACAAAACTGCCTCCTGAGCATGTCTGACCAGGTGGAGACCAGCGAAGACGCTCCCCGCTGTTGCTAGCTCCCGCCCTCACTGTCAGCCAGCGGATTACACACATGCTCGGCTCCTGCTCCCACCTGCCGACATCTTCCACTTCCTACGCCGAGATGTTTCATAAAGACAGGAGTGGGCCATCTTTCATACCTGCTATCGTTTGGGCTAATTCCTTTCGTCTCGTGCTTGTGTGCATCTTCAATACAAATAGATGCCGCGGAACTCTATCGTACCGTGGGCTCAACAAATACAGCTTAACAGAAAACAGAAAAAACAGACAAGAAAAGGTAAAAAAAGAGGGAGATTGCAGCACATAAATGACACACATGTAACAGCATGGTTTGTGAATTTGTGTAAGGAATATTTCACCACCAGCCAGCTGCTTGTTTTATTAATCCTTTTCATTTTCTTAACCCATTTTTTATACCCAAAGCGTGTGTGCTGGACACACACACACACACACACACACACACACACACACACACACACACACACACACACTCTCACTCTTTCATTCTTCATTTCTCATTCGCTCCCACACTTTCATGTAGGGGCAATTCGTTGTTTTTTGGACTGAGGAAGAAAACCAGAATACCCTTAGTACACAGATTTTCCCTTGAACCTTCAAACCCAGGCCCTTCTTGCTGTGAAACCACAGAGCCACCGCGTTGCTCTCGTTTTATCAATTGCTCTTGCTAGTCGTCAAAATATTAACGCTGATATGTTGGTATCGGGCTGAGAATAGACAGTCAGACAACATTTCAGATCGCTGTTGCATTTCAATGACGTCCATTTGTGAGATGAATGCAGAATGTCTTACAGTCGCTCCTGCTTTGACCGTATTTAAAAACAGTTACTAAGTCTCACATGAGCTCTGAACTTAAGAATGAATCATACATTAATGTGACACAACTTCAAGACCGGGACAGACAGCGAGAATAATTACGGTGGCAAATGACTTGTTGAGTCTTCCGCTTTGGAATGAAAGCATTGTACGAAGGAGTGCAGGTCAGCCTTTCAAAAGAGGGACAAAGTAGACTGCAAAAAGCTGGCTTTGTACACGCAGCTGTGATTATTTTGTATGCCCGCTGCAAATTCCATGTTTGCCAGAAAGCCGGTAATTTCAGAGCAAGTCTTTCACGGTGAGACCTGAATTCAACTTATTTTTGGAGCGAGTGCCTTTAAAAGCGAGGCGCGTTGCAATTTTGTAGCTCCGGTGGTGCCAGTGACACCGACAACATTGTTGTGGCACCAGCAGAGGTATCAATCACTAGAGTGCTGGGTACAGAACAAACAAATCCAACAACTCAAAAGCACCCTGACATTTTCAGCTGAGACACACACACACACACACATGAAGGAGTCTGGACTTCATTACAAGGACAAAACGGCTCAAAACATAGCCTGAATGACACGTTCTTCTGGTATGGCAAAATCAGTTATAAGTCAAATGTCTTCTTCCATTATATTATAGGAAGATGACTGTTTTGGTAAACACTATAGGATAAAGGTCATATTTGGATATCAAAAATCTTTATACATTTTGCATGGTTTCATTTTGTGACTTCATCCACATTTCTATTGGTACCCAAGAAACCACAGTGCTGGGCAAATATTCATCCATCTGACAGAGCAGAGTGGTGTTTTTGTCTGTCTGTATAACAAAATAGCTATAGAAAAAATTCAGACGGATGTGCTTTTTCGTCTAGTTTTGGAAAATGAATGTATTTTGAGTGCAGTCAGAGTTGGTCCGACTGTGAGGGCATCACTCAAGCTCTTCTGCTCTCGACCAAACCGAATCACAGCTTTTCAGTGAGAGGCATTAGCATGCAGGACACACACGGCCTCATTAACACAAACAGAGCTACATTAAATGAGGCACAGAGACATTTGTGGCTGGATGTCAAAGTGCTGATCTGTACTAGAGCTGGTGTTTGTCCGCCGGGCCCCGGCGGGTGATGCGCTCACCTGCAGGTGAACCATGACTTGCTTTGATGGGATTGACTCTGACCACATTCAGTCTGAAAGGTTTGCTGTTGTCCAGCTGCTCCTCACACACGTACAGGCCGTCACTGAGGAAGTAGTTGTCCGTGCTGGTCACCCTGCACAGAAACATGGAGGAGGAGGAGGAGGAGGAGGAGTTCAAGTCCAATCGAGGAGAAACAGGGTGGAATGTTAGTTATAAACCGAAGGCTCTGCACTTCCACACAGATGATTTCCATCGTTCCCCTGAGGCAGAAACTGAGAGGTGTGGTGACATGGTGGCACGATGCTGCAAATCTCAACAACGGTGCATATCAACTTTAAAATATGGATGCAGTGTAAAAGTAAAGATATATTCTGTTTGATTCGATTAACTAATATACTTTAATGTCAAATTTAAGAACTATTTAAGCACTTAAAAGGTCAATTTTCAAGCTCTGGATGCGATCAAATAATACTATCTTACTACACTTTTTTAATCAATAAATGTTATTAAATTGTTTGGTAATAAGGTTTAACCTTGCATAGGTTTGAAGATTTATGTGGCTTTTCATCAAAACAAGAACATTCAATTGTACAGGAACTTAAACTTTTAAGAAATTCAGGTACTTTCCAAACCATAAAACAATAAACTTCAAACTAATTTTCAAGGATTTCAAGCATCCTGAACCAATCCAGTGTCATTGATAATTTTCAAAGATTTCATGAACTCTGAACCAATCCACTTCACAGAACCTGTAAACCTCAAATTATTCTGAATGGAAAAAAAAGTATTCCCATCCTGTGTGCTAACACAGGATGGGATGAAGGTCAGTTCAGTTGTGTTTTTAAAAAACAGTGGTTTGATTCCTGAGGTAAACTGGGTCATTGGTACCCAGGGACGGTTGCATCCATGTGGGTTGCTGACCCACTCTAAGAAAAAAAAAAGATGTCAATTGAAACCAAGTAACAAAAGAGAAACGTCCTTGTGTGTGTGTGTGAGTGAGTCAGTCTTTCCTACCTGATGGTGGTGGTGGAGAAGTCTCTCCCTACAGCCATCCTGTGCTCACCCTCTCTGATCTGCTGGGCCCAGTATGGGTGCAGCCAGGCCACACAGGACACGTGGCCAGCATACACCATGGGCATGATCCAGTTCTCTATACTCAGCTCACTGGGGAGGAAGCACATGCAGCCATTAGTGGAGCATAGCACACACCTGCCCCAGAACACACTGTATGGTTATGTGCATCGAATTGCTAGTTCAACCTGAAGACTTGATTTACTGTAATACTCATAATAGACGACATGACAAACATAGTAACAGCAATAGTGATAATTCTGTTTTTTGGTATGACTGTTGCTGAGCATCGAGCTGATTATGGTGGAGAAGAGTATTTGTAATGGTCTGGATCTCTTCTGTGACTCCACTAGCATTAGAAATAGACATGAACATGACACCTGAGGAGCTTCTCCTTGTCAAAGACGGTGTCTGCAGACATGTTGACAGGGATGAGCAGGTCAGGATGGGAATCTAAGTGAACCATCTTTATGTTCTTCATCGGGAGGTGTCTTGATGCGATGGCGCGATAAATGTGGCAGACCACCTGGTAAAGATACAGCAAAACAAATATCATCAGTCATAAATTAGCATATATCCTGAATTTTAAGTCTTTGAAATGGGGCAAGACAAGGTATTTCTTGTCCACGTTCGGGTCAAGATGAGATTAAATTGCCCCTGGGTGAGAATGAAAGTGAGTGTGAATAGTGTGTCTGTGTGTGTTCTGTGATGGACTGGTGAACTATGCTGGATATATTCCCCACATTCACCCTTTGTGAGCTGGAGATGGACAACACCCTGTGTCATACTGGGCACGATGCTTGTAAGATGTTTACTCCTCTGACACAATATGTGAAGATCAACAAGTTTCCATTTTTGCCAAAACTTTCACAGGCAAGACAACAAATTCCCCAGCTGAGAGGACAGTTTGTTCTACTACAAAAATAGAGATCTCTTGAGCTGTGGATTAGTACAGCATCGACACAGCCATCTCTCTGGCATTAGTGAGGCAATAGGGGAAGGGTTAGAGATCAATATTTCTTAAATATATGTTTATTTCCAGCCCTGGTTGGGTGCAACCTGGACAAAAGGGCTTGGACGCAGCGAAAGGACACACATGCCTATTTGACACGCCTGTCAATCAGTGGTAACCAGGCAACTGCTAGGTAACTAGGCAACCGATAACTAGGCTGTAGTACTTGATTGAGCAACAAATAGCTGACTAGGAGTGCAAATACACAGACGGCCAGGGGTTTTGTTGTGGTCGCGGAGAGGCTTGGAGACACAGGAGCCAGGCTTACATCATGGTGGTCCTCCACTATCCACACCGGCAGCTCCTGGTACAGCCTCTTCAGGGGCACGGAGCTCATTGTGCCGGAGACCAGCGCAGATCCACTCGGTCCGAGTCGGGATATAGTGAACTATTAGTAACTTATATCTGATAAGTCATCAATGTCTCGTCCTCGTTCCCCCAACTCTTCTAAATATATCTGGCATGGCTCATTTGCCCCCGTTTGTAGGCTCAACTGATGGAAAGCGACACCTGACAAAGCGCACAGACGTGTTTATATGTCCGGCTCGAAACAAGGGTCCGGGACAAGGGTTCCGGGTTAGGCGCTGGGTGGAAAAGTTATTTTTAAACCCGAGAGAAGCGTTATACAAGATACGGTCAATATATACATTTATTAGCTCCACTTGTTCATCTGCTCATTAACGCAAAAAGCTAGTCAGTCAATCACATGGCAGTAACTCAATCCATTTAGATGTGTAGACATATTCAAAACAAGTTGTTTGAGCATCAGAATGGGGAAGAAAGGTGAATTAAATGACAACAGTGCCGTGGTTGTTGGTATTAATGGGATGTTTATGCACACCCAAAGATAAATATTGAGTGAGGGGCAGTTTTTCCAGTGAAAATGCTTAAAATGTCAATATCAGAGGTCAGAGAAGAATTGCCTTTGTTTGAAATGACAGATGAGCAATAATAACTTAAATTACTGCTTGTTACAACCATAGACTGTATGGTTGCAACCAAGCCATGCACACCATCTCTGACCGTACAATATGCTCAACCGTGTAGCAGATGGGCTCAGTAACAGAAGACCACATCGGTCCTACTCCTGTCAGCTGAGAGCAGGAAACTGAACAGACTCGGCAGAACGGGACAATACAACACTGGAAAATTGTTGCCTGGTCTGATGAGTCTCAATTTCGGCTGCAACAATCTGGAACCTGAATTCCAAGGAAACCTCCCCAAGGGATCAATAAAGTTTCTATTTAATGTTGTGGAAATTCTGTCAGAGAAGAACAAAGTTTGATTTATCTTTCTGTGTAAGTTTAATTCAGTCTCTAGCTGAAGGACCATTCTTATAGTCATGTGAATAATTTGACTCTCCTGAGTGTAGACAGATGGCAAACTTGGTTCAAAGGAATCTAAAGAACAAAGGGCATGTTGTTTTGTGTATGGATATGATTGTTCAAAAAGGGGGTTGAGGGATGGATATAAATTACCATATTTATGATGGCCATTTTGCAGTAGAAGATGCAGTAGAAGAAATTTCATTGTGATGCAAAAGAATAACATTTATAATGTAGAAAAATAAATGTTGTAGTCACTGTTTGTACACATTCTTAAAATGCTGTTTATTCAACTGTGTAATTTAATGAGATAAAAAAGTTAATCTCAGACTCATTAATTAGGCTGATTCTAACAAATAATAATATTCAAGATATGCCATTGCTGGGAATAGTAAAAGTTGTTGTACTGATCCCATTACTGCCATAAAAATACTCAGATACAGATACACTCTGAATGTAATTATAATTTATTATGTTAAGTGGAAAGATACAAGGAACATTTTGAATCTGATTCAGTTGGGGAAAAAAGACATAAATAATAAAATGTTGAATCTCTATTAGGAACGCTTCTAAACTACAATGAACATCACAGGCCTTTTCTAATTAATTGAGAAGCAATTTCATTTCTCAAATAATGTTCTCAACAAAGTAATTTGACAGCATACCGGACATGGCTGTTTACACTCTTTCCACAAAACAACATCTGAAGAGCAAAGGGAATTACTGAGTCCAAACCAGGAGAAAAGGAGGAAACATGCCAAAAAATACATCATAAAAAGAAAAAGTTCCCATCAGCTTGTGTAATCAATAACTCATCAAACACACTCATACACAAATAGGAATTCAACCACTAAAATATTTTTCTTCTTTACCATCTCAAACTGACACGATTGTAGTGATGCTCCTGTATAGATGTGTGATGGGATTTATCCAGTATGTGTGCGAGAGAGTCTGGTTATGTATCCACCCTTTGATCTCGGTGGCCTTTGAGAGCAACGCAAGTCTTTGATCTCTCTTCCTTTTGGTTTGGACTGCAGCCCATAGGAGATGACAGCAGGACGATGAGTGGAGGTAGCAACACAGACAGAAGAGGGATGAGTGGAGCGAGGAAAGAAGAAAGAAAAGAGCAAGATTATAAGTGTAATAGCATACTTGGTGGAGGTGTGGGGTGGTGGGGGATGATGGTGGAGGAGAGAGTGAGGAGACGGAGGAAGATGAACAAAAACACAGCAGGAGATTTGCTGTAGATGAAAGAATGAGTGTAATGGGAGCAAACAGAGCAGACTGAGTGTAATGAAAAAGAACCTCAGTGCTGGGTTCAACCTAGATGATAACTATGTGCATCAGCAGGCCCAACTCTTGCAAAATACATTCACTGAATATTGTGTTTTTATTGTTCGCTACTCTATTTTTGATTATGCTGTTTATCCTCAGCAGGTGACACGCTAGACTGCCTCTGAATTATGTTGCAGCATGTTTTTTTATTTTGTTTTTTGATGGTGGTACGATGCATAACTTCAGACAGCATCTGGTTATCTAGCGCTCATATTTCTCTGTGGAAATGTACATAAGACCTTGGTGTCTCAACAAGAATATCTCACCTAATCCTTTCCTGATTTCATTTCCATCCATCCATTGTTTTACCCACTATGTGTTGGGGTGGGGGTCCTATCTCTTGGGCTAAGGCAGGGATTACACCCTGGGCTCTCGCTCTCTCTCTTTCTCTCTCTCTCTCTTTCTCTCTCTCTCTCTCTCTTTCACACACACACACACACACACACACACACACACACACACACACACACACACACACACACACACACAGCAACACACACACACACACACACACACACACACACACACACACACACACACAGCAACACACACACACACACACACACACACACACACACACACACACACACACACACACACACACATCTACAGTAGGAGTAATTTAGATTCCACAGTCATCCTTAATGCATGTTTTTGGTCTGCTGGGGGAAACAAGAGAACCTGGAGAAAACCCACTCATGCCCCCTTTCCAATTATCCGGATTCAGTGCTGGTTATGGGCTAGTTTAGAAAAGTTCATTCCGTTTCCACTGACAAAGAACTGGCCCTGAAAAACATGTTCTAGAGGGGCAGCATTTCTTTGCTGGAGGAAGGAGGAGGAGTGCGTGGAGTGCAACAAGAAGTTGCAGGAGTACGAACCAGTTATGTCAGAGGCTGGGGGTGGAGTTATTGAGACCAACAAAGATGACGAGTCCGCTATTTTTTTTCTCTCTCTACGAGAGATGGATGAGGTGAAATGGCTGCTATTGAAGCCAGAAGGACTATAGGGACCAAAATATGGCAATGTGCAACTGCATAGGAATCCGCATTTTGATGTCCTGAACAAAGTGGCGGTGACATTACTGATGTATGTTGCTGTTGAACAGTGGAAAAGCAAATGGTCCTTTTACTGGTTTGTAAATTGAAGTTGAAGTTGGTTAGCACCAACTTGTGAAACAGAAGTTTTAACATTATATTCCTGCTGCAAAATTGGTTGTAGACAGTTCCTGTGATGACGGTGACTAAAGCTGACCTGTAATCCAGTTGAAGCATCTTTAGGTGAGACATACTGTTCCAGACTCCTGAGTGCGAGTGTTTGAGTGGTTGGTAATACTATAAAAGTGTTGTATAAATGCAGTCATTTACCATCTCTCCACCACTATGGTTGTTTCCCTCTCTCTGTATTGTAGTGTTACTTCAGTTGGAGCAATTTCTGTCTAAAAGTTGTGCCAAAAAAGCCACAATTACTTCTGTTGCTTTTTAGATTTTCTCTTATATTATAAATGCAAGAGTAAATGCAGTGCATTTATCATTAAGAACAAAAACCTAATTGCACAAGTCCTATTCTTGAAACCCATCAAAACTGACTGCATCTCTGGCTGCACTGAGCACTCACCTGTGTTTTGCGTGTTATTTCTGTCCAGCTCTAACGCTGGCTTCAATTTCTAATCATTAATGTCATACATGCTACATAAAACAACGAGACAGTAACATTACTATTTTTGCTTTATTGGAGCAAAACTTTATTTATCCACAGGGTGAATTCCATAAAAATGGTAATAATTTGTGCGTTTACAAGGGTGCCCTTTCACCATACCTCCCCACACTCTGTAGGTGATGCAGTAATATGAGAGCCAAGTTTGAAACTTGTTTAATCTGTGGACTAAATTCAATTGTACTCTATGGGAAAACTGACTTAGTTATCTGCTTCTAGGAGCTCTGGAGTAGCTCTCTGAGGCATGTAATTCTGTGTGTGTGTCTATGTGTGTGTGTGCGTGTGTGTGTGTGTGCGTGCTTAGCTGGGCACGTTTATGATGGATCACTTTAATGAAATGTGCTCAGTGCTTTTCATCCATTCGCTAACACCCCACCATTTCCCATCTCTCTCTGTCTTGTGGCCTTTCTACTGACTCGCCTTTATTCTGCTTTCATTTCGCACTGCCTCTGAAATGAAAAAGTGTAAATTGTTTTTCCTCCTGATCAAAAGGATGAAAGCAGGGATATGCTTGGCTTTGCTGATTGCATTAGATTGGAAGTGAATAGAGTGACATAGATTTGGAAATTCCTGAATCATTTTTTTCCCCCTTGCAAAATAACATCAGGCATCAGAGTTCAAAGCAACTGATTTCAATGGAGTCCTTAGCTGATTCACTTTTAGTTTGCTGGTGCAATGTTTGTGCTGTCACCTTTGGTTAGAGACACATCCCGGGATGTATTGTCTTTCAAATAGAAATCTGGTGCAGTGAACGTCACACAGTTGTTCGTTTTTTTTAATGTAATTATTCAAACACTCAACACCGGGTCTGTGAAATCAGCACATTCCTTTTAATTAAAACATTACTGTTGTGTTCATTGGTGTAGTAGTGAGCACTGAAAAAGGTGAGCTGAATTCCGACGTGCGATATATTAGTCGTGGACCCCTTCGGGAAATAAGTTCTGCCAGATCCACTATTATGAGGCCCCTCAAGGGCATTCATTTGCATGACAGTACATATGAAAATTCTCATTTGTTGACTGCTGGGTGCAGTGAAATGTCATCTTAACCCAGTCAATGGGACTGACCCAGTCGATGGTGATGTTGAAATCCAGTCCCTCCGTATCCTTCATTATGTAAAGTTGTAATGCTATTTTAACAGGGTAGATTTATCTCCAGGTGTTCTGCGTCTGTTTTACTCCCCTAGTCTTCTTGATTTGTAATTTTCCTGAACAACCTGTCTGTGTTTCCCTAATTGCCTCACCCTGCACCTAGTGCTCCTGTCCATCTTCCTAACCCCAGCTCCCCTTTGTTGTTTGTGATTTGACAACTTTGTATTTAGCGCCTGTCTTCTTGCTACTTCTTTGTCAGGTAATTTTATGTCTTGGTGGTCTGCGCATCTCACTTTTTGCTTCATGTCCCACTTGTGTGTCTTGTTTGGAGGACTTTTGTGTTTATTAACTCAGCTTTGGAATGAATTGTTTTTGTCCTGACTGTTTTTCAGAAATTTTGGTCCCTAAAAACCCAGTACAGAACAATACCTGTCAACTGCGTCTGTCTCAAGGTAGGAGAAGTTAATGATTTTATTCACAAGAATGAGAAAACCAACTGATAATTAACAGAATCAGGGCTGCTACTTCTCACAGGCATGTGGCACTTTATCGTCCACCAACTTGGAGAACACTCCTGCCTGACAATCAGCAGGTCCTCTGTCTCAAGGGGGGCACAACACTTTTTTTTCAGTGAGCTTCTAGGACTGGGCCTTAGAGACCATCACTCTCCAGCATGTTTTTTAGAAACGCTCATTCAGTTATGCAAGGAGGCTTGGAGTGATACAAAATGCTTGTATTATGCTTGTATTGTATCTTCTATTAATGCCATGCGGATAAAAGCAGGTAGAGCCTTATGGTGTGGTATGTGGTTCCTTCCACAGAACCCTGGCATCATGTTAAGAGCCTGGAGAAGATTCAGAAATCACCTAGACACCTTAGCACCGTGAAAAACACATAAGGACACCTTTTACATCTTCTAGACCAGCTACATGATATTTTGGAAGAAATTCCAGTTCCAGTTCCAGAAGCTTCAGTTCCAGGATATGGTCAGCCTTGGCACAAAGGAGTTCAGTGGTGGGGGGTCCACCATGCATATTCATGGTAATTTGACTTTAAATTACCCCTAGCTGTGAGTTTGAGAGTAAATAGTCTGTGTGTGTGTGTGTCCTGTAATGGACTGACAACCTGCTAGTCATTCCCTGCACCTCGCACTACACTATGTGTGCTAAGATAGGCTCCCGCAGATCCCAATTAGATATAAAAGAGGCAAGATAATTGGTAGATGGATGTATAAAGTGTTTGTGTGTATATATGTGTACTCCATGGCTTTTTGTATAAAGAAATCAGTGAGTCTCTTAGCAATAGACTCCCCTTAGCATGTCATCTGGTGCTGCCTACTGCATTTTTCTAGACAATGGGTTGGACGTGATGGCCACCCTGCTGCTCTCCAGGGTTCTGAGAAACCACTAGGCAACAATTTTAATTACAGCATCAATTGTTAATCAAACACAACAAATTTCTTATATCGCCCTCACAGTCTGCATGACAACATGCGTATATGGATGATTTCTTCTGTATATGCATTTAAATTATGCAAACAAATGACCTTGGGCACATCCAGTATGAGCAGTCATGATCATTTTCAATGCTTTATAATAAGGCAAACAATCTCCTTATTTATTTTATGCATTTATTATTTATAGAGATGAGGCAGGAGAACTGAGAAGAGAGGAGACAGTTATTTGTTATGTCTTCAGTGGGAATGCACAGGTGAAACTCCTGACAATGGTTGTATTTCATTTGTGTCATTCAGATAAAGCAAAGCCCTCATTGTATGCTTTCCAATGATGGCCTTGATTAGTCACAGTGTGTGGTGATAGTGCTGCTTGCTGACATGTTAGACTGTTAGACTGTTAGACTGCTTTCATCAAGTGAATTACCTGAAGGACAGTTCTGTATCACTAGACCTTCACCCATGTCAGCCTTGCTGCTTTTTTTCTGACACAGTTATTCATAGGTGAAAAGTACAAAATATTCCAGCCTGGGTCCTTACCGGGAACTTAACAACACTGAGGTCATCAGTCTGAAAAACACGAGCAATAACAGAATTTGTAAAATGAGTGAGATATGAGTGAGATGTGAGAAATGTGGGTTTAATGAAAACATTTAAGTTCTTTCCACCAAGATCCTGATAGATACAGATTACTTTCTTATATACTTTTTTGTTTTGGACATAGGCTGAAGGCTCTATAGTTTTGACCAATGGGCTTTTTGCTTAAACTGATCCATCATCACTGCACACACTTGGTGCAAGTGCCTACAAAAGCTACTTTTAGAGCAGGCAAAAACAGAGACCGTGACCTGGAGCTAGGGAGGCTAATTGTTTATCCAAAGCTGCTGCCATGCACTTTAACTTTATTATATAAGTATAGAAGTATAAGCTTATTTCACATCATGGATATTTTTGCTATTGAAAATGACAGAGCAGAAACTCTAATTTTACTGTGGGCCAGACTTCCAGAGGTGCAGCCACTGTTTGTGTCGCTGTAATAATATATCTTAAGAAGTCTACACTTGTAAGTCAAAATACCAGACCTTCTCTTTTTTAAATATATATTTATTTGGTCATATAATGTTTTTTCTTTTTTTTTCTTTTCTTTTCTGTTTTTTCGTTTTTTTTTGAATTTACAAGTCCTGACATTGAGAAAGCAGATTTGGGCTTTCTGTTTGTACTGTCACTGATGACTGATGATGCAGGATATGAAAGGGCTGTTTTCCCAATCCAATTATAATGTAATGAGTTTAACAAGATAGGGTCATGCAGATTGGGCCTGTTTAGGGAAAAGTGTAATTACTCTCAAGTACACTCTCAATGGTAATTATCGTGGAGTATTATTATTATCTAGTGTAGCTGTGGGCACAAGACCTAATAGGTTGCGTGTGCATGTGTGTGTCTTTAATTTTCCATATATTGGGTTTTGTTGCTTTTTTTGAAGGGTTGAGTGTTGGGTCACCAAATCGACGTCTTTGAACAATGACCTTCAGCTCCCACTGGAATGGTTTGCAGAGGAGTGTGAAACATCCGGGATGAGAATCTACACCTCTAGGTTTGAGGCCCTGGTTCTCAGATGGGAAATAGCAGACGGGCTCAAGTATCTCGGGGTCTCGAAGACCAGATGGATTGGGGCAGTCACTGTAGTGATGCTCTATGATGCAGGGATACTCTATTAGTCCATTGTGATAAAGAGAGAGCTGAGTTGCAAGACAAAGCTCTAAAATTACCGGTCTGACATTGTTCCAACCCTCAGCTATGGTTGTTGAGCTGTGGGTTGTGAGTTTTCTCTGTAGGAAGCAGCTGAGGTGGTTCAGGCATTTAGCCAAGATTCCCCCTGGATGCCTTCCTGAGGTGGTTCAGGTTCAGACTGAGATTCTGAGAACTTTATTTATCCCTGTGGGGCAATTAAGGTGTGCAGGCATGTCCATCTAGTAGGAGACCCAGAGGCAGACCCAGGACATGCTGGAGAGATTATATCTCTCAGGTGGTTTCTGGAGAGCCCCCAGAGGAGCTGGTGATGAGACGAAGAGAGGATTTTGTTTCAGTTAGTGTTGCTGAAGTGAATCCTGAGTGAACTCTTTCTCGCAGGGAGGCCAGTTTGTTCTCCTCAGCTTTGTGGTCACTTTGGAGGCTTTACTTTGATTTTTACTCCTGTTGAGTTATCAATATTTTGTTTTACCTCTGTGAAGGATGTGTGAAGGGGGTAGATTAAAAAGACTACTGAGAGTGCAATGCAAGGACATAAGCATTGTTTTCCATTGTTTTAGAATCAAGTGTATAATGAAACCTCGATGTTTCATTGAAACATTGGAAGTACTAAAAAATACCAATGCAAAGTTACCTACCCTTGTTTAGCTAGTTGAGCTAGAGTGTTGGCAACCTGATGTCAAACATTGAAATGCGATGTGAATGAGAGTGATGAAAAGTTGCAGTATAAGCAACCTCGAATGAACGCTCCGATCCATGTGTCTTCAGAGTTGAGGCCGTCGAGTAGTTGAGGAAACCTGACTGGTGAAATGTAAAACAAAACAAAAATTAATAGATAAATAAATGAAAAACAAATTATAAAACCCTAGCCAGACCAGGCGTCTTTTAAAGAGCACTGATTCACAGTGCGTTGAAACAGCTGATAAGTCTCACATGAGTCAGTGGATCACATCAATATGCACTAGAGCTCGATGAGTCAGACTCAGCTTGTGGAGTGTGTGTGTGTGTGTGTGTGTGCGCTTGGGGGTCAGCTGAGGAGGACACTGTCTCCTGTAAAGCACGCTGGCATGTGTGCACATTGGGGCAGTCTGTTAAACATGCTCTCATGGCAATGCTAAACAACTCAGTCCTGTTTTGTCGCTGTGCGCTTGACGGGTCAAACACCGTGGTGGACGAGGTGGGGTGGCTGAATGCACCGTATCACTGTGCCAGCCTGAAGGGTGGTGCGGGTCAGGTGCAGGGAAATGCAGTTCCTGCTACGCCTCTGCTCTCATCTATATTCACTGTTATGCAGTGATATCAGACCTATCTGCAGTCAGCTGTCGAGGAACAAAGCTCTGGCGCATTTCTATCAGCCTCAAATTTAGAAATGTATTCGTGACAGCTTTCTCATGTCATGATTTTCAAATGTTTCGGACTGCTTTTCCCAGCACTCAACCAAGTCCTGGTCAGACTGAGGGCCTTTCTGTGTGTCCTTTGATGGGCTGGTGACCTATCCAGGGTGCATTTCCTATCTTCACTCTACAGTATGTACAGACCGCTGTTACATGCTTTTATATATCAATTGAGGAGGATAATGGATGGAAGAACATGCTGGTCCACACAGAGAGGTTCCTGGGGTGACTTGACAGGGCTACCCACTGTTCCATGGAGCTGCCCAACACCAAAATTCAGAGTACAAAGTAAGATAGACTGCATGCGGCCCAGTGTGTGTGTGGTGGAGCTCACCTTACCCTGAATGCAACATACAATGCCACATGGCTGCTGCTGAGGAATTGTTGCACGCGTGGCATGAATCCCAAAGTGTTTCCCTTTTTGAAGACCAGAGAAAACTACTCACCTCTCTCCCTCTCCAAAGAGCACAACAACTCAGCTGACAGCAATAGTGAAGTTGCCACCAAAGCTATATGCCAAACTGCTGCTGCTACTCAACGAGCTAGAGGAAAGGACTCAATGTCTTGGACTGCAGAATGAATATGAAATGAGCCTGTAACTCTTTAATTATATATATTGAAAAAAAAACTTTCTCTAAGAGAAAGTGTATGAAATTTCCAGATAAAGAGAAAATTCAAAGATGACATTTCTGACTTTTACTATACGGCGGAAAAAGAAAATCGACAAAAAAAAAAATAGTGGCTGGAGTTGTCAGTGTTTTGGATGGCTGCGGCAGTCACAGAAAGAGGGTGCAGACTGAGCAGCCTGAGGAGGCAGAAACAGCTTTAGGCTGCACAGCCCACACAAGGCTGGCACAGCCGCTTCTGAAAAGTGTGAGTGGGTGGGTTGGTGTGCATATTACTGTATGGGTGCGCACATGTGTTTACATGCAAATTTGGTGTGTGTCTGTATTCTAAAGAGTGTGTGGATATTTTGTGCCAAAAGGAAAGTCATTTCTTTGAATTATGCAGTGACATTGTGTATGAGTGTGCGTTTGTGTGTGTGTGTGTGTGAGGGCAGCATCCTTATCTGGTGCGTTGACTTCTTTGAGAAGCATGAAAAGCCAGGATCAGGGTGTACACTTCCTTTAAGTGTTAGTTCACTTGTGTGTGTCTGTGTGTAAGTGTAAAGTGTATCTGTCAGTTTTAGTATTTGTGTTTTACACTTGACCATACCCCACAAATGTCAAGTCAAGCACAAAAGATAATGCCACAAATCAATAAGAGCTCGGCTCGGATGGTGGCAGACAGCCTCGAGGAGACCTGTGCGTTTTTTCTTCTTTTTTTTTTTTGGACACATCTCAACTTCTGAACCTTTTCAGGCCTGGCTGATCAGAGCCAATTTTCTATGTGGCTACACCACAGCAGCTGTGAACACAGCACATTGGATGTGTGAACGTGTTTAGTCAGTGGATCACAGAGCCGCGGCCCCATCCACACAACAGGCTGTCACAGATCTCAGGGGAGCGAGGACAGCAGGAAAACCCAATTCAGGACCTGCACACACGCGCACACACACACACACACACACACACACACACACACACACACACACACACACTTGGGACAGAGACATTCCTTATTTGCCTATTGTAGGAAACAAGTTCAATGCTAGGTGACAACTCTCTGGAAAATGTGAAAATGGGCCTCATTAGCCATCGACACAGCAAACTGTCATCCATCCTTGTTCCCACATCCACCTCTGTCCTTGCGTGACCCGTCAAGGTGCTGCGTGTCCCCTTTAAACAGACCTTTTGAATTGTAAATTTTAGGAATGGGCAGAATTTATTTTCATTTGACAAAGGACATAGCTGGGTGCTCAAGGCTAATCTCCTGCTCAGAATAACCTTGTGCTGATTGCAATGCAATGTATGTGACAGAGGTAATGTGCAAATATCTGCTCTACCCTCATCTCCATCAAAGGTGGAAGTCAGGAACCGCTGCTGATAGTTTTGCAAAGTTCCGTGTAAAGGTTCACTGGTACCAGTGTTGGAGAAGCTGTGGAGCTTGAAAATGCAAATTATCATCATTTATTATAATCTGTGAGAAAAGAAAAACTTGCTGTACATTTGTAGAGCTTTTTGTTAATAATCTGTCAAGTCGTTAAACACAAAATCACAAGTTCTGTTTCATGCTCGAAGGCGGCAGAAACAAGTTGTAAACATAGCTCTGACATATTGATTTTCATTTGCATAATTATTCAAATGTCTAAAGTAATTATTGCAACATTTGTCATCATGTCTGCTATGTGCTAAACAGAGCAGAATTAGACCTGAAAAAGCAAGTTGTGAGTAGAACGTAATGTGTGCCTTTATTCACTTCAACATTAATTTTCTGATCCGCTTTATATCCAAATTGTTTCATGGGGGTCTCCTGAAACCTATACCAGCACTCATGGGCAAGAGGCAGAGAATACACCCTGGACAGGTCACCCAGTCATCTGAGCATGCACAAACACACCCCCATACACACACATACACACACACACACACACACACACCCCGACACACACACAAACCTAGGGGCAATGTAGAGTCTCCAGCTTAATCGTGCATTTCTTTGGAATGTGTGAGCACCCTGAAAGAACATGCAAACTCCAGAAAAAACCCTTGATCTGACTGTGTTGCCAAGCAAGGTTAAACCCATGTTATCGATGTCAATCACAATGATGTAAACCTCAGAACTGTGTTGTCTCTCTACGCCTCTGACGTCTCGTGTCCAACTTTCACTCTCTTCTCCCCGTACTGCTTTTTGCTGGAACATTAGACGTCCTGGGACCTTCTGGTGTCTTGGCTGCTGGTGCCACATTCCAGATGTTTGGAGCTGGATCTGTATCCTCCTCCTTGAGCCTCTCCTCCTCCTCCTCCTCCTCCTCCTCCTCCTCTTCTGTCTCTGTCCCTCAGGAGCATGTTGTCCTCATCTCTTGCTCCCTCTGTGTTTGTTCCCCTCTCCAGTCTGTGTGAGTGCTGTGCCTCTCACATGTTTGTGCAGTCTGTGATCTTTTCAGGTCTTGGAGGTTCAAGACCTTGGGCTTCAGGTCCACCAGCACTATTCCTTAAATGTGTGACAAACATGTTATAACATATTTCTTTTCTTTACATCTGTGAGTAGTTCTGGATTCTGAAGGGAGTCAAATACAGGAAAAAACAAATCCAAAAGAACTAGTCCAAACTAAAAGCAAGGCAATCAAAGCTTAATCAAAAATGTAACAGAAAGAGTCCTCAAAAAACATGAGGCAGAAAGACAAAACCCAGGAACTTAAAAGAATCCAACAAACTTTAGAAGAACACTGATGTGGGCATGAGGAGATGGAGCAACCTGACAAAGAAGTTTGCAGGAGACAGGGTTTAGATATACATACATATCAAATCAGAAACATGAGGGGCAGCTGGGAAGACACAGGGGGTAAGGCACCTGATAGGAGAGACAGGTGTGCTGTATCCAGGGGAAAACTGAAAGTAAAGCTCAAAGAAAACACCCGAAGAGAAACTCACCAAAATAAAACATGAAACGCTCGACCTAGACATAACACAGAGATAACACTGAACAGAGAAAGACAAAACTTATCATCATGACAGTGGCAGGATATCGTTGGAGAGAGATTCGTCTTTCTTTTTCTTTTCTGAAATTTCTGTTTTTCCCTACATGAGGAAGCATTTGAGAAGATGTGTCTCAGTTCCTCTGGTGTGGACACATATACATTATCATCTCTTCATTTGTTCATCACTTGTGTCTGTCAATATTCACTTTCCACTCAGGTCTGCTTTTTCCACAAACTCATTGGCTTAATAATTGTTTATTACTACAATAATGTTATCAATAATACAACACAGAGATCTAATTTGTGTGGTGGATGATCTGCAGACTGTCTTGCAGTGTATGTAAATGGATTATTTGGCGGTTGAGGCCAGAAAAGTGCTCCAGAAACACAATCCTTTTATCGTTTACTTGCTGTAATGTACACCCTCCACTCATGCCCTACACCACTCCCTATTTACTCAAACAAGGACAAGCCAATGTTTCTGCTGAGTCCTTCTTCCACTCCTGAACATCGCTGAGCCAAGATATCCATGAATGAGACCCTGGAGAAAGAAAGACTGAGGTCAGATAAAAGGAAGCGTTAGTTGTTGATCAAAAGAAGAAAGGAGAGGAAATGAAAAACATTAGATGGAGATTAAATTCATTTGTTTTTGGCGCAATAACCTGTCAGACACAGCATCCCGTGTGATGTTAAATTAAATAATCGATTACTTTAATGGAGAACTCAAATGGAATGCATTGCGGTTAATGGTTTTGTTTTATGCTGCCTTTCAGAATTGGTTATTTCCCTGTGTATGTGTGTGAGTATGTGTGTGTGTGTGTGTGTGTGTGTGATGAAGTGTATATGGATTTCAAGGTCACAACTTCCACTGCTTGAAAACAACCAGGGCGCATTTCTTTTCTCCTCTGCTCCTCTCTGCGGCAAACAGCTCCACTAGAGCTGTGAGAGGAGGATGAGTAAGTGCTGTTCAGAGTCTCCAAGTGAAAAGTCAGGTTAGAAAAACTGACACAAGACAAGTGCGCTGTCACTCATGAAGAACAGATCTAATGATGCAGTTTGTGTTTTTTTTTACAAGACATGACATGAGCATGATATGAGAGGGTCCACTGTATTGTGGTCCACACAATTGCACAATTCACTGTGTGCAATACCACTCAGACTTAAATTACTTGTCATCCATTGCCAGGTTTCAAGTGTAAAATCAAACGTATTGTCGATTGCTGCACTTGTTAATTCTACTTACATACACGCATGCATTCCCACCTGTACCTCATACACACATTCCCACTTAAATGCACATTGCATAAAATTGTGCTTGTCCCTTGGCATATGTATTTTCTTTGTTGTGTTATTTTGTCATGTGTTAAAAGAATTTGTTTCTAAAACATTTTACCTGGATGAATAAAGCTTAAATGAAATAAATATAAACATTAAAAAAAGTGTTATTTGGGTCTGCAAGAGGCTGTCTCCAGAGCACTTGGGTAAAGACAGGAAAGACACACTGGACAAGTCACTAGTCCATCAAAGGACACCCAGACATGTCAATCACTCTCACACTCACACCGTGGGGCAATTTTGAGTCTTGCAATCGACCTAAACAAGCATGCTTTTGGACTGTGGGGGAAATGGCAGAAATCCCTCACCCACACAGGGATAACATACAAACTGCACTCAGAAAGTCAATCGGCCCGATTCTTGTGGAGGGAAGACACACCACTTGTCATTGACACACATTTTCTCTCAGTAGCCATCCTGTTATATTTTCTACGAGTAGATCTACTAAAGTGCAGCGCAAAGAAATTTAAGACATTGGTTGTATCCACAGAAACACACAGTAAAGGTGCAAGCTTGAAACCCGAAAGAAAGTATTATATTTTGCTTTGAAAAGAGAGGTTTAATCATTGAACTTAGGTCCAAACAGAGACTGCACACTTTATTGTCGTATAAAAGAGCAGTCAGCACTGAGATGAAAACAGCAGAAGAAAACAATTACACAATGGCAGGGGCTACTAAATGGTTGCTGAGGAATGCATGCATGAGCCGCATGAAGATCCATTCTGTGACACAGAAGTGAAATCAAATACAAGACGCAAACTCGAATCAACCTTCCCTGCAGGTCTGAGGGCTGAGGAGGAGGAGGAGGAGGAGGTGCCTACTCCGCAGGTGAATTTCAGAGGGTGCTTACCTCGCGCTTCATCGGGTCAATCAGCTGGCCTGACTGACCTTTGCTTTACCAGCCGCCACGCAGCACAAGACAGACACACAGAGACTGCGGATTCACACTAGTATCAGAACCGCCGATTTTGTGAATAATGAGGCAACAGCCCTCACAACTGGCCGCCTCGTCTTCTGCTCACAAAGTCACATGTTGCACGTAATGCTTTATACGGAGGCTCTTCCCCCGCTGGCAGGACTCCCAGGCTCCATAGGAGTGAATGGATAATGGGTGTGTTGATGCTCAGCTGTAGGGAGAGTCGGAACAGTCGGTGCAGCAGCTCGTATCCATAATTTAACAGTAGCACGGGGAGTGTAAGGAGGTATGAAGAATTCAGAGGAGTGCAGGAAGAGGGGAAGCCACAAGGCTCAGAGGCTGCCTCTCTCCATCTCTGTCTCTGTCGCTCTCCCTTTCTTTCTTTCTCTCTCTCTCTCTTACAGACACACACACACATGTCCAGCAGAGAACAGCGTGTCCTCTGCTGGGGGAATCTAAAAGCAGATACCATTAGTTGTTTCTCAAGTCATGACCTGTCGGACATGAAACAGTGATTTGTTTTGTGTTTTTCAGTTGTATGCCCAGGGATTTTATCTTAAATTTGATCTTAAATGCTAGTACTTATCCCCTGCTAAGCAAAAAATTAGGTTGCCGATTTGATGAAAAATGTGATTTCGAAGGTCAAGCGATTTCTTTTGTTTTTTTCTGTGAGTGTAATGACCCATTAGTCCATGTGAGGGCTGACAGGATTCAACCAAGATGCTGAGCGAAGTAACACTGCATCAGAGCATTCAGTTAATGCATGCACTATCCCTGCGTGACAATCACAGTGTGATTCCAATTGCAGTTCTGGTCCATTCATGTCATTACTCAAAGAGCATTCCCTTGATGGTTTGGTCTGAAGATGACACACAGCGGTTTGACTGTGTTGAGTCAGTTTGATGACGTACGTTGTGTATTGAGATGAAATTGCTAAAATTTGCAAGAGCGAGGCGGACCACACATTTATACTACATTTATTCAAATTGGTGACAAGGAAGCATAGTGGATCAGTGGCTAAAACTGTAGCCTCACAGCAAAAGCGACCTGTAGTCGACTCTCATGTTGGAGCCCATGTTCTCCACATGTTTTCCTCAGGTACGCAAGTTTCCTCTCACAGCTCCAAAACATGCATGTTTAGGTCTGTCCCTGGGTGTGAGAATGAATATAATTATGTGTGTGTGCCCTGTGACTGGTAGCAGATCCAAGTGACACAAATAAGGTCCAAAGCGGGTAGTGAGTGAGTAGTGAGTGTCAGTAGCTTATGCAGAGGAAAATCAAAGAGGAAAAGTAAGCTCAGAAAAGCCACAGACATAACCAACTCTGCTTGCCAGGTGAATTCTGCAGCCCACTCTATACAGCAATAGGGAGAACTAGAGGCAGGTGTGTCTCCCAGAGTCCTGACACACCTCTGACTTCCTCCTAAACAGTAAGAGGAGGAGGAAAAACCCAAAAAACATAGAGCACAGCAGAGGGGGCATCACAGTATAAATAGTGAAAGAGTCTCATGGCTCCTCAGACATCTGTGTACATTTCACCCAGGGCTGCACTTTGTTGGTCACTGCGCCATGGAGAGAGCAAAATATCTGTCAAAGGAGTTGTGAGAAAAGCTAGCTAAATTTTTATAAAAGTGGAACAGGATACAAGAAGACAAAAAAATCTGCCAATGCACATTAATCAAGTTCAAATTCTGGTAAGAAGTAGAAAAAAAATCATCATTGGGCTAGTCAGGTAGGCCAAGAAAGAGAATATAATTTCTGCAGAGTAAGGTTGCTGTAATGTAGTGTTTAATGTATGTGTTTCATTATGTATTTCTGGTACATGCTTTTTTTTGCTTTGTACTTGAAGCAGTTGTCGGATTACATCCTTTTAAATTACCCATTTGACATTATGGGGTTTTACACGGATGTGGCACTGAGATAAATGCAGGAAATTTACAGTAACGCCCTAAATCCGATTTTGCAGCGGTGTGTGAAATATTGAGTTTGAGAATGTAGCGCTAAATAAAGTATCACATGTGTCGTTCCGGCTTTTAGACATAAATAGATCATTTCATCCTATTACGAACCTCAGATCTTGGTCGTATCAGAATCAGATTGTGGGCTTACGCGTGAGCCCAGGAAACAAAGACAACTGATCTGCTTTGCATCAATGACAGGTCTGCGTATAGTGCGTAAACCCTCTACGTATTCCATTTGAACAGAAGGGGGAAGAGAAATAATCACATTTAGCCTGTTTTACACTTGGTAGACCTTGCGGTGGCTGAAAAGAGAATCATGTAGGTGGACTTAGTTGGCGTTTTACTTAATGTTGTATTGATCAAGTAAGAGTGGTTCCTCTTTGCCAGGAAAAAAAAGAAAAAAAACAATTTATTAATAGGCACAGAAAAAACTCTGCCTTTGATGGCGACATGCATTCAGCGGGTCTCAATCGATGGGATGAGTGGAATGGAGCATAATGGTGTGTTTTAGCAGGGTGAGGGGAGTGATGTGAGGTGGACATGATGAGCTGTAATTACTGACTTCAAAAAGTCCCCCAGCCTCATTAAACTCTCCCTGTTGTGTCCTGCACACAAGAGATCTGTATTTTAGCTCAGGCCGGAGCTGCAGAGTCTACAGCCCGGTTCCATTCACTCGTCTGCAGTCCTGTAGGTCATTCATTCTCATTTTTGTATGCAAAGAGATTACATTTGTATAATAATACCTCTCCCCCATTCCTGTACAATTATCTATTTAAGGTGTTCCCAGCACAGCAGAAAGCTTTTCTTGAATCTTTTGGAGCACATCCATGGTTTTCTCCTGCTTGAAAACGGAACATTCTGAAGTTTGACCTGTTGGCCTTGAATAATAGAAGTTTGAAGACATAAATATACATATTCTTTAACAGATGCCCGCAGATGACGACATCCGGTCCTCTTATTATTCAGAAAACACAATACGAGCACAGGACGAGCCTTGGCTTGTGCCGGCTTTCTCCTGAAATGCTTTGTATCAATGGAATTGCAAGAATTTTAGCTTTCTGGTGAAAAATGTCACGGCCAAACATAAATGCTGCAGATATGTACACAGACAGCGCACTTAACATTCTTTGAGCGTAAAAAAAAAAAAATCTCTGTCACCACCTAAGCAGTACTGCTCACTCTGTTACGAAGCAGTGTATAACACACATGAGGAGAGGTTGGCAAACCTTTTATAAATGTCACTTTGTCCTGTTGGTGATTCATATTTGGATAAACAACAGGAACCCCTCCATTATTTTAGTACATACTGTAGTGTTGGCAGAATGATTCAATAATCTTGAACTCCACTGGGGGGCAGCAGGTAGTAGCAGCAGCCCATCCGTACATCATCGAACCTATTTTGTACTTTCGAGTGTCGTAGGGATCCGCTGAAGCCTACCTCTAGCACACGAATGGTTGGATCGGTTACCAGTCTGTCCCAGGACGGGTCCTGCACAGGTCTTTCACCATTGAGGGGTCAGAGCTCAAACTCCAAAGCCTGGTATCTCTGAATGTGTTCAAGTCGATGATAAGATCCACCACATCCAGGTTTAAAGAATGCAAATGTTTCATTTGATTGACAAATCTTGCAAATTCTCTTATCAGGTTTTTAAAACAATTCAATTGTTTGCTTTTGTTTTTGTTTGGACTGTGTCTTTGACTAATGTGACTGTGTTGAAACTACTTGCTGTCATTTTGGCCAGGTCTCCCTTGCAAAAGAGATCCTGGATAAATAAAGGTTATAATAATTATAATAATATAATAATGTAATAATAATATAATAATAATTCAGACACACACGACAATGACTTTGTTTATTCGGCACAGTAGGATTGATGCATATGAAAGATGGTGGTAACGTGACACAGAGCGAAGACATTTTTGAAAAGGAAAAATTTCAGAATCATAACTGAAGGCACCAAAGGCTTTGTGAGCAGAGTGAAAGGAGGAAGCCCAGATGTCTTCATTAAGCACTGCCTGGCTTTTACACTGTTTGTTGCTTGTTTTTTACACTGCCGGCCATTTTCAGGCCACTTCAACCACTGTCCTTTTTTTGGTCTCTATAGTCTTTGTTCCTTTTTCATCCGTGGCTTCTCTTGCGTAGTGTAAAAAATCATTTTAGGAATTGTTGATTTTGTCGGCCTCAAATACAGTCCCAGCCTCTGACCTGGGTCCTGGTCCTGGGTCGGTGGAAAGGTAATGGTAAATGGTTATTATGTAGCACTTTTCTAGTCTCCATGACCACTCAAAAATGCTTTTACAGACAGAGCTCATAGTCACCCATTCATATACTGAATGGTCCATCTGCTTTAACGACTCACACACATTGATGACACAGCATTGATTCGAGGTTCAGTATCTTGCCTCGGGATACTTTCATATACAGGCTGTACTGAGTTGGCCCCTCAGTCACAAGCGCATCCCTTCTTTCTGGAATTTTCCTTGAACCAGCACTGGAACTGTTTCAGTGGAAAAGGGACCTTAGTCAACATCCAAGCTGTTCTTACATGCTGGTGGAAATTTAGGGGTTTCAGTTTTAATAGAGCCCCATGTTAAAAAAAAAAAGGATCTCTGTTATTGTGGGCTCTGCCACTTCGACGAGATATCAGACAGATATATAGTCCCTCTTTATCCTTTTTTGCTTTTTCCATGACTGATGGAGCCAGTCATTACACGCTGCTGGAGGAGACTCATTAGCTGCTGCTGTGAGACTCCTGCTTCTGCTGGCTTCGCCTCTCAGCCCGTCTCATTCAAGACACCTCCCATCAAAGTAAGATGGAGAGATCCAGCGAGCTCTGCTCTGAAGTAAATGCTCAAATTGACTTCTCTCTGTTGGTGTCTCAACAGCCAGAAGGAGGAGGATTCTGCCAGTCTGAGGCCAGGCTTTGCCAAATCCAAAAACACCAAGTGCAAGTCTTTTGCAAGCATGGAAACTGAAGTGTATTACCGACGAGACACAAGCACCATGCGCACGACTGAAATCCGGCTTGCCGCATAGCCAAATATCATTATCCTTCATTTACAGTATCATTTATAATAGTTATGATTTAATTCTATTGCATGGAATTTTCCGTTTTTTAATAATGTGCATTTCAGGTGAATTATCGTAATCATGGTTTAAAGCAGTGCAGTCAAACGGGCTCTTCCAACAGGATGTCACAGTCTGGTCTTAAATGCAGCTGGCAAAGGTTTCCCCCTGGGTTTTTTTTTTTTCTTCTGTGGAAACAGATACTGCTTCGGTTTGTCGCTACCCTATCCTCTGTTTCACACTCAACTTCGCAATTTCGCACGGAAAGAGAAACGCTAAAAACTGCGTTCCTTCAAGTCTCGCTCTCTTGGCATCTTTATCGAATCCATTAAGAACTCCAGCACACCCGCACCCACACACACACACACACACCTGGAAACACCACTTCTCCATCTTTCAAAAAGCACTTAAAAGCACCTGACCCTCCCTTCTGTTCTGCCTTCCCTCTTTTCTATCCCACTTCTTGGAACGACTTCAAATGGAGGGTGTGGATGGATCGAGAGCCTTGAGTGACTGAAAGCTCTGCACTCCATTCCGCTGTTTGACTATGCAGATGTCTGTGATTGGGTGATAATCTGCATGATTACACTGCATTTGGATGTCTTATTATTGATGAGCGGAGATGCAGAGAACGGACCCGTGTAAATTGAGTTTACCCGTCGTATTTGCATAATTATCAACTCATGTTAAGGGTCTGTGCAAACCCATTAATGAATGTTGTAGTAAGGGATGAATAGTGTAGTAAGCAGTACTAATACTTGCTGCATAAAGAAGAGCTGCATCACTAACCTAATATATTAAAAATGTATTTAATGGAGGATCTGATGTGAAAGTGTGAACATATCGTAGTATCTGCCCTACAGTGAATCCAGGTCTTCCATGTCTGCTGGATTCCAATGTTTCATCTCCTCATTTATTTAGGTTTCATGGAATACAAACTCTATCTTTTCTAATCTTCTACCTAAAAACCGTTTTTCTATGTTTAGAAACTTTCCCCTTCGTATGAGTGTGACAGTGAACAGACCGCCAAACACCATTAAGGTACCAACAGATAAATGTTTGTGCAATGCAAATAAAAGTCTTGGACTTGATTCAACAACTTATTGAAACTAGGAGTTCGAGGAGGCTGGCTTGCAGCTCTTTGTTTGAACTTGGAATCTGAACAGTGGATATGGTGTGTTTGGAAAGGCTCAGGTTGACTTTAAACACTCAAAGTGCGTCTTTAAACGTGCTCCCCATTAAGACAAAGAAGGGAGGATGACTTTAATTAGAAAATCTAATCATGTTTATGTTTAGAGGTTATAATAATCAAAGCAGAGGATAATCTTTTAATCATCGGGAAATATTATTAAACAATTTGTAATTAATTAGAAGGTATCTGATTAAATATTGGGTATTAACCACTGAGATTAGGGATGTGATTCCCTCTCTCTCTCCTTCTGCCATCTGTCTCTCATTTTATCTCAAATTTCATCTGTCTGCTTTGACTCTGCTGCATCTGTACTTTTGATATGTTTGTTTTTATTTCCATTTCTTTCCGCCTCCTCTTCATTAATCTCAACTTGACTGCAACTAGTCCGAGACAGACTTAGCAGCTACAAGGCAAATTGTAACTATTTCCATTGTAATTAAAAGTGTAAAAACATCTCAAAACAATCAGATCTGATAGAAGTGATGTTTGAAAAACTCAGAAATGTGTCTTATAATTGCTACAGACACCCTCATTCAAGGAGAATGCTTAATAAATGGAAAAGTGTAAAGTAGCAAACACTGCTTGTTTCTAACCACTCAGTCCAGTTTTCAGCACGAATCAGTTTAATTGTAATCATTATGTTACAATATTTCTTACATGGCTCCTTTCATTTCACATTATTAGAAAGGCATGCATTACAATTTAATGTTAAGCATTCATTTTAAATACTGTACTGTACAGATGGAATACAAAATGAGTGCTTAACATCAAATTACCATGTCATGGTCTTCTCCACCTGCTGTTGGGGCTGCTAAGCTACAGATGTGAGGAGAGGCACAGCTGTGCATTAAGTCATATTGATATTTGTGCAAAAATGTATTTATAGGAAGGTAGCTGTCATTGATCTGGATGATCTGGAGTCCATGTACTGCTAAATCTATTCACCCCCCCTTCTTCTGCTTTGCCTGCTGTTCCACTGAAAATATATTTTTTATTCAGGTTGTCAAAAAAAATTGTCCCAGTGTCCCACAGTTGGAGAGAGGACTGATTCCCTCTCCTCTCTGTCTGTCACTCATAGGTTTCCTCAGTTTGATGCGTGCTGTGGCTGTGGGAAAAGAGTGAGAGCGCCGCCCCACAGGCCACATCCAACCCTGCAGCCCAGGCCTCCAAGATTCAAACTCTGTGTCTATGAACATATATATGGATGTGTGTGTGTGTGCTGAGTGTATGTGTGTGTGTGTGCGTGTGTGTGTGATGAGTGTGTGTGTGTGTGGCTCCCTCGGCGTGTGGGTAGAGGTAGTGAATTTGACAGTCGTATTTTATCCCCCTACATGACAGCCCCATCAAAGATTAACAGTGGGAAAAACTATGAAACACTAATGGAGGCACACAGTGTACTCAGAGCATGGTAAAGTTACAGCTGTCACTGCTAATGCTGCTAACCTTTCTCTCCCTCTCTCTCCCTCTCTCTCTCTCACACACACACGCACACATGCGTAGACTGAAACTTGGACTGAAGTGACTGATGTACTCTACCTCTAACAGTCTCCTGTCCATCCACAGCTGACAGATGGTGAAACAGAAAAACAGAGCAATGATGGAGCACAGACTACATCTGAGTTTAAGGTTTAAAATCTGTCCATTCCTGTAGAGAGGGAGATAGATAGATAGATAGAGAGAGAGTGTGTGTGTGAGAGAGAGAGAGAGAGAGAAAACCTGCCTACATAGAAATAATGAAAAAAAAAGCAAAAACAAAAGTGAACCTGTCAGCAGCTTTGTGGCACATTTTCTCTCACTTCAGCCCCAGAATAAGGAGTCTGCATCCCTCTTGCTATTCTGTTTTATCTGAGTATGTAGGTTATTTCTCTGTTTCATTTACTGACAAAAACATGGTAATATATACTTAGATATTTATATCAGCACAACTCTGGCCCAGTTCTTTTGCTATTTCTGCTAGCGAAGGAAAGAAACGGTGTTGCCCAGTCACACTAGGAAAAGATAATTAAAAACAATCAATCGAAACAACTGCAAAACAGTGTGATAACATTTAATATTTGACAGGTGGGCAACACGATTTAACAGTGGTTAGGTGGTGTTGCCTCACAGCAAGAGGCTTGTGGGTTCACGTCCTGGCTACCTGGCTATTTCTGTGTGGAGTTTGTTCTCCCCGTGTGCTCTCTGGGTTCTCAAGTTTGCTCCGACAGTCCAAAAACATGCAGTCAAAGTCAATGGGAGACTCAAAATTGTCCCTGCATGGGTCTGAATGAGAGAGTGAGTAGTGTGCATGCCCTGTGATGGACTGGTGACCTATCCAGGGTGTGTTTCCCACCTTCGCCCTATGAGAGCTGGATACACCAGTGGGTGTAAAGTGGGTTAGATAATGGATGGATTTGACAGACCCAGATGAACCCACTCTTGGCCCAAACAGTTTTGCCTTTGGTAGAAATATAGAGACAGAGCCTCCATGTAAAGACAGGGGATTGATATGAGGGAAAGATGCAGGATGCCTGTTCCTGTCAACTTGAATCCATCCCTCCTTCCATTATCTTCCACTTTTTGTGACTTTAAAGTGGTTCAGGACTCTGCTAGAGCCCATCTACAGTCTCCAAATGACCTAGACGCGCATGTTTTTAGACTGTGGGGAATACACATAGACACAGTGAGAACATACAAACTCCACACAGAAAGGAAGGAAAACAGCCAGTATGAAAAAAGGGTCCGCTTTGCCTACTAGGTCACACTGGTAATGCCGGATCCAGCTACACTTCCACAGCTTTGGTGAAAAAGCTGTGAAAGGCCACTAGAGGAATACATTTTTTAGCCAAACTTCACACCAAACTGCCCTTTGGTTCTGTTGCTGCAGGTGAAGGGAAACACAGAAGAAGCAGCAGAATCTGATTTCCTGTACTTCCCCTCCACTGTGGCAAGTTTAGAGTGGTTTTTAATGACTGAGTTAGCGAAAGAGACATATTTGATGGAGACACGCATCAACATATAATAACAAAATAACAAAAAACAGAAAAGGCAACACTTTCACTGTAAAAGTTTATTTTGATAAAATTAACTTGATAATACATCATATACGGACGTTAGACTGCCCACAGCGAGTTTCACACCTCCAAAATGACATTAAAAAACAGTGAAGCTGGACAGTATTTTGATTTTTTTTTTTCTTTTTACTCTCCAAGAATATCCTTGTGTCCTATAAATATTTGGTACAAAAAGAATGATTTACAATATAAAGAAAAATAAGTGGACATTTTTTGTTTTAAGCCTTCAGAGCGGACCACGGTCACAAAACACAACTGCAACAAAATGCTGCGTTTACTGGAACTGCCAAAACACACAATACAAACTCCTGATATCAAATCAGAAAAAGAAAAAGCCTGAATCAATAAATGATTTCTGCTTCATTGTTCAATGTGTTACTTGGAAATTGTTTTTTTTTTTTCTTAACATAGCAACCGAGGTTGATTGTTATGATTTCGATGCCTCGGCGACTACTGTGACATCAAAGCAAACGATCTATGCGCTCCTTCCAGTGTCAGTTAATTACAACATTTAACAAACGTAAATAAAGACAGTTGATTTGAAAGAACGGTGAATTGTGCCAGGATAGCTTTGGGCAAAAACATTAGGATTAAATCCTGAAATAAGGTATGTATCGAGGAGAAAAACAGGCGGGAGCAGAAAATGACATGAAACTTGAAAATGAAGTCGGTGGGCAATGACACCGGCTGTGAAGTAGGGCTGTCGCTTTTTCAAAAAGGTGTTGTTGGAACAGACCTGAACTAATGAGCAATGAACAATTTGTGAGCGAATTGGCCGCATCAAGGAGAATGCAGAGCCAAAATATAAACCATTTCAAGTCTAAAATCTGACCCTCATCTCTTGGACTTGGACTTATGGTGAAAAGATGCTTAAGTCTAACTGTAATGCTTCCCTTTTGCAGTGGTCGATTCCAGTGCCCACACATGTCACTCCTGTGGGTTTTGTTTGTTGTTTGTGTGTTTATCTGCTTAGCATCACATTCCACAAGCTATCCGTTTTACTTAAATGTGTGTCTACATTCAATTGATTTAATCTTAAAAACTAAATTTCTTTGATTATCTTTACAAGAAACCCACCGAGAAACAACAGCAATCAAAAAAGAATCAACTTAAGACATTTTGTTCCTGTTGAGCACAGCTGCCATTTCCAGTATGCTAGGCTGAGCTAAGCTAGGTTAAAACGAACCAAGCTGTGCTAAATCAGCCTAAGCAGTGGTATTAGTCTTTACATCTAAGTCGTGGTATGAAAAGCTTATGTTATGCTTAACATCTTCAACTGATTCAAGTGTAATTTGAGAATGGACCTGATGTCTTATCGTTCCTGTTTTGGTTATGAAAGTTGCTTGAGTCCAGGAGGCAAGCAGCGAGATGAGCTTTGGCACAGTTTTAATAATTGACTAAAACCACAAGCCTTGCCTAACAAATGGCTTTATGAACTCTTAACACTGGCGATACACGGTCCGCTCAAACTCTGCGGTCTATCCGTGTCGAGAGAAAGTGACAGCTCTACTCTGACAACAAGGTTTCCCATGTTTCCCTTATGTAAAAAAATGAATATAGATGATGAACAACCCCCCCCAAAAAACAACTCTCCGTGTGATATCTGAGGTTGCATTTTGTTACAGAAAGGTTCCAGCAAAATGAAAGATCCATAGAACTCAGTATATTTCAGTTCAACCACATTTCTGACACAATATACACTTAATCAAGAGCTAAAAATCTAGAAATGATGCCGTGAACATTTAGTTTCTTTTTGTGTGCAGCACAAAAAAAATATTAACCAAAAGAATCTAAAAACCTGCATAACCATAAAGAAATCAGTGCATTTAGTCATTTGAGTTGTCCTCTTTTTTTTTCTTTCTTTTTTTTCTTTTCTTTTTTTTTACTCTGTGTCCCGAAGAAGGCGATTTTCAAACAAGGATTCTTCAGAACGGCTTCTCTGGAATGGTCTATTTGTACAAGACAGATTAAAAAAAAAAAAAGAAAAAAAAAGAGAAACAACAAAACAAAAAGGAAAAAAAAAAGACAAAAAGCAATCATGTGAGAGTCGTTAGCCCCCTCCAGTCTCAGCCAACCGACAGGCGTCCGCAGTTCAGCTCGAAGGGCAGCAGAAGGGCACTTAGTCAAAAAAAAAACAAACACAAAAAAAAAACAAGCCAAAAACAAAACTCTTCTTCCCCTCACTTCATATCTGCAGAGGTAAGTGGTGTTTTGTTGACTGACCTGGTTCCCAATGCTTTCCCCTATTCACTTTAAAGCCAACAGGAACACTCTGCAAAATGGTTATTTGGTAACCAAAGAGATTAAAGCAAACTCTCAAAGTATTAAAAGTCCAATTCTCAATACAAAATACAGTCCAATTTAGATTCAAAACTCCATTCAGGCCTGAAATGAGTCTTTAAAGAGGTTCACACGGTGGAACTGAAGATTGTTGAGCTCTCCCTTCTTGTGCTGGTTAATTTACATTTCTACATCCATTAGTTCCCATCCCCAAAGTCAGAAATTTAGTACTTTTTCTATTTCAAAAAAAAAAAGAAAAAAAAAAGAAGTATTGTAAGCATTTTAGATCCCATGCGCAGCAAACGCAGGTCTTAAGCATCCCATTGGATGGCATTAACGCCTGGCAGCACATCTGTTGGTTCATCAGGTGAAGTGTGTGTTTTTTTGTTTTTCTTTAAAAAAAAAAAAAAATCACATTTCCTTAAAGCTCCCCATCGCTTTTTTTTAACAATCTCTTGATGTTGCTGTCTTCGTCCCTGCATTGGACAAAAATCTTTCCTGAAACTGTCTTTGACGTGAAAGCGTGTGCGTGTGCATGTGTGTGTGTGTGTGTTTGTTAGGAGAAGTCACTGTCTTCGGCCCCGTACAGGTCGGCCAGCTTCCTGAAGCGGGGCCCCCAGTCACTCAGGTAGTGGTAGTCCTGCTCGGCCTCCGAGGACGCCGAGCCCAGCGAGCTCAGCGACTCGGCCACCGAGCCGGTGCCCTCGTAGGCGTAGGTGGCCAGCGAGTCGTAGGGCGGCGCCGTGGGGTTACAGTCGTTCTCCAGCACCCTCTGGTTGATGAACTCGCGCACGTCCCCGTTGTCCCGCGTGGCCGTGCCGGCCGCGCTGACCGGCGGCAGGATGAGGCCCGGGGCGGGCGGGCCGCGGCGGTGGGGCGGGTACAGCAGGGTGTCGGTGGGCATGATGTCGCGCCTCTGCTTGGTGGACTCCTCCAGGGCGGCGGCGGCGTCCGGGTGTCGCAGCGCGCCGATGTCGAAGGCCTGCGTGTCCTCCTCGCCGCCGCCCTCGTCGTTGTAGCTCACCACGTTGTCCCGCACGTCCTCCTTGGAGATGATGAGGGGCTCCTGCTTCCTCTGCCGCTTCAGAGCCGTGAACAGGACCACGATCACTGCGGGGGGAGGGGAGAGAGAGACGAAACGCCCGGTTAAACAGCGCCACGGGGGCGACCGCAATATACAGAGAGGTCTATCAGATTTGAACAGCTTTGTTTAAACTGGTGGTATTAACGCCGGGCTCAGGACTCACTGCTCCGGTCCGGGATCATGGTGACGGACAGGATAAATTAAGAGAAGATAGAATAGTGGCCACATGGTGGTGGAAAAAAACAAAAACATGCATTAAGGTCCATGGAGACTCTAAACTGCCCCCTGAGGGTGAATGTGTGCGTGTCCTGTGATGGACTGGACAGTCCAGGGTGTATGCCCTATGTGAGCTGGGAGAGGCCCCAGCAGACCCCTGTGACACCATTGGGTAAGATAATGGATGGATGGATGGATGGGGAATGGAAGGTCCTCAACCCATATTTGTGGATCCTGGTGTAACTCAAAGATAACTAACTGCTTGGATACTAATACACAAATCAGCCGCCGACACAGTTGAAGGTGGAGATTTGGTTTGCTGTCAGTCATGTGGACTGGTGACCTGCTAGTATACAAGTTTGCAGTATATGAGTAGTTTATTCCAGCAGACAAAGATGATGGATGGAAAAAAAACAGGAAGAACTTCTGAGATTACATATACCAATGAAATGTAGCAAAGCCACAATATATTGCGATGATGATTTATATTACACAACCAAATTGAATCATTATTGTTATTACATAATTCATTTATTCATTCCTTTTCTCAACAACCCGCTACATCCATCAGTGTCGCACACACACACACGAGCAGGAAATACACCCAGTACATTTTTACCAATCCATCCGCACAAAGACATACACCCACACCTACGCATATACCTCAGGGCAATTTGAAATCTTCAATTGACCTAAACGTCCACGTTTTTGGACTGTGGGAGGAAACTGGACTACACAGAGCAAACCCACGCACACAAGGGGGGGGGGGCATGCAAGCTCCACAATGAAACGCCCTCGATCTGACCAGGAATATAACTCAGGCCCTTCTTGCTATGAGGCAAGTGCTAAAGTGCTAAAAATGGACACCTTTTGTATTCCATTGCAAATATCTAAATTGTTTGTCATCAGATGGACTTCCATTTACTTTGTTTCAAGCTTTTTTAAATTGTCGGGTTATCCTTGGGACGTATTAGAACTCACTGTGATTCAATTATTGGTTGTCAGTGATTTCATGTTTCTCTGAACCCTCTGTTTTGATTGAAGCAGCACTCCTACCTGGGCTCTAAAAGTTTTTACCTGGTTTTAAAAATAGTAATCAGCAAGTCATTATGATTATGTTCTTTTGGCACCTCACAGTGCTTTTGTTCCTGAGAGCTTTTTTTTTTCCAAAATGAGAGAAAAAACATATCGATGTGCTAGTTCAACAGTGGTAAAACCTGGCAGGTTGGCAGGCTCCCTCTTCCCTCTCACTTAAGCTGGAGCTTGTGGGTGTGTTTCCAAATACCCACACACACACACACACACACACACACACACACACACACACACACAAATGAACAAGTGGAATGGGATGAGATTTTGCGGGGAGATGTGCACGGTCTCTATTCTGCTCGACACGTGGAGCCAAAACGAGTGTAAAAACAGGACGGCTGCACGGGTTGGGCACTGGCTGAGAGAGAAAGGGCAGCATCCTTTGATTTCTGCGAGAGGGCTCAGCCATAAGTAATCATGCAGAACATTTGATTGGCTAAGCTCACGCAGGCCGGTCTGAATTTAAATCAAGTGCGAGCACGAGCAGCAACAAGAAAGAGCAGAGGCGGAGTCGGAGGTCAGGGAGCTGAAATAACCGATAATGCACACACAGTGGCACAGTGGCGAATCGTGGCATGAAATGTCTGCAAAGGAGCGGCAGAGTGCGAGCCGAGGTGTGAGCGATATAGCGCGAGGGAAAGTCAAGGTAAATATAGAGGGGAGATATAGGGAAAGAGTGCGGGGAAGATGAGTGGAGATAAGGCAGGCGGATGCTGTACAGGGCGTGCGGAGGAGAGCGAGCCGGCGATGTGCGCCGGGTGAAAGATAAACAGGCAGAGAAGAACGGGGAGGGGGAAAAAAAAAATGTGACGCTTGAGATGATGATGAATACATTCTCATGCATATCACCACTGCCAAAACACAACAGCTTAAGGCTGTTTTGATGCGAAGCACAATTTATCGTTCCGAAATTCCTGTAAGTAACTCCAGTCTGAACACATCTACTCCATTTAACTTACATCCAGATGTAAGCTATCACGCGCCCTCCTTATGCCGCTGCTCTCAGAGTGCCCTCGCACACACACACACACACACACACACACACACACACACACACACACACACACACGCGTTAATGTATCTGACACGTTGCTGCATATTTTTTCACTGTCTGACGCCGAGTCCAACCTACACGGAACAAAAGTCCACCGGGACTTTTGTAATCGCATCAACTCCGTGTGTACGTAGATAAATGTGATGGGCCTGTCTCCGCTCTTCGCTGTAATTTCTCTCCTCGGCTGCTCATTCCAGTCGAGAGCACTCGAAGAACCATTGTAGCAGAATATGAGCCGCGGCCTGCACTGTAGTTCGCCCCCAGTTCATTTCAGAACTGCTGGCTGTTATAACTGCATTTATGTCATTACATCAAAAATTTCATTTTGGGGCCGCGGGGGGAGAGTGTGTTGGGACTAATAAAGCGCGGCTCCGGGGGACGGCTGACAGTCTTATGTCAGTGCAGAAGTTCACTTCCAGCTCCTTGTCAATCCACACCTACCTGAAATGGATGTGAACTACCTTGGTGTTTTTTTTTTTTTTGGCTGAGAACTCATCCCATTATACGTCTCACAATAACACGCTGTCATGGAAACCCCACATTTTTAACCAGGGGTGCATGGCATAGTGAGTCGGAAATGTCAAACTCACTTCACGATAATCCATTGCTCTGCTTTGTCAGATATTGTATGACACTGTGCCACGTTGCGGAGGACATCTCATCATCTTACTTCGCTGTAATATGAACCCAAGGCTGTGGTGTCCCAATTGTTATGTGCTATAGCGTCATGTATAACCCTGTTAAGCTGTATTTTCTTACTACAGGGTTGATGTTATATAATGGTATCTAATTGCACAACTGTGTCATACTAAATCCTAGTGCATTGTAGATCTGCAACAAATGATATTTCTGTAGTCAATCTGTCTCGATTAGTCAATTAGTATTGAAAACTGGTCTCCATCTCACGAAGGACAAGTCTTTTTATGCTTTTTTTGTCCTCACCTCAATGACATTCTGTTTTTCTGCCGCAGAAGACTCAATAAACCTGAAATTATCCACATCTCTCAAAATCTTCTCAAATCGATTAAATCCATTATTGAATTTGCTGCAGATTGTCATCACACTGTGCCGCAACCTATGCAGGTCTATCAGTGCTTATTAAGTTGCAATGTGAGGTTTAGATTAACAAAAAAAAAACAAAAACGACAAGCATCTGCACATTTTTTGCTCTTACGACACACAACGCCGCAGAGTAATCAGGGGGAGCACTCGGCTCAATCTGTGCCGAGCTGAGAGCTCCCCCTGATTACTTGTCTTGATTAGAATAATCAGATTAAGTCATTTTCCTCAACAACCTCCATATTCAGAGTATTTGGGGAGTTATTGAGTCGCGCTTGTGTGCGGGGGAGAGAAAGAGAGAGCTGATGGTTAACTGTTGTCATTTCCCCAGTAACACTGCAGTGTTAACAGTGCTACAGTACATTTAATGGAATCCTGTTACACCACAGCACTATCTGCTGAATTCAGAGACAGCCAAGATTTGGTTAAAGCTCTTGATTATACCGTAAAATGGATCTGATCCTACAGCTGCATACAGTCTGAAGGTTCTACAAATGAAGTAATGGGATTCCTAATCTAATCAGGACGTTAAAATTGACATTTGGATATTATTATTATGAAGAAGGTAGTCCGGGTTCAAATCTCGGTCAGACATACCTCACTGTATGGAGTTTGTGGGTTCTTCCTGTATCTGCATAGGCTTTTTCTGGTTTCATCCCACAATCTAAAATTGTAGTCGATTAGAGACTCTAAATTGCCCCTGAATGTGAGTGTGAGAGTGAATAGTGTGCGTGTGTTTTGTGATGAATAGATGAATAGGCGTGTCCCCTGCTTTCACCCTATGAGTATTGGCAACTGACTCCTACCATACTCCTTTTATTTTTAGATGCAAATAAAGCAAACAATATCATTCCCAGATTTACTGCAGGGATGTATTTGTGTAATGTAGGGATGGTGGTATTTTTAACCAACATTTAAACATGGAAGCGTCCAAATATGAGGAGAGAAAAACAGGGTCGGCCTCACTGCATTCGTGTGTACAAATGGCAGACCGGAGCACGTCTGGTGGAAGTAGTCACAAATATGTTTGCTCCTCATATGAACTGTCTGTATCCTCACTGGTCTGTGTGATTGTAAATGACTGTAGGATGAGGTGGTCACAGGCCACAGCTCTGGCCCATGCCCCCCACACCCTCCTCTCCCTACATGGCCTTCCTGAGAGGCCCTGGCTGTGCAGCTGCCACGGCTGCTTGGACATACATAGGCGCCGGAGTCTGCAGTCTGTAAAAATGCTCCATAAATGAATGAATGTAAAAAGAAAAAAAAACCCTGGGATGTTGCACAGCACTTACTGTGACGTGTCTGAGTCCCCCCCCCCCCCCCCCCGCCTCGGCCTCTTCGCTGCCACTGATGCGACAGACCCCCAGTGTCCCTGGTGTGCGGCCACTAAGTCTGCAATGACTGCACTTTTAGAAACATAAATATGTATTCATCTTCCCAGGAACCCACTGGACTGTGACCACTGCATGAATAAGAGGATAAGTGGGGATGTGGTGGCAGATGAGATGCAGTCATTTCCATACCGGGCTCGTTTCTGACAAGCTCTGAAGCAGCACTGTTTTCCATTACAAGAAATGGGAACGCACGACGGCTGCTTGTGTTTACTCTATGCCGCGCAAATGGAACCGGTGCCCTGTGCAGACGGAGGTGTGACCTCATGTCCTACATGTTGGTCGCGCCTTCATCACTGCTCGCTTCTCTCACCAGAAATCCTGCGGTTTTAATTCAAAACACACATTTTTGATTTGATTTCAACATCCTCTTTATGTATTATGTTCCTGAGATATTTCTTTTTTAATCAAAGTACAATATTTCTTTAAACCGTTTGAAAACAGTTTTTTTTTTTTTAAACAAATTTCATTGAAAGTATTTTAAAAATCTTTGTGAATCATTGTGTATCACGCAGCGAAGGCCATTCTTTGTGCAGAGAGGGTCTGGGTGTTTTATGGTTAGAGGACAGAAAGTTTGTAGTGTGCAGCTGCAGTTGTGTGCATGCACCCACACATACACACATGCACACACAAAACACTATTGTACTGTGGAGAATGAGACACTCAGGTGCGCCCACTGCATAACTAAAACCTGCAAGTGTGCTTTGGCCGAGATAGGTACACTCCCAAAGTGCAGCTCTTGTTTGGAGTATGATCTGCATGATGCTTTCCAGCTCTTTATTACTAATTACTGACCACTGCTCACTCATTGTTTTTGCTCATGTTGCTTCTTGTACTTCTTCAACAAATAAATTCCCATAAGAAATGAATGGGTCAAGGTGGAAAAACTGACAAATCATTGGACTTCTTCAGACGTCTACAGCTCAGGCCGATCTTAACCTAGAGACACTATACAAACTTTAAACTGAAGACACAGGTCCCCTCTGTTGACACAGGGTCCAACATTTTCATGCTTTTTTTACTTTATCGTGATCGTGATTGCAGAACCGCTCTGCTCTGCTGCTATCGCCATGGCAACCTTGATTAGAGGTTCCCTACATCTAGTGGAGTAATAGGAGTAGTAGTTTTTTTTTTGCATTTTTTTTGCAATGTAACTCTGCAACACAGCATTGCACTATTCTCAAAATGATTTTCATTCATTCATTTATTCATCTTCACACCCGCTTCGTACCCACTAGTGTAACTGGGGGTCTAGTGGTGCTCCTCACATAGGGCGAAACGCAGGGAATAAAACCCAGACACACTCACTTCATTCATTCACTTTCACATTCACACCTACGAACAATTTAGAGTGTCCAGTTGACCTCAACGCATGTTTTTGGACCCCGGGAGGAAAAACAGCTGGAATCAGCCACTGCGTCTCAATCAAAATGATTTTCAAGCTTTAAATATGGGTGTTGTACGTATTGGTGCCTATATGTTGACTGAAACAAATATGGTGGCGCGAGTTGCTCCAACCAGGCTGCGTCATGCATGTTCCCATACGTACTCAGCAGTATGATGGCGCACAGCAGGATGGCGATCAGAGCTCCGGTGCTGAGGCCGGGCGAGCTGCTCCGAGCCTCCGTGTTGCACAGCTCCATGTTGCCCTCGCGGTCACAGGTGCACACCCTCACGGTGAGCGTGCCGGTGCTGCTCTGCATGGGGTAGTCGCCGTCGGTGATCACCACCGGGACCAGGTAGACGCTCTGGTGAAGGCGGCTGTAGCTGGCCCGACGCGTCAGGATGCCGGCGGTGTTGTCTGGAGGCGAGAGAGCACGATGGTGACTGCGCTGGCCAGCGTGTTTGACTCTTTCGCCGCTCACCGGAGGTGTGAACAAACCTGTCTTTATCACCGGGTTGGGGAGATGGGGTGGGGTTGGGGTGGCGGCAAGGCTACGGTCATTTTGCTTCTCTCCATCTCTCAGAGGAGACTTTCAAATATCAGAGCCCATCAAGAGTTACACGTGTGGCTGGGGTTCAGAAATAGTGGATGACTGCCAGAGATGGCATGTAATAGCCGGACTTTCAGAGAAATGGAACAGAAATCTCCCCTGAGCACCCCTGAGACCTTCCTACCTTCCTGAAGTAAAAAAAAAAAAAGAAACAGCCACACAGATCGTCTCTGCAAGCAGGTTATTACAAACCTTTTTCTTGCTTTTATTTCTGGACAGCATCTTCTGGTAGCAATACTCAGTGTGACAGGAAGAAGTCAAACGAGGAAGCAGAGAGTCTGCATTTTGAGTGGCAGATGGATCTGTATGTAGCCCTGTTTTTTCATATTTACTATAAAAGAAATGGATATAGTCTGATCTGCATGTTTCTAAAGATCGATTGTAAACAACCCTGGTGATCTGTCAAAAGTGTATTCGCCCTATGTGTGCTGAAGATGGGGTAGCAGACCCCTCTATCACTATTGGATACAAGGAAGTTGAGATAATGGACGCATGTAGAGAAATGAGTTGTTGTTTCTGAATCTATCCAGGTACCTTAGTCGACGACAAGCCTGTTGGACCCTAGGTGGAGGCAGACTACACTCTGACTGGGGACACGCTAAACAATGAAGCCACTAACGACGGCTGAATGATTGACAATATTTTTTTCTTTTATAAGGACTTGTAAAATTTCTTCTAAGAAGCCCTCTCTCTACTGCAGGGATTGGGGTCAAACCTGAGTTTCAGAAGCACTGCGGCAGGTGTTAAGAGTGAACGTCTCCCTGCTGATGATGTTTGTCTTTGACGTTGTTTACCTGCCATTTTGAACCTTCTCGTTCTCCTTCGAATGTTGAACTGTTTGTACCCATTCTTCTACATTTGACTTCGGACCCGTCTTGTGTTTTTGATAATTCCTGAGTCGTCTGATTCAGATTCTCTTCTGTCACAAACATTGCATCAAACAAGTATGTATGTATGTGTGTGTGTGCATGTGTGTGTGTGTGCAGGGCTGGCATGCCTACCTCCGTTGTCTCGGACGGTGAAGTTGTTGCGGTGGTTCACCTCGGGCGCCAGGCTGAAGAAAAACTTGTGTCCGTTTGACGGCTCGTCGGCATCCACGGCGCTCACGGTCTGGATCCGCTGCCAGAGACACCGACATCCGTTAAAATGAACATCCCGGAGGAGTTTGCCTCGTATTAACAACGGCAGTCAATGAGAGGGGGAAAAAAAAAAAGGCTGACAGGGTTGGAGGTTAATTCGCAGCGACAGCGCACACTGCTGTCCTCGCTGTGTGTGTGTGGTGGAGCTGCCAAAACAACAGCTTGGATATTATCAGGATCACTAGTGAGCACTAAATAAACCATCGATAGCTCTGTCAACAACACAGCTCGTGGAGTAATATTGGGAAATATGACAGTAAACAACTGGCGTTCTGTCGAGGGACAAAAACAACAACCAGTTTAATGAAATCACTGTTTTAATTGGACTATTTGCGACATGAAGATCAGACTTCGAATATGCATATAGATATAGATGCATGGATAGATGAAGAGGCAGACCACCTGTATCACTGCTGTGAGTGATTGCACTCCACATGTTGGTGTTTTACTCCATCCTCAACTAGAAACAGCTTTGCAACCACCATGTTTTTGAGTCTCTTAATTTCCTTGTATTGTTGCAAAAAAAAAAAAAAAAGACACCTGCTGAAGTGGGTGACATGGACGAAATGCCTTGGATGACAGAGCATGGATCGTGGAGAAGTGAATTGGGCTTCGGCAGTGTGTGTTTTTGTGTGTGTGTGTGTGTTTTTTGTTACTGTTTCCCACAGTGTAAACTTGTCATGACTGGAATCCATTGTCGCCAACTGCGCTCAAGCTGAGCACGACTGCTGTTCTCAGTGAAGACGCAGGCGACAAACTTTTTACAGCTAGCTTTCAAATCTGCAGGGGGCGAAACACTTCCAATGCCAAAGATAGAATTTGGATGAGGAGTCACTTGAAGGCAACACAAACCGATCCTCTGCTGGCAATGGGGTTTGAGAGTTTTGGACGAATTCAAATTCGGGAAGAAATTTTGTGTGGGTAACGGATAAAAATACCTGTAAGGTAAAACTCTTTTCTCCCTTGCCAAGCACACAGAGGATTTTGCATTTCCATTACCCCTAGAAATGCATAAAAACTAAATATTGCAATAAAAAAAATACATTTTTTTGTTCTCATATGTTGCTTTTTTCAGACTTGTTGATATAAAGTTCAATGGAAACAGTTTTTATAATATAATGTTATGCATATATACTTAATATAATATATTATTATAATATCTAATAAAACCATGTGAATGCATAATGTTTTAGATGTCTGTGTTCCTCACAGTAGAATCGTGTGAGATGAGACTTAATGGAAATAAATAATCCTCAAGTAGTGAACATTTTTGAAATATACATGCACATACAGACAGGGCGAGTGAGCAGGTGAGTGTGCCAATAGCTATTGGCAAAAAAAGAACAAAAAAATCAATTAATATGTCTGTAATAGGGGAATAAATACATATCAGTGCACAACAGCAGCTCTGTGTGACTGTTGCTGAACCCTGGGATCCGCACGTTCGTGTGTATCATTTTTTCCTACTTCATAAATGTAGTCCTATCTAATTGAATGGGAGACACTAGCAGAGAGATTAAAGGCTTTAACAAAGATTTGTGCCAATAACACACACACACACACATGCACATACAGCCAACAAGGCTCTATGGGGGGGGGGGGGGGGGGGGGGGAGTTGAGGGCTGCATCCAAACAAGCACACATGATTAACATGATGGACAGATGAAAGAGCAGAGGAATTAAAGGATGAAAGGATGGCAGGATGACAGGGATGTGAGGAGTGCAATGGCATCCAGCCACCATACTGAAGAATGTCAAGAAGTGGTGTGTGTCTGTACGAGTGTGTGTGTGTGTGTGTGTGTATAGCACCTAATTGTGTTTTGTCGCGCTATATTTAACCCATTCCAGGTCTGTGATTACACACACAGATTTGCGTTTGCGTTTTTATTCCATTGATTGTTGCGTAAGATTTTGCTGATGCCTAATGTATTTATGCATGTGAGACCCTGTTTACAATTCTCCATGCGTGACGGCTTCAGCGTCCATGACAGATTAACTCGTCAGCGCCACAAAAAGAACAAACCAGGGGTGCCCAGGAGCACAGCCAATCGGCGTCATACTGTGGCTTCAGGAATATAGATGTATGTGTGTGTGCATGCCTGTGTATACAGTATGTGCGCATGTATAAGCTTGCGTGCTTTAATCACATTAGTCGCATTGCGTACAGTAAGTGATGAATCCTATCTAGTGGTATTAGAGCAGAGTAAAAATGACACTAAGCGCTGTTTGAAGCACTCTGATTCAGATGTTTGACTTGATAAAATATTCAACATTACAGCTATCCACGCAAGTAAAGCCGGTCGATCAGAGAGCTCATAGGAAAGGTAGTTCGACATCATTTGCTGTGCGCCACACTTCTATTGGCTGTGTAAAAGCAAATAACAAAAAAAGAAAAAAAAGGTCACAAAGAACAGAGTGTCCCCTGACTAAGCTAACAAGTGAGTAGTGTATATTTTATAAGATGGGCTGATGTACTGTTATTGAACTGTGGGTTGTTCAGGTAGTTCAGTTTCCTCCCACAGTCCCAAAATATGCCTTAGATGTGATTATGGGAGTGAATGGTGTTGGACTGGACATTTGTCCAGGATGAATTTCGACAATGCTGGGTACAAAGCAGGCAAGACAGCGGTTCTATTTCTCTCCATCCTCTTTTATCTCTAAATGTGTGAACTTTAAATAGACTGTCAACTGAATAAATAACCTCTGAAATATTGATATAAAAATAACAGGACAATTTCCTTTCTTCTTATCTCCTCGTCTGTCCGTTGTTAGATCACTTATGATGGAACTAACCGTGCAGGGCAGTAGAAAAGGACAAGCATCAACTTTGTTCTGTCTCCCAGACCTGTTTGGATTAAGTAGGAGGTCCCGTTGACAGCCTGTTTGCCCGTCTGACATGTTTTGTTACCTTTGTGAATGAAATGTCAGTGAAACTGGTGGTAATGAGGCTCACGCCTTCTAACAACACTTGCTTTAAATAAATCAAGTGCAGGCTTTTCTGCTGCACGCTCTCCACATCAGGTACCCATCCATCCATCCATCCATCTTCTTAACCTTTATACCTTCACGGTGTCATGGGGGCAAGAAGTAGGAGTGTACTCTGGACAGTGCACACACCATATCCTCCCACACACACACACACACACACTGAGCCTTTGGTCGGCCTGGACGGGCATGTTGCGAGGTGACAGCGCTGCCCACTAAGCATCTTCAGATATATAAATCTTTAAACTGAAGCCGTATGAAACATCCACGCTGCTCCACTCGAAGGTCTCTAATTACTGGAGCCTTGACAGCGGCAGAAAAAAGGACACGTTGACAACGTGCACGATACAGGATGCCGGCGTTGAAGACCCGACCACTGTCTGTAGCACAAACACTCGAGTGGAATCTGCGCTCGATCAATATCCTCAAGACCGACTCTGCACAGAGCGCTTGGAGAGAGGCGCTGCTCTTTTCTTACGGGCTTATTGCTGTATGTTCATTTACACTTTAATGAAGCCGGCTGGCTGCTGACAGGTGAGGCCTGCCTCTGCCTGCTCCGCTGTGTCCGCACAGACAGAGAGAGAGCCCCTGCTGGCTGCGGTGAAGTGCTAATTTGTACTTTCTCCGCAGATCCTCGACAGCTGTGGTTTTCCAAGAAATAACCTGTGTTTAAACGTTGATATAATAAATTTACTGCCTTTGTCTCGTTCCTGCTTTTTTCCTTTTTTTTACATTTTTTTTTGCTTTTTCTTCTTGGCCCAGAGGCTCATCGAGAGGATCCAGCTTTTGGATTTGGTTCAAGGTAAACTTCCTCCTCGTCCTCTCCTCATATTTGCAAAGACAAATATACAAACCATTCACGGGGGATCGTTCTCAGCGTTAGAAAGAAGTATTAAAACCTTGGCTGTTTGGGTAATGGGCCCTCTGCAAGCAAGTGTCTCCACTAAGCCAAAGGTTATTTTCTGGAGAAAGAAGAAGCTCTGCTCTCTCTGTCATCACAAGTGAAGTGTATTTTGTTTTCATTTTAATACTCCGCAAAGCCAACACAGAGGGGAACGGGGGCCATTCTCAGGAGGCTGGATCTTCCACTTAAACCTTTGTATCCTCTCCTCCTCTATCCAATCATTCACAGGCTGCTGCACTTTTAATATATTGTATTATGATCTGATAAATTTTCAACTTTAGTAGCATTATTCAGTGGGTTTGTTTTCCATCTCATGTCAAAAAGTCTCCAAATTTCCATTCTCGATTTTATCTGATTGTACTGGTCCTCTTGAATGGCTTTTTAGTCTTTTTTTATGCTCGATTTGTCATACAAACACTATCTAATAGAATGCAATACTCTCAGACCCCAACCTTGGGGCTCTGATTGGTCAGACAGCCTATAGCAAAGTCGATTCTGGTCAATTCTGCTGCAGCAGTGCAGTCTGTAGCTGTACGCGGCTGTAGTTACCTGTCCAGCCTTGGTCCTCTCACACACAAAGGTTTCGTAGACGGTGGCGAAGGTGGGGGCGTTGTCGTTGATGTCCAGCAGGCGGATGTAGACGGGGACATGGCTGCTTTGGCGGCTGTTGTCTGGAAGGCAAGGGAACAAAAAAAACGGAAAAAGTTTACATCCATACGCTGCCGAGCCACATTTGTTTGGAGCCATGTCCGCAAACTGTTGGCAGAGAGTTTCAAGTGCCAAGCTGTCACTGCCCTTCAGCCCTGCACCCTGCTGCGATTTCAATGTTTCATTGTCTGATGGAGTTAAATTAGTATTCATGGTTTCATTTATTCCTTGTAAACCATGTAACTGTGCTAGCTTCTGTTTGCTGATTGCGTTCTTGGACATGTTTGCTGTTGTCTCTGTTGGAAACAGGTATTGTTGTCAGGTCTCTCATGGAAACAGGTATTAATCTTAATGGAAGCTGCCTACTTAAATAAAGATGAAAAATACAGTTCAATTTCCCCTCCTGTATGAATTATTACTAAGTTAGTCTTCACCTCGGTTTGAACATTTCACCATCGAAATATCATTTCTGTGTAACGACTTGATTCTGAACCAAGTCCTGGATTCTATCTTCAGGAGACTCTTGACTGAATTCGCTCCATGAGACGTGACTGTGCAGGCAGACACTGCCAGCCCGTACATTTCCAATCCACGTCGATACGTGACATTATCTGGAGTGTGTGCCCTTGCAGGACTTACGGAACTCAGTGGCGATGACTGAAATATTATGCCAGGCAGACTCCTCTCTGTCCAGGCTCTTGAGCAGGAACACGGATCCATTTCCTGGATGGACGTTGAACAGACGGTCCATGTCAGTGCGGCGGTCGATGGAGTACCTGCGAGAGGCGAGAGGGTGAGGACGGGCTAAATGGGGCCGGTGGGAGGGATGAACTGCGGTGACCTGTGTGTCTGTGCCATCCCGGAGGGAAGCGACACATCAGTGAGAGGAACCGATGTCTCCCGGTCTGAGACAGAGGCCAGAGCATGGAGTAAAAAACTAATTTAAAGCTGCTGAAAGAACAACGTGGGCTCATGAAATATTGCCTCTGGCCTCGGTTACTTAGTGCTACGGTGGCCCGGATGATCAAAAAACAACAACAGTTTGAAACGGCAACAATGTGATTGTGCAAAATTTCCTAGAAAATGACACAACACAGACAACACAATCACAACTTGATATGTTCTTTTTACCAAAAAGTTTTGTTTTGACCCCAAACAAGCAGTTCTTTGTTGCTTCCTGCAGAGTTTTGCAGAGAAAAATTTCCCACTAGCAGCTACCAACTAAAACGTGTGTCTATGGACTTAATGTCACTGTTACGATTGTGATCGAAACATCTAAAAAGTGTCTGGAATCTTTTCCAAACCAGGGGTCCAGTTTAATTACTTATACTACATTGACGCTGCTGGTCTTTTCTCTTGGTTTTATGCTGAGATGAGCTTTTTTTTGCGTGTGTAGTACACATTATAGTTGTGATGCAATCAAACTCCAGTGGGAAAAGTCTCCAGCCCTGAAAAAGCAACATGACTGTCAGATATGTGTCTGATTTAAGACCTCAAATGAAAGTGGCCTTGGTCTGATTTGAAGAAGACAGATGTGCGTCACATATGGGCAAAAAAAAGTCACATTTGGGCCTGCTTTTCTGGCGGGACAAAGCATCCCCTGAATTTGGTATTGATACATCTCCCCTTATGTGCAAGAGGCAGCGAATAGCTCTATTTTAAAAAAAAAGCTGAACAATTCCTTCTAGGTGCGCTGCGGTCGAATCTTGAACAGAAAGCGAATTTTAGATGAATCGCTCGAGGTGACACTGTCTGAGGTGCAGTCGTGAGCATCGGCTTCGGTGGAAAAATCTGCCCTCTTCCTGAGGAGGAGGAGGAGGAGGAAGGGGAAGGAGAGGAAAAGTGGGAGAAAAAAAAAAAGCTGAGCCCAGCTCAATACAATGTGGCATCAGCAGGGAGAGTTACAAAGTGCTGCGCACTTTTCGGAAAAGCCTCAAATGCTCCTCGGAGCGACCCGAAAACACCCCGACCAACTCAGCTCCTTTGTGTTCCTAATGCCGGACAGCACTGTCTTGTTGTGACAATTGTTATGACACACACACACACACAAATCAGAATTACATGGTGGTTGTGTGTCAATCAATACAGACTACAAAAAGCGATGAAAATCTCTCAGAACCTGTGACCGATTCCCCGTTTGACCTGAACTCACCTAGCAACAACAGTGTGGTGGCGGCATGACAGTAACCCGACTCAGTTTGACGATATTGAGAAGTTTCTAATATGATGCAATGCAATTCTTTAACTTCAATGCAAATGACCATAGTGAGATATGAGTAATAAGACAGAATGATGTACAGTGACAATGATGTTGTCCAGTCAGAGGACTCTTCTCTCCATACTTCGTCTCGAATTACCTGAGGTCGTAAAATGATTGATAATGTTCAAGTAATACAGTAGTGTTTCAAATAGGTTAATGACACAGTGCTATCTCCTGGTATATGTCATTTAAAGGTAAGGGATTGTGAAATATGAGGTGGAACCAACAATTCTCTGCTCTCAGCTTTTTAAAGAAGAATATTTTGTGGTTTCTTTTGTCCTCTAGGACAGAAAATTTAATTGGGACTAAAAAAAAAATCTTGGCCTTTGTGAAAAAGACGTTAACCATTTTTACAACAACTTCCAAAATCTAGAAAATACTTGTCAGATTAATAAACAACAACCAAAAAAAAATCGAAAATAATAATTTGTTGCAGCTCTGTTATTAACAAAACTTTTAAGGCTACAAGCTGAACCCTGCAAGTATCCTTCAACCTATCCAACACAACTGTAACACAGGCAAACTTTTATAACACTACAATGTGAACTGTGAAAACACCTGAAGTCCTGGTTAACACACACACAAACACACACAAAGAGACCGCAGCCCTTGATGATTTCAAGAAGTGGAATCACATAATTGTGCTGTATTCTGTCCGTTCCCCCCAAAACAACCTCACTGTAGCCTGCTCAAAACATCACAGCCGCCTGAAAAATCTCTTCTCCACTGTCTGTGGACGGCTCGCAGAACATCCTCTATTTTTGAACTACTTGCTGAAAGCAGCTATTCACAGCTTCACAGCAGCCCATAGATAATAGAACTGAGTTGCCTTTGCCTCTTTCTCTTCTTCATCTTCCTGTCAAAAAGTGGAGGCAAACTGCACTGTGAACAGCAACTGCTTATTGTACTGTATATGGAAAATCTTCAGTGTCTGGATCAAGGCAGGATACACGCTATGCAGTCCAAACTATAACATCCGGCTCCTAACAGCTGGTAATTATGTATTTCCTCATTCAAACTTGATTATTGTTTTCAATAATGAGCTATATGAATATAAAAAAAAAGAAAAGGGGAAAAAAAAACATCGCCTCGGTACTCCCAGGCTTGATCATAATTAGAAAGCATTCAACAGTAAAATAATAGTTCACAGTGAGAAGATGATACAGTCGCATACACAAAGGCACAAACACAGGAATAATTGGGGTAGTGTCTGAGTGTGTGTCTGTGTGTGTGTGTGTGCATGTGTGTGTGCATGTGTGTGTGTGTGCCCCCTCGTGACACATCATTTTAAGAGCACTCCATGGTTCCCTGCTTGTTTTAATTGGAATATTTCCCTCATCAGTCTGCCTGCTTTAAATGTAGGGAAGTAAGGGCTCGGTTCTAGCCTCCAGCTACGCTCTGTCCTGCCTGCCACTCTTCATCTACTGTCATCCATCCATCTATTCATCCCTCCATCCGTCCATCCATCCATCTATCCATCCAGCCAGCCAGCCAGCCATCATCCATCTTTGCTTATACTGCACTAGTCTTTCCCTGAATCCTTCTTTTTTAAAATTTTTGGCAGGCTCACACATTGCCCTCCAACTTAAAAAAAACTTCTTTTTTGAAGTCTTGTAGCTCCTAATGAATAACCCACTGTAACAGAGCAAATTACGGGCAGCTTTAGGCACTTTCTTTAGTAAACATCAGGAAAAAAAAAATCCCAGGGATGATCAGTATTGATGCCATTTACGAACTCCTCTAGCAGGGCAGCACCCGAGCTCCTGGCTTCATCAGTAATGAACAATGAATCATGTTTAAATATGGCCCGTGGGTGCAGGTTTCTGCTGGCTCCGTGCTCAGCAGTTTTCACACAGGCGCTATAATCCACAGACAGCTTGGTGTTTAATCTCAACTGTGATCACTAAACTGGTATCTCTCAAACCTGCTTCATATTTCTCCTCTGTCTGCCCTTTGCAGGCTCTTATCGGAACCTCTCACAAGCCTGTGGAGAATCAAGGTCCATTTGAAGTCAGACTTCATCCAGCTACAGTTTCGTTTTACCGAGATCCCTACACGAGACAAAGCGGGAAGCGAGCAAACTTTGGGATAAGTGTAATGAGATGAAATGCAGACTTTTGTGCTTGCGGTGAGAAACATGAGCGGAGCAGAAATATGTCAGTGACTCCTAAATGTTTTGCTTGTTTTATGTTTTAAACATAAGAAACAGAATTGAATCGATATTTTTGAATCAATATGGTTTGGGGGTTAAAATCAGCCACATGTTGGAAAGCCTGATGCTCATGTTTTTTCTTTTTTTCCATCTCATGCAAACAAATCTTTAAAAAAATAAGCGAGTTGTTTTCATTGGAGCTCTAAAACAGCATATGCACAGTGAACAGAAACGTCACGATTCCATGACTCGTCTAGATCGCAAAGAAGCTACTGCCAGAATTTTCTACACCTTGAGTTTATCAAGTATCACAGTTTCTCAAACTGTGTCAGAAATTTGGTATCGATCCAAAGTTTTCATTCAGTTGTGGTACCACAGCTGTGCTACTGAAAAATGGAAAACAATAAAAATAAAAAAGAGGAATATTACCATACGGACAACTCGTCTGGTTCCTCTGTTTATCTTGGAAAAAAACGACTTGACTAAATAATAAATAATAAACATGCTGTATCAATGGAAAAAAGAAAACAAAGGCTTTAAGTATTCTCTCAGACGTGGGAGAAGCGGCAAATATTTCAATATTTTGGAATGGAGAAAATTAACCTCAAGCAAATCCAAGAAGGTGTGGTGTTTAGACCCTACGCTGCAATCTTGCCATCTACTCTGAGGGAAGCTAAGCAGTCAGTTAGCGCTTTGTGTCGGAGGCAGGACGGCGTCTTACTTGACCATGCTGCGAGCTCCGTCGGGGTCCACGGCGCTGACCGAGCCCACGGCGGCGCCCACGGCCGCGTCCTCCTTCACCTCCATCACGTAGCTGGCTTTGTCGAAGAGCGGCGGCTCGTCCACGTCCTCCACGCCGATCCGCACCGTGGCCATGTTCTTAATGTCCGAGGGCCTGAAGCGGGGGTCCATGTGCGTGTTGTGCACCTGGACCTCTACCGAGTACGACGGCTTCTTCTCATAGTCCAGAGGCTGCGTGAGGGAGGAAGGATAAGCCGACAGGGTTAAAGAGGAAGGTTGCACTCGAGATTCATCACTTTTCCTCATCTGCTTTTTATCTCGTGGGGGTCTGATTTTGTCCATCTCCAGCACACGGTCCATTACAGGACACGCACTTAATATGCACTCATGGGTTGAGTTCTGCAGTGTCGAAAGAAGATGCTCGAAAAAGGAGTGTGCAACACCTGCAAAGTCGAGGTAATGTGAGGACATCGCTCTGACAGTTTTTGATATTTTTGATTTTGTCTTTTTCACAGATTTGACTATAAATGGAGTGGACTTGGGAGGTTAAAACGTGTTTTGCATTTTAATAAATGCCCGGTTGCCATGAATACTGGCAAGCCTGATGAGGCAGCTTTGTCAGGATATTATTTTGATAAATGATCCTCGCTGTAATTTAAGATCCAAACTTTCTCACAGGAGTTTTGTAAGTTGAGGGAGTCAAACTGCACTTTAATTTAGTTACACACCTGCTACACGTGGAAGAGTTGTTAAAAAGTAACACTGTTGGCTAATTATGTTTCATGGTAGCCCTGTCACCTTGTAATTTGAAAGCAAAACACATTCTGAAAATAAAGGAAAAAAAAAAATTCAGGTTGCACGATTTTCAGTCTGTACAAAGTTTCAACAACTCAGACACCGTCCGTAATAGCAAAATTAATAATGGATATTATTTTTCATATCAGTGAATCACCAATAAAGCACAAATGTGATTGCAGTGGCAGAAGAGGCAAAGCTCTTGCTGAGGCAAGTCCATGTGCACCCGCTGAATCGATCATTATGAACACAAGTCACATGAAATATTGAGCTTGAGCGAAACGAATATACTTTACAGTCACAGTAACGTAAGCTTGATTTCAGATTCGGCAAAGAGTTTCATTTGACGGCTGAGAAGTTGCGCAGAATTCATGGAAGGCAAAGACGCGTCTTTCTCACTCCTCCCAGCTTCTGACTGCCGAGAATGACGGAGAATGAAAAGAAGCGCGTGTGCCGTTAGGGAAATCTAACATGAATAAAAATGTGATATAAAGTAGCCGACAGACTCAATCTGATGACAAATGATAATGGTGTTTCGGAAGTGCGGATAATGAAATGTGTTTCTGAACATCAGCGGTTGGCCGTGCCGCCTGCTTGTTGTTTCAAACAACGAGACGAGAGCTGGAGCCGCTCTGCGCGCGCCGCCTGCCTGCGCTTCCTTGAAGGAATCATGGATATTTTCCTCATCTCATATCCTGCTGACAAAATATCATTACTCCTTTGTTCAAGCTTGCAGACTTTCTTAGGTGGTGTCAGCAAGGGGAACAAAAGAATCTCTAACGAAAAAAAAAGAAAGAGAGAAAAGGCAATTCTGATTGTGCATCGGTAAACACGCGCGGTATGAGGATGCTGTTATTCATTTCAAGAATCCAGCAGCATAAAAAGCTCCACTTCTGTGTATTAGCGCCTGCTGGAAGAGCTCAAACTGGGGGTTGCGAAGGTAAAGATGAATAAGTTTAATTTGGTTTCTTTCATCTGTCAAGCATGCCCAGGCTTTGCATATTTAACAGAATGTGTAAAACAGACTACGTGGGCAGGGTCCTGATGAGGGGAAAGTGTGGGATCTGCTGAATCACTGCTTTAGAAATAATTTGATTTCACCGCCGCCGTGAGAAAAATAAAGATAATTAAAAGCCACCTTCATTTGAAGGTGGGCAACGGGGAAAGCACCAGACTGCACATTATTTACAATAGATTTCGACTGCGATTCGCTCTGCACTGGTCAGTGCACAACTGCGAGAATTTACTCTCTGCCACTTGCTTAAATAACAAATCCATTAACCTTTTCTTATCTCGTGGTCTCCCTTATTACTCTTATTTGTAAGCCTGGCTCTCACATTAGCGCTCTATAAACACTTTCTTTTCCCCATCTTATTTTCCTTATTTTAATCATCTACCAAAACTTTTTTTTTTGCCTTCTTTTGTTTTAAACATTAACCAGTGTGAACATTTTAATTACAAATAATTATGATAATAAAACAACTGCAACCTCATTAAACAGGACAAAGCAATTAGTAAGCGTGCTACAATTTTTTGAAATAACTCCAATATCCCCCAACAAGGTCGACTCAAACTTAAACCACCTCAAAAGACAGAAAAGACGTCCCATTAATGACAGTTCAATGACGCATACCTACATAACTCTGTAGCAGTGAGCTTAAGCTCTACCCAATCTATCATCCCAGAACTAACCATGTCCAGCTCCAATTATCCATCATATACATGTATGTATCCTATGTGTTTCAACCACAACGACCTACAGCAAAACATGTCAAATGGGAAGAATACTCAGTTCCAGGACTAGCGTCCGTCCCTCTCACCTTGCTGACGGTGATGATTCCCTCCTGGGTGTTATTGTCCGTGATGACGTCGAACATGTCCATGCCGTCCCCGCTCACGATGGTGAAATACATCTCAGCGTTCTTCCCGATGTCTTTGTCCGTGGCTCTGATCCTCCCGACCGGGGTGCCCGCCTTGGCCGACTCGGGGACTCTGAACTGGTAGATACCTGGAGAAACACAGGAGAAGAGACCGACGGTTAGATATGAGGTGTCAGCACGAATGTCTGGACACCTCCGAGAAGAGAAAATAACTGTAAACATCATAAATATCATTACACCATTCAAGATGCGAGTGACAGAGAGACAGAGAGAACTCTCTTGTTGATATATTGTGTGCTCATCATTGGTACAGTGAAGAGATTTTCTTTTAATGCTACTCATGGCCATTACATTGAAAGATGTATTTAAGGAATTGGGTAAAATCACAATTAGAAGGATTTGGGCCGCATTAGTAATTCAAAAATCTTGACATTCATGGCAGATGGTCATGATGTCGACCTTATTTAGGATAAGATCAAGTAAGATTAGATCAGACCCAAGATCCAATTAGTTCCATGGTCCCATAAAAAGAGCATAAAGACAACATGTATGTCAAATACCAGAGAAGCAACATTATGTGATAAAATTTAAAGTGATATAATGCAAAGCTGCAATGCATTGCACTGATTCTTATATAAATTAAGTTTTATTTAGTTCTTAATTAGTGGATTGATGCAAATCTTGGGTCACACATGTCCGGCTGTATCTCGGCTCCTGTTCTACCTACGCCCCTTTCTTTCCACTGCTGCCTTTTTCCTGCTTGTTGTTTTTGCCACATTACAATGTCTGATAGTGTGAGTGATCCACTACCTTGTCATGTGCTTACTGCTGTCTTGCAGCGCTGACGGGAGGGGGGGGGGCTTTGTCTGATGTAATCCCTCTCAAGGTTTCTTTGATTCTTCCCTTTCGGGTTTTGCTTAGGGGGATTTTGTTCTGTTGTCCACTTAGGCTGTTGTTTGTCTTTCTTGTCTAATGTGGCCCTGCGTGGCCCTCCGAGACTGTTGCCGGGATTAAGAGCTGCACAAATCAACACGATTTAACATAAAGCACAGCTGCAGCACCTGAGTCAGTGAGTAGAGACTGACTGCTATTGATCAGCAGCATTAATCCTGCCCTTCATGTGGCGCGAGTCGGAGACGGAGCAGGTGCAGTCTCACTCTGTTTGTGTGAATTAAACAAGTTACAGGAACTCGACGCCTCAGAGCGAACTCAAACAAAGACACTGACAAAAGTTTTCCCCGAGCAAAATCGTTTGACAGTATAAATGCCAAAACGCGGGAGCATCTTTGCATTGTCTTAGAACATCAGAAGGAGGGTTAGACAGGTAGACAGCCGGAACAAAAGCATTCTCAGGGCAAGAGAAAAAAAAAGGGAGAAGAAAAAAGTGCTGTAAGTGCTGATGGAAGTCAGACGCAGGAACAATGTCTCTCTGCCAGACTGCTGACTATCATTAAAAAAGGCATTTGTATGTATTTTTTTTTATCCGTGGGTGTGATGTATCTTTTTGTTCTGTGGAATAAGTGCTAACGCGGTGTTTTGCCATCACTTTGTCATGGAGACGAAGTAGCTGCTGGAACATATGCAAAGCCTAGGCCTCGGTAGGAGGAAGAAAAAAAGAAAAAAAAAAACAGCAGCTCGCTTGACTCACTCAATGGAGCCCAAACGCGGCTAAATGAATGCAAATGAGGTGTCACTCTGCTATAAGGACCCGAGGCAGTTTCACATCAGGACACTTACCTTTACTCAGAGTGTGTGCGTGTGTGCGTGTGTGTGTACATACGCTCCATCTCAGGGATCTGCTGGTGTGTTATGAACCACTTGAGTGAATAATTATACACCACAGTGACACAGCGGGCATCATAGACCGTTTGGAGACAGACAGTACTCATCCTGCCACTGTTTCACATGCGTTTATTTGTGTTTGCGTGTGTAACCGCAGTTGAATAAAAAGGGGTGGGGGGTGGCATAGAGACAGAGGATGTGCTCATACACGGCAAACATATTATCTGGAGGGGGAGAATCAACAGCGCGACAGCTGCTAGCTGCCATCCTCCCTCACATAACGCTCATTTCACTACTTTCACGATGCGACATACAAAACGTCTGCATCGGGCGGGCGGCCCGAACCCTGCGTCAGACGGGGAGACGACAGAGGTGGAGCGGCAAACTCGCGCAAACCGCAGAATACTGATTCTGATGCTGCGGGAGCGATCGGATAATGTGTGTTTCCACGCTGTCATTCCCAGCAGCAGCCAGCTGTTGCTGTTAGACTGAGAGGAGCTGAGCCTCATGATCCCCTCTCTGCCTGCGATGCTGCTTCCCACTCAAATCATCGCAAGATCGAGGGAAATAAACGTCGCTGGCAGTCATCTTGCAGGAATCGAGACGGACAGACGTGCGAGAAGCGCGGATTGATTCCGTGGACGTTGTCCAGAGATCATGTGACAAACACGTCTCTGGCGCCCGTGTGTAATCCGGCTGCCTCGCCGGATCACGTCATGTCACAGCGGGCCCGGCTGGTCACGTTCCCCTGTGTGACATAACAATGGCAGTGAGCGGTAACCATGCATCTCTGTTGCATTTCCGTTCTTGTTTACAACAGTCAGTCTCCTAAACTCTGCGAGGAGGCGGTTTCAGTGCGTCGAAACAATCAATTTCTGATGCGAAACAATGCCTGCAATGTTTGTTTGGAGGCTCCAAACAAACTGCAGTATGAAGTATGGTATATACTTCAGATAGATACCGTCATAGATACAGATATACAAAACGTTACCATAAGGATAAAACATTTCGGTCAAGTCTCTCAGCCTTGTTCGACTCCAATCCGATCGACGAAGCAAACTAACAGAGCAAAACCAACCTCTGTAAGCACAAAAAAACTGTTTAACTTCACAATTCCAATCATTTTGGTTGTGGATTTATGTACGGATCTCTGAGCAAAATACTAAAACAAACAAATGGTGCAGCCCCGAAGCAGATTTCATCTGCACTCGGTTTTTCTTCCTGGCTGCTTAGAGATTGTGTTGCCTCTTGGCTCTGGCACTGACAGCACTGATTGGAGTCCTGGTGTGTGAAGTGAAATGAATTGACTTGTGTAGACCGAGGTGTGCTTGTGTGTGGAACCAGCTTCTGACCTTCAGGGCGAAGTTTTTGGGTGCAGGCAGCAAAATCACACAGTCCATAATCGATGAATCGCCCTTGTTTAGGTGGAAGTACGAGAATGTGTGTATATAAGTGTGTGTGTGTGTGTCTGTGGTGAAAGAAGAGAATAATAATGCCACATGCAGTCTGTTCAGCAGATCCCTGGGCAAGCTTGTTTTGCACCCTGCGCTGGAGGGAAGTGGCGGGTGAATGGGTGTTAATGCTGGGAGGAGGAGGAGGAGGAGGAGGAGGGAGAGGCTGACGCTCTGATGCAGCGTCTATGATTGAACGAGGCAGGAGTGGAGAGGGGGAGCGAGAAAAACAATTAGAAGATGAAGTGGAGGATACAGAATGCAGTGGAAGCTGGAGAACGGAGGGAGGAAGTTCTGCCTCTATGTCAATTCGCAGGGATTAGACGTGAGAATGACTGATGTGATCGAGGGCAACGGAGCAGCAATTTACAGCCCTCTTTCGCACTGCTGCAGACACACACACACACACACACACACACACACACACACATTCACATGCACACAATCGCTGATACAGTCTCTTGATGAACAGCTGCCACATTTGCACCAGCTGTTGCCGCGATCAAACTTGCTACAATGCATCTAGTAAATTGAGATTACCAGGAAATTGTACTTGAGCAGAAGCACCCAAACTAGTTCTGACAGATGTAACCGCTGTGCTGCTGAGTCACAGTTACAGCGAATGAAATGTTGGCATTTTGACAACCGGCAACACAACAGATTGCCGCAACAATTTTTCTTTTTTAATATATATTCCGGGCACTTTGAGGGACTTCTGGTCCTCGTCGGATACAAAAAGTAAATTCTTTATCTTGTACCCGAGGCTGAGACAATCTCGCCACAGTGTCTGACAGGCAGGTGCTTCATCAAAATCAACTTCAGACAACAGCTTACCAGGCATCTAAAGACACATGGGAGGGAGCTGTCTGAGAAATATTAGAGAAAATAGAAGGGAGTGCAGACAGATGTTAACTCTCGCCTGGAACTGCTGCATAAAATGCCTAAATTATGTTACAATATGTTGTTTGATAGATAATTTTCCAAGCATTATCTTACCCACTTGTACATTAACGGTATGGGGGTGTGCTGGATCCTGGCTCAGAAAGGGCAAAGACAGGGAATACATCAGGTTGTCACAGGACACACACACACCCACACACACATTCACACCACTTCTCCACAAAAACAATTCAAGTGCTGATTTGGAGTCAGTTCAGCCTCCACTTGAGAACCATTACTCAAGAGTCATTATGTTCCTGAATACGTCAGTTGCATTGCGAAGGACCAAGTCCAGCACACCAAAATTGTTCGCCATTTTAACCTCCTTTTTTCCATCCCTATAGACGTTTTTTAACTTCTTTAGCTGCCGCAGAGCTGCTGACGCAGCTCGTTCTTACTCCAGGTCCAGCAAAGAAGTGGGGCTACTCTAGAACCAGTGATTCTTTGTCAACAGTTCCAAACAAAGCACTAGTCTGAAACCAGCACTGGGGATGTGTCAATGGAAAAGGGACATCAGTCTCACATTCACATCTAGCGGCAGTTTCCTCGACTCAACACACACATTTGCTTCAAATGCTTCATCAGTTTCAGCTTCAAACAACATCTTATTGAGGATCTAAAGGCACATGAGGCAAACTGTCTGAGAAATATCAAAGAAAGTAGATGTGAGAGCAAACACTCACCTGGAGATGCTGTTTGAGAAGTATAAACCTGAACGTTTCTGGAGAGTTCTTTGATAGATAACCGTTTCTTCGAAATTCCCCGTCCAGACTTATTGTCAACTACCCATTCATTTCAAGCTAATCTACCACACACAAAGTTGAGGGCTCAATTCACTATTTCATACTCGAGGGCAAGTTCAAGATAAAACACATGTGAACCTCTCAGTAGGTTTGGCTTGCAGTTTCCATCCAGCACCACGGGTGACAGATGTGGATGTGCTTTGACCCTCCAGTTTAGACAGGGAGTACGTGCCACTCAAACTGTTTTTATTGGAGAAAGCAGAAGTATTCATCTTTTTTTTTCACCCAACTTCTTCTTTTTTTTCTTGTTCCCATAGAGCTACGTCTCTCAGCTTATTTTAGTTTGAGCCTAGGGCATTTTGATCGTCTGCTGTCAATTGTGAATGAAAATGACACCGACTACAGGGAGTCCATCGGTCTTGCCGAGCAGCTGGGCATCTGTCTGGAGAGAGTTAGAGAAAGCCTAACACGCTGAGCACTTCCACTCTAGCTAACCATGCTTTTTTTGCTGTTCTATATGTTGGCAGTGAGACTGTTTATCTGGCCACTGGAACTGCCGCTGTTTCTCCATAGCTTTCAGTTGTTGTTTCAGAGGCTAGCTTGTACCAACTAGTCATCTGAAGAACTCCGATTGGATAATATTGGGGCAAAATAGTCGTTCCTCATAGTAAGAAGGTCCCTGGTTTGAATCCAAGTTGGAACGACTTTCTGGGTGAAGTCTGCATGTTTCCCCTATGTCCCTAGTATGTCAGTGTGAGAGTGAGTAGTGTGTCTGTCCTGTGATGGACTGTTGACCTGTCCAGGGTGGATACCAGGAATGGTATAATGGTAACAAAACTGCTGTTCGGTACGTATCTTGGCTTTGAGGGTTACGGTTCGGTTCATTTTTTCGGGACAGTAAGGAAACAAGATGCAAAATATAAATCTCACGGTTTAGCATGTGGTGCAGCTAGATGGAGCAGAACTAATCTTTGCTGCCAGTTTCCGTCGTGTGGTGAGAGAGAGAGGGAGAGAGACAGAGAGAGATTGAGAGAGAGAAACTGTGGTTAAGTTGTCTGTTGATTTCTAAGCAAAGAAATGAAGAGACACCTGTCCAGAAGCCTCATTTAAGCCAAGGTTACTACAATATCTACCGCACAGAAAAATCTGTATCCAGATATATGTATCTGTTACTATAGCGCACTGCTCTGAGGGTTTCCGCTCAAAAGACGCACTAATGAATAATCACAAATACCATGTATTTGTAGACCTTGCAACAATTGCCTTTAATGAGAGCTGCAAACAACAGTGGCTGGAAATCAACAGTGACAATGGTCACTTACTGTGATTCAAATTACACTCGTTAGATTTATACATGATGAAAATTAAATAAAATGTGTTTTTCTCTTCTTCTTCTTCTTTTTTCTTTTTTAAATGCAAAATGTAATGCCTCAAAGAGGCTTAAGAGACCCTCCAGAGTGGTTAAAAATGCAGAGGCTACCTTCAGGTCCGAGGGGTCTGCAGCCCCGGGGTGGTTTCCTGCTTTGCCCCTGATGCTGCGCTCGCCCACAGTGACATTTAAAAAATTCAGCAGCAGCTTCTTTTCCCAGAGACAGAGCTCCTGCTACTCTGCATAATCCAAAGAACATGCTGACTCCTAAAAGTGGTTCCGCTGTAAAAGTGTTCGTGTGAGGTCTGGATTATTAAAGAAACCAAACCAACCAAAGCATAAAATGATAGGATTGGTCGTACGTCGCTGATTGGAGGGTGTGTGTGGGGGTGGTGGGGGATGGCTCTTGAGAGACTACTTGGAGAGAACAGTCAGATGGTACATTACATTATGGCAGGCTGATGTCTGCTTGAGATTTCTAATCCTGCTGGCTTTCTATTCACCACTGACCCTCCTTTCTGTGGAGCATTATCTGCGCCTTATCAAATTAATTCTGTTTCCTCTACAAGCTCACATTACGGGAATAAGCTTTGCCGTACACTGTGTTCAATAATTAACCCCGCATTGACTCAGATCAAGTTCCAACTCTAAACATTAAATGGCAAAATTGAAAAGCCTAATCTGTCCTCGCTCTGAACACCAGTTTTGATAGAATGAACATCTCTCGTTCAATAAATGCATTTATTTCTAGTTAGCGCCATGGTGGATGTGTTGCTATGGGAATCGGAGACAGAGTTAGTCGCCCCAGAGCTCTTTCTACTTTTCACAGGGAAAAGTGACTATTATACATGGGTGGGAGAGAAAAGAAAATCATTTCGTTTTAGATAAAAGTGTAAAGACTTGTCAAGGATCTCCAGCAGAAGTTTAAGATGTGTGAATGTATTGCTGCAGCAGATTTCCAACAGCAGAGGCGAAACCGCTCATTGGATAACCATTTCTACTGCTTATCATGCCATAATCCCTAGAAATACACAAAACCTATAATAAATCACTGGCAATGGAAACACGCTCATTCATCCATTTTCATACTGGCTTTGTCGCCTATCCCAGGCTCACCTTAAATAAGAAAAATACCACTAATATCACTAGAACTTTTTTTGCCCTCATTTGGTTTAGATGTATTGTAATAAAAGCATATTGCATGACGTACAGTATGGGGTCATGACTTCTTCACTTTAAACCAGATGGCATGGACAGAGGAGGGGACTGAACCTTTTAAAAGGAATTAAAATATCTAATAAAACGATGGAAATGCTAAATTCGAGCATCAGTTTTCCATATAGATCGAGTCTTGCGGGATGAGGCTCATGTGCAACAACACTTGCAAGTAGCAAAGAAATGTTTTTCAGTTTTATTTTGCGAGTAAAACTGTAAAGGAAACACAACTTCTGAGAGACTCATTTCTGTTTTATGATCGCTGAGTATTGGACTTTGGTCGGACAAAACATCCCGACAACAATTTTTGACTATTTCCCAACATTTTAGAGACTGAGTGATTAACAGATTAATTGGAGAATAATCTGAGAACGCTTCAGTAGACCGCTGTGCTTTTGTAGAGCCCACAGTCTGTTTCCTCCCAAACTAACATGCTGCAGCGAGGGACTCGAGAGAAAGAGAGAGAGAGAGAGAGAGAGAGAGAGAGAGAATTTTTCTGCTCTGTACAAAGCCCGCTTGTTTACAGTGAGACTTTTCCTGAGATTAAGGATTAATTAAATTTAATTAATTAAGAAGGCTTTCTGGAAGAATTAAAGTTAACTCAGACTAATTCCCGTGGACACACGCAGCTAGTGAAATCATTTTCAGAGAGGGTTGAACTGTTTGACTGCGACCTGAGAGCAGAGTGTTCCCCCCGCTGTGTCGGACGAGATGACTTTTAGACTTGGTTAAGAACTTTACTAGAAAGCCTCTGGCCTCTGACAGGTCTGCCCGAGCACAAAGATCTGCTGATTTCCATCAGTGATGTGAGCAGTGACGGGAGGAGATAACGGCAGCGGTTAGTGCGGTCAGTCAGGCCTCTGAGGCGCAGTTCCTCAGATGTCCACCGGGTGCAGGTCATTGTTCCTACGACCTGTTTACAACCTGGTACAAAAGCAGCTTCCAGTATAACTGCTCGTTTCGCTTCATTGCTGATGTGTAATGCGACTCACTCCTTATAAAATGAGGCACGGATTATCATTGTCATTTCAGTGGCACCTGATCTTGCCTTTACACAAACAAAAACACATGGGTGTTAACATTGATAGCAACAGAATGAATATTGACTTGAGTATTGACCTTATTCTAGGTAAAATGATAATCTGATCTGATTACAAATCTATAGGCGCCTCAATGTGCTGGACATCATATTAGGATTAATGCTTAAAGTCAAGCCCACATTAGATTCCATAAACAAACAATGTCCTTTCATATCAATTATGACATGGAAATAGTGATTAAGGGGCCACTAATGTAATTCTCCTATTTGACCAACACAGTAGCAATAGAAAATCCCTATGGTCTCTAACGTACATATACTGCCTCTTTGTATAGTTCAGCCACATTAAAAGGTCCCAGGCTCCAAATCTGTGTTTGTGAATAAGGAGTTTACATGTATACATAATGTAAATAAGCCTGGAATACTCCATCTTATAATGATTACTTCTTAAAGTGATTTAAATGACCCCTTTGCTCCAGTCAAAATCAGAATATTAATATCCATGTAAATGTCGTGCGATTTGCCCTCATTTGATTGATTTCAGCAGGAACTGAGGAATACAAATGACACCCTCTAGACTCTCTTTCATTGAACTCTTTCATTCAAACCCCGCGAATGGTGCAACACCTTCATGCATTTCCCACCACATCCCTCCGCGACACTTGCTTTTCATCCCTCGACCACCGCTCTGTCCTAACCCTGACCTTGGACGCTCCACTGTCTCCGGGATTCTTGTATCTCTCATCTCTCCCCTCCTCCCTCCACCTCCCCTGCCACTTTGCAGTTTGGGTGCTCCTCCTGGCAGAATGGGGTCTTCACATGCCGCACGGAGTCTTGAGTGACGCGCGCTGGCCTCTGCCTCGCCCTCGGCTGCCTCTAGCCCGACTGTCGAGTTGATGACGGTTGACGGATGAGGAAATAAAGCCGCGGAGAATCTCTAACCTAACCCTAAAGGTGCTCGCATACAGCGAGAGGTTGTGTCTGCAATCAGCAGCTACCTGTCAGAGCCGAGCACCCCCTGCTATCTGGATACAATCTCATCAATAGCTGTCGAGCGGGTCGTCGTTAAAAATAGCAGAAGCAAAAGCAATATGACATTAAAGAGGCCTTTAAAGGTGGTGCTGTGATCGGCTTCTTCCTTCCATTTCTCTTTGATTATCCCCCGGTTTCGGCTCTTGACAAGACGCGTAATTGCAGGAATTCAAACAAAATAGCTTCAGTGTTGTCTTTTTTTTCTATTTTCTTTTCTTTTTTTTTACGTTTTTCTGCCACGGTCGAACAGCAAACGTTGTGAGGAAGTCGAATCCTCACCAAACTTTGACAAGGCGGCAGCAAATCTGGTTGAACGCAGCGGTGGCTGCCTCGCCTCACCTCGCCGCCTATGCCAGCCGTCGTATTATTTTCTGCTGGCAACACCTTCACCCTAAACCTCCCCAAACCCACCCCCCCGCAGCGCAGGAAACTCACTTCCCTCACTTCCCTCACTTAAGGTGCTTAACTGCTTAATGTGGCACACAGAGTGAGTTTCCGCGACGATAACTCGGAGATGACGGGGCTTTCGGGGGCGTTTTGGCGACTTCGCAAAGAGATTCGCCACATTTTTTTTTTTTTTTTTAGTCAGTCTGAGAGCGTTGGGGGAGTCTGACAGCAGGCAGCTGATTTGCTTGTCCTTGTCAGTTTGAACCAACGTGACTCTAAAACAACGTCTGCAGCTGTCCCAATCTGCAAACTCCTGAATGGATAAAATCGGCAAAAGAGAAATTACTCATTATCTCAGCGATGCTTGCTCCACTTACTGCAGTAGTAAGTAAGTGACCCATGCACTGCATTTAATTAAAAGCAGCAGCTGCTCTTCACTGAATATCCCAAATTTCCATTACTGCCTACACACTGTCCTGCCCTCGTAAAGTCTATAAAATTGTATTTTTTTTCCCTGTCAACCTTGCAACCCTGTTTATGAAATCTTTTCAGCGATGCGTCTCAGCTGCTGCTCGCACCTGGGCTTCTGATGCACCTTCAAACGTTTGCTGTCGACCACCAAAACCGCCAAAAGGGCCCGACGATCGGTTATTACGTCAATCAGTGAGATACGATAAGAGTAGCCTGGCGCTTCTTTTAATTGAATCTCTGCCCGAATGGAGACCAGGCTGCTGCTTTAAGCCCAGTTTTGTGCGTCATCACAAGACCGACCGCCACATCCTGCATTAAACAACTGTTATCATTTTGCAAAAGATGCTGTATGTGTTCCAGCCCAGACCACCTTGTGTGTTCTGCGAGATGAGATCGCAGTACGACTTTGGTAACCGTTTGTATTTACTGTCGCGAAAACACTCAAAATTAAATCCAAAACCAAGTGCAGACAGGCTCTAAGAGCTCAGTTTAAAGCGTTGTCTGTTTCCACATTCTGCCTGCCCCCTCTGCAGCCAGATAAGTGCTGTTCACAGCACATATTGACTGACACCGTCTTTACCTCGCATGATTACAGGCATTTTGAGTCCACCGAGTAAATTGCAGCGATTTAACAAGGTATGGCTAAGCACCCAAGTTATCCCGTCTGTTTCTGGATCTCAGCTCTATAATTAATGTGGGCGCGCGTGCGTCTCCGCGTTTCATCGTTTGTCTGCGGCCGGCCCGAGCCCGTTCTCTTACTCTGCGTGAAGACGGGCGCGTTGTCGTTGACATCGGTGAGGGAGATGTTGACCACCGTGGTCCCGGTCAGCCCCCCTCTCTGCCCGGCCATGTCTTTGGCCTCGATCACCACCTGGTAGTGCTCCCTCTGCTCGCGGTCCATATCGCCCGGACCCAAGGCTGTCCGGATCACACCTGAGCGAAAAAGAAGCACATGTTGTTGTTTCCACGCAGTTCCCTCCTGTTCACATTGCTTTGTTTTAATCTCTTTTTTTTACCAGGCGCTCACACCAGGCTAAACCAAATGAATCTTGTGGCAAAGTTAAGAATGGCACCACAACACTGCGGGTAAATGAAACACGTAATAGTCAGGCTGTGCCAAATGATCAATTTAGCAGCCAGTTACTTTCATGATTAATCAATGAGTTGTTTGTTTGATGAAATAACAGAAAAAAAACGTGAAAATTGGCTGGTTGACAAAGGCCAAGATGAAGTCTTCAAATGCCTTTCTGTGGTCCTCACCTCAACCACAATTAATTTTCTGTCATATTCACATTTAAGAAGCCGAGAGGAGAGGATTTTTACTTCATTTCTTAAAATCTTATCAACTAATCAAATCTCAAAATAGTTGATTGTATTATTAGATGAGCAGCTATTAGTTTTTGCAGCTCAAGGCAGCACACACATGCAGTGTGTATAGATATACTGTATGTACAAACACGAGTGTGTATGTATACATATATGTGTGTGCGTGTGTGTTTACTGGTGGATTACTATGAGGCGTCTGTGATCTGTTCATTTTCTAATTGCTTGTTTGCTGTTGACTCTGGTCGCACCTGCCATTGTAATTTGTCTCTTGAGTGATATATTGAAGTGTTCGTTTTGCTGCCTTCGGTTTATGAGTTACACGTTTGCCATTGACTACAATATCATTGTTACACGCACTCTGCTTTCTGTCAGCGTCCAGTGACCATTTATCATCACTGCTTAATCCAGCAGTAATCTGGGCCGTGGCCCAGGCTTCTCTATTTGTTAGAAACAAACAGATGAGCAGAGAGAGGGAGATTACTGCACTGATTATCTAAATGGATGGATAACTTTTTTTTTATTTACAGAGAAAGAACATAAAATCAAAGAGCTGAGCCGTGTTGTTGTTTTATGATACCAGATTTTGCAATAAAGCCCTCGTCTCTGCGTCCCCACCCCCCTCCCCGGAGGAGTGGGAACATTAGTGTACAGGGTGAAGGTGTATTTATTTTTTATTACTAGCTGGCTCCATTATGCAGTACAGAGATGAATTTGTCTCAAATGAGATATGGACCATTGTATCCCCACCACCTCAGACACTACTGATACGCTCTCTTTGTACCGAGGTGGAAAAAATTTCCTCTACAGACAATCTGATGAATCTAATCAGATAATGTCAATATGGGAACGTGAAAATCCAAAAGTGGCACTTGTGAGAAACAAATGGGATTGAAACTCATCTGTCCAGAGGTAAATTTGATACGACACCGAGAGTCTACAGTAGCATCTGAGTATACTCCTGTTTGTGTGTGTTTTGGGCTTTAATTTACTTTCTTTTTTAATTAGAAATTGAATTTAAAATACATTTCCACTGCACTGTGGCCACCCATCTGCCATGCTCACTTCCAGAAATGCTGTTTTCCCATGCTAATTATTCCAGTTTTACTCCTCCAGTTCTTTTAAAAACTGCAGCTGAGCTACTGTCAGTTTGACACTTACCGCTGTAGATGTTTAATGAAAGAGATAATGCTCTTTGAGAAACTGAAAGGCTTTCAATGCAAATTCTTAGAACTCGGCTGACAGTAACTTAATTTAAAAACGGAGAAATGATAGAAAATGGACGTAATTATTGAATCAACACTGCATTCTGTTAAAGAAGACAAAGTGAAAGCAACAGAGTGGTGAGTCTGACATGACTCTGAAGCTGCGCTGATGAAATTAGCAGTGAACACGGTAAATGGAGACAGCAATCTGAGAAAATTAAGGAAGCACTCTGTTTGCTTTGACAGCAAAGAGCTTCGTTCACAACTCTCAGAGTTGAGCAGCTTCTTAATAAAATATGACGAGGTATGCTTCATTACTACACTAGATTTACACTTATTAGATATAAGCACATAGAGCGTTTTTAAAATTAGGTCCTGGTTCTTCTACAGTGAATCTCAAAAATAAATGACAAATCATTAAATTATTTATTGGAAAAAGATAGCTGTGTAGAGGCAAAAGTCACTCGGGTGAGGAAGTGAGACAACAATGGAGCTATCTGGGATTAGAAGAATTTATTACAGAATAACAGATCAATTAAAATAAACAACCAGAAAAGCAGCAATGATCCTAAACAGAATCTCTCCTCGGCCGACTTGTGTTTGATCCTCTCTTTCTGCCTCCATTAGGAACCCATCTACCCATCTATCTATCTATCTATCTATCTATCTATCTATCTATCTATCTATCTATCTATCTATCTATCTATCTATCTATCTATCTATCTATCTATCTATCTATCTATCTATCTATCTATCTATCCATCCATCCATCCATCCATCCATCCATCCATCCATCCATCCATCCATCCATCCATCCATCCATCCATCCATCCATCCATCCATCCATCCATCCATCCATCTATCTATCTATCTCTATGTAGTACTCAAGCCAAGAGCAAATCGTCAACTCATCTTTTCAAATGATCTTTTCAATTATTACTTAGAGGTAGACCACTGGATGCTGTTTCTGTGTATTTGTGCCTGTGTCTTCTTTCTCCCTTCTTTTCTGTATTGACAGTAACAAGCACGACCTACAGTAACCACAGGGCCAGAGCAGCTCTGAGGTAGATCCCAGTGCCCCAGTACGTACCTGTGTTTGGGTCCACAGAGAAGTACGGGTGTCCCTGGCTGATGCTGTACACCAGCTTGGCGCTGTTCCCATACATGCTGTCATCGGCGTCCGTGGCTGTCACCTGGATGACCGAGGTACCTGAGAGAGAGAGAGAGATGCCCCAGGAGCACAGGATCCCTTCTGGTAAGCTTTTAATTATCACGGCAAAATAATGAAAACAGGTAACCGCGCTCCCTGCTTACCGATGTCGGACCTCTCGGGCACGCTGCCCAGGTAAACCTCCTGGCTGAAGTGAGGCTCGTTGTCGTTGATGTCGTGGAGCTTGACCGTGAACTCGGTCTCGGGCTCCAGCTTCATGCCGGTCCGTTTGTTGACTACGGTGGCTCGGAGGACATAGAAAGCCTTCTCCTCGCGGTCCAGGCGGCGAGTGGCGTGCAGGTCGCCGTTGTTCTCGTCGATGACGAAAACGGTGCCGGCGCCCTCGCCGGACAGGACGTACTTCACCAGGCCGTCGCCGCGGTCCTGGTCTGACTGAAGCTGCGGGCATACACACACACACATACAATGTTTTTGTTTTTTTTAAAACAAACTTGTGTATACAGAGTTAGAGTTTACTGACAATTTTATTTTCCTGTTTCATAAACTGGCAGCTTGATGAAAAAACAGCTCCACAGGCCAAATATTCAGAATCGGACTGAGGGCGAATCACTCCAGTCAACTCCAGTCAAATGTAAAATGCATTGAAAACTGAATACATTCATGAGAACTTTTTAGGGACACTGTTTGATAATAAAACCTGAGAAATCAATATCATTCATGCATTAAATATTTTGTAAAAACAGCATTTAGCTGTGTAAACAATACAATAAATCAACAACAATATGTTTTTCTGATGCATTAACCCTAAAAACTTTTTTTAAATGATGGAAAAATGCTTCATTTCCCAGAATGCTTTGCTTCAACCAAAAGTATTCAAAATGGTTGTTAAACAATTTGTCGAAAATACAGAGATGACATGTGTGAGTGTTGAAGCTGGACTGAAAACTATTATTCTGTGTTGTGTTAACTGAGGACCATTTTCAGAATTTCATGATATGATAATTTATATACTGAAGCGAACCATGTTAGATTTAATACATTCTTTCTGTTGTCTAACCCGAGTGGAATTTCTTTGAACTGCAATGAATTCGATTCCTCTTTCTGTCGTTCCAATACAAATTCCTACTCATGACTTGAGCAGGGGCCAATTCTAACATCGTGAATATCACAAAAACCCTGCTCTACACGATCAATTAGGTTAATCTACAACCCAGTCTTGAAAGTAATGGCAGCATGTTTTATTCCTCATATAAATGCACTTTTCAATATTCCCAGTGCTGCCTGTAATGGCTGACAGAGGAAGATTTTCTTGTGCGTTTTTGTTAAAAGTGACTGCTGCATCTTTTATGCCTCGGTCTCCCGAGGCAGGAGAGATGAGGTGGATGGATTGGATTTTCAGATCCTCGTTTTCAGACTGACAGTTAACGTTGGTGACGTTTGCTAAGACCTCCGAGGATGTCGTCCCATGATTTTTGTCAATGGATCCCATGTTCGGATCTAAGGCAGTGACTGTATCTCCTAACAAGGCTGATGTATCTTCTTCCTGTCACAGCGCTCCATTGTTGCCCAAAAACGATTAAAAACACATCAGTGAGCTCCACACTGCTGCACAGTTTGACACCTTCCTTCATCATCATTAGACACACAGACACTGTAGTTAATTTCCTCTCGGATCCACATCCACACCTTGCTGCTGCCAAAAAAAGAAGAAAAAAAAAACAATCCGCCACTGAAAATAGTCCCCAACAAAGCACTCTTTCCCCTCACATCACTAAGATTTAAGATTTACATCTTATGAGCTGAGTCACTCAGGCCTGGGAGCCACAGACACAGTGGAAAAATCTATTGCAACAAAGCCATTGTTGCCTTTGGCCTCTTTTCTTGGAATGGTAGACCAAAACATTATGTTATATTAACAGCTTCATCATAATGCCAGTGGAGGTGTCAGGTTGAATATGCCTAACATTTTCAAGTAGCAAGAAATTAGTTAGTTGGCTAGCAAGGAGGTTCTTGGTTGGACTGAAGGCGATGTCTGTGTGGAGTTTGCAAGTTCTCACCAGGCACTCTTATTTCCTCCCATAGTCCAAAAACATGCATGTTTAGGTCAACTGGAGACTCCTGAAAGTGAATGTACGTGTGCCCTGTGATGGTCAGGACACCTGTCCAGGGTGTATTTCCCATTCTTGTGTGCTGGGATAGGCTGTTCCCTGTAATAATTACAGTATCGCTGGAATAAATGTAGCTATTGATAAGCAATAGTTATACTAACAGGTCCAATGCGGGAAAAGCTGGGGACAGTCAGTATGGCCAGTTGCACAGAAATCTGTCAGCGTGCGAGGGGAAGAAACTGAAATTGGCAAGTGCATGAAGGCAACAGATGTGACTCGAGCTCAGATCAGACCTCATTCAAACATTTTGAGTTGACTCTGGACTTAATCGTTGGTGTGCACTGACCACTGACCCGACTGCAAACAGCCAGTTTCGACAGGCAGGGACAGAGATGGAGTCAGAGAGACACTCAGTTGTCATAAAAATAATCAGTCACGATTCTATTTTTTCTTCACTTCCTGTTTTATTTTTTCATTTTCTCATCACCTCCTTGCTAGCTGGCTACCTTTCTCTGGGCTCTCACACCAGCTTCTGATTCCTCCCTAATCACTGGTGCTATTAGTCTGCTGCTTCCCTGTGCTCCTTGCTAGATCGCTTTCCACCTTTTCACCTTCCCACTCTGCAGTCCTTCCTCCTTGTCTTGCACCACAAGCTATTTCACTTTGGTTTCCGTTCTTCTTTCCTTGTACCTCACACGGCAGCTACTTTGTTCCCTCTCTTGTCCCTCTCGACAAGTTTTTTTTCTCGGCTCTCACAAGGAGCTCCTTCACCTTGTGGTCTCCCTGTTGTTTCTCCCGAGTCTGGATCGTTGTCTCTGTCTCTCTGCTCCAGCTCTCCAATTTGTTTCCCTCATCATTTTTTCCCAGTTCAGTGCTCTCCGTTCTTTTCCCAGCCTTTTGCTCAGAGGTCTCCCTTGGTTCATCCCTTTTTCCAGCAGTAGCTCTGATTTAGTCTTTCCTGGATTCCTGTTTTGTGCTTCCCCTGGACTACCAGGGAAAGCCTTATAGTCAGTCCCCAGCTTAGGATAATGGATGGATGGACCGGCCTATATATGACTTTCACGGTTAATGTTTTGGACTGAGGATGAACTCCCCAGTGTGCTAACATTATCCATTATTACAACTACACTTTCATTAAATCTGAGAAATTGCAAGAGAAATATTCAAAAATTGCCCCAAGGTGTGAGTGTGAGAGCGAATGGTATGTGTGTGTGTATGTCCTGAGATGGACTATTGACCTTTTCAGGGTGTGTTTCCTGCTTTGCGCTCTGGAGATATGCACCGGCTTCATATTCTGGGTATGAAATGGGTAAGGTAACGTCTGCATGTATGGATGAATATTTCCCTGTGATCATACAACTTTCACAACTACTGACAACATGAGAACTCTACATCTCTCCTTGGCTGCTGACTCCCTTGCTCTGTGTTTGCCTTGAAGGACACTGTGATCTTCTCCTTCTGCTGTGCTCACTGGGTTTTCCAGCATCAGGAAAAAAAGAAAATGCAGATGCAAATGGGATGCAGCCTTTGTCACTTTTGCTTAAAGCTGTGGAACAGACCACCTATAGATATCAGGGAAGCCAGCTTGCTAAATATTTTCAGAAGAAAGCTAAAATATTATCTCTTCAGTATAGCCTGAAACTACCTATGACTTTCTTGATACAGGCCTGAAAGCTTTGCCTTGCACTCGCGCACTGCTGCACTTCAGAGGACTCAATTTCAGCCTTATTTTTGCTTTTTGGTTTTCCATCCTGGCTTAATGATTCTGTTTATTCTTTTTTTTAATATCAAGTGGATTCTTACAAATTATATTTTACATGTATTTTCTATTCTGTTTATGTTCCGCCATGTTTTGTGTGAAGCAATTGGTATATGCTTTTTTTATCCTCCTTTGCAGACTCAAAACGTATCACAGGCTTTTCAAAGTCAAACTCCCCCATGTACATGAAGTTTCTAGCTGTATACGGACAAGACTTATAGATGGTATAGACAGTGTGAAGAAGGTGAGAGGTCCACATGCGACACAAGCAAAGAGAAGTAAAGGCGGATTCACAAAGGAAAGACCAAGAGTCAGCTCCAGACTGAGAAACAAAACAAGACTCTTCTGAAGGGTGGGGGTAAAAAAAAAGCAAAAAAACAGCAGAATATGAAGTGAGCGATGCAGAAAGCCACAGTTTGTGTTGCGCCTGAAGGTGTAAACATCTATGGGATCTTCTGTGAGGTCTGCTCCTTTTACTCTGATACCTGAAGCAACAGCCCAGCTCTCTCTCTCTCTCTCTCTCCCTCTCCCGCCTCTTGTCTTTGTCGGTATCTCTTGACCACAAGTGGCTCGCCGTTCACCTTTCATCCCTTCATCCCTGCTTTACTCCTCCAGGCCAGGTGCTAGGGTGAAGCCTTTGATTATACGTCTCTCTCGCTCTGTGTGTGTGTGTATGTGGGTGGCTGGGTGTGCTTGTACAGCTATCGATGTGAGCACACATTTGAGCTTTATACAGTGGGAGTGAGGATATTTTTGGAAAGTGACGACATCCCGGCCTCTTGTCACTTTTGGGTTTGAAGGTTTTGGGTAAAAGTTAGGTTTAAGTTATAAGCTGTGTGACATAATGAGTGTCCTCACAAATGTATATGTCTATGTTTGTGTGTGTGTTTGTCCTCGTATTCTCCACCTTTACCTGGGCGAAGTGTCCAGGCTTTGATAGATTTCTGTGTGGGTCTTTGTTATTTTTATACGACACCTGATCCAAACACAATTCCCGATGTGTTTTCCACGTGTTTCTTATGATATGTTGATAAATGCAGCAGAGAACTGAAACCTGCAGTTCGGGGGATGGGGGCTTCTAAATAATAATTAGGATGTAAAATAATAACAGCGTGATAAGTAACATCACTATAACACCTTTCAGACAATAAATACGGCTCACAGCGCTGGAACCAAATTACATGCTCCAAGTGCTTCACATAAAAAAGAAATATAAATGAACATAAAAACAAGGATGAATATGAAATAAGATGGAGAATAAAACTCACTTGATAACAACAGCAAACTGATTAAAATAAGGATAAATATTGAATAAACAGAAAAGAACAGAATAAAGGGAATAGTAATGAGGACGATGATGCATTCTGATGAAACTACTCAAAGACGCACACATGCGCTCAGTGTTTTCGGGTCCTACTTCAACTATTTTGCTGTGGTCTGTCTGGATTTTGGAGAGAGGCTCAGGTGGGAGTGTGATGGACACTGAAGGCTACCTTGACACTGTTAAAGCAGTGCACAGCCTGTTACCAAGAAATCATCTGTGGCTTGCTTTTTACTGTGCAGAAAGTATCTGCAATATCCACTTAAAGAATACCCAGACTTCGCTTACTCTGTTTGCACGCAATATATTACTTCCGGCACAAAAATGTGTGTAATACAGTAGATGGGAAAGCTGCTATAGCACAGCTGTTTATGCTGTGAAAATACATAAATGAATATAAAGACAAAAGCCACACAGACCTGATTAGTTAGTAGTAAAACATCCTCTCTTAAAAGAGGAAATCACAGTGTGTGTCATGATTTATTCATGCAACATATGTAATACAAGGTGGCATTGTAATTATCATTATCTGATGGTTATTGCCAGGTATAGTTTGTTAAGTTAGGCCACAATTCACAATGTTAGATTCGGCCCCCATTCAAATTATGAGCTGGAAATTGAAGTGGAAGAGAAATCATTTAAATTCAAAGAATAAATGTAGTGTCAGTATATATATATATATATAAAAATAATCATAGCATTCAATTCTGACAATGATTCCCAGCTACAGAATAATGAGGCAATATTCTCATTCCAACCTCAACACTCACACAGCTCTACTTTTACTACTACTTAATAGCATCCTGGGAAATAAAGGGCTCTTCCTTTAAGTTCCGCAAAATATAATTTGTTCTATGGATGTTCTATGGATGGTACTTTTGACATTTATCGTTGTGGGGAAAACACTGCCTGTTAATTAAATGCAGCAGCTCCTTCTGTAAATATCATATTTTAGTCTATAAAACGAGGGTGACCTTGTGGCCCCACAGCTATAAGGTGCTTGGTTTGAATCCGAGTCAGGCTGGGGGTCTTTCTGTGTGGAGTTTGCATGTTCACCCCATATATGCATATATACATTCTCCAGCTTCTCTGGTTTCCTCCCACAGTCCAAAAACATGCATGTTTAGGCCAAATGGAAACGCTAAATTGTCCTGACGTGCGAGTGTGAGAGTTAATGCTACGCATGTGGCTTGTGATGGACTTTTTAATTAAAATGTTAGATTCTAATTGTTAAAAAATAGACTGTCTACTCATTCCAAACTGGCTACAGCGAGTATGAAAGACTTCCTGCGCGTTTGATGGCAGCCAGTCTGACGTCTCATGCTGTCGTGGTGCTGCTCTCACACTAACAAGGCTAGAACTAATAATCACACGAGGGCTTCGTGCGCACGGATCAAAGGATTCGCTTACGCAGCACAAACGCCGAAATCCACTTTTTCTGTCACTCAAGTGATTTAACATCCACCGCAGCCTTGCAGTTTGTTATGTGGGACAGAGAGGAGCAGAGCTGGTGACCTGCTAGCGTAACCACTGCTTCCTGACCGGGTCAGATCCTGAGCTCCCTGGCCTTCACCACTAGACTCCTTCCTGTTCATACCAATGAGCCCGGGACGAGAGTGCTGACTCACAGCCTCTTCTTCCTCTTATAAAACCCCCCCCCCCAAAAAACACGGATAAATAAATAAACAAAAACACCAATGTGCAGACTTAGCCTGTTTGAGTTTTGCTGGGTTGTCAATGAGAGGATTTTCCTTTCAACCTAATATCTATGTTCCCACAGAATTTCTGTTTCTCTGAACCAAAAAAGCTAAGTCCAAGGTCTGCTGAAGCGACTGATGTTATTACAATACAGAAACCCTTTGAAATTGACCTAAATTCAGCTCTCCTCATTGGGGATGCTGGTTCCATGCACTTAACTAACTGAGGGTTTTGCCCTTCTTCACCCCCTCAGACATAGATTCTTGCTTGTTTTTACTCGGTGCTCTGCACCCCCTGATCCTCTGTTTATGCTGACATTGATTTTACTTGGTATATACAAGGCTCTGGCTGATGGGTAACAACTGAGACAGAGGGGAAAACGAGGCAGTCTGTAGCATTGGACCCTGAACAGCATCCATGCCCCAGGGCTAACACACCACACAGCCAGGTTGCTCGCCTCTGAACAGCTATCTATACGTCTAATCTTTCCAGAAACATATAGTTCTGAGGTTGCGTTCAATTGGAAGCCGCCCCTGTGGTTGAAACGTCAACTGAGCCCATCGCTGCTTTGTAACCCCGATTAAAGGCAACATTTTCCGATCGAGCCTCAGGCATAAAAGGTACTGACTGAGAAAACCGCCCAGAAATTGAGTCAAATGTACATGGTCCTGGGGGGGCATACACAAGTTAAACCACAATGCAAGTCACGCTATTTCAGTATCTCAAAACTGGGTCTGGGTGAGTGATTTTAGGGTTTCCAAGAAGATACCAAGGTAACGCCTCTTCAAACTGTCCAGTAGGACTGTCCAGTTAGATGGTGGTAACTAAGGGCCACTTTTGAGTTCCTTACAGTTCCCCAATAGCTACAATTTCCTCCTCTGCACAGACACCTCTTATCCGTGTGTCTGGAAACTCTTTCCAGACATGGCAATTGGACACTTATTCTTTCTCCTTATCACACAAACTAGGATGGACGGGGACTATGTCACAAGGCCTGTGGTAGGCTCACTGCGACCATGTGAAAACCAACTCAGCTGGCATCCATTCAGACATCAGCCTTTCCGGATCTTCACACGCATCTCTTCTCCAGATACAACCTCGTGTTAGTGCTGGAAAAGGACGAGTTACAGCAAAAAAGGCCACGTGTTCGACCCAGGACAATCGGAGAGGTTTAAGCTGCAGCTAAAGCATTACGTTGTCTGTAAAACCAACAGGTGCTATTGTATGTGAAAGTCCTTTCTCCATCTGATTAATCTCTTAATCTTAATCCCTCCGGTTTCCTCCCACAGTCCCAAAACGTGCATGTTTAGGGTGACTGGAGACTCTAAATGGCCCTAGGTGTGCGTGTGATTGTGTGTGAGAGACTGGAAATGTGTCCCGGGTGTATTTCCCTGTCTGGTGTGCTAAGACTGGCTGCAGCAGGTCCCCTCGATACTGCTGGGAACAAAGTGGCCAGGATAATGGATGGATGGATCAGACTTAATCTTGTGATGAAGGCTGAAGACTTGTGATTAAGAAGACTGTCACTGTTAATGTTTTGGACTGGGGATGAACTCCCCAGCACGCTAATATTTTCCATTATTACATTTACTGCTGCACTTTCATTAAATATGAGAACTTTCAAGAGAAAGATTTAAAAACAAAAAAAATCGACAGCCTGGAAAATGGTGGCATTTATTCTGGTATGGGAAGAGGGCCAGGGCCTGGTATAACCCTGATGACTGAATATGATATGTGAAGTTCTCCTTTAAATGAAGAAGGATGGCTGATAAAGGACAGAAATTACTGTGGATTTCTGGCTGCAAAGCCCATTTCTGAAGCATTAAAATCCTAAGTGAGTGGAGTCTTACGGCTGCATGTATGGATCAAACCCTGAGATACTGCACTCAGCTGATCTGAAAGGATTCCTATGGTAGAGAATGATGATTTTAATAAAGCTTTAGTCCTGTCAGACTGGGCGTGCTAAACCACTCAGATTTTTTTTTTATGGATAATTACATTAATAATTAGCTTTCACCACTTCCTGCCTCACTGCTGATAACCAAAGCTTTCAAATCAGATGCTGTGTATGCCTGTCAGTGAGAGAGAGCATATAGATAATACTCTTGCGGTGACATGCAATAAAAGCAACATTTCGAATGACTTTATTTTGCACATTTTGGCAGCTGGTCTTTCCCCGCTTCCCTCTCCACCTTGGAGGGAGATAATTTTGGAAAATTCAGAAGTTTTTTTTCCTGCAGCCTGCGAGCCAAAGGAAACAGAACAGATTGTTGAACAGATGCAGTGATAATGCAGCACAAATGCAGGGCAGAGTGTCACATGGAAACTGAGGGTAAATTTATCCTATCATTTCCAAGAGCGGCAGGAACAAAGGCGATCATGTCACTGATCTCACTCAAAAGACGGGTAGATGTAGCACGTTACTGTCTCGTCCTGAGCTGACACACGATGGTACTTTTGACATTCAACGGCAGAGGGGGGGACATTGCTTGTTAATTCAGTGTACCAGCTCATTCTATAAACCTTGGGTTTCAGTGTTTGACAAGAAGCGCCCCGGTTCAAATCCCAGTTGAAGACCGAAGAGGATAAAGAAATTAATCGACTATTTAAATAACATTTACAAAGATTCTCAAAAAACAGCCCAAATTCTCTGATCTCCACCTCTTAAATGTAGATTCACTGGTTTCTTTCGACACCTGTGACATGAAATTGAATGGTGTTGAGGTGAAACCAAAACAAAATGAATTTGAAGACCTTATCTTGGCCCTCTTTCCACTCTTTCTGTCTTATTTTTTGAGCCAAACAGTTAATCGATAAATCGAGATGGAGTCGTTGCAGCATCATCCTAAAGAACAACAGCAGGTAAAATCGACTGCAATTGCAACCATTGTTCATATCAAAATGAACAATAGTTGTTGCATTATTAGAAATAAAAATGGTTCAATGTCAGTTTGATTTGACTTTGAGTTTCTGGGACAGACTGATTTCTTGGAGGCAATTAATGTAGAAATTCACCGTGGATTCATATATTATTTCCTCCATGCTGCCCACTCTATAGCTTATCGTCCATTTTAAGATAGCCAGACTTCTTACTTTACAGGACCGATCTTCAATTTGAACATTACTGCAGTGCTTCCTATCAAAGCGCCAGGATCAGTATAATTTCCCCATCAGACACTGGGCTTGGAGCAGATGTCCAACAGTGAGGGAAGTGCTGTAAATGTTGTTTCCTTGCTGGGCCTGAAAGGAATCTGTCTTTACTTCTCCTCCTGCTGTGACCTGTGGTGTTTCACCTTTTTGCCTCTCTACATGTCAGCCCTCACTTTCTGCTGACCCACGTGCCTTCTCGTCTCATACCATGTTTCTTTTTTTGCACGTTTCTCTCCTGATGCTCTTTTGTTCTATACCAGTCTTCCTTTTTCTCGGCTTTTCTTTAAACTAAACATTTTTCTGTGCACATTCTTCACATATGGGAGAATAAAAAAAAAAGTATTTTTCCTTTCCTACCACCCCGCCCCACTCCACATCTCCCCTCACTCCCTCCCTCCCTGCTTCCCTCCTTTTCATCCTTGCTGCCTTTCCTCTCCAGCAGTGTTCAGTCTGATTTGATCTGTCAGTCCGCAGGGCTGCAACACCTCCGTGCTTTCACCTAACGCGAGCTGACGAAGCCTGCGGACATTTTACCACAGCGCCTTTCCAGAGCAGACTAGGCTTTCCAGAGTCCTTATGTGTCCCAGATCACTGTCTCTACCACCGTATCTCCACCATACTGCTGCCTCTTGGAGTTTTTCATATCTGCCCCATACTGCTGTCTCTCAGGTTTTTTTTTTTTATTATTATCTGCACCATAGTGCTGTCTCTTCGACTTTTTCCTACAATCAGCTTCACCCTGACGGCAGAACCACATTTATTAGGTGCCACATAAAGACTTTTTTTTCCTGCTCATTGCTATTTGGAAGTTTTATTGAAAAGGCCTGCAGCAGAGCCGTACTTACTGCGGGGGTAAGATTCACAGTTCACTTGGACTTTGCGTTATCATTTTTCATGCCATCTGCTGTAAGTGATTTTGAAGAACACTTTTCCCCGATGGCTTCTTAGTGACTGGCTGATAACCAACATACTTCATTTCAATTTTTTAGGTGGAAAACGCAGGCTGTGGCCTCAGAGTATTCTTTTCTGTCGCAACTCAATGCGCTGTCCTCTTTGCCACAGGGAAGAAAAAAGGCAGCCATAAACAGACATAAATCATGCATCACATGTGTCCAGAAAGCCAAAATGTCTGTTTCAAGGCTGCAAGATTTGACCTTTTGAAACGGCATAAAAGACTGTGATAAAATATTAAAATACTGTCATTTGTTCATAAAACATAAATGTCTCTGCGCGCTTTCCAGCAAAATGTAATAAAACGCGATATGTATCTCTGTGACACATCACGCAGTAACACATGACGTTTTCTGAGCAATGGAGCAATATAATGTGTTGTTAACAAAACCGCAATTTAATTGTTGCAACTGACAAAGCATGGCTGCCAGCTATTACTACCAGCCCCTGGTGTAGCCGTTTTTTATTTGCCTTTAACAAATTGTTGTTTACAGTTCTTACACGGGGAGAGACAATTTCGAGAGGAGAGCATCGGAAAGTGCTGCTTGCTGTGCAACCGTGTGACTGAATAAGAATGAATTGGATGAGGGCTGCATAAATATTCAGCACAAGACGATTCTTAAATGTCTGCACTTCATGGTATCAGGAGTAAAAACATGGCATTAATGTTTGCCTACTCATATTGTTGCCCCTGCTAAACTCATCCCCATCCCTGCTAATCCGTCTCTAAACCATATTGTTGTCGCTAAAGCATATCTGAGGCGCCCAGCAGACCCCCTGCAGTGAAGGCAGCACCCCAGCAGGGAGGAAAAGTCTGCTGACTCTCCGTCTTGCTTCGCTCCGTGTTTACCTCAATCACGGCAAACTCTTGTTTGTTTCGAAGTTGACTTTGTTTTGTGCAGGCTTCATACGGAGCGGCACAATACCTCCCGGCATCTGGCGCCTGATCAAACAGCACAGCTCCAGCTATCATCGCGCTGCACTGTGTGTGCTAACTTCACTAATAGGCCTACGAGTGAGAAACTCCTCTTAATATTAAACAGAGCAGCCAGTTGGAGGAAAATCCCTGCATCACAGTGTCTGTACGAGGTAAGTGAACATGATACACCTTAAAATGAGTTCAATAAAATAGCAGAAAACAGCCTCACCCAGGACTTGACTTATGAATGAATGCATGCAACTCGTGTTGGCCCTGAGGGTCTTAAAACTACACATTTTGTGTAGGTTTTTACTTCATATACTGTAGTTGTAGGAAATGTAGCGAGTTCATTGCACCAATTTGTGTGTATCGATCCAAGGCCTAACGCATATTTCTGCACAGGAACAGGAGTAACTGAAAAGTGTACTCCCTCGGAGCATAAATCAGTTATAATGCTGAAAATCAGTAAAACATTCACGTAAAATAGATTCGCTTTGATTGTTTACTATTGCAAAAATGTGTATTACACATCTTAGAGTCATGGAACAGTCATTATCGACTTTTTTTCCGATAATTTCTAACTTTTTGGCGAGAATGAGATAGTCCTTTTTATTTACTCCAACAAAACTCTCGGGTCTTTCAAACCTACCTAGATGCATTAGAGAGCACAGGGTTCACGGCAAAATCTTGGTAAAAAATTCAGCACAAACACAAGTAGACTGTTCCAAAAAGAAAAAAAAAAATTACAAGGTCCCTGAACAGTTGTGCCTTGCATGCCGTTATCTTCCTGCAATGGCACAAGGCTATTTACGTGAACAATGAATCTGGTGGAGGCTGGTGAAGGAAATAATAACAATGCACGTATTTTACTACATATTCCCTCCAATATAATAATCCAAAAAAGAAAATGGTTTTCAAAGGGTGTATGGAGGTGGCAGTAGCACAAAAAGCAACAGAGACAATGCACGACTGCAGTAGAGAAAAGGTCGAAACGTGTCGAAACATGATATGTGCGACGTATAGCAAACTGTATCCGACGCTGGGAGGATTAAGAGAAGGGAGCTTAGGTAGGAAATGTAAACAGGATGTTGCTGACATTACAGATCCAGCGTGCACAGACGTCTGCATGCCAGGTGAGAAATCTACGCGCCTCGCTGGTGTATTCCCTCCACATTCTCTCTCTCTTTTTGTGCCTATCCTGCCATTTTCTTCCCAGCAGCCTCTCGGCTCCTCACTCTGTCTCGGATACGCGCGGCACGTGTCTTTACAGTTTTGCAGGGGCAAAAAATATCGCGGCGTAACAATTTTTAGATATTCCATTATTGTGACAGTCAGAGGGAGTGCTCCTGTGCTCCACAGAGCTCCTCAGACGCCGAAATACAGGCCCCAAATACAGGTTCCACACTTCAGTGTGACAATAGGCGCCAGAGCTATGGACCTGTGTGAAGAATTTCTGTGTGATTATAAGTCATTGCTATTTTTAATAGGACCACATGGGAGGCAGCATAGCTGAAAACCTTCGATTCTACACACAGTGGCTTTAAAGCTGCATTATTCCTGTAATCTCTACTTGGGGGCAACTACTCGAGTCGTAAAGTTGTGTTTCTGTCTGTTCTGGCACCTCCAACACGAGCCCCCTGTTTAGTTGTAGTTGTGCCTCCTGGGGAAAAAAACCCCATCCATATATCCATTACTCCATCCATCCATCAGCTTACTTTTGGGGCTGTGCTAGAAACTCCAGTGCACATACTGTAAAGGGAAGATAAGGGATACACCCTGGATACATAGGTCTCCAGTCCATCACCAGGCACACACATAGACATCTATGGACTCACACTCACGCAATTCATAGTCTCCAATAGGAATGCACAATAATATCAATATAGGTACTGATAATCATCAGCCCAATACTGGAAAAAAGGCCTCACACAGATAAGTGTGATAACAAAATAAATTGTTTGCTGAAGACTTGCAACATTGCCTTGATTTCGCCCTTTTGACCTGTCCTGGTGCTGTTGTCATTGTCTGGCCTATGATGTCATGAAAATGTTGCGTCACCTCTACCATAAGCATAGCACAGTCATCACCAATCTGGGACCTTTTTTTCGTTTTTACTGTTTCTTGAAAACAAAACCCAAATTCAGTGTGCAATAGACAACCAAAGTTTCGAGAGGGAGTAAAAAAAAAAAGAGAGAGTGTGGATCTAATCTAATTAGTCACTTGAGGTTTCACTATTAAAATGACAGCATACGGGGAGAATCTGAGGACGCTAAAGCTGCTGCAGATATTGGTTCTGCAGCACCGGGCAGCAAAAAGGTGTCTGGAGCCAGTCTTCTGCTTATCAATGAGGTATCTGAGTTTTTTCTTCTGTAAAATCTGTTTTTTTCTTTATTGACAGATGCAGCTTAGTGAAAAAACAATAAATATTTGTTTTGAGTCATAACTTTGTGTTTTTCTTACATTATTTTGAGAAGTCAGAGGTACAGTAGAGCTATAATGTACAATTCATCTTTACTCACTACATCTTTTCCCTTTCTTTACCTCAGGTTCGTATATAAACTGTTAAATCAGTTATTGGTTTTGGCATCAGTCACGAGAAGCAGTTTATTGGAATCAGTGGGAATCTCCAACTGACCTAAAAATGCATGGACTTTGGACTTTGGGAGGAAGCTGGACCCACCCAGAAAAAAGCAACGAGGCCCTCGGGTCTGGGGTGCAGCACTTTTCCACCCCGTCATATCTTGACAAAGCAAAACGTAGCCACCGACTTCAGTTCGATGCTGGACAGCCAGCGTGCAGAGGTTTTTATCAGGACTTTCTTGCAGCACAAAACGGCGCCTTGTTGCTGCTGGAAACGAGACTGATGAGCGCAATCAAGGAAAGAGGTGACACTCAGCGGGTCATATCAGCGATGCCATTTTCTGACTATTGATGTAAAAATGTTGTGAGTGCGCAGCTTCGAAGCAAGCAAGAACACCCTCTACTCGACGCCACTTATGGCGCCTTAGTGATTGCACAACAATAGCTGTAAAAGTAATGACACTATTAAATGTGAAACAGTGCCAGCGACAGTGATGCTGATTGTTAGGTGGTGTAACTGGGAATTTTTCCCAATTCTATTCGCATGCTGGAGAGAGGCAGCGAAATTTCTCTCAATCTCACCTCAAAACCAACAGCATTTTTTTTTCTTTTCCGGGCGTCAACCTTAATCTGTTAATGATGTGCGATGTGTAAAAATGGCAGGTAAAGCACAATTTTTGAAACACCCCTGTGCAGCGGTGATCATCAGCAGCGATTGAATTCATTATGCCCGCGGGCGCAGAAGTCATGAGCGAAATGGGTAAAGAGTGATTAACCGTGGCATAAATTCATAATAATAAAGCCCCGCAATTTAGGCAGGGAGAACATACATGACTGATGAGGGTCTAATCAAGGGAATAATTTATGTGGAACCATATGGGACTGTTTCATCTTCCAGTGAAGCCAAAACAGCAGAAAACGCGTGTGGGCTCCTTACCTTGCCGATGTACTGGTAGTCGCTGCCTGTGTACTCCTCCTGAAGGAAAAACTGGTTCCACATCCAGCCTCGTCTCACTCTTTTCAGCAGCCTCCCTCCTCTGACGTCTCCCTCTCCGTCCCCGGCCGCCGTCCTCCCTCCGCTCATAGACAGAGCGGCCAGCGTCAGGCCCAGGCAGGCCGCGCACAACACGCCCAGGAAGATAGTCCTCATTGTCTTTCTGGAGTTGGCGCGGGATACGCAGCTCTCGAACGTTTTATCTTCCCAGCTGAAACACCTCGGATTGGGAGCCGACTTTATGGGTCATAGTCCTGCAGGTTCTCACTGACCGGTGCTGTGGAGGAGACAGGAGGAACAGCAGTGAGTGGGCTGAGTGACCTGGGTGAACACAGCCGCACAAAGCTCTAAGTAAGACTGAGGCCAGCTGTGGGGGCCGTTTATGGATCTCACGGCACCTGAGCTGCCGATCGCAGGAGCGGATTTTCATCTTATCGATTCTGACGTGCATGCAAATCAAGTTGTGGTCAGCTGGGACGACAGTTTTTCACAGCTTTTTATAGATGCTGCACGGTGGTCTAAGCGGTCAGTCTGTGTCTTTGGTCTTTGCAGCCAGCTGATACTGGATGAAAGCAGGGAGTACTCCCTGGACAGGTGTCTAGTCCATTACATTCATTCTCACATTCTAAACCATAGGCAATCAAAAGCCTCCAGCTGACTTAAACATGCATATTTCTGGACTGGAAAACCCACATGGTCCTCACTCTGACCACGATTTGAGACTTTCTTTCAATGAAGAGAGGGCAGTAATCACCACATTTCCACTGTGTTGCCCACATCTGATTGTATTTTGGAAAAATTACATACTCGTGCTTTCATTTATGCAGAAACTGATGAGCGAATAATTCACATTCTTCGTGTGTGTGCATTTAAAAAAGGACTGCGCTGAACAGGGACTACAGCCGAGTGCACACTGTTGATGTGCAGAAATTGAAGCGACTCCCAAGTGAAGAAAAGATAAAGTACTGCTGCAGTTTACTAATCAATTTTAGCTCTTGAAGTGTTTTGAATGACCGTCAATGAAACTCGACACTTCCTCCACGTTCGATGGGTTAAAACGAGGCTTTCAGTCGAATGGCGCCTTGTACCTGTGCCGTTGCATCAATCTTAAAGCTACTCCGAAACACTCAAACATAAATTTGATATCAAAAGCCTGCAGGCAGGTATGGGAATCGCTGCTCTCATTCCCATGCATCAATGCCAACACCGTGTCACACTGTGTACGTTGTACCGACACAGGCTTTCAATTAGCTCCAGCGTTAACGTCAATATTGAACGCTCAGAGCGAGGCTGATGCTGCACAGCCGGACGGAGGAGGGCCGGAGAGGAGGGAGGTGGAAGGGTTCAGAGGGACCGAGGTTTGCATCCTGTGTGTAAACCAATAGCAACAAAGCTAACCGAGGCACTGTGATGCCAAAACCCCATCGCACAGTGACACTAACAATACACATTCCATAAATGCTGTAAATGGACTGGTTCTTATTTAGCACTTGTGTGTTAGAAAGGTTTTCTGGCAGAGACGCTTTGTGTGTTGGACAGTCAGAGTAGTCGCTGATGGAATCAGTGTTCCTGATTTTATAAAGGGAAATTAAGAGAAAGTGTCGACTTGGCGTGAAGAGCCTCCAGTTTTAAAATCAAATGCAGGTGGAGCGGATCGGAGAGCGGAGAGAGGCCTCAGAGTAAAATGTGGTGGGGGAATATTTGCAGAGCTGTGTTTTAAGAGAGGTGTTTTTAAATAAAGTTGGCTTTTCACATTATGAGCATACCAAAGGCGTCCTCCTGGCTTCCTTATTTCCAGTTTTATGATGAAACAAATATAACATGCATAAATCTGTGCCTCTAATATTGATGCACACAGCGAGACATTAAAAAGATCAGCGCTGTTGGACCATTTGCGCCGTATGAGGTTAAAGAGCTATGATGGAGTCTTTACACTGATTGAACTATACTGTTGGCTATTTCCACTCCATCTACAATATGCTATGGCACCTCCTGCCAGGATCAGACCACGCAATCTTTATGTCTTTCACAACAGTCACCGAGTCAAATTAAATAATACCAGTCATAAATTATTGTCATGTCTTGGTTGTTAGACCGGCAACACTGCACATACGCCCCCAGCCAATCATCATCGATCACGACCGATCGCAAACCATCTGGGACGCGTGACAGGAAATGCTTGACGTGCTCGACTTTTCATCGGGGCATGGTGGTGCGTCCTCGGCGCCGCTTGTCTTGTCTGTACTTGTTACGCTGCTTGTCTATTCGTCATTCCCAGTGTTCATAATCTGGCCTGCGGCTGGAAATGTAATCGCCCACGACAAAACCGCAAGAAAACTGGCCTGGATTCGTGTAGTCTGATCCCGATCCAATACTTGAGTGTTCCTTGTTTAAAGTATGAAAACTGAAATGAACATTGAACAAACGCTGCCAGACAGAGGCTTGTTGATGGTGTCTGTCTCTCTATTAACGCAGAGTCATGTTTGCTCGGTGTCCCATGACACCCGACAAACACGTTTAACAAAAGCACCAGGGTCAAACAATCTGTACACATCCATAGAACGGACGCAGGTATGCGGTGAAAACCAACCAAGAGTTGAACCACACAGAAGGTGCAGAGATCTGAGAGACAAACGGCGCCTTGCTCCTCACTATCTGTGACCAGCTGAGACTAACACTGGAGAAAGCCTTTTATCAGGATGTGCACTGCGTGGTTTAATTGTTCACAAATGAATGCACTTTCGGTAATGTCGTGTGTAAGGTCGGGGGAAATGCTCGCGCACCTTCCTCCGGCACACTGTCTCCTCAGAGACAGCCTCGTTCTTTCAACTGCCTCTGTCCTTCACGTCCACCTTTTTGAGTTTTCAAACTTTTTCCCAAAGAAGTTTTTCTTTTCTTTTCCCCATGCTGACAATGGATCCAAAGTAGGTGTGAGGTGGAAGGATGAATACGATGAGTTGTTGATAACTGCAGATAATTGGCTCTAACTGCACTGGAAGGCCAGAATATGTGGCAACACACAGCTATTGCCTACCAATAAGCCATAGGCACAGGTTTCCTCATGAATGTATTTCCATGGGAACTTTGTATAAAGATGATTCTGAATGTATATGCAGCTTAGCTGGATTTCTGCAACTGATAACAAACAAAACTACAAAACTAAACTTGCCTCTTGGCAAATTAAACTAAACAAGCCTGTTTTATGTGTAGCCTAGATTTTGAAGAGGAAAAGCACCTCATACCATTACTAGTGATTGTGTGTTTGGCTTTTAATTGACTGTTGTTTGTTGAAGTGGTTTAGAAAACTACATTGGTTGAAATAGAGAGACGGGCTTGACTTTTCCTGCCAACACTGCAGTGACTGATTAAATTTTCCCTAATTTGTGTGATTGTGAGATTACAAACTTCTGGAGCGACTGATTAATGCCTGATGATTAAAATATGAGCGAGAGAGAGAGAGAGTATTTTCTCCAACGTTACGTCTATTGATACATTTCAGTTGGTTTGGATTTGGTGGAGGCTTTAACAGTTAAATCTTGATTTTTACTGACTTAATCCTCATTGGTTCAACCAGCCAGAAAGGTTTAAGCCTCATTTACACATTTCTCTCTTTCTCTTTCATCTATCCTTTGAACTTCTTCTTCATTTCCGACTCTCCTTCATCACTGAGGTGGATGCGAATCTGACGCCAGAAGAACCTTGCTTTCAGCGGAGAATAACAATTCAGATCTCCAATCTGTTCACGGGAAATAACATGTCATCTTAGCACCGTTGTGACCTGGTTCTCTGTAGTCTGTCGTCAGCTCCCATACGTGACAGAAAGATGAAGGTATATATAAATATTCAACATCACAAGTCCGTCAGAACACACATTGAGGACGTCTCCTTTCTTTTTCTTTGCATGCATCATTCCGGGGAGACCAAAATTGTCCTGGCTTTAAATAAACATCCTCCTGAAGAATCAGATTGACCACTCACTCATTGGCTGTAGCCTCTGAAGAACACTTCCCAAAAAACCTGTCTTTGTGCACTTAAAAACTGCGCTGGATCAATAAATCCATACGCATTCACATTGAAGGATCTGGAAGGAACGCTTACCCAGCAATTACGAGACTGAAAGGAAATGTGCTTTTATCTTCCCACACAGAGCGCTCTCAGTGTCTTGCTGCAACAAGCAAAAATAATGTTCTTTTTTTTTCCACGAGCCACTTTCCATCTAAATGTAACCCACTGCATTCTGTTGACGTGGCATGGCAAGGCTTAGCGCCCCACATCACTGTCACACCGGGGATCCGGAGAGAGGTTTGGACAATAAGAGACGTCTTCGAGGCAGCTCATTCAGCCAAACAGGCGTTGAGTGTAATTATTGCCACCTCATGTCAACCATACCGCCAAAAGTGACTTCTTCCTGCCTCTCACACACACACTTCCTTGACCTTCACTGCTGCAGAAACTTGTATTTGAGCCAGATTCGACCGATCCGTTCTCTTTGGCCTTCCAAACAAAACTAAAACTTCATTATGTTCAGAACTCAGTCCCACCACCCCCCCTCCAAGTCCTCAACAAGCTCCACTGGCTTCCTGCCAACTTCCCTGATCTTCTCACCCATTACAGCTGCAAATTAAACGCTCTTTCCATCCATATCAGACAACTAACCCCCGTACCATGGTTCAAGCAAACCCCTCTTTCCAAAGCAGCTTTCTCCAGTCAAATGACTGCTCTCTTCACTGCCAACCATCCACCATCCTGAGTCTCCACCTCCTTTGTTACTCTTCCATTTACATTAATGTCTCTGTTGAGTGTTATTTGTCGAATGTCTTCGTTGTTTCTATCGATTTTTTCAGACTTGAAATCTGCCATATACTGTAAGTATGACATATAATTATTTATTTTTTATTATTATTAGCATTCATTGTTGCCCCAGGAAAGCGCTGCTTGATTTGAGATGATGTGTCACATTGCTTCATATTTTCAGGACTGGGGCACAACCTTGATATGCAACAGTGGTTTCGAAGCTTCAGCCATGACAACATGGCAGCGTTGATGGCTTCACCCGTGTGGTTGGAGCAGTGCAGTTCCTGCATCGGAATGAGTATCTCTAAAAGAACCGACCGGGATCATTTCCATAGCCTGCATTGTAGACACAACTGAGCCACGTTTATGTGTTATTCAAGGAGATTATTGTTGTTGCCGTAGCCCTGAACTCCTGACTCACAAAGTATTTTCTTTCATTCCTTATCCATCTCTTGCTGTGCTCTCTGTCTCGCTGTCTAATGTGTCTTCTCCTTCTCCCTGCCTGTGCTGCATTAGTCCCATTTAGCTGGTGCTTTATGAAAAGGCTTTAATTGAATCAGGTGGAGAACACACAGGAGACTGATTGATTCTGGCTGGACGCCTTCACTCGGTTTTTAACGAGCCACACCGCTCCCTTATCCTGCAGAGAAAGAGGCAGGGGCATTCAAGTTTTTCCAGTTCAAAGGGATTTCCCACACTGCCTAGTTATTCTAGCGTGTGTGTGTGTGTAAGTGTGTGTGCCCGAGTGTCTGTGAAGCCACCAAATGCTGTGAAAAGCTCTGCTGTTCTGGCCCGAGTCCAAGGCTTCAGCAAGCCAGCTCGAAAATCACAGCGGAGTAGCTCTCCTGTTTACCGATAATTCATTTCCAATTCAGTTCTTCTTTATTACCAACATTACTCCTGAGTGACCGAGTCGCCCACCTATGACATGTCTCTCTCTTCAGTAACTTAGAACGTGTGGGCTGTAGAGTTTTAAGCAGGGCAACAACAGATGCCGGCGCCTGCTGTGCCTGAAAGCAGAGCCCTGACACGAAGCTGTGATATTTTCCCATCACGACCCAGTTCCGAGGTCTTCGGGGACAATAAAATCAAATCAAAAGCTGACCATAACAGAGCACCTCACTGCCGCTTTGGCACCACCTTCCCAGGTTACGGAAAACCAATGGATTTTACCTTGCTCCCCACGAAATGTGTGTAAAGCTCAGCCACCCGAGATTTGTGAATAAATTCAATGGGCTGTGACAATGAACTTGTGAACCAGTCGCCTTTGTTGAGAAAGATGAAGATACTAACATGCAAGACCTTGACTTAAATCACCTTCCAAAATCATAATTCTGGGCTTGCGTCGCTCAGTGCAGTATCACTGAAAACCTCATATTGAGAGGCGTTTAATGTTTCGAGCTTGTGAAATGACCACAGATAATGCCACAGCTTGTATATGAGTGGACATGGATGGGTGAAAAAAACCCAAAAAACATTAATACTTTTACGCCCTCCTGGGAAATATTTTTGTACTTCCACATTATTTTATGTGTGTTTGGTGGAAAGAGCAAACAAATAAAACTATTGCAAGGTTTATAGAGATTATTATTATATCCTTGGCCTCAGACTGAAAGATACTGCCTAACTTCTTGGTTCTGGGTGTGGAGGACATTTGAGGGGAAACAGCAGGTGTTAGAGAACCACTGAGCAGCAACCCATCTAACATTTCTGAAATGTTATGCAACGATGCCTTAACAGCGGATCTGAGTATTTGACTCTTGTCTACTTTGACCTGCATGTCAGAGAATCAGTATCAGTGAGATACTGGACCCCAAACTGTTCCATGTGAATGTGTGTGAATAGTTGAAGCTACTGGTTGGGAGTGTTGGGTAACCTCTGCCACCAGTGAGACTGAACGAGTGATTCTGAGTACTCATGAAATCTATAAAAGCACTAAATGGGAAGCAGTCCATTTATTGAGAGAAGAAATGGTCAGTTGACATGAATAATGCGTGATGCGGGAATATTTTTCATAATATGATGAAAATCTGTGCTGGAATATTTTCATCCAAATGAATCACCATTTCTGTCACGGTTATGTATCAGGTAAGTTCTAAATTACAAGCTGCATTCACAAATTATGAGGTCTATTTTCACCTCAAATTAACAGGTAAACAATAACAGAGGCCGTCAAACTGTCCACCTGCTTCCAAAGCAGACTCAGAGTCATTTTCTGGTCATGGACACAGGGTGTGAGTGATTTTAAGTAAATACTAAGTCAATACAAATGAGATTTATTTACAGAACATGACCCTTGTGTTGTTTAGGGTCATAAAGCTTGTGCACTTGCATGTATTTGAACAGCCAACAAACACAGAGGCTACAAAATAATGTTGCATCGCCTTGGGCAAAAACCTGCTTCACTCTCCACCACCAGACTGCCTTCATTAAAATGAGTGAGGGTGTTTTTTTTTCTTCTTTTTATTGCATCCTCATTAAATTCCAAGTCTTAATTTCACACACACACAAACACACACACAGACAGGGGTTCCCCTAAAAAATAAGGGTTCATTGCCTCCGATGCACGACGCGTCTGCATGACTTGCATGTAGACCACCTGCTGTTCGTTCTGCCACATAGCGGCAGTGAACGCATGAATACTTTGGGGAAATTAGGATTCCAGAACAAGTGCCTTATTTTTCCAGCCACTGCAAGCGAGTAAGTGATGCACTTGTCTATTCCGGTGTAGGAAGCTTTCATGAATATGTCAGCGGAAAAGTGAGGACTGTCAATCAAAACTCTACAACCCACTCTGAATGACATCTGTCCAAAAAAAAAAAAAAAAAAACCCTAATGAGACTTTCCACAGCAAGGAACCAGGCGAGAAATGGAGTTACTACAGAATACAGTCTCCTAATGATGAAATGGGAAGCTGCGCTTTGAGTACAGTGCAGGAATAGATTGAAGTTTTTTTTTTCTAATGTTACGATTCAAGGTGCACAGATCCTACTGCAATCACAGCAGGAGAGCTCTGTACATCACATACAGGACTCTCAAGGCTCTGGCCTACACAATGCAGCCTGTACTCTGTGGCCTTTTCAGCTTAACTGGATTTTAACTGTGTGCTGCTGCGTATCCACCGAGCAGTTTGTTACACACCAGAACGCTTATTTTCACATTTCCATTACCAGAAGTCACACCTCTGTCCTGTTGCCCAAGACTTAAAGGTGGAGCTGGACTCGCTGGACTTGCACAAATGCTCAAAAGCTCTCAAGTAGATATTTTTCTGTATTTTATTTCATTTTTTTTTTACCAATGCCTGCTGCTTTCACCTCCAACCAAGCTTGTCTCCCTAATAGAAAAATAACAGAATAAAAAGCAAGACACTGAGAGGAACACAAAGGATTCTGTGTCAACCATTGTGTTCTTATTGCTCCTTTGTTTACTACGTGCATTTAAAAGTGCAGAGTGCTGGAAACACAAACCAGATCTAAGGTTTAGTAGCTGCAGATAGACATTGGTGGGGAGGTACAGGATACTGGAAAGTTGAGAGCACAAAAAAGAGGAGTAAGACCATTATTAAAGCGGTCAGGATGCGTGCGTTCTCACCCACTTTCGCTCTGGCCAGTGTGATATTTCCTCTCTTCTATCCCCTCCTTTGTCTTTACAAACAGTGATAAATGCTCGTGACCTTCAGGTGACAATCACAGCTCCTCTCTTTCCCCTGTCGTCTCCATCTCCTGCCTCTCCTGATGCATGGCATTGTGTGTGTGTGTGTGCATGTGTGTGTGTGTCCGTGCACGTTACGTGTGAGTGCGGGTGTGTTGCCACCTTGCAGACAGCCACTGAGACCTCTGACAACTCCCAGAGGACCAATTAGAGGTGAAAAAAGGAGAATGTCAGCCACTGAGCAGCTTGTGGTGTGTGTGTGTGTTTGAATGTGTGTGCGCATGTGTAAGTCTGTGTGTGTGTGTGTGTGTGTGTGAGAGAGAGAGAGAGACAAGAACAAAACCCAGCCACCCTTTTCCATCAGAATAGACCAGCCATCTGAAGGCAGCCAACAGCATCCGCACCGCCTGTCCGTTTCTAACACACACACGCACGCACTCTCACTGTCTCCCTGAGATGCACACACACAAACCCAAACACACACACACACACACAGACACACACACACACACACACACACACACACACACTCAGAGCCGTCAGGAAGTCCAGTCCCTGGTCCTTGGGAGTGTGAAGTCTCATTATGAATAAACCATAAACGAGGTGCTGGAGCTGCACCTTGACTTTAGACACTTGACTACAAGTTTTTAAAGAGTGAACTTTTCCTGCAACTTTTTTTTTTGTGATCTGTGGGACGGCGGCCCTGGACCGCTCTCTCCACAGACCACACACCAGAGACACAAGGTCATTTAGTCAGTCAGCCAGTCAGAGAGCCGCAGTCGATACATGCACTAATCCACTTAGCGGCCTGTCAGTCAGTCATCTTGTTAGATATTCAGTCTGAGGGAAACTGCAGAGACGACGCAGCCCAGTCACTAACCCAGATTCTAGCCTGGTGTATGTAAACATCATAACTGGGTTATGATTATGACAAACCCAGATATTTCTCTCATTTAAAACGATCACGCTGCCACGGCAACATCGTTGAGCTTTCGACGAGTAGTTTTCAGTTCTGGTCTCACTGGTGTTGTATTGACGCCAGCACCACTGTCACTGATGGGAATGAGAGCATTCATTGACTATATAAGGTATCGATCACGATACCATAAATATTCAAGACGACTGGGAAATCTGTCTTAGGTAGACTGAATAGAAAACGATGTCTGTTTTAGGCTGCTCGAGAGGAAGGTAAGTATGTCAAGCCTCAAAGTATTTTGTGACATCGGTGTGGAAATCACTCTTTGAAGCGTTACTGCTTAATAATTTGTAGCTTTGCCCACAATGGTCTCATTAAAAGGGAGAGGTACTTCTGCTGAATGCTGCTGCTGAATCTCTGAAGGCTGTTTGACAGAGTTAAACCACCCAGTCACTGTTGATTAGCAGTCATTGAAGCACAGATACATAAATACATGTATGTATATACTATCATACTTATGGATTACACCTGGTCGCAACAGGTCTGGTTTGTTGGGAAGTCCGTTTCAACGGATTGACATTTGGATTGGTCTGACCATCCTCCACTCTCCAATCCTGACATCATGAAGGTTTAGGGGAGGTGGTGTCAGACACTGTTCAATGATCCGACGAGCACTCTCTGACCCCCTACAGGCTTTACAGTCACGCTAGCATGGCATCAGATGAAAAGTCAGGACATTTATGCTGAGACCATAGAGGTCCGTTGCAAATGTCATGGAAATCCATGCAGTGCTGGTGGAGATTTCACTCTGGACCAAAATGGGAGGCAGAAGGGAGGAGCTGACTGGGTGCAAAAGCCGGCTGATCAGCACAGCCGAGGCTGGAAAACAAGAGTGAATGTGTTTCTTCCAAGTCAGATTAGCGTGTAGACTGTTTGCTAGAATTCCATCCCGGTTGGTCGTCTTTCTTGTCATGCATCACGTTGTAATACTACGGAGACTTCATGAATTCGCTCTCAGCACGGTCCCGGTGGATGAATTCTGAGGACAGTGGATAAAAAGTCAGTGAGCAAGTCAGTGCCCCTTGCTACGCCCGGGCATGGTAAACTGTGATTTTACCACTGAGGCAGCACTTTGCACTCTCTTGACTGTACACTTAAAGTACTAGAGTGAAGCTTTTTCTGTCACATTTACAGAGGCTTTGCCAGGAATGGAGTTACCGTTCTCTTTCATAGAGGCTTATCGTGATAAATTCTACGACATTTTCTTCTTGCTTTGGGTGAAAATGACTGGCATCTGTGCTGTGCCGCCTCCTGAGAAGCTCTGGCCGGAACAGATTTTTTTTAGTGCTTGATCATGAAACGATTTTCCATGAAACAACTGTTTTCCCAGTTGTTTTGACACTATTATGAACAACTATAGACTACTGTTCAAAGGAAATCCTTCAGAGTTCAACATTTATAAAAAAATCTCTTTCTAAAATTCTATCAACTAGTTAGAAACTTGAATAACAGATTCACATAACAAGACCAAAATCTACAATGTGGCACATCTACTGAAGATGCGAATCATGAAAAAGACTTCGATTTATAGATTATAGATAGATCTATCTGACAATGGCTGGGGTTTGTAGATTTGAGCACAGTTTACTAACATAGCAAAAACTGTGTTTTTGTTTAAAACTACTTCATCCGCATTCATATAAATGCACAAGGAGTACTCGGGACTATTTCATGACCTAACAGTCCCAATTGTATAAAAAATGTAAAATGAAATTAAGTATTGTCGCCATCTCTACATGAACCGCCAATGAAAAGATGAGCAAATGGGTGTATGGTGGTTGTAGTGGAGTACAGCTGAAGCAGAGTAGCTATGCTATCATGACATCACCATCCATTATGCATAAGGGTGGATATGATTGAAAACAACGAAAGTCATCATTAGCATGCCATGGAGAGACTTCATGTACCAGGCTGTGACTTTTTAATATGGAAGGCTATGGGGACTGCTTTTGGAGCTATACCCAAGTGGCCATTTCAGGAACTGCAGCTTTTGGCATTTCCTTGTTGCCTTTGTTTTTTACCCCCCGGAGGTAGTAACTCTGTAAAGACAGGACATTTACTTTGGTTGTCTGGTCGAGACAGCACAGTCAGATGCTGAAATGCTATCAGCTGCTGACATTTATCTTTGCACATGAACTGATGACCTCCAATACAGCCGCCAAAGGGCACATTACATCACATTAAAGCCCCATTAGAGGTAAGCCACTACTCCACATGCAGGCAATGTAAAAGGCAGAGGCTATTTGCCATTTACTGACTTATTCGTGGAAACATTGATTGTCATCGATTATGTTTCTCTCATGAATGCGCATTTGTGCAAATGGCACATTTAGTCACAGGCCCTTTGTTGGCCTACTTACGTTCAGAGATAAAACAATAAAACAAGGAAAGAAAAGGCAAGTGCATGTCACATAAATGAAACAAAACGTGAATGGTAGATTCCACAAAAGCACCCAACACCTACAGTACACCACACCATCTACCTGGACAGGCTTTATAGCTTTTTGTTACAAAGTGGAGATCAATAATATAAACACATCAATTTACACACAAACACACACACACAGGTGTGGTGATCATTGTATACAAATGTCAGTCACACTGATAACAGTATGAGATCTAAAGGCTGTCGCACAACACAGTCACTATTTTCTTGGAACTCCTGCTGCAATCAGGACTCGTCTTCTCATCACAAATTGCCTGATGCTTCAAAATACAACAAAGAACTCCACATCAACACATCAATCCTTTCTTTGAGACTGATTATCCTCAATAAAGGAGAGAGCGTGGTGCGAAAAGGCCTAAAGCAAAGACCTGCAACTCTCATGGCTCCACATTAGTGGTGTGAGTAATGTGGTCCCACAACGTTTTGTCAGAGAACAAAGAGGCTTCGCATGAAAATAACATAATGGGCCTACGAAACTGTCAGAAATACATTTCCCCGGCCCAGAATAAGGCTCCCTGACACTTGTTTGGCAAAGAGGCAAAGCGAGAAGGTTTCAGTGAGGACATATGGGCAAACACATTTGCCTTGAAGGAAAAGTGTAGAAGAATAGGCCACCTGCTGCTCACTGCACTCCTCAGGCACTCTGGCACCGACAGGAACTTTGTGTCTACTACAAACTGTGTGTCGACTTCAGCACAATACATAGACAGCCTTGACAGACATGACGCCGGAACTGTTACTATTTTTAAGGTTTTACTTGTCAAAATACACAATAACACACTGTTATTTTAAACTCTAACCTCAACTTAAGTTCACCCAGGGTTAATGCAAAGCCTTACATTTTCAATGGTAGTTTCAATGATAGCAGAAAATGTTCACATTTAGGAAGTTGAGATCAGAGAAAGTTGAATTAATTTCTTAAAACCATTCTAAAAAACGTTTTTACATGCCTAAATCGACTAATCAATCATCAAAATAGTTGTCAATCATTTAAATAGTCAGTCGTCGACTCAGCCCATCCATCAATTAGCTGTTGCAGCTCTACTGCACTGTGAGAGAGAAACTATGGATTTACAATATGGGATGCCTAAATAAGTAAGAAACACAAGTTTCCTGGCTTAATCTAAACATAAACTGAGGTTTTCACATCAAAAATATCAAAAGTGTATGACTCCAAGCAATTCATGCAAAGACGCTGGTTGTTAATAGAAAGCATCAGTATGCTTGCTCAGAGTCAAAAAGGGGGGGCTTCTCTTTTTCTACCACTACTATTTTAATGTTGTGGAATAAAATAAATACATCATTAATTACTCTTGACACTTTGGATGAGGGAAACTCAGTGCTGCTTTCAGTGTTCCCTCGCCCTGAAAAATACAATTGCTGACTTCAAAGCAATATCAAGAAGGTATGTTGCTTTTCACCTGAAGGTATTTTCAACTCCTGTCTGCAGTAATATTACAGCTTGGCTGCACCTCAGATTTGACGCGTTTTACTGAAAGTGTCTGGGAGGAGAAGCATTTAATATCAGGGGGAAATTACGCTAAAACCTGAATAAATGACCCAATATTACAATAAAATCCCACATAAATAGCAGCACATGAAAGTGTCCAGCTTTCTGATGTCTCTGACTCTAGAGAGAAGACAGAATTGTCTCATTTTTTGGAGAGAAATCGAAACCAGGGCATTGTATCACTAAAGGATTAAAGCACACAGAGAGCCGAAGAAAACCGCAACGGCTGACACAGTGATCATTTATTTTCACTGAATTCTTGTGACATTGTTGTCAATACTGCTTTTGACCACTGTCAGTGACCTTAGACAGATTTTATAGCCGACATAATATAACTAGCATTAATCTTGTGTGCATGTTTAAGAAGGTATTTCTGGCATTTTAAAGGCAGGTGAATATGCATCACTTTACATCCGGATAACAGGATCAGTCAAAGAAATTCTTAAAATCGCTGCAATTTCACTGAATACACACGCACAACTCACTGCAGGTGTTGAGATGAGAGATTTGACAGTCTTACAGACTTTTTTTTAGATCTTTTGTAAATTCAGACATTCCCATGGGTATCAGTGTTTCCCCAAGAATATTTGCTGGAAAATGATGAAATACTGCGCTCTTTTGTATTAAACCTCATAAACTAGCCTCTTATTTGTCTAGTCAATAGTAATATGAAGCAAGATTAGCGTGATGTTGCGACAACACTTTGTTACAAAAGGACACATGAGGCTATGAGAGGACGATTTTGATGGCAATCCTTTGTATCCTTTGGAGTCTACAAAGGACAAGCGAAGCAACTGTGTGGACATGTTTAAGGATAATAAACTGCATTCAGCTTTTCAAGGTTGTCATATCTAATAAACTGGTCCAAGCAACAGTCACACAGAGAAATTCTAGTCAGCGCATCAGACCATTTCTTCCCCTCCTATTCAATCTTCAATCTTGACTTTGTGTCTGTGTATCTGTGAAATTCTTTATGCGCTGGAAGGGACAGAAATCTCACTCTTCTAAGACTGGAATGTGATGGAACCAGCTTTAAGAAGAGAGGACCTCAATCTTACTCGGTTACTTGTATGTCAACCTTATAACCTTATAAGTGATATCAAAAGTTGTTTGAAGTATTAGATACAGTGTTCAGTTGTCTGTGATTAGTTAGGATGAGTGTTTTCCTTCAAAATATGCACAAAAATAAAGGAAACTTAAACTTAAAATACAAAGTTCTTATCAGTGCGATGATCACTCTCTGCTACTCCATACCCTAACCGTAGCCTAGCAATCTGGCAGCTCTGAATGACTTTGGTGACAGTCTCGTCCATTTCCCCCCGTCCCACTGTTCATCCGACAAAACCAAATCAGTGTGAAAAGGCCGGGCCAGCTATTCGAGGTCATTCAGAGTTTCAGGAAATCAATGAACTTGTTGATGGGCTCAGTAAAAACGTCACAGCGGGGTAAGTGACCAGAATCGGTCAACTGGCACTGATACCCCGTTTCAGGCCAGCTACTGGGACGGTAATTAGGATGTGTATGAACTGTGAACTAATCTTTGTTTATATTTAATGTTTCCATTTGAAACACATAACACGACATTATTAACACCACCTTAAAAAGCTGTCGAGCCGCACTTTCCCTCCTGCTGCGCATGCCAAGGATCTATAGGAGAGAGTGCTGCACGAGCAAGAGCTCTGAACCTTATGTGTGGTTGTGTGTCAATACAGTGACCTATATACTGTATACCGTACGGTATTTAGAGTAGTAGTATGGACAATGTGGGGTAAATGGATATTTAGATCTTTACTGCATGACATCCAGGCTTTGAAGTGACTGGAACAAAGGGGTTTGATCTAAAGCTCTGAGCTCTTCAGCTTTAGGCTGAGGACATCTCCACGCAGGCTTTTAGTGGAGTGTAACGGTTCACAGGAACTGACAAAGCACACCATAGGACATGTACATCGTGGGTCATGTAATCCCTGCCCCCTATGCTTGACCCCAACGCACACACATACACATGCTGCACTCGTTGGGCGACCCATTCCCAGCAATTACAAAGTCCCCACCAGCCTAATCCCCCCATGCAACCTGAGCTGCTTTAATCTTAACAAAGAGGAGATAATAGATGTTGAAATGTGTGTGTGTGTGTGTGGTGGGGGGGCAGATGGAGGGGCCACCAATCTGTTTACACAGTCACACTGTGGAGACTGGGCTTCTTTGATCGGACCAAAGTCTCCGTAGTGTAAATCATTCAATTTTAGAATAAAATTGTTGCCCTGGCACAGAGTAAGCTCTGGGTTGTTAAGCAAGAGATAGTTGCAGTTTTGGTTTGTCTCAGTTGAGGTCTGCAGGTGATAGAAACCTGACTGTGTGTTTCATTTGCAGCTTATTTTAAGTTTTAAAGCTCTTGCTGAGCTAAACTTGTGCTCTCTTTGTCTAGCAGTATGGTCCTCATGAGGATACATGTCAGAGTCAGTGTGTGTGTTTGTGTGTGTGAGAGAGAGAGTGTGTGTGCAGCACGGGGCTCTGATGACTCTGATACCATGTGCATCAACAACAATTAGTGATGGATACTGTTGTTGGTAGCAGATGGTCCTTTAGGATTTACAGTGTTATGTAAGCACGTGGCGGGCTCGGAGAGGGAGGTCAGCACAACAGAGGAGAAGATGAGAGACCTGACACATCGTAGGCAGCTTTTATCACACACACACACACACACACCAGCAGAGCCAGACCACAGCAGGAGACGGTTTGGAAAATCATTGACCTGAAATCCTGTGTGGTGACGTCACGGTGTCTTCCTCTGCTGGGGTCAGGCCATTCCCTCAAAATATTTGGATTTCACCAGCGCAACAGATGATTATGTCTATCATCTCTTGATTTTTTTTTCTTTTTCCACTTAATAGATAATAACCTCTACCAAATTAAGTTTGAAAAGTAGGAAATACATCCCACACACCAACACACCAAGCCATCACACACAAACACACACATACATACAATCCCTCACTCACACCAACGCCTTATTCAGAGTCTCCAATGGATCTAAACTTGCATTTTTAAGACATTGAAATACATGGAGGAAACCCACAGAGAAAGGCCCTCGATAGAAAGTCACATTTTGTATGTAATCTTTTTTTTAAACGTGGACTAGTTTTCTCCTCAGGTTCTAAAACCTCATACAAATGACTTCAATTACAACATGATCTTGGTATCCATGGCCTCTGCAGCTCTGATTGTCATTCCCAGGTTTCTTGTTTTGCTCACCAGGTTGAAAATCAAATTTACAAGAGAAATGCTGAAAGACCAGTGTGAAGAATAACACCAGAGTGGCAAAAGAGAGGAAAGGCACTCGAATAGTATAAAGACCGAGTTCATGCTTGAAAACCTTCAAGAACCCTTCACATTTCAGCCATGAAGTTGAAAAAAGCTAAATTGCTGTGTTATTTCACTTCTTTTCAACAATATTGTGCACCAGTAACAGCTGCTGGATCTTTTTGATAGACAGGCCAACAATTAACACACAGTATAATTATGAAATACTGGATGTTTATCAATCATTATGAACATTAAATCAGCACGTATTCTTTTATTAGGGTTAGAGTTATCTATCTATCTATCTATCTATCTATCTATCTATCTATCTATCTATCTATCTATCTATCTATCTATCTATCTATCTATCTATCTATCTATCTACCTATCTATCTATCTATCTATCTATCTATCTATCTATCTATCTATCTATCTATCTATCTATCTATCTATCTATCTATCTATCTATCTATCTATCTATCTATCTATCTATCTATCTATCTATCTATCTATCTATCTATCTATCTATCTATCTATCTATCTATCCATCCATCCATCCATCCATCCATCCATCCATCCATCCATCCATCCATCCATCCATCCATCCATCCATCCATCTATCTATCTATCGATTTTAACTATGAACTATGGTAACAACAGCATAGAAAGTAACTCTAATTACTCACTAGTGAGCATAAGACACACACATACACAAACGACTGCAGATTGCTCCTTCCTGGCAGGTCATGTCAATAAATTCTATCAATAGTTTGTTTTTTTATAGGACCCGCTCCATTACCTGTTATAATAGCTTTCAGTTATGCACAAATTAAGAGCATGGCTCTCTGGTATCAAATATCTGCTAGGTTTCAGCAGCCAGACTTCAGTCGGCCCTGCCAAAATAAAGGTTTTGTTTATCTGTGTGTAAGATGTCCGACATCTGTTTCCTGGTTGGGATGGACGGGAAAATGGCTGCATGTGCCTGTATGAAACCGGTGACCTGCCTTTACAAATCAAGAGATGATGTCAAATCATGAACCCAAAGCTGTAACTAACAGTTGGGCCTGTGTTCCCCCACGAACGACATGGTACAAAATATGAAATCGTTTTCACCGTGTGCCGCACATTTTTCTCTGTGCCACATGTGCAGACTTCTCCTGCTGTTGCAACTGTTGGTTGTGTTTACATAATGTTTATATAACTCCCACTCTTATTTTCATCTTACATTTTCTTTGCTCAGATCCCACAGCAGTGACAATAGCTGCTGCAACAAATTGCAGGGATTATTAAAGACACAAAGACTTTGTTACAGCAATTTCACCTAAATCAAATTTCCTCACAGCCGCCTGCCAAAGTTCCAGAACAGAAGTCGGGACTGCGCTGGATACAAAAACAAAAACTTTAAAGTGTTGTCATGCTTTGTCCTAAAATTAGCACGAGAGACAGATTATTTTAAGAAAACAAATGGACAACTAAACATTACTGTGTGAACCGCATCTCTGTATTGAAAAAGCTTTTGTCTGCCTGTGTCAAAGCATGTCTTAAAGGACTCCTGCTTTTTTTTTTTTCATTGTGTGCCGGTGTTTACGACGATCTGTAGTGGCGCTCTGTTTGCAGTTCTTTCATTCACGGGGGCATTTTACCATGAGGAGAACTCCTGTTTTATGGCTGCCACAGAGCCGAGAAACAGCAGGAACACACATACACAGAGACAATGCTTTTGTCAATCTCCTTTGGAATGTAGCAGACCATTACTATGCAAATGAGCAAACATGTAGCCCTGTAAACTGCTGTGTGTGTGTTTACATGAGATTGTAAGGACCGAGGATATGGTTAAGAGAGTGTAAAACACACACACACACACACACACAAACAGACACAGAGATAGAGACAGCTCGGGTTTGAAGGAAGCCGACAGTTTAGATGAACATCTAAGACGTGGTCCAGTGATCCACTTTAATTTCCTTACTTTGGAGAGAACATGCAGCTGTCTCATCATCCCAGGCCTCTTCTATACAAAGCAGCCCCCTCTTGGTGTGGGGATCAATGTACTTTCCTCTTATCTTAATCTCCTCTACAAGGAATGAATCCAATTTGGAAGGCCGTTTAGGAGTCTGGTGAGAAAAGGCGACTTGTTCCAGAAACCATGATCAATTATTTATGATGAGAAGCTCCAGCTTCCAGGCCACTTGTGTACACGTCACGCGCATAACTTCAGAACTCTGGTGACCATTCAGGCTCTTAACTGGCTGTGAAATATGACAGAAACTGACATATTCAAGAACTCTGCTGACACCCAAAAAACCCTTGATGACCCCGATAAACTTACACTGGATTTGGGACACCTGGTGAAAACGAATGCACTGAACAATCCATTTTTACCAAGCTAGCGTCTCCCAGGAGAGTTTGATATTACGGACAATGAAACATGGCTTTAATTCTCCGAAACTGCTAGAAAACCGTAAATACCGCATCAACAACAATTGTGACTGTGACTGTGATGGAATGATTGCTCTGCGGGGGAGTTGACACCGTGTCCGCGCTGAGAAATTGGACTGTGGTGTATCCTGTCATGAAGAAGCAGCAGAATGTGTCCTTCCGTGGAAAGCAATTTGCTCAAGTGGTGTCACTCAGGCAGCACTGGGGTGTATTGTCCTGATGAATTTCACACCTGTGAAAGTCTCTTCCAGACCACCAACTGCACCCGCCACGTTAGGTTTTAAATAGCACCTCTTGTCACCAACATTCACAATATACCCCAGTAATAACTTGACTAGCTAGCAAGAAGCAGACTAAAGTGGAAAGAAAAACTGTATTAAATCACTGGCCATCAGACCTGTCGCCATTTTCAAATACTTTCAACATTTTGAAAAAATGCTGCAGTAAACATGCCAGGACAGTAGTTGGCGGTTGAATGAATCAACTGCAGGAGGCTCATCACACAAAGCAACTTTGTCCTCAAAATGCTGCATTTTCCCCCTTAAATCTTGCTCCATTATTAGGTGCCGCAAATGGTCTTTCTATGTGAGAAAAGCAACAAAAGTTTCTCAAAAACATAGTTGTGTAAACTGCCCCTTAATGTCCTTGAGCTAAGATATTCTGTCTGCAGTCCTGACTGCATTTCATCTTTAACAAATGCACCACCCGTGGCTAGTGGGTCCGAGGTGCTGCCCACCTCTGACCTGGTGCATGCTGGGATGGCCTCCAGCCTTCAGTGACCCAGTGCGACACATTCAGCAGGTGCAGAAAGATGGATGAAGTGGGGGAAGGATGAGTGTGAGAGCAGCTCACAGCTCTGCCAGTGGTGGGTGGTGGCTAAAAGAGGAGAAGACCGTACAGTATATCATCTGACACAGTGTACAGGCTGCCAGGGGGGCTGTGGCCAGTGGAGAGCGGTTGGCTTTATGTGCTCCTCTATTGTCCTCGGGGATTAAAGCTTTATATCAGCCAGACTTACAAAGCCACAAAAGCAAGTTCTTGACCATCAGATTGAAACTCCCTGACAGAGGCTGAGGATGAAAATGAACTCAGCTGTAAAATGCTGAATATTGTGGAAAAGGTGGGTGTAACTTACTGTAATAGGAAGGAAAACATATCAGCAGATGATGGAACCCTGTTCCATTATTAGTTTATTTTTCAGAGCATCCTGAGATGTTCTGTCATAAATATTTTCTCAACTGGTGAAACTTTAAAAATTAAGAGGCTGTTCGCTATAGTTTGGAAACAGAAAGGAGAGAGCAGTTACATTTTCGAAGTAATATAAATTTGCATAATCATGAAGCAGTATAAGTCATTTTAAGGATTGTAAAAAGATAAGAGAACTCTACTGTGGAAAAACCTCCTATTAGTAGAAGCACCACGGTTTTTAGACATCCCTGGAGGGGACCTTTAGGAATATCGGTCTTCCTTTAAAAACCAGGAGTAATTAACATATTACTAACATTTAAATAGGAGTTATGGTTCAATTTCTGTCATTGCGGGCAAAATTATGTGGCGCTTTCTATTTAAAGAATTACACAGAGGAATACAGCGATCATAAAAAGTGGGCCAGAAAACATGTAAAAAAGCAGACAGCCCCAGCTCTCTTCCAAAACAGTGCTTTATGATAGAGTTTCATCACAGAGGCACGTCCTGTTCAATCCGGCCCAATGAAAATAAACTATTCTCAAAAATAAGAGTGAAAGTGAACAGTTTAACCTTTTACTTGATGCTGTTACTCCATGCAGACAGGCGCCAGGCGACGCGGCTAACAGCAGCTGCGGCTAGTTTGTGAGGCAGTCTATTAACTATGCTCTTTCAGAGGAGCTTTTAGCCAACATATACGCTTTGTCCCGCTTTTCCTTTCACCTCCAATTAAAGCAGACAAAGGCCGACGAGGAGGAGCACTTCACACCAAACAAATAAGACAGTCATATGTGGGACGGCGGCTTTCTTGTCAGCGCGTTTGCCTTTGTGCTTTTAACAACCCGTGAAAGAAGATGCATGGAAAAATGTGGGTTAACAGGTCAAACATTCTTCCTGTTTGTTAGCCTCCGTCGTCTGCAGTGTCACCGGGAAAGCGAGCCCCATCGCTTCACGTTGTCACCTCCCCACGTCTCGCGTTCTGCCGATCGACGACACCTTAAATGTGCTCCGTTACTGTGTGATTTTTAAGGACAACATCATTAAATCATTCCCCGCACTGCAGATATTAGATTTTCCGCTTCCCTTACAACTGTCATGTAGTATTTCTGCACCAGGATGTGATGTTTTGTTGTTTCCATAACACCTGTGCTGTGAAATTTAAATGTGAGGGTGTCGACTGTGACTTATCACATAAGCATAAGAATTGAATGGAGCAGACCATAGAAATCCATCTCTCGGAGTCAACACCTGAAGGCCCGAGAGGTGGATGTTGAAGTTTCACACTATTGCGAAAGACGACTGTTTCAAACAGAGACACGCACACACACACACACACACACACACACACACACACACACACACACACACCAGCAACAACAAAAAAACATAATCCACCTCTGTAGTATTGATCCACATCAACAGTATGCTCCAAACAACCCAGGTTTCTTCAAAACACATCTGAACACACTACCTCTGTGTTGCACTTTGACCTCCACAGCACTCCACAGCTCTACTGAAAAGGAGACATTTTTATCTCTGAGGACGCAAATTAAAGGTGATCTATGAGATATCAAAATGATTTTGATTCCACAGAAAGTTTCATTTTAAGGGTACCTGAGAAACGTACATCCAATGCTCTTTGTTTTTCCACATTGCCGTCTGCCTGTGTAACTGTTTAAAAGTGGCATCATAGGTCGACTCTGCATTGCCACCAACTGTGAATGTGAAGGTGGAACATGTGTGTGTGAGACCTGCACCAGACTATCAAAACATCACTGAGAACCGTTTTCTAACAGATTCCACAAAAAAAGCACCTCACCTCCATCGCCATCTGTTTACACTGTGGCCTTTGAAATCGGGAGGAGAGGGGGGGGTGCAGCATGCCATTCACTTTGCTGAGACAGGCGACTGGCCATATTCTGTGCTCCCTGTGGGACCTGAACGCCTCCAGCATCCCGAGCTGAGTAGCAGAGACTGTGGCCCACTCCTCTCGCTCTGGACACGGCTGCTTTGAAACACTCCCCTCCAGCAGGACCAACACCTCATGCCAAAGGCACATCCTCCTCCTCGCTCTCCGACGAGGCCCGGGACTCCCACTGACACCCACTCAATACGCAACATGTTCCCCCTCTCCATACACATACAAACAGAAAGTCAAATCTGAGATGAAAGCTCTGGAATCAAGGCGTTTTTTCTTTTTCTTTTTTTTTCATCTGACGACATCTCTCTCCTCACCAGGCAGAGCGTTTCACTTGTTTCAAACGTTTTTATATTTAATTACCTTCGTTAGATATTTGAAATTCTCACTGATATTTTATTGTTGGTTCTGTGTAACCTAAAGCCTGAGGATTTGATCAACGTTGACAAGTACAAAACTGCTTCGTTGAAGTCTAAATTCCCATCGTATCATGACAAATGTTCTTTAAAGTCAGGCCGTGCTGCTTTTAAAATACCATTGAGAATGGGTATTAATCCAAAAATCTCAGTAAGTGGAAATTTTCTGCTCTCTTCACAGAAAACGTTTACTTACTTTGCGTCCAATTTCCCAAACTCAATTCCACTCCTGTGTTGCTGTAGCCAACAAACAAAAAGTGAAAATTGAATTTCGGTGGGGTTTCTCAGGCAGCATTTCCATGAAGTTCCTCAGCGGGATTAGATGTTATGCTCTCATCTCATACCATTTCCCACCCTTTCACAACTTGTTTCCTCTGGTCCCTGCTCATTTCCAACAAACTCTTCCTCTTTGTTACCTCAGGTTAGTGAGCAGACACAAATTAGACAGCTTCCTGTCTGATCAAAAACCGCCTCTCATCTGATTTCAGTCAAAACGTCTGTGTGTGGAGAATTCCGACATGCCGCCACATCCTCTCATTCTTTCTGACCTGGCTTTGATGAGCAGAGATCTACTGTATTTGCAAACACAACACACTTGGCCCGGAGAGCTGTAATTGGAGGAGCTGTCAAGCCAGAGGAGGGTAAGGCTGAGCTCGCCTTCAAACAGCAATTTAGCGGCTCCCTTCCAGAAAGATTCGGCTGAACACCTGTCACAGGAAAACTGTTCATTTAATGTCAATGTTTTCCGCAGTGTGTGAGCGCGTGTGTGCGTGTGTGTGTGTGTTAGAATCTGCTGCTATTCACACGTTCAATAAACCAGCTGTTGCCTGGAGTTACGAATAGGGCAGAGTTGGTTAACTGTTACAGCGGTGTTATGTCACGGCCATTACCACTCTGCATTGAAGCAATCATTGCTCTCCATGGAAATACACGCAGTGGCAGTGATACAGTAGGTTTACAGGTTTGTGAAAGAAAGTGAGCTTTCCGTGGAACAAAAGTGATCAAAAGGATGCAAAGAAACAGCTCTGCTGCAGCCACACTCCAGTTACTTAATCCACTTAATGTTCCTCGTGTTGCACCTGGATGGAATCAGTGTTATCACTCTTGACAGACACACACACACACACACACATTAACACTGACACCCACCCTCACACACACACACACACACACACACACACACACACACACACACACACACACACACACACACACACTTCGTATACAGAGCACAAAGACTATTGTCAGGGCAGTTGTCGGACGTCATCGTAAATTAGCACACAGAGAGCAGTTTCAGGGCTTCATTAGCATCCAGTGCTTCTATAATTAAATGTGTGTGAGTGGCTCTTCTGTCAGATGACATCATGTACTGAGTGTTTTAAATAGTCATTGCTTTAATGAGACTATCCATTACAACTGATATCTTATAACAGCTTTTACGCCAGCAGCACCTCCATCTTCCTGGTAGACACAGTACTGTAACTCTGCCCAGTGAACCCCATAATTACTTTGCATGCAGTACGTTACCAAGGACTAATTTTTCAGGCAAGCCGTTTTTTTTTGTCTTTGTAGGAGACATTCATTTTACTCGGTGGAAGCTTGAGTGTTATGTCTGTACAAGCATACCAGACATGTTCTCTGCTCACTGATGAGTCTGAGGTGTTATAAGTAAGAGGTTCCCAAGCTGCTGTTAAGCTTTTAGGGATTCCATATATTTGGTTTTGCGTCCTAACCCAACTGGAGGATTGAGTTTTCTAGTTTGTGGGAAGTGCTCTCTTCATTTTAGCCTGCAGGGGGCGATGCTGCTGGCTGCATAGGGGAATCAAAGTGTATGTGAGCTTATCAGAGATGACCATACTACAGACTTATTCCTCTACCTCAGAAAGCTGTTTCCTTCCATGTTTTGACTGGATGATGCCTGGCTCTCTTATCCTACTGCAGTCACTGCTGGTTCCTATAAACCAGAATTGGCGAGAACTAGACATCCTGTTACATATGGAACAAACCTTTATCTTGAGAATCTAGAACCATGAATGTGCCTCTCTAATTCATAGCACATTTTAGTTCATATTTCACAGAAAGCGCTCAGATGCCTCTGAATAAAGTACCCACAGTTATTTAACTTATGTGACTATTGGGCCTTTGCTCAAATGTTCCTGAAGTGGATTTCACACTCTTAATATTTAACACATTCATTTAAGCATGATGCTTAAATTGACAGGCTGTGATACTGTCAGAGGTGACGTCAGTGCGACCATATACCACATATAAATATCTTGCAAAGTCTAATTGGGAGAACACTGAACTCGCTAAAAATATATTTCATTGGGGATAATGAGAGAAAAGACCCCGCTACCATTGTCTAAAACTGGATGTGACATTTAGAAACCACAGAGATCCGACAGAGATCCATGTTCAAGTGACATCTCCTTGTTTTTATCAGTGATATCAAGGAGAACTTTGAGTGGACGTAACAAACACCATCTTCGCAAAACTGCCCTCAGTTGTCTTCATCAACACAACAGGACTGTTTCCAAAGCCTAATTTGGAATGACACAGTAAAATACTTGTTCATTCAGGCTTTTCTGGTCATCTCAGGAGCATTGCTATACTTAGCTACATCCTGAGTTCTACGCTTTCATCTCTTTCTGCCTTCACCGCTGCGTCGCCCTGTTTGGTTGTCTTCACCAAAAAGAAAACGCCTCCAGTTTGGGGGAGAGTGCTGAAGCCAGGCTTTTACCTACAACAAAGCAAGAGAAGGGGCAGACAGCCCCCCCCCCCCCCCTTCCTCCTCACTGATGGCTTGGCTGGCTTCTGCAGTGATTATGTGCAAATGCTTTCCGAGCCTGGCTCCAGGTTATCTCACTGAACTTTTGACTGCTTAACAGACAACACACAGAGTGACTGACCTGCCCGCGTCCGGGCTAAAGACGAAAGGTGACGGAGCTTTTCGTGCCTCCGCAGCTCAACAACTCCGCCTGCCGCTCTCTATCCTCTTCCACAGATTTCCTTTTTCGGACAAGATTATATGAAAGAAATATCTTAAAATATTAGCTGTTTTTTTATTTTGTTTCCTCACTGGTTTCCTTGCGAGCAACTCCACTGCTTTTTAACATTTTCTGATGCATTACACCAGGTTCACCACTGCTCTTCTTGATTCTTTCATGGTATTGCTATATTTTTCTTTGTGAAGCATGAAAAAGCTTTTTTTTTCTTTTCTTTTTTTTTTTAACAACTCATGACGCTTTCTACTGTCTCCTAGATCTGATGTGGTCGATAGAACTGGAAAATACAACTAAGTGAACCTTGAGCAGGTTTTTTCTGGTCAAACCGATTTTTTTCTCTTGAACATGAATAAAATTGAGAAAAAAATCACTGAGCATTTCGCTGCTTTATAATCTAGATGTCTGACTAATTCAAATCTAATGTTTCCAAAGAAGCATTTTTATATTTTCAGGCTTTTTGTCTGTTTTGCTCTTTTTTGTGCTCCAACATTATCATTACCTCAACTGTAAAACATGCAAGTTCAGGAAGTGTGAATCACAATGAGTCACAACTCATACATTTGAGGAGTTTAAGAGCTGATTATTCAGCTATTTACTGCAATGTATCTCCCACACATTCAGTCTGTTGATGCATTATAATGCCTATTAGAGTCCAGGCTAGAGTCTGGACCACCCTCCTGGCCCATCTTGAAAAGCTGCTTGCCCTCGCGGGCTAATCTCAACAAAACAAGGTCCCCTATTGTGGCTGTGAGAGTTGACCGAAAAGATCACTCACGATACATCCTGGTACATGCAGGCACTGTGGGACAGGCTCTCTGTGTCGACATCTCTGTTAGTGTCAGTGAAACACCAGCGGTTCAATAGAAAAGTGGACCAGATGGTGTCCCACTGAGACATGAGAAGAACATGTAAGCCCTCGTATGGATCATCTGTCTGTGAGGTGATGGTGCTAACCACTTAACTAATGTGGCGCATTGAAAAACAGCCACAACTTCAAAATCATTGTACATCAGACCTCTACAAAGTCGGCTCTCTGACCGAAGACCTTGGGTCAGGCTGAGGACTTTTTCGTTGTGAGGCAACAGCGCTATTCACAAAGTCACACAATCCACAGTAAAAAACCTATTAGGAATTGAACGTCTGAGAGGAACATCTGGACGAGCTGATTGGATCCGATACTTACACTTTTTATTGTTATCACACAAAAAATCTTGAATTTTGAGCTTTTCAGCAACGAATCTTTATTCTACTTAACTCTTGGGCTTTGTGAAACAGACATTATCCAGTTTTATAGTTTTGACGTCATTTTATTACCCACACGACTTATCGAGTCAAGTAATCGCCTGATTATTCAACGACAAAATAATCATTTGCTTCGGCATCAGCTGAATTATAAAATCTACAACAAATGTACAGTTCGTCACTGCCTGGAAAAGGTGTTGGAAGGTGTTGGTGGGAGAGGATTACGGGAAAGTACAGTCATCGCAACCCACCACCCCCCCGCCCCCTCCCATCTCTGAGCGCCCAGTGAATTGAATGCATAGCAACTTCCTGTGTAATAGCTCGGACTTAGAGTTCAGATAAAGTCCCGAGCTTTTCGGGCAGCGGGCCTCTGCTGGCTCCGACTCCTTGAGAAGCATAAGTGACGGGCTGTTAGGCTGTGCCCAGGTCACGCGTGACTCAGTGAGGAATGTTCGCGAGGATTGACTCGAGCCAGGGAACAAGGATGACGGATGCCAGCGTGAGCTGCACTTCCAAGGATGCTGGGAAACCCCACAAGCCTACAGAGTATAAATCAATGGCTCTCAAGGAGCCGTCTGAATGAGATGCCCTGGCTTTGAATTCCAGCAGTTCGTAAAGGGTTTCCACAGTCACTTTACTGGGTTAACAGTTCACTACAAAACAATCCTTTACAACTCCACGCTGTAAATAGGAACAACTGAACAGAACTGAACTACTAAACTCTCAAGGACATCCGGGGCTGTATTTCCGCGTTTTGTTATAAACCGAGTCAAGTCGAGCCATAAAATACATTCTCGATGGCACTTTTTGGGGTTGTCAGTCTGTAAAATTAGCCACCACCAAACCTGCACCGTTTAGCCTTAAAAGCCTCTGGAGCGTTACATTAGTATTCTTCCAGTGGAGAGTTTCATGAAGACAAATGTTACTTTTAGAGACTTTCACGCCAAAACCTTAAATCTGAGTCTCAGTTCAGGGCCAGCCAACTGAGTGGTACAGCAAGAGGTTTGGAATATTTGTCATTCAACACTTCTGTTGCTACACAGCAGTCTTCTAACACCAAAACTGGAGTCATTTCTACCACCGAACACCCCGATCTAAGCCCAACCTGCGGCCAGGAGTGCTCAAGATGTCGGCTCTGAGACGACACACATATTTACCAGCTGAGCCTGACTCGTCCTGACAGATTCTCATTACAACAGACAGAAGACATCGTATAATCTGGGGCTGCAACTTCCTTTTCACTGATAAATCTATCCGTTATTCTCTAAATTAGGCATGTGATTTTCATGAGTATTATTCAGAAATAAAGAAAGCGGTAGGTCAGTGTTTCCTAAAACCCAGACCTCTGCACACACTTACAAAACAGTAATGTGACAATTTTGTCCTCTCTTGAACAGAACCATTAAGACTGATTCCTCAATTATTAACTGTTCCCATCTTATCGAGTCATCTATCAACCACCGTGGCTCTGAATCACATTTTGACTTGTGTTATGAAATTGGGCTGAGAGTGATGGCCACAGTGTACGGAGATGTGAGGGCATGGATTTTCCTTTTTAATCTGTATCACTCCGTATCCTCTAATTTGATATGAAGTTCGGGATGTGGAATGAGCAAGATGGAGTCAAAGAGAGAGAGAGAGAGAGAGACGCACACACGCGCGCGCACACACATAGAAGGAGAGAGAGGGATAGAGAGAGAGAGAGAGAGTCTGAATGGATCAGCATCACTCCACTCGGCCACAGTTTCTCCGCAGGTCTCCGAGCTCTCGAAAAAACAGCGCAGCAGACTGGAGCAGTGGCAAACTAGCGCCACGCCATTCATGTTTCCAGGCTTTTTATAGTTGACCACATTTTTACTCCATTCAGCCACAATATGTCCCCGCAGTCACAGCGCATCAACTTCACCGCACGCACATGCAAAAATCACATTGCTGTCGAAGGAGAAACAACCAAACCAGAGCAGGCAGGAAACTTCACTAAGATTAAACACACATATTTAGTGTTTTTTTTCAGCAGGTCTGGGTTTTCTACCGCTGCTGTTGCTGCTGCTGCTGCTGCTGCTGCGGCTGCAGCCGCTCGGAGCTCGGTGCAGCTCCTGCAGCCCTCATCCACATCACCGCTGCACACTCCAGCATAACAACACGTCCCTTTTATCTAGGAAAAGTTTGCAAAAAGTCCGCCACGAGTAAATAGCAGCAATAAAAATAATGAATCCCTTCATCATTTCGTAACTTCTTCCGTTAAGATGCTGAATGAGTCCGATTCTTCAACTTCCAGCACAGGGAGCGACGGGATGAATGGGGGATGAAAAAAACGGTGACATATCTTTTTAACTCATTTCAAGTGTTCCGGAGATGGATAAACGTGTATTAAAGTTGTTGTTGTTATATAGCGTTCTTCTTAAGTGATAAATACAGCCCACCACCACACACGGGCTGCAAATAAATAACTAACAGTCAACTGGGAAAACACCGGAGACATAAGGAAGAGAAGGAGAGGGAAAAACCGAGAAACCGAGAATAAAATAATGAAGGATGGAGAGGAGGACAGAGCACAGACACTTACCCCGGGGCCGAGACACGGAGATACAGCAGCGACGAGATGTGGACACGGACTGAGAGACTGTAGCTGCCCTCCCTGCGTCCTCTCACACACACACACACACGCGCACACACACACCTCTCTCTCTCTCTCTCTCTCTCTGTCTCTCTCTCTCTCTCTCTCTCTCCCCTCCCTCGCACCACACACTCGCCAAATCAACAAATTGAAGAGTTGAAGCTGCCGCTGATTGGTCGTCACGGCCCCTCCGGTGATTAGAGGGACTCAGCCCCCACAATCCGACACATTTCAATCAGCACGCCCTTAAAGGACAAGTCCGGCCAATTAGGAGACGTGTCTGCAAGTACAAGTTGCGCACACATACAGAGGCAGCGCCAGGGCATTTTGGACTCGGTGGTCCGTGTGGTGTACTGACTTCCCTGTCTCCCGCGTTCTCTTTCTCTCACACATATGCACACGCGATATTGTCGTCCCCGGTGCTTAGTTTGTGAGACTTCATTATGCTCCCACTGACAAACAACTATCTTTCAGCCCCCCAAAATAGTTCCTGAGCAATATATATATATATATATATATATATATATATATATATATATATATATATATATATATATATATATATATATATATATATATATATATATATATATATATATATATATACGTTGTAGGAGTAAGAGCTGTTAACGTCAGAGGCCGGGGGCGGGGCTACTGAATCTGAATCTATCTTTCAGCCCCCCAAAATCTCAATTTTCCAGAGACACAAACGTCTTTAATGGATCTCATTGTCTTTTGGCCAGTCACATTTAACACATTAGACTATGCAACTGCTGCTGTTGTCAGTTGACACTCTTTTCTTGTTTTCTTATATGACTATGTTTCAGAGACATCTCTGCTTCACTCAGGCTCACTGATATGAAATTACAAAGTAGGCATCGATGAGACCAAGTTAATGCCTATGTTAATGGTAAATGGCTTTAACTTGTTTCGCATGTTTTTGACCTCATCGGCATTATTGAAACAGACTCTTCTTTTGAAACAGACTCGACAGCATTAGACAGTACAAACATTCTGAGAACATGGCAAAGTAGGATATGGTTTCTTTATTCCAAAATGTTCTATGGACATTCTCATTTCTCCAGCTAATCGTGATCCAATTTACAATTCTAACATCCTCCAACTGTCCTGGGTACTTCACTTAAAAAGAAATATAGTTATTGTTGAGTAAAATAGTGCTTTTATCATAATTATTATTGTTGTTGTTGTCATTATTATCATTTCATCTTTATTATTTTCACTTACAACTGCATCTAAACCAGTACCTGGGCAAAACCTCACTTAATCGATTTGTTCTCCCACAGATGTTCCCTTTGCAGCATCTATGCCTGTGAAAACTACATGATAGGGAACAGAAAATGTAAACGATATGAAACAATATTAAGTTGTAATGTGTACCGTTTGGGTTGAACACACACATCCTGATGTATTGAATTTAGACGTTGAAACGGCATGCGAAGAACAGTACAATATTGATAATGGAGCAGACCAGACTGCTCTCAAAGAGCTCTCCCACTAGAAGTGCATAGTAATTGAAAGCCCACCATCAGACTCCATTATTAACAGCTTGTCCTCTGCCTGATGTGTAAAACAGCCACCATAATTTCTGACACACTTGACAGAAAATGACAGAAAATAATTTTGATGTTTATCGTTGCAACGGTCATGACCCTGATGCTGAACATGGAGAGCTGATTTTCTCAGTTTAGTTCCACCACATTTATTTCGCACAATATTACACGTTTTTTAAGTGAACAGTTTTAGTCATTCAAGAATTCACCTCCAGTTCAATTTCTTATCCTTTCATTCACCAATGAATCAGGTACGTGTTGAATACATTGAATTCCAACATTGTGTGCGTCTGAGGCGTTAAATTTATCATGTCCGTATATATTGATATTTTGGCTATTGACTAGTATACATACACAATGAAGACATGGCTCCTAAGCAGAGGAAAAGAAAAATGGTTCCCAATTTAAATTGACTCTGGCCACCAGCACCACCATTTTTGTGGAGAAGGGTTGCTTGTGCACTTTTCGACATCCATTCACTACGAGGATGGATGGATTCGACCCGGTTTTTGTGTTTTTGTACTGCTGCTTGAATATTTGGTCCATGGACAGAGCACAGGTGTGTTGATTCTGCTGATATGTCCCTGCAAGTTTTAGATCTCTTTGAACAATATCAGTTTCCAATAGTTTCTTGGAATTTCCATGCTTTGCTAATTAAGTACTACGTTCAATATTCTGCACTGCAGCTCCTGTCTCCATGACGTACTTGAGACAGTACAATTTATAAAATTGTGGACTCACTATTACCATTCATTTCAGTTCTTCTAGGATAGTCTCCCCCCAGTGCACTGAATAGCCCTCAGATGACTGTTGAGGTTCAGTGCTGATACTGCATTTAGTGCACTGGTGACATTTATACTCTTGTTAGCCTCTGCGCTCAGCCTGCCACAGGTAACGCCCCTGAGAGTGTCGGTCCACTGCTTTGAGATAGCTGCTCTTGTAAAGGATTATGCTAATGACAGCTGGAACTGGAATGTGCTTAAAATCAATCAGTCACCATTGTGCAAGCAGGGAAACAGGAAGCAGGAAGAATAGGTGCAAAATGCAAATACTTGAGGTAGAGTAGAGGGAGTTCAATAAATTCATTCAGGGACGAATCCATATGTTCAAAAGGCTTTCACATAATGGTGAGACAGGCAAGTGTCAGAACCAGGAAAACTGTCCAAAAAGGCATACAAAACGACAGAGAGGGAACAGTCAATTTACGGTGAAGCAGCAAAAGTCCATGAAAAGAGGGAATATGCCAAAAAAAAGCACCAGGAAAGCAAAACATGAGGAAACCACTGAAGCTTGACAAGGACATACTGGGAGGGAGTGAGAGAAATGATAAGTTGGATACAAAACATTAAAGACACCAGAGAGGTGGTGCAGGGGAATGAGGGACAGATCAACGTAATTGACAAGGGTGGGAAAACAAACAAGAGAAAATAAACGTAAACATGACACACAAGGGAACGCTGAGGCCCTGTGTACACTGCAGAGTTACTTTTTCAGTCACCGTTTTCAAACAGCTCCGTGTGCAGATGGCAACTATCCGGGTATGATCCCCATACACACAAGACCACAGGCCACACCAGTAAGGCCGCAGTACACATGCCAAGCCAGTAGTTAGCAGTGTGATTTTTGTGATGATCTAAAAATGCACAATTATAAAGATGCGACTCATGCATTGCAGTTGACTGTGAACCATAGTATGCATGTCCATCTCTCAAAATGTTCAGTTTTACATGGAAATGGAGATGGGGGTGTTTTAAAACTTTACACTCTGAATTTTTCATTATTCTGTAGACAGACAGTTGTAAATGGCCTTTAAAAATCAGTTTTGAACAAAAGTTGTAAGCAAAAGCACAGGAAATGTCCAACACCTCTCTTTGTACTTTGAAAAAGTGACAAAGCAACAAAACCATTTGGTTAAGTCTTGAAAATATAGCTCAAATTTTTGATTTCTCGTAGGACACAAATACCAGTCCCCTGGTGAAGGTCATGATGGACCTGTTCATCCACCCACCTTCGTCCTTCCTTTGTGCAGGCAATATGCAGCATCATCTCACTCTGAGCATATAATATACAGGCTGTATGACACTCTGAAGGCTAGGACAAATTGTTTAATGTCCTGGGAATGGAACAGGGTTGCTCTGTAAGAGAGCAAGAACAAAACCTGTTGTTGATTAAGTGGAGTTTGAGATTTTTTTCCCTTCAACTTTTTTCTTTCAGCATACACAAAAACGTGTCATTTCAAATTCACTGAATAACAGCAATATCCAATCTAGTATTCTACTCTGAAGCTTTTGCAGAATTTCATCGAATTGTTGGCTTTTAAAGCCTTCTGCATCATCTCACAATCTTTTATTTATGCATTCATTCATTCATTCAGCCAGGGTCATGGTTGGAGTAAGTTGCAGTGTGCTGTGAAACTGGATGGACCTTTGAGCTGAAACGTTGTTGTTTCAAGTGAATTTGAATTGTATCTACAAATTAAAAAGTGTGCTGACAAAACAAAAAGAAAACAAAAATGTCTCACTTTAAAAATGTGTTTATTTCCCCAAAAGTGATGAAAATGTAACTTTAAAGTGAATCTGTTATGTTTGGTTTTTTGTGAATTCAGACTTTTAGCCCGGAGGAGGTGCACACAGCTATTTCACAGAGACTTATGCCTCCAGGGTGAGTGTTCACCCTGGCATCTTCTCCCATGTGGACCATTATGGGCCTCTTACAGTACATATGTGAAAAATGGACTTAATGGGCAGAAATGATACCTTGCAACTGTTTTTATGTGCAGACTGTGTCCAAGACTGCTATAGTCAGGCAAGATTGTCAGCTTCCTCTAAAAATAGTCGGACTCTGAGAATCTTCCACATTTACAGATGATGTTGAAAATGATTATCAAACTGCCAAATCATATCCCCTTTCAGTGCGTTTTGAAATGATATACACATCGTAATTAGAGCTGTTTTTTCTACAATACAAACCTGTCACTTGAAACATTGTGCATCAAGAGAAGCTCTACCTTTCAGAAATACACAACATACTGAAACAATACTGTTTCAAAGTGATAGATTTGACATTTTTCAGATAAACTTTTCCATTATGATGGCCAAAAATGCTTGAGACTTGTGAAGAATTCTCTAAAACCTTTTGATAATATATGTGTATTTTCAGATTTTCAGTGAAATGTTTTGTGTGAATGTCAATGAAGAAGAACAGAAAGGGTCTGACTCTATAAAGTGCTAAAAGTACCTCATGACAGCCCAAAAATGAATAAAATTGCAGTTTAACAAAGGAACTAAAAACACTGTTCCCATGGTGGTTTCCGATTCAGTGGCAGGTTAATATCAGAATAGTATTTTGGTAATTTGGTCTTAAAAGGTTAATTGTGTCACCCCATATTACAAACACAATGCAGATTTACTCCAAATTCAGGATGTTACTTTACATATAGTTCCATTTAACATCCATTTAACGTATATTGTTTTCGGTTGTGTCTAGCATGAGAAAAATTAGCAACATGTGTAAACTTGGAGCCTTTCCACAGAGTCTCTTCCAAGAATTACAGTCACGGTGTCGGGAAATAGAGAAAAACCTGGAGAAAAGAAAACATTTTTTTTCAGTGATATGTATTTTTAAATCACATTCTTGTTAAAACATAATAATGAAATGTCAGGCTTTGAGTGGCTTTAAAGTATAATCATGTCACATGTTCTGGAGACTTAAAGCCAGCCACCTACAATGGCTGCAAATATCACAGGACGCAAACATTTTACATAAGATGCATTGAAAATGGTCATTGTTTCTTTCACTAATTCAGTCCGTCTGTGAATATTTGAGAGGATTCTCTCAGGCTTAGCACAGGAATCTCTAATCCGCCTTAAATCAGTTACACCATATTGGCTGACTGGCTCTGGCGGTGCTGTTTACTGTTCCTTGCCAAGACAAAGTGAAAAACTGGAGCTCTGACTGAATAAGGGTGCTGGGATGGAAGCAGGAAAATTAGCTTTTCATTCAGCCTCTCTCAGTGGCTATACAAACATGGGGGTGGACATTTTCCACAGCCTGATGGCACAATTTTAGCAACTTTTTCTTCAAAATAAAATTGAGAATCGTGTTACTATGCATTAATACCCATTAAATTCACTCATTCACTTCATTTTATAAGGCATGTTGCTGAACACATCCTGCCCTGCATTGAAATTAATGCCTGTTGCTGACAATAATTGTTGGAAGACGGTAGCCAAAATATCTCCATATGCAACAAAAATAAATCAGAATATGATCATTTTCTCATCCTTTTCAACAAATGCTTGCCTGAAACAGAAGAGACAATGGATTTAGGTTATCTTGAACCCTGTCCGGAAGCAGACTGAGTAGAAATAGCTTTAGAATTTTTTAGTCGGCATTACATATTCTATAAAATTTTACTTTTGAGCTGGATCTGTTCACAAAGCCTTTTCAATTGCGGCTGGTATTAAGAAAACAATCTCTCTGCCTCACTTCAGATCAGATCATTCTCATCAGCTGTCCATATGCAAACAGCTTAGGTGGAGCTGATAGACTGTGGACAGTGCACTTTAGGTCAAGGGTAGGAGTACAGGAAAGTCTTGAAGTTGACATGCGATGTTCAGGTCATGTGACACACGGAGACAACAGAGAGAATAAAAGACCCGGCCCCAGTCCCCATATAAACAAGCGCGTAGCAAGGATGGTGATGGAAGTGCTTTTGAACTGAAATTAACTGTGGTGTAGTGTGGTAGTCAGGAGTGGGAGTAATAATGAGCTATGATGGTGCCACACCTTTTTTTTTAAGACTTTCAGAATTTCCTGTCCAAGTTTCCAGTGCAGAGAGGCAAAAACAGGACAAATATGATTTCTTTTCACAGTCTTTTCTTTTTTTAGTCAGAGCACGTGGTGTGGTGTTAAGGCACAGCTGGAGTGTGTGACTTATTGGTGCAGCCTGATAATAAGGAGTTGCAGTAATCCACCCTGAAGGTAACAGAAGTGAGGACCAACCTTTCTGAAGTGTCTCCAGGCAGGATGCGATTCCAGTAATGTGATATGAGTGAAAGATGACAGTCGTTGAGATTGTTCTGCTGAACATACAACATATATGTTCTCATTTAAGTGACAGACACCATGGTAACATTGATGCTTAGTGAAACATATTTCTTACGAGAAAGTAGAAGGAGCTTGGATATTACTGCGTTGCAGTAGTTTCCACATTGTACATGTAACTCAAAATATCTGCAGCCATTCAAAGTGTTTATTATACTCATATCCCAAAGAGTTTCACTCTCATTCCAAAAGTGTCACCTCTTCTTCCGTGTCTCTCTCTTGTTTTGGACGTGACCCAGGGCATGTGTCATCAAACAGTTGGCAACTGCCAAAATGCTGCAAAATATCTTCTAGGATGTTTATTATGAATACAGTGTTTACATGTCTGCATAACGTGAATAAGACTGGAATACTCCACATGCTTATCCCAAAAATGACCTTGTTCGGGTTAAGATAATGAAAAATATCTGTTTACATGGTTGTGTCCTACTCAGAATATCATCGTATTCTGGTTTAGATCAGAATACTGCTATGTAAACATGGCTTGCGTAAGTCAACTTGTGTCATTGTGAATAGTAAGTAGAGGCAGAGCAGAGTACAGGTCTGACAGATTTGTGGTAATGTTTTTAAGAGCTTCCTCTGAGTGATGCAGTGTATGAGCCGCGTGTGGCTGGTGATTTGGCCTAATTCATGGAAAAGCTGGTAAGTTTAATATCCTCTTGCGGGGATTTGTGAGGGCCTTGCAACGAGAGTAAGACGTTGTCAACATTACGACTGATGTTATGTCAAATACAGGCAGAATGGATTCCTTTGATGTTACACTTCCGCTCAAAGTACAGAAAATACAAGAGTGTGGGTTTTGACGATGACTGCAACGAGAGGAGATCTGACCAATCTGTGAATGAGAGGTACAGGTGTGTAATAGGCAGTGGGGCAGAATTAAATCCTGAGCAGGCCACTGTGACACTGCATTCATGCTGCACTGTGATACAGACGCTCCCATCACGGTCGTCAATCTGTCGACATCAGTCATCACGGAGAGACTGCTCAGGCTTTGGCTTAGTCAGTGCTCGTCTCTGAACAGGCACGACCAGACCCCTGCTGTTCACAAGGATCCACACAAGCTTGTCATCGTATATGCACGGAAGAAAAATAAAAACATCATACAAAATATATGTACAAAATATCTGAACAATTATGTCCACATGCAATATAGATACGAAAAAAATCTAGAAAAAATTAATCCACTGTCATTTACACTACACGCTACACACACACACACATACACACACACACACACACACACACACACACACACACACTCTTGTCAGTTCATCAGCTCAGCCGGTGACAAGTGGGCTGCCAGCCTGCCTGTCTCTGTCATCCTGACAAAGAGTGTGTGTGTGTGTGTGTGTGTGTGTGTGTGTGTATGTGAGTGTGTGTGGAGAGAGAGAGAGAGAGAGACAGTTAGAGAGAAAGAGAGAGGCTCTCTGTGGAGCTTGCTGAGCACAGCTAATCACTGAGTGGCGCATCTTGAAGTCCTTGATGTCCTGTGAGATTCCCTACACACACACACACACACACACACACAACTAGTCCAGGAGAACTGGGCTGCCTGAGGCCACAGGAGAGGAAGACATAAGAAACTCCTTTGTGTTTCTGGCGCTCCCATCCCTGCTCCTCCGGAGGGAGAGCAGTTTAAATACAGGAGCGTCTGCACGCAGATGTTTGAATGATACAACAGGATAGATTTAATGTTCTACCCCTTACTACAGAGGAAACAATTTGCAGATTGAAGTGAAATGGTTTATTTGTAGCTTTTACGTCTCTACAGTCTTACGCTGTCATGCATGTGTGGGGGGAGTGTTTCAGCAGCACCTCTACTAAGGTACAGAGGTTTCCAGTTTAAGACTGTTTACTCCACCCAGTTAATACCTCCTTTGGTCTGCAGGGCAGTGACCCATGATGTGTGTGCTGTTGGTCCGAATGGCTCAGCACCCCCTGATTCTGTGACCCCGCACCTGACCTGGGTTTAATGAGGCTCTGACACTACACGACCACAGGTTGAACACGTGCTCCTGTAATAACTGTGCTCTAAGTCCATCAAACGGTCAAGGAGAGTTACTGTAAATCTACAGAAAGCATTGGTGCTAAGACACCATGCAACGTTGAAACAGGAAAATCAAACTTATAGATTTCTTTTTAATTAAAAAAGAGCTTTTAAGCTCTATAAGCTCAAGATTCAGGTGAGTCAAGAGAATCTTTTGTAAATGAAGAGGAAAGCCTCACTCACCTTTTTAACACAGACTCTTAAACATTATTGGAAATTGAGAGTTCGTTCTCTCCGGTCTACACTCATATCCCTCCACCTGCTTTTCCTGCTATCAAATCTGCGGCGAACCAACATTTTTAATCAACTGAAAATCAATATACCATGCTCTTAAGTACCACTCTGGCATTCTGATGTACATTATGTGTTTAAGTATTAAGAAAAGGTTCACCTACCTCCATAATAAATAACATTCAATGCTTGCAATGGGCATTTATTTTTAGTGCACAAGAGGAAGTGAACGCAACAGATGTGCTTGCTATTAGAATGTCACTATATCAACATGTAAATAGCAAGTTTCAGATCTATCTATCTATCTATCTATCTATCTATCTATCTATCTATCTATCTATCTATCTATCTATCTATCTATCTATCTATCTATCTATCTATCTATCTATCTATCTATCTATCTATCTATCTATCTATCTATCTATCTATCTATCTATCTATCTATCTATCTATCTATCTATCTATCTATCTATCTATCTATCTATCTATCTATCTATCTATCTATCTATCTATCTATCTATCTATCTGTCTGTCTGTCTGTCTGTCTGTCTATCTATCTATCTATCTATCTATCTATCTATCTATCTATCTATCTATCTATCTATCTATCTACCTAAGATTGTGAGATTTATGTAAAAAATGAAAATGTAAAATAAAATCCAACAATTCCAACCAGGCTCAGTCTCTACATTCCAGTCTGAAGTTAATATCAGTACTACTCTGTTCTCTACCCGCCAATCAGACATTCACCCGCACATCCACCCTGATCCTTAAGCCCTCGTAAAAACTCTGAGCCATCAAAACAGTCTCTCTGCTGGATATAATAGCCCCCTCTTTTCTTCCCATTTTGTAGTATTTCCTGTGCCCATCTCTGCTGGTGTGGGGGGTTTCAGAGAAGGAGATTAGAGACCCCCCTCTGACTCCACAGATGGACGCTGCCATCCCCCTGCCATGAAATTCCTCTAAGATCACACACCATTCTTTTTGTCCATAAAATAGAGCTGTAAACTGGTGGAGCTGGCTGGTTACTAATGTGAGTGGTTTTCAAAGATAGATTAATTTATTAATTTAACTCAGCATTAAGGAAATAAAGTAAAACATGTATTTCTGATGAATGATTTAATGCTCTAGTGGTCATCTTTAGTAACTTCAAAATTCAATTTGCACTTCAATCAAATTCAATCAGATTTTTCTCCCAACTTTGAACCTTTCACACTCTCTGTGCACCTCGCAACCAGTGCTACTCAAAGGTGATCTCAAAGCATAATCTGCTCTGAGAGAGGCGTATTACAGAGGATTTCTCTAGACTGGGGAGAAACCTCTTTCAGACCGTCTTCCTATCGAGACTGTGTATGTGATGATCAGTAAAATGTTTGCTTTGTTGAAAAAGAAGAAAACATACGCAGTCTGATATATGTGCATGTTTGTTTATCACTCTCAATTGCTTTCAAAATGATTCTGTCGCTCTTTTCTGATGTGACCACAAACATAATATATTATTTTAACTGCTTTGTGCTTTTACGGTCTCACAGGGATGTGCTGGTGCCTAACAGCAGTGAACACTGGGTAAAAGCAGGGAATACACCCTGAGCAGGTCTGCAGTCCATCACAGGACACACACGCACAGACACCATTCATTCTTTCACTCACACTTTAGAGGCAATTTAGAGTCTCCAGTTGACCGAAACATGCATGTTTTTTGACTGAAAGTGTAGTACCAGGGACAAATCCATGCAAACACAGCCAATATGCAACTCAATACTTGGTCAGACCAGGATTTGAACCAGTAACCTCGTGTTGACAGCACTACTACCCCAACCACTACAGTAGTAGCAGGATGAACAGAAAAGAGTCAAACAATCCTGAAACAGTCTTGGAAAAATCAAAACGACTTTGCATTTGACACTTGTGAATAAGGGTTGTAAAGCTAATGGACCCATCAGACAACGGAGTGTAAAGGAATCTTAAAAACGATCAAAACTGATAGTATTTAAAAAAATGAATATTTGTAACTTTTTTCTTTCGGCTGTTCGCTTCACAGGTCACCGCATCAGATCATCTGCCTCCAACTAATCCTATCCAATGCATCTTCTTCTCTCACACTGACTGACTTCAGGTCCTCTTTCACAATATCCATAAATCTCCTCAATAGACCTCCTGCCTGGCATTTCCAGCTTCAGCACCCCTCCACCGGTATATTCACTATCCATCCTCTATGCCTGTTCAAACCATTTCAGTCTGGTCTCTCTGACTTTATCTCCAAGACATGTAACATGCACACATTCTCGATCCCATCCATCCTTGCATCCTAACTCCCAAAAGAAACCTTAACATAACTGAAGCTACCTCCAGCTCTGCCTCCTGTTTTTCCTCAGTGCCAATGTCTCTAAACCATAGAGAAATTTAGATAATGAAATTCTGAAATCATCTATCTCTGATAGAAGTGGAGAATGCCCTCTGTCCATACACACAAAATATGCACAAAGGAGCGATCTTGTCAGCTTCTGCTCTCGGCTCTTGATTGCATCATGAGGAGATTCTATCACACTCTATTGGTGTTGCAGTTGCTTTCATTCTTACCAATGATTTCATTGTCTCGCATTTAGCGTTCCTGGCATTGGAACTGAATCCGCTGCCATCTATCTCTGGGCATTTTGCCCTTACACTACCAGAGACAAGATTGGTTCCAAGAAAGGCCAAAAATGGTGTTTTGGCATTACAATCCACCCATAGGGCATTTCTCATATTTAAAAAAAAATTAATTAAAAGCAACAGGAAAAACAAAATAGAAAAACATGAGAATGAAAATCAAATCATTCAGGGCTGTCTGCTTATATTTCCACGACTGCCAAGTGATATTATTCACAGGTTGATGAGGAAATTTCACAGTGAACTGAGGAGAATCCTCCCTCTTTGTCCTCCTCGTCCGTCTTCCCAAAATCCTCTCACTCAGACAAGCGTGGCACAGGGGACTAGATTTATGACGTGTAATTTAAAGTGAATAGACCCCCAAAAATTCCCAAGAGCCACAGAGAAAGCATGAGAACACGTTTTGCGGGACTGTGGCTGGTGTGTGTCGTTAACAGTTTCTCTGTGCAGCATGAGTCCACTGTGCTGTGTTTGCGTGTCTGCAGGGGGGCTCATTTCCTATTCAGACCCCACTATTAACCCCCTACCTTCCTTTCTCCTGTCCTCCAGCCCTTCTTTCCTTCCTCGCTACATCAGCAGGGCTTTCCCCTGGTCTCCCCCCTCCGACTCGCCCTCCAGTCGTCCCTCTCCGCAGCTTCCTTGCCCTCCTACCGGTTCCAGCCCTCCAGTTGGCACAGTCCTCCCATTCTTTGTCAGACAGAGCAGAGACAGTGCAGAGACAGGGTTGCTTACCGTGTCCCTTTCCGCCCCATTCCTTACTGTTAAACTCGGCAGGCAGGAGAAAACAATGAAGTTATCAGAGTAGAGATGCGAGGGCATGCAGGTAATCTCTTTATTCAGGTGCTGCTGTAAAGTGATAAACAAATATTCCATTTTTATGCATATTTGGTGAAATAGGTGTTGGCATGAAAAAAAAAGGTAAGATGGGAAAAACAGAATGAACTAAATGTTTAACAGATTGAAAATGCAATCACTGAATAAGATAAGATAAGGCAAGATAAGAGAAGATAAGATAAGTACTTCATTATCCACCAAAGAAAATTGTTCTGGCCAGCAAACATCTTTATAGTGATAATCTTCAACAAATCTTCAGTTATAATTATAAGTTAGTTACAACAATGACAACAGTAATAAGAAAAGAAAGTAATGATAATTATGATTGGACCACACTTTTCCACTGAAGACCTGGACTGGGTTCCATTTGTGTTTCAATCCCGAAATCCGCAGCCATCTACTGGAGGTGCAAACAAATACTGAAACAGAAATAAAAGTCTGTTACCTCAGTGTGGTAACATGTGGAACTCAACACCAGCAGCACTATCCATGTGTCTGGCTAGAGGGGATAGAACTTCAATACTCAACATTTCAAAATTAGCAAAAAACAAACAAATAAACAAACAAAAAGTTGTAAGCAGTTTTCAAAGACAACTTTCAGTGTACTTTTGGTATGCATTGGGGGCATTTTAGGCCATTTTCTACAGGAATGGGATATCCCATCAGGTACAACATCTGTTCCATGCATCCTGTACAGATTCTTCCTCCCCTTGTAGTGCACCCCTGCGCTATCACAGGAGGCCATTCAATTCCACAGTCAGAGGATGAAGGAAACGTGTAATTACGTGTAGTTACCACACTGTGACTGCAGGGGCACACAGCCCTGGAGCTGAGGCCGACTCTTTATTAATTCTATTTATAGACTTTTCAGAAGTCAGTCAACAAGAAAAGCTGCAGTGAGATGGTTGGATATTTACTCATCCAATTTCAAGTAATGGCCGTCATATTTCCGAGAATGCAGGTGTCCAGGGCACTCTGGGCTTAGTCACCACAGGACACCTGCATGATGATCCATCTAAACAATCCAGATAGTTTAGATGCTCATTGCCAACTCCTGCAGCTTTGATATCATTGTTTGTGCCTGCAGTTTGAGATACATCAGAGTGACTGTCAATTCAGGACCGGCTTTGAATTTCTAATTTAATCAACTTGTTTTTTTGACACAAATTGCTTTTGATCACGCTAGCTTTTAAACCTTGTCATATTTGATTATTTAATTTGCCAGCTTAATTATTGTTTCCAACCTTTTGTTTTTTTCTCTTTTTATCTGCTCATATCCTGTTTTCCTACATGTAGCTCTAAAACACTTTGCAAGTTGATTTTTTTTATCTGATTATATTTGATTGTTGTTTTATCTAATCAGATCATAGTTATATCATCATAATTAGATCAAGATAGTCGGGACTCTAATGTTTGATGGATCTTTATGTTTCAGAATATCTCTTTACTAAGGTGGGTCTTGCTCCAATCCAAGAAAAGGTGATTGGCATGATGAACACTGTTGTGTCATGGTTAGAGACACATAATCACAACACTCTTTTTTTTTATCAGTCCAAACCTCTTGTCCCTCTGTCCCTCACTCACCTGGGACTTTGCCATTTCCTTTTCCTGCTGCCCACATCCTGTCTGCTTGTCTTTACTACCACACCCTGTCACTCATCCTTCCTGAGCACTCACAGCTCTCTCACACTGATTGTCCTGCTGATAAGGATAAATGAGAGGGCTTTTACATGTGGCTTCATTTTACGTAATTTTTGGTCTTCCCTCAAGTTTGCTCCATTAATATGTAAGGTTGTCACTTTTTGTGCTGCATCGGCGATTTCGAGAAGCCAGGCACCGCAGACTGTGAGATATATGTATAAACGGCACTGGAGCAGTGTACAGCAGCCAGAGGTGACTTTCTGCTGGTGTGGAAAACTCATAGACTGTAGATAAATAAAAAGTATGTGGTCCTCTGGTATGAAAAAGTGAAGTTACTTTAGTTGTAATACCACCAAGATCCACTAGGTCTGGCTCCAAAAACCCCTCGCTCCAATACACAAACACAAGCATACTGGTTTCATCAGCTAGTTTCTCATACCAGATCATGAGCTGGTGGTCATTTGCAAATAATTAAATGATTGATTAGATATTAGACCTTAAAAACAATGGAATAATTAGGGGCGTGTCTATTTTGATTCACAATGGCAATCCTTTACAAACTGATGGCGATGTCATGCAACCACAGTTGAATTCACTCAATTATCTGTATTATGTGACATGAAGAGGCCATGATATCGAGGGGGATAAGCTGTTCAGTCAATACCTTTTGACTGAATAAAATGCCTGAATTCTAAATTCAATAGTTAGTGACTTTAAGGTTTGTGTTGGACATGTGGCAGTGTGGTTCATAGAGCTGAAGCAAGAAGTTTCAGGTCAGACCTAGGAACGTTTCTGTTGAGAAGCATGTTCTCTCCACATAGGGATGTTTTTTATCCAAATACTACAGTTTCCTTTCCAGAGACTGAAAACATGCATGTTTTGGCCAATTGGCAACTCTAAATTGCCCCTAGGTGTGTACAGGGTCTATTCATTATGCTGGAGATCAAACACCAGCAGCATGCTGCAAAGTACCTAGCAGGTAAATTTGTTTTTCAATTGGAGCAAATCGTGATTAATGATTGTGAGAACACAAACACTGTGGCACTTCTGTACTGGTATCAAACCTAATATGCCATGCATATAAACTTAATTTGGAGATGCCGGGGATTGAACCCGGGGCCTCATACATGCGAAGCATGCGCTCTACCACTGAGCTACATCCCCTTGGCTTGCTTTAAAGAAAGACAAAGCCAAGCATTTTCTTGATGGTCCTACATGACATCAGAGGTCCACACTGGTCATACACATACATAGACTGTGATGGATTTAGTGTAGTTAAGTCAATTCGTGCCAGTTAATGGTTATTCATTTATATTTGTTGATGCACCTAAACCTCAACATCTAGTATAAGGTATGATAGAATAAGACAACTATTTGTACATCTTTTTTCTTCCATCTTATGAAAGCCATACACAATAAAGCATTCTGATTGTGATTAAAAAACACTCATCACGAGGGCCGCACATCAGCTGACATATTTACTATAAAAGCTGCGATAAATGAGTATACAGCAGGTTAATGTTGACGTATTTTAACCAAAACTATCATGCAATCCTACATATGATTACAGTGCCTGTCACCTGAATTGTTGCTCTGTGAAGTTCATTTTGAAAGGTTAACTCTATCATCTTTATCTCTATTTTTTTCTCTATGTGATCACAGTCATGTTGGGTATGAGCTGTCTCTACCTTTACCTCAGAACAGGAAAAAGTTGTTTTCTCCTCCAGATTATGTGACAGAAACAGGGAATGAAAGTCTGTCTTACACTTCCACAAGTTCAACTTGCAATCGCAGTCTGACTTTCGTAACCCTGTGTTCTTACATGCCGCTGCAATGACCGGCTCGAGCAGCACAATGACAGTTTTATGTGTCTGTGACCTTGGAGGTCACTGTGTCCTTCTGGCTGCTGCTGGAGAGACAGGGACAAACAGGTAGGGTGATCCGTCATATGGTGCAGCATAGAAAGTTGTTCGTTATTTCGGTGGAAACTGGGTCTTAGATGATGCTCTCTCAGAGCTGTGTCTGTCTTTTTCTGATGCAACATCACTCACCTGCTGACGCAGGAATAGAAAATAACTTCCACTGTAGTTAATGCATGGGTATCTGACAATCAGTGCGCATTGATCTCATAGCAGTATGTGCAGTGTGTCCACCTTCTCTTCCTTCAATCTGAGGTCCCTGCTACGTGGAGGAAGCAGCCTTCAAGCTCCACATGAACACGCAACCTTGATGAAATTACATCACAACATGAACTATACTTGCACCGTGCACTTTTCCATATGTCCGACTAGTCAGATAGAACTTCTTGCTTTGCTGGAATTGCTGGAGCTCATTCTTGTCAATTAATATTCTGTATTCCGCTCTTCCAAGCAGCTTTTTAACGGTCTCATTTTTTTTTTCTTTAGATGCATAATGGCGCCGACACCGCTGTGTTACAGTTTGCAAAATGATGTGACATTTACATCTTCGTTTGCATGAGATACAGTACTATTAAGGCTGGGAAAACGTGACTGATGTTCTCACAAAACATCTTTGCCAAACTTTTCATTTATTCATTCATCTTATCATGCATCTTTTTATTTCTTTAACTACAGAACTATGTCCTGCAAAAAGAAATCCCATAAAACAGCAACATGTTTGATGCTGTGAGCTCACGGGGAGCTGCTCTGCACCATCCAGTATTTAGAATAAAAAATAAATAAATAAATCAGTGACTACAAGCAATGTTCCCACAATCCAGTTGAAAATATTTTTGTTGAGTAAATACCGATACTTCGACTGCGATACTTCTGATGTCCAGCTACAGTCCTCACATCTCATCGGGAGTTCAGCTGCTGACACGACTGCAGCTTCTGAGGCTGATATCATCTCGCACATCTTTTGATGTGGATTCACTGTTCAGCCTAACTGAACACGACCTCAGCCATGTTCACGGTGCTGTGAGTCGACTGGAACACGCTGCTCATCAGTGCATGTAATATTAGGTTTGCCACCTTCCTTTGACATGTTCAAATGCTGACATTTACACATTAGACGCACACAACATGCAGCAGAGGGAGCTGGGAATGTTAACTGTTGTGCAGATATTCATTTGCTCAGACAGAATAAATTTCATAATCTAAAAAGATGGTTGAATTGATGGTTAGCTGAGCCTCACTGTGGGAAGTTCCCCTCCATGGACTGAGGGTTTTTTCGATGTGGAGTTTGCATGTTCTCACCAAAAAACATGCATATTTACTGTAGGTACTAAATAACTTGCCTCTAGAATGTGAGACTGAATGGTGTGTGTGTGTGTCTGTGTGTAGGTGTACCCTGTGATGATCCGGGATGCATTTGGTGTTTCGCCCTCTTTGTGCTGGGTAAGCCTCTGGCAGACCTCCACACACACATTAATGTACAAAGCAGGAAAGATAATGAATGGAATGGTTGAAAAAGACTACCTGTTTATATGTGTGTTTACCGAAGCTAACATCACAGCCCTCTCAGTAAAACATGTGGAAACTGGCTTTATTAGTGGAACCAGTGCAACAGTGGGAAAAAGCAGCGGCACTTGTTGCAGCTACACGCTAAACAGTGGGGCGTCTACTTCAGACTCTGTGTGTTGGCTCATTTGCCATGCCCTTTTACCCTGTTTTCTGACAGAATGCATAAACAAAATTCTATTTGCCTGATTGCATGCAAATGCAGTGGACGGCAGCAAACTGAGAAAGATGTAACTTCACTGTGGGCAGCATGAACTGAGAGTAGGAGGAGCCAGACAGTCAGTAGGATGTTATTCAGGCTCTTTTAAATTTGTCACAGTGTTTGTGGTGGTAGAAATGCTGTTTATGTATTTGTGAGCAATAAATGACCAGTCCTATTTTTTTTTTCCTTTTCTTTTTTTTATTTACAGAGGTGCTGCCAAGTCTGGAAAATGAAAATAAAACACAGTTTTTAGCAAATCTGTCACTTTCAGTCTGTCAAAGAATTTTCATGTCTGGAACTGGAACTGCTAAAAAGAACATTTCACCCCTATGGTATTATCTCAATTGGGAGCATTCACAGTGCTGCACCGCTTTTCACCTATAAAACGTGATGATTTATTTCGAATCCTCTCACATCTGGCCAATCATTTAATGACATGTCTGTGAACGCAAACTGTTAATCGTCAGCAACACCAAACTCCAGTTAGACAGGTGCCCTGGGAGAAGTGCAATCCATGTCTGAAGAGACTTAGTTTCATAGTTTCAGGTGTGTTGTATTTCCGCTATTATTATGACTCCTTTATGTTTTTGTTCAGATTTGATATTCATTCACATATACAATGTAGCTTAAAATTGGTCATTAGTGACCAATTCAGTTTCACACTGTCTCCCAGCTGGAAGTCCTGCATGTTTATCACACCCCCCTACTTTACTTCACCTCCACGAAGAAGTGAAAATAATGAAAATTAGGGGTGTGACTGTAAGCAGTTGCAGAGTCTCTCCAGCCACAGTCATCACAATTTATATTGTATGGGGACAGAACTGTTACACTCCTATTGAAATTGCATGTGTGGTTAGCACTGCTGCCTCACATAAAGAAGAATCTTGGTTTGATTGGTGTGAAGGCCTCTCCAGGTATCCTCCAGGTATTCATTTTTCCGTCCCAGTCCCAAAACATGGTCGATTAAGGACTCTGATTTGTCCATCAGTGTGAGTGTCGCTGGCATGTGTGCTCTGTGATGGACTGGCGATCTGCCCATGGTGTGTTCCCTGTCTTCACTCTACTTGTGCTGGGATTGGCCACTGTGAGACCAGTTAGGTGAGTAAAAAAAAGGGAATAGATTGATGGACTGGCCATTTGACTATGAATCTTTATGGGGATTTACTTGCTGTTCCATAACTTGTAAGCCTAAAATAACTTTCTGAGAAAAAAACTTTTTTTTTTTACCACATTTTTGTCCCTGTGGAAATTCTATTATAATTCATTATCAAAGTAATTTGAGCCATCCTGGCAATCTTAGCCTGTCAATGTCCATTAGAAAGTCAAACAAATGCAATGTTTGCCTCTGTTTTAACAGCGTATTGATTAGAAAAGTTCTGCCTTGGCCACAACATCAGAGAGCCAAACATTCCACCTTTATCCAAACACACACTCGAAACCTGTGTGTGTGTGTATGTGTGTGTGTGTGTGTCTGTATGTGTGGGTGTATGAGGGTGAATGAGGTCACAGATAAGAAGCAGAAAAGAAAATGTGAAAGCTGTGTTGCCCGACTTTGGCAGGTGGGTAGAAAGAGAGGGAATAGAGGAGAGAAAGATGGCGAGAGACAAAAAAGCGAGAGAACATGAATAGGAGGACAGAGAGGTGTGTTTTCACCTTGTTCTGACACTGTTTTTCTGTAGGTTTCTGCAGGAAAACTGCAGACTGACAGCTTTGTTTCATCCTCTGCAAACCAGGAGTCAATCCTCTGCACCGACTTTTGACAATGTTAAACACCTCGAAATGGTGACTGGTCTCACTCTGGCAGAGATCCGGTACATAATTACATTATGTTTTGTTTTCACAAAATGCAGCAAAATAAACCTGATCTAATTAGGATAAAACATTTGATCAAATGATTTGTTGATGATGCACTCAGCGTCATTCAAAACAGACAAAACATTGGAATTTACTCCAGCCTTGATAAACTGTGAAAACGTACTATTAATCAGTGATTGCAGTTGTAGCTTTAAGTTTCTCAACATCAGACGTAATTATATGGTTTACACAAAAGTGGCATTAACATGTTTCATTTTTGTGATTGAGCTGAGACAATTAAGGAACTACTGAGACCGAGGACAGAAGTCAAAAAGTTTTGCAATCTTAATTGCTGTGTTGTATGTTTTGTATATCATATCCAAGATGTGATCAGGTTTGTGAGTCCAGTGTGAACGGCATTTCAACAGATCAGTTGGAGAAGAAAAACACTCCCATCTTAGAGTGTTAACCTAACTCTGCAGCCTGCAGGTATCTTGTGGAAGGCTTGGACTGAAGCATCATGAGATGCGACCCTAGACCAGAGGCCAGAAACCCTGTCAGCCCTTCAGCAGAACTGAGAAAATGCAACCACAGGATCGCAGAGCGGGACATGCTCATGCAAGCGGGCAGCACGATTAGTGCCCTCTGCGTTCTACCTTCATCTGTCATTTCTTGATGACAGCTTATAGATTTATCAGAGAACATATTTCAGTGCTCACAGAGTCTGTCTTTCTTTTTTTAAACATCAGACTGATTAAAAAACAAAAGCAACAGGGCATCTCTCAGATAAAAGAAGAAAAGGTCCAGTTGCTTTTATTTCTCTCGCCTAAAAAAAAACACGACCTGGTTGACTGAGAACCCTCACGGACATCAGTCCGATTCAGTAACTGAGTGGAAATTTGTTGCAGTTTGGCATGAGAGTGTTGCTAAGGGGATTCAAATGTACGTTTCAAACGCTGTGCACAGAAAAGGTGCAAGTTTGCACAAAGCTGTGATCAATTTTGAAAGCTCCTCTCTGTTGAAACCTATAGTGCAAAGACAGCTCAACATGTGAGCCGTCAGAGGCGGCTGACAAACAGGTTTTCTACAAACTGACCTAATCTTTACCATGTTTGCTGGTTGTTTGGCCCCCCGATTGGATCTCTGACATGGTAGATGATTGAACGTAAAGCCTTTTGCCATCTAACTCTCAAATCTTGGATGTCAAAACTGATGGTGCTGGTTTTTTTCTATTAGTTACTGATCACAGCTTCTGTAAGATGCCTGGTTCCCACTGAGAGCATGGCTAATGAGCCTGAGTCTTTCATGGCAACTTCAGAGGTTGTTCAATAAAACGATTTCTTCCTCCCAGACTCGTAGTCAGGGGCTGAGCAGAATGCCCACCCATCGCAAGCCAGTCTATTTTATAGTCAATGTTTTACTGGGGCTACGAGAGGCATCACTTTACTGGTTTAACTTCAACTGGCAAGAGAGACGCAACTCAAGAAAGTTCCTCAGGAAGACATCACTTTGACATGAAAAACTGCTGAGCTGTGGAAAATGTGGGGAGGAATTTGGATGAATGTTTAATTGACATATCCACTTAAGATTCATTAGCATAGGAAAACACACTGGCTTTAACACAGTTGCTTTCACAAACTGAGTGGGAACTCAGAGCAAATTTGTACCACACCAAATGGTGTGTATATGTTCTGTATGTATACATGTACCATTGCACCCCTCGAGTCAATCTCCATAGACCACCATACTGAAAGTTTGTGGTTGAAATGAAATCAGAGAAACCTGGTTCACAAAATGATTTTGGTCTCCATAGCTGTATGAGGAGTAAATAAAATCAAGGCCTAAATTTATGAATAAATAAGAGTGTTGTGATGTTTACACATGAACACTGGATGCAAATGTAGAACTCAGACTCTAGTTTCTGGAGATAAAATCAGAGTGGGGGATTTATTTACGAAAAGCTACTGAGGTAGCGAGTTGTGTGGCGAGTTGAGCAGGCAGGCAGAGCTGGGATCTTCAGGTGACTGCAGGGAACAGATGGAGGCACCAGGTGTAGCAACGACCCAAAGGCACGGAGATCAGGAAAACAGACGGAAAATCACACGAAACGTACGACGGAAGCAAAGTAGTCAGGAGGCAACCAAACGGGAATAACAAAGCGAGAGTGGATGGAGAAGCAGAGCTTCACTGGTGCATTCATACAGGTGGAGTTGGCAGGAAGCTGAGAGCCACAGGTGGAAGGAGGACACCAGGAAAGAGTGGACTGACTTGATTTGGACCCGACTCGAGCAGTGAATGTGTTCTCCAACAGCTCTAACTGGATACACTTGATTTGAAGTGACAGAAAATACTGTATTTGTCGATGAAGAAACCATTCATTAAAATGCAATCTGTTACTTAAATTGTTTGTGACAGGTTAATAGAGATTTGTCAGCATGTCTTTGTGTACTCTTCTGACTCTGCAGCTGAAATTTCCAGATGCCAAGTAATTAATTTTTTATTCTACTGGAAAGGATTAGGACCACTCTGAGAAAACAAGGGAAACATTCTCAGAATTCTAACATAAGATGAGTGAAGGAAGAGAAAACCAAAATTATTTACACACAATGTCCATTGTAAGCATCCACCACAGTAAATAGACTAATCAGGGAATTCGGCTTAAGTCTACTGTAGTGTGTACTTACCTTATCGACAAGTTGTACTTTGTTTACTGCATTGAATGTCACCCCCTTTCTTTCTTTCCAGTCATTTCTCTTTATCTCTTTACTAGTGATAATTCGTTCTTTCCTTCAACCATTATCTGATTTGTTTTGACAGTGTTGCAGGAGCCTATCCTGGGACCAAAAATGTTTAGACAGCAAAAACACCCGGGACGGGGTCACTAGTCCATCACAGGGCACACACACCATTTACTTTCACACTTTTGTGTGGGTATGACTTTTTTTAACAGAACGACCCAGGCCACTTTCATATTCATCCATACTTACCTCAGTATCTCTGAGGTAGAAGACACTGTTCCTCAAAAGGCCATTCTTAAAATTTGTGCTCTCTTGCTACTTTATCTTCTGCTTCACTTTATCACTTGATCATAATTTTGTCAGCTCAGATTTCACAACCTCAAAACTGATTCACACACACAGATTTAGTTCCATAAACACAGCATGTCTCATCTTCTGCACATGCAAGTAACTTCAGGGCTGGAGACTGTTCATACTGGAATCTGATAGTGGTCACATATGAATTATAATGTGAACAACCACACAAAAAGATATGATCGCATCGAGACCTTTAATGTGAAATTGTCTTGGAGCCTCCATTTAGCCTAAAAATGCATGCAACTGAAGTGTTGGATGAAACCTGAGAACCAAGGGAAAACCAATGCATGAGAAAGGTCTTCAGTTTAACCCAGGAGTCAAACCCATGTCGTTTTTGCTGCGAGATGACAGTGTTGTCCCCCATTACTGTGCTGTCTACTCTATTCGTTAAAGGTTTTCAAATCTACCAGGAATAAGTCCCATTAAGAAACAAAACACAATTAAGACCAGTTTTCATATTATCGCTTAAAGAGGCTGCCACTGTGTGTAAGGTTAATCAATTGAGCGATCAGTCCCTAAAATAGAGACAGTCCCCACACTCCATCATGTGAGCAGCGAATCCCCATAGATTCATTAGCAGCTCTTCCCTCCTGGTTGTTAAATGCCACACTGAGAGCTCACAGCAAGGTGGGAGGACAGGGGTTCACACTGAGACAAAGGAGAAATGGAACAGAGGAAGAGCTCCTCTTTAATTAACCATTTCCATCATGACCAGCAGATGACATGGAAGACTAATCATATTTGTCCCATCTCTTTTAATTAATTCACTGTCACACACTGCACAGCAGGACTCTCCCAAATCTGTAGGAGGCCAAATCCAATATGAAGGACAGTGTTTGATCACAGTTACACTGTGGATCTTAACTGCAGATTGCTTTTGCTTTGCATTAGTGCAGCACCAAAGGCATCCTACTGTATTAATTTGTGAATGGGCCAATGTAGGGCAGAATAATTGCAAGTGAAGTACAACTGAGAAAAATAAGAGCTGACACACTGTGACAGTTTCTTACCTCGAGATATGTTTCACAAGTTAATTTACACACCAGGATGAACTGAACATGCAATACTATGAGGCATAAGAGCATGCGTTGCAGAACAATGAAGTACATGCAACTTAAAATCGCAAACCGTGTTCTTTTCCATCTTTGCGCATACTGCTTCACTCTCATACTGTGTTTTGTCAGCAAATTCTTCCATTGTAATTTTTTCCCTGCATGTATTTCTGATTAATACATAAGGCTGCATTTTTATTACCAAGTTCTACATCACTAACTTAGTACTATAAAATAATTTCGACCTTATCCACTTGTTTTGAAGAGGTCCATTGCAGGGCAATCAATAGTCTCTTTCTCATGCCTAAAAGCATTTTTGGTCTCGAGTCTACCTGAAAATGCATGTTTCTGGACCCACACAGACACGGGGAGAACATGTAAACTCCACATAGAAAGGTCCTTAGTTCAAGTGGAACTTGAACTGACGACCTTTTATTTTACACATAATAGACTTGAATTGAATGTAATTGTATTAAGCTGTGATTTAGTTCCTGTCAAGTAGTAAGTGTTCGTCCTTCAGAGCCCCACCTAAAACCCTTGCACAACATTTTGGGCCTGGGCCATAACACAAAATACTGCCATTGAAAATATTGGGATGTGATAGCTTTAATGTGTAGGTCAGTGGTTTCCAAAATGTTGTCCTTGTCCTGCAAGTACTTCTAAAGAATAAAAACAAGCTCTTTTATACGTAATGTTGATGACGGCATGATGAACATATCAATTAGAAAGGTGGACAATGTACATGTCCTGAACATATTTTGGATTTATTTGTTTTTGTCTCCAAACATGCACGGCTTCACTTGAAATCTTTTCATTTCTGTAGCTCAGAGCTCCACAGACTGGAGAAACCGCGCTCTCCTCAGTGGAGTGACAGAAAACAGCTGGACTTCATTCTGTAGCCTTTATACTTTGTAAAGACAAGGATGGAGTGCTTTTGAATGTGATTGTTCTCCCAACCAGGGAATTAAATGAGGATATAATAGCCTTGGAGCTGAAAAATATACTAAATTTATCATAGATTATATACTGTAATAAAAAGCCTTGGTAACCCTTTCTTTTACAGTCCCCTAATTACCAGGTATTTACTTGGTAAATGCATGGTACTTCAGAAAGGAAGGGATACAATAATCTTTCAATAGTGTACCTTAACACACCTTGGAGGAGGTCTGCTGAATCTTCTTACAGCAACTCTGACCATACACTCTAGAACAGCTTTTATCTCAAGCCATAAATAGAGATTTATAAAAAAAAAAAAAAAAATCTTTACAGCTTTGAGGCTCAGTTGTGAGCTAAGTTTGGAGCTCCAAGTTTGCTCCTTGCAAGGAATGCATCCAGGGAGCTCCACAAGTTATCATTAGGTTCTCGGCTGAGGCAGAAATACGTGTGATACGGCGTGATTGTGCCAGACAGCTGGTGCCGTACATGTGGCACTGCTGCTTCCCCAGCTGCTGATGCCTGCAACCTCTTGACAGGATGGGAGACGTCAGCAGGGATGACAACAGCAAATGATCCTTCACACAGAGGAACAACAGAGCAGAGGTGAAAGCGCGATCTATTTCTCTCCCTTTCTGTCTCCGCTTGTTCTCTCTACGGTTCGCTCTTCCTCTCGTTCTAACGCCCCCCCCCACACACACCCCCCCCACCCCCTCGACAATCTAGGTCAGCCTGTCAGAGCCACTGTCTGCCCTCCATCCAGCCACTCCATCCACCCCACAGAGGAACTCGCTACCCACTGCTCCTGTCCATCAAACACTGATTAATTTGGCATTGTCATAGCACCTGTCAATCACTTTGGCTGCACCAACCTGCAGACCTGTCCGCCTGTCATTCCGTAAGTACATGTATGATTGAGTTAGGCTGAGAAATGCACTTTAAATACCTCCACTCTAAAATCAGAGCAAGTGGACACTTGCTGGTGAATTTCCAGAGAACTTGTGCAGGAGATGAATGTGTAACGGTGGTTTTGAAAGGAAATTGATAAGACATATAGGCAAGATAAGACAGGATAAATTAAGAAAGGACAGGAACTTTCTCCGCCTCCAGTCATTCAAGTATCCTCCAGCACAAACAATCCACACATCGCTCCTCAATAAATGGAGATGAAGAAACACACAAGCAGCATAAAAGGATCTGAGAGGGATCTTTGAACATAAAAGATCTAAAACAAAATGACCACATCAGAGCATAAAACACACCCTAATAACACTGCACATGCTAATTATTGCACAGTCAGTGTCTCGACATCCCTAACAATAGTAAAAGCAGACTTTCTTGAAAAAAACTTGCGAAACTTGAAGAAACCTTTTTGTTCTTGATATTTTTTCTTGATATTTTTTGATACATTTCATTCATGGTGAAGCCAATGCAACCCTTATTATTTATGTAGAAAACGATCAATTCTTGTTGTTAAGGTCACAGCGAGAAGAAATAACTTTTCTCACATCAAAAGGCATAAGCTCTCATAGAGCGTTTGGCACAGTGTTACAAAGCAAACAGCTTGGGTGGAATGGCTTGTATTCATTCTGCTTTGAGTGGAGGTGGAGGCTGGACAGCACAACAAATCCTTGTCAATCTCATTACACTGTAACTGGAGGAGTGGAGGGAGAGAGAGAGCCGATTTAATTCAATATACACTGTCATTTCTCATCTGGGCAACTGCCCACTTACGATCAGTCTGCAGTATGTGTATACTGCATATATGTATATAAACATCTAAATTGTTTGTATACTCTACTTTTTCTACATACATTGATAGCAGCTCGAGTAAACATCTTATTTTAAGTACTTAATCTTAAATTAAAGCATGTCTTTTCGCTGTTCTTATCTCTCTCTTTTTAGTGTATCTGCTGTCCTGTCCATGTCTGTAGTCGAGAGGCCACTCCACACAAGCCTTGACTGATCTGTTGACATCAGGATTGGAGTTGTCACAGGGGAGGAGAGAGTGGGGCTATGCTACGCCTGCTGCCACCTCAGAGCTCCAGATTCTCATTGAGAATTCGGATTAGACAAGTGCTGCCCAGGTCCTGAGACCACGCTGTCTCTGTCATGGCCTGAGAGCCTTTCACAAAGCAAAGCAACCTCAGTCCTGAAGGCACTGCGACTCCCATGAAGTGGACCTGTAACAAAGCAGTAAATGATCTATCTATTCAATGTTTTAAAAAAGCCACCATACTGTATAGTATGTAAAATAAAAAGTAGTTCATAACTCAATTTGCGCTTTCTCAGTCAAAGTCAAAAACAATATGCTCTCAACAACATTCAGAAGACTAAATGTGTTTATGTGCATGTGTGTGTGTGTGTGTGTGTGTGTGTGTGTGTGAATGCCCTTGACTTATTTTGGCTGGTGATGGAAAATCTGTGTTGCCCATTGCTCATCAGGAACCATCTGCGGTGATAACAGATTTACTGTGGAACGAAGTTCCACACTGTTACACACAGACAAAGACACACACACACACACACACACACACACACACACACACGCACACACATTATCTCTCTCTCTAACACAGACACACACACAAATTCTCATGGACATATCTGAAAAATCTGCCTCAGACCCAAAATTCGAAAAGATAAATCCTGTGAACTACCTGAGGTTAGACCGCCACAGAGCAGTGTCTGGATGTCCGGTCCCTCCAAGCCCTTCTTTCATTTCAAGTTTGTGAATGGTTTCACCTTCTAAAAGTGTCTTTAAGATGCCCACCCAGCTGATGATTTGCATGCTCTGTCCATTTTCCATTACTTTTCTGAGTCCAGGTCACAGTGGCAGGGGAATAAGCAAAGCCCAGACATCCATCTCCCGAGCCACATCCTGCTCCTCCTGCTGCATGCCAACATCCTCCACCCACATGGGGATACGAAATTCTTCGTCTCCTAAACATCCCACTTCTTAACAACTAATAAGTTACTACTAATGAATTTTAATTTAAGGGGAAAAAATGATGAGGAACTCATACTTGGTATAAACACAAGCAGGATACATACCAGGCAACATAAGCATATTTTTCTACACATTTCTTTAACTCTGTGCCTGTGTGGTAGATATGATAAAGCACTTTGAGACTTAACCTGCACATAATTCAGCCATCAGTTATCTTAATTGTGAATCCTAATTAGTGGCAGCCTATGTAAAAGTACGATATGTGGGACGAATTTAGTAACTGCTGCTTCCTGGGTGTCCTGTGTTTACCATAGAGTCATCTCAGGTAATTCTAAAGCAGAGTGTCTTGGGGCATTCTTATCAGACACCCAGGCTTCCTCAACTGGCTTCTTTCATCATGATGAAGGAGAGCTTTTACTCTCAGCCCCTCACCTTATCTCTTACTGTGAAAACCCATTGAAATTCAACCGATGCGATGTCCACCTCTGTTCAGTTTCTATGTGTTGATCGTTTTGCAAGGCTCTGCCGGCTGTTTGGGACTAACTAATACTGTGAAAAAGGATGTGACAACTTGAATAAAAAAGAATATGTATGAGATTTGAAGAAAAGGGAATTTTCTTGAATTTACAATTTTAAGGAAATAAATCTTTAAAATGCAGAGAAAACGGAGGACAGGACAATGAGAGAGGAGGCAGATTAGGGCTGCAGCTGCAGTGATGCAGACACTGTACAGATCTTTTTTGATAAAGAGAGAGCAAAGCTGCAATACAAAGCATTCGATTTACGGGTCTATCTATTCATCTATGGACATGAGCTGGGGGTGCCACTGAAAGTACAAGATCATGAATACAAATGGATGACATAAGAAGAAGAAGATTTCGGAGGAACTCAAAGTAGAGTTGCAGCTCCTTTGCATTTAACATAATTGAGCACTGGTTGAAATAAGTGATCGCAACGTCTTAGAAGACAAAGAGACAGAGGCACCTCTACCTCTTCAGATTTCCAACATGGATGAATATCTAATGAGATGCACACTGCTAATATTTCATTTTTAACTTTTCAAATGACTTGCTGCCGAGAAGACTTTTTCTCTCCAAGATTTGTAATAAACCCTCAAACCATACACATCCACTGTCGACAGAAATCAGGAATTTTGCGGCTCCAGATCTTCGCCTCAAGGCAAAGATCATGTTCACTGATGTTCAACCCAAGGCAGTGGAATAATATAATAGAGTGAGGGTTTCAAAGCTCCCTGACACCTTGACTTGTGGCTCGGCTCATTCAACGTTTCCACGGAGCAGAGCTCAGCTAAATCGCCACCTCGCTTTCCTTTGCATGGAGGCCTCTTAAGCAGCTTCTGGGTCATTCTGATCATGAGTCCAGATGTAAGTATGAAAGCCTTTTACCGTATGTGTGCACCAGGTATAGGCTGTAGAGCATCTGCCTCGTCTGAAGTATTCATAAAGTCATTTATCGGAGATCTCCAGCTTGCATAGGGTGAAGACAGCAAACATCCTGTTGACAAGTCTCCAGTCTATAACAGGGCACACACCTTAGGGTAATTTTGACTCTCCATTTGACCTTAATGCATGTTTTTGAACTGTGGGTTCAAAACATGCCAAGAGGCAACCGACGCAAACAGGGGAGAGCATGCAAACCCAATACAGAAAGGCCCCAGGTCGTAAACTATGAATCACATATGTACTTGAAAGGGCTCATTTTGTTTGCTGAGCAAATGACTCTTACAGCCTTATAAGCAGGTTTTAACTATTATGTATTTGCACATAATTTGATGTTGAAGTAAACATAAAATTCTGTTTTTTCCCCGAAACACATCCGGCCTATACAGTTGACTGAGTTCAGATGTGATTCATTCTCTTGTGTTGAAGAGGAATGAAAAGGACAAGGGTGGGGGTAGAAATGAGCATTCATGCCCCACAAATCATCTTTTCTAGGCCTCACACAGTCAAACAGTCACAGGTAATAATGTAAATATGCCTTTCCCTGGCTTCTCCACAGCTCTCTTCACGGCATTAATATTTTCTTTTGCAAACAACTCTCACCCCCTGTGAAAAGCTGCCTCTCTAAATGTGTTAATGTGAGTTAGTTCAGATTCAGGCAAAGGACAAGAACGAGAAAACTGCTGATGCAGTCAAGGACTTAAACTCGGGAGACGAAAATTAAAATGAATTTTTCAAGGAAGTCACAGAAACAGCCAGTGAAGCTGTTGTTGTAGCAATGTAGCTGTTTGTTCGGCTTACAACACATGAGACAGAGTCACATATACTATCCCATCAAGTAGATTACTTTCGGAAGTCATAATTATGATCCAGTGGAAATGCGCAATCACAACCGACTTGGGAAGTCGAGCACCCAAGCAGAAGAAAAGTAAAGGCCAGGAATGCAAATGGCAGGATTTCCAAAGCAAATAATAAAAAAAATTGCTCAATAGATCCATTTCAGTGCAACCATCAAAAAGAATTTGCTCCATTGATCAGTAACAAACAATCTCAGCAGATGTCTAAACAGCTACACAAGTCACAAGGACACCAAGCCTCTAGAGTTCTGCACTTTGGACTGATTTGTAAGTTTGTCGTTGGATGGTTGTATAACCCATGTGACTTTGATGCAGGTAATAGTAAATTGGAATTAAAACAACAGAAACACTACTTTTGCTGTAAACCTGAGCATTTTAGCACAGGTCTGAGGTTCTTTTGATCCCAGAGTCTGAATGCTGCAGATTAAAAAACCTATAATCACAGGCAGATTGATCAGGATTTCCTTTCCTTTCACCAAAGGACACGTTTCAAGTCATTTCTGTATGGGGTGGAAAAAAATTGAAGTGAAAAGAAAAAGAAACTATGACCAGAGAAGCCTTGACATCTCTGAAATCTACAGAAATGTCTCTTCATACATCAGTGGAGGTAAACGCATGTGCATGTGTAACTGGCAAAGTGAAATTTCACATCATTTTATCCTCTGCTTTGATACTGAGTCAATGCCGATGGAGAAATCACTAATTCTTTGAACACAGAGCACATCAACACTGCTATAAAAATATCTGTTTTAGTAGTTTGTGGCTCAAAGAAGCAGTGGTAACTTTTTTGGAAGGTAAAGCCTTTGATATCCAGCCCCTGCAGTTCATATGTTAAAGTAAAGTGTCCTAGGCCAAAATACTGACTCATGAATGTCCCTCAGTGTGTGAGTGCGTATGAATACTTGCATGGAAGTCTGCTTGGAGATGCTTTTTCATTCCTTTCACAATCTTTTTTGAGGTGCAAAGCCAGAAACAATACATTGCAGAGGGGAAAGACCCTGGGTTTCCAGGAGTCACTTATCAATTAAACAAATTGAGTTACTCATGACTTTACTTCACCTTGGTTTGTACTGGTTGTACTGATTTCAAAATTCCAATAATCCCCATCATTCCAGCAAATTAAAAAGAAACAATATTGAGCCTTTTCTAGAGTTTTTACAGCTTTTACTAAACAATTGAATGTGTGCTGGTTGTTGGTGTGACAAATAGTGATTGCAACTTCTATTTGCTTTCCATCGTGGTTATTATATTCATCAAAATTACAAATATTATGTTCAATATTTATTGTGAATGTTTATGAAAACGCAAGATGCTGATTAAACCTCCACCCAGAGTTTTCTGCATCTGCTTGCTGTGGCACAGCTTGACCTCACATAACACAGGAGAGATATTACAGTTTGATGGCTTGTCTCAAACTGTTTACAGAAATGAAAATACTGATTTATGGCCTGTCTTTGTGACTCTGACAGGGACATTTTAACCATTTTCTGAGCAGGGACACCAAGAATCTGGAACCAAAATCTTATATTTCAAACAATTTCTCTACCCATAACAACATTTTTGAATGATTCAATTACTGTTCATGTCCCAGAAATGGGTAATTCCTTCAATTAGACATCAGAAAAAACATTTACATTTTCTGCCTGGAACTGAAGAGGGATTTGATCTTCCTAGTGCTCCATATCCGGATTAGCAGTTGCATGTAGTCAGGCAGAGCCAGGATGATGGTGTCCAGTGCAATTAAACCACAGCTGGCTGTAAACATTGCACAGGTGCAAGCCATGGGGTTTTCTGAGTGAAAAGCATCTAATGCACTTGAAAACAAAGCGTCACGTCATTGTGGGGCGATAATTAGATACAACTGTGATAAAACAGAAAACAGTGGCGTTGTTTTAATGCGCACAATGCGTTCCCATGTGTGAGTGGTCTGGCAGCAGGAGTAGAGGTGTGATACAGGCAGTGGAGATGCCACCTGTTGACATCTCAGTTTACTTCCTTTTCTACAATATAGTAAACAGAAGTGAAACAGAACACGCATGCGACTTGGTGAAGTTTCCCATGCTACTTTTAACTATTCAGACCGATTAAAACCCACTCTATCACATGGTCTTTGCACTAGCTGTGTTGCACTAGCTATGTTCTATATGTTTTATTGTGACCCTAGAGAAATGTGGTTTGGTCCAAATGTTTGGGTTCAAAGCCTGGGTGGGCTGTGCCTTCCTCCAAAAGTCCAAAAACATGCATATTTAGACCAACTGGTACCTTGGTACATTGTCCATAGGTGGGTGTCTGTGTGCCCTGCGATGGACGGATGATTATAACCAGGGGGTATTCCCTTCCTTCTGCTTTTTGTATTGGGATTTGGCTCCAGCAGACCCTTATGACACCATACCACCACAAAGTGAGTAAGAAAATGGATGGATGTACAGATTAATCCCTTGGTCATGGATAAAACTGTGTCTGCACTTCCCAGTAGAAGAGAATATTACTCCCTGACATAATACTGACTTTCGTTAATCATAATGCAGTGCACGTCTTACAGTGGGTAGGTGTTGCTTTTGACACTACTGTGACCAGTCAGTGCTATGGCATCCCCAGGGAATCAGATTTGCCCAATGGAAAAGCAAAATAAAAAAAGTGAATGGATGCAAGGTGATATATATCAGATTTCTGGATGCTTGACGTGACCAGCAGTTTGAGACTTTCATGAGCACTTTTACATATTACTTCACTTCACTTCCAATTATGTATGGAAAACACAATGAGCCTATGATTGAATTCAAATTAAGAAGAGTCATTATCTGCACCGGAGGTATAGTTTTGCTAGAGTATTCATCCATGAGACCATGCAGAAATAGTGAAGGAGACCTTTGACGCTTCGACCATAATGAATGTTAATGAATTCCGCTTGATCTCACAAGCAAATCAGAGGGAGCAGCAGGTGAGCCAGGTAAGCATGGCAATAATAGTGTCTTTGGTACCCTGTTAAAGCTGTGGGCAGAACGTGCTGTACTGCAGGCTTCAGGAAACCAGAGCCAACAGAGACCATGTGGAGCTGTAGAGCTGCAATTGGAGGGTTGAGCAAAAATAAATGACAGGGTGCATTCATTGTAATGAGGGAACATGTCACCCCATGCAATAGTGAGGCTCACTGGTCTATCTCTAACAGCATTTGGATGATAATGGAGCCTATGGAAATTACAGCCAGCAGCTAATCTGGCACAGCCAGAGGAATCTGCCCAGCCCAATTCTCTAACCTGCTTTGTACCTTAGTGTCTGGGGTCTGATGGAGTCTATCAGGTCTCTATCAGGAGTGTATCACACAGAGGGTGAATATATCCCAGATAAGTCACTGGTCTGTCATAGGAATCACACACCATTCATTTCTCGCACCTTCAAGGGGTTCAGCTCATAACAATTTTATCTCAAGACACTTAACATTAGAGCTGGTCTGTGCCAAACTCCTTCACAACCAAAAATGAACAATCAGAGGACAACAATTGTGGCAGGAAAAAAAAGAAAAATACCACAAAAGAAACAGAAACAGAAAAAGAAACAAAAACATTTCCAGCAGAGCCAAATTTCAGTCTGATCAGAATTTGGAAATACACATTGTGTTTCTTTGAATGATGCATCAATTGTCTGTTTAGTAGTATCTCTGTACAGTTAGAAGATTGTAGGATATGGAAAATACAGATGATGAATGAGAAAGCATCACAGGGGACGCAAACATATCATCACAATGTCTCTGCTACAGTTTGCCTCACAAATGGTTTAAACTGTCCTGGGGACATATGCTGTGAATAGGCAACATGCTGTTCAATTGTATTCAGCTGCTCGCTATACGAAACGCAGCTTTCAAAATATTTACAGTGAACACAGCAGCAGAGCTGAACTGTGAGGGAGGTGAGTGACACAGAGGAGGGAGGACGAGGCGCAGGGTCGGCTAAGGTGAGGCGGCGGTAATGAGGCAGTGGGTGGGGTTGTCCGGTTACACAGGGACGCAGAGCCATGCTGTAATTACTGACCCCCCCCCAACCCCCCACCAAGCTCTCGTTAGCAAGACATGCTGGGTGTCATCGGCGGTATGTACATGCTGCTTCCTCCTCATTTTCTCCGTCTTTCTCATTCATCTCGAATGCTGTGTCTGCTCCCACCCAGCCTCAGGACTCACATCCCAGTGTCCTACACTCGTCCTCATGCTGGATCAGGTTTGCTAGGTTGGCCCTGGGCTCGCCGCTGGCCCCCCCCGCAGTCCCCTGTCGGTGACCGCAGCACACGGCCAGCGATGCCTGGCATGTCCCCGGCAGTGAGGGTGCAGTGGAGCAGTTCAGAGGGGCCTGTCACCCACCAGCATCATGTTCATCTCTTCATCTCACCCAGGCACTTAACCCAGCCTTGTGTAATTGGGTGTTCAGTGCCCCGGAATGAAAAAAAAAAAACCTTGGCTCAGTGAGGAGCACACTTTATTCCTCTAGACTCTCAACACTAGGGGCTACCGATAACAACTTCCCAACAGTTCAGTAAAAGTAGGAGAAAACTGTAATGCCGTCAATGCATTTTATTTTACCAAAGAAAACCCCGGTGACAGAGAGATACAGAGGCCTCTCAACTAGCTGACAGTGGTAGATGATAAAAGGGTGCAATTCTGCACTGTTACTCTGCTGAACTCCTAGTTAATCCAAAAACTGGAGAGGAGGTAGAAGGTGGGTGGAGTATGAGGAGAGAAGAGTCCAACACCAGTAGTCACGCATTACTTTAGACCTCAATATAAATCAGACAAGTGAGCTCAGTCTGAAACTTTATTTGCCCATGAAGATGAACAGTAGCTTTTTAGACCAGGCAGTAAACATGTTTATTTGGTCCGACAGACAGATTCAATCAAGTAAATATTAAGGGCCATGGGAAGCAGCTCCATGTGGAGCCAGGCTCCAGTTGTTCGCAATGCAAACAAGAAGCCTTTTCACTGTATTTAAGAAAAAAAGAAATAATATGCTGCTTTTGCAGCTGTGGTTTGCTGATCGCACCACCGAGGTGCTCTCAAATCTCTGCCAAGGTCAAACAAATGCAGTTCTTAACAGAGAGTTAACCAGAAAAGAGTACAGAGGTGAAACTACTGAATAAGAGACGTTGAAAGCACAACACTGAGCTGACAAGTGACAGATGACAGATTATTCCCATTGGTTATTATTATAGTTACTATAGCTGTGCTCACTGTTCTCAGTTCTCCAAAACCAATTTGGCATAAAAAAAACAATCCAACAGCAGGTGTGACGCATGTGTGCATGTTTATATATGTGTGTGTGTGCCTCAGATTTGTACGTACATACAGGACAATCCATAAAATAACTCAAACTAAAAGCACAACGGAGACAGAAAAGAAGCCGCTTTGTGCAGCTAAGCTACAGAAAAGCTGCCACCAGGCCGCAGAGAGACGCATTTAGTAACGCTGCGACGTGAAGATTTACTTGCATGGAACTGTTGCTTCTATTTGTTGTTTTTTTTCCTTCATCGAATGTTTCAAACAAAGCAGAATGCCAAGGCTGAAGACCACCATCCTTTCAAAACCCTCCATTGTTCCCGGGGTTGATGTGTTTGGATTGTGATGACGATGAGGTCTCATCAGTTTCATGCAAGGAGCGTTTCGGGGCGGAGGGAGACTTTAAAGCAGACACATTTAAAATAGATGCAAGCGAGAGTGACAGTTCCACCTCATGCATTGGTATGAGATAAGAATCCTGCTGTTGAGGGAGATATTTTTATACTATCTTCAGGGGAAAACAAAATCAAGAAAAGTACCTGGTACCAAAAGTGAGTTGAATTGAGTGCCGCTCCGTACCACCATGCAAATGAAATTAGGCTTTTGACGGTTAAATTAATCCTCTATGATAGCAGAGGAATTTCTGGTTAAAGTGGAATTAAGAGTAAATTAACTTTTACCTCTGGTGAAATGCTAATGTTAATGACTCAGCCTCCGTCTTTCAGCGTGTGTATATTCAGAGATATTTCCATTCTTCCTATGAACCAGCCAGCAGAGCAGTATACGTGTGTAATTTATATATGTGACTTCTATGGGCAGCTCAATCCAGCTGTTAATGCAAATTCAGTGTTGTGCACCCTGCTCCGCTGCTGTTGTTTACGAAAACAAATGAAACCAAATTCCACATAGTATTGCTCTCCTTTAACCATGACCATAAACATGTTATCATTGTGGTCATGAATTAATTATTTTAATGTTTTTTTTGTTTGTTTTTATTGTTGCATTTTTTTCCCCCTGAATAAAAACAAGCCAATACAATCAACATGTGACCAACATACATTTATTAGCCTTTTTACAATAAATGAATAAAATATGTGGTTGGCTGTAATACGTATTTCAACTCATTTGTCTTTTTGTCCCCGTAACACATTAATGACCCTGAATGAAGGTCATAATCTGAAACAACTGTGAAATAATTTAGCTTCTGTAATAAAGTCATGTTTATGTCCTTCATAGAATCATTAAAAAATATATATCCAAACTGAGGTAAAAACTAAATTTGTATGCGTCTTGCTTCTAGAAATCTTGAATTAAACGTAAACCGTCTGTAACTAGCTTGCTGCTCAGATACAGCAAAGGGCTCTTAATTATTTTGTTTAACTTCTCAGAGGTTGACTCTTAGTTGCTCTTCAAACCCTGAAAATGTGCTGACTTGAAAATGTGCTCTTGTTATTAAGTTTTCAGCTTAATTAGCATCAGCTAAAGTCGGTCAGCATTGTTGGCTGGCCTGGCTTTGTGCTGTGCTTGTTAGCCAAGACACTGAGAGCTTGTAAACACTGATCCCGTCTCATCCTCCCGTCTCCCTCTCTGCCCCCCTTTTTCCCTTTCTTTCTCTGTCGTACTCCCACTCTCCCAAAAATGTAATCCCCCCTCTCCTCGCCCGACTCCTGCTGCTCATTCAGCTTGTGTGTTAGTCTGCTGAGGGTGGTGGTGGGAGGGGGGTCTGAAAATTGGAATTGAGGCAAATGGGTTGAGTTGAGACGAGAGAGAGGTCAGCGGTTCTGTATGAGAAGCGGAGGAGAAACTAAGACTCCTACTGCTTCTCTCTATTCCACTAACAGCCAGAGACCAATGCAAATGGCTGTTACTCACTGGCTGCTACAAATCCCTCTCCTTTCAGGACAGACACACGCAAGTGAACTCTGAGCACCGGAGAGAAAAGATCGAGATAGATCAGAAGAATAGAGGCTATATGTGTGTGTGATGTGCAATCTAATACCACTTTCTGAAACCGGTTTAACCTTTAGATCCTCAGCATGAGGACATTTTAGACAGCTGCAATTTTTTGACCGAGGGAATGGTTTAGGATTAAGATTTAGATCTAATCTTTTAGTGAGATTTGAGGCCATTTTTGTTAACTCAAGCATAGTAAGTAAGAGACTGATCATTGTGTTTTCTCAGCCAACCTGAAATGCTTTGATGAATTAATGGAACTGTATAGGAAGACTACGTCATTCTACGCTCGAAAGATGGTGTGATCCATGGAACTGCAGTTAATCTCCTGAGGGAAGTTTCTCTGTCATTCACAGCGCCCCCTCGGGCTGCAGATGTTCCTGTACTGTATGAAACTGTTGCAGACATGCTGACGGTGCCGTTTCCAAGTAGTTCTGAGTACAATACGGGCTGAGATACCTGCCAAATGTTCTCATACTTCTGAATCCAATCCAAAGCAATCCACTTATTGTTCAAAGTCACACCGACTATAGCCAGTACTCAAACTCACTTCTGTCATTGTTGCTCAAAATAGCTGACAACCATGGTGCTTCGTGTTTGATTTACATCCTCACTGATTGAGCCCACAGGTCCAGGCAAACGGTGCTCCATCAGATTTTATGAAATGGAAAGTGCATTCTTAAAGTGAGAGATGTCGAGATGACGAGATGAGAAGTTTTCTTCAGCAATCAACTTCAGGAAAAGTGCTTTAATGAAAAATTCATTCATCCATTAGCTTGTCTACTTTGCATATGAACAGTGTTGTGGGGGTCCTACCTCCAGCCCACATAGGGCGAAGGCAGGAAATACACAGTCCATCACAGGACACACACACCATCCATTGGCACAACCACATCTATGGGAAATTTTGAGTCTACATGTATGTGTTTTGCACTGGTAGGAAACTGGAGTACCTGGAGAAAACCCACACACACAAACTCCACAGATTTTGACTTGTAAAGAAGTTTCTGATGACTTTGAAGGGTTATTAATAGAAAGGGGAAAGATGCTCTTGCTTCGTCTGGTTGAAAAATGAAGGATGCACATCGCATAAAACTCAAAATACACAAATACAGACCCAGATACAGGTGTGCGAGCAGTCTTATATGAGTATTTATTAAGCCATTCTCGCTAAATCCTATTGATGGGCTCGGTCTATTGACACAGTATATTGGTTGTATTAAAGCATCAGCAGCTCTCACGCTAAACTAATATTACAAACACACACACACACACACACACAGGACACACAAACTGGATTATATTGCAAACTTTTTGGTGGTGACACCGTACAACACTCACAGAGATGAGTGTGTGTATGTGTTGAAAATTGAAGTGACCCGTCCTTCTCCTCCTTGTCTTTTCTTGGGGACTGAGAGTCCATTAATCAGCCATCCTCAGCTTACTGCACTCCTGGCAGACGCCCAGTCTGACAGCACGAAAACACAAGAAATTATTGTAACACAGCAACAAGCACAGGTCACCGCCCAATCCTACACAAGCCTGTAGGCCCTGTTCCATTGTGTCATTAAGCCAGCCGTAAATCAATACTATTATCCTGCCTGAGTTTATTAGCTGATATAAATCCATACTCATTTCTCTGTGTTGCAAGCTGCTCCATCATTGCTCAGACAGTGTCACCATTCTCATACTGTAACTTCAGTGCTACATTAATGAGGTTAAACAACATCCAAATTTCAAGAAGCTTACCCCTTTACAACTGCCACCTTTTTTAGTCCTGGTTCAACTTCCAAAATAGCTGAGAGCCAGTGTCTTACCTATTGCTTGAGACCCACATCATTATGTCATTATACATCAGGATTTTTCCTCAGTTGTCCACTACTGCTGTTATTTTCGGTCGCTATAGACTTTGTTTATTTTCTACAATTGCTATTTCAACATATCCATGCCATGCAAAAAAAAAATCTTGTTTTTGTTATAGTTAGTAACCCCTTACACTAGCTTCTCACTTAGCTGGTTCCAGTGTTGCATTTCACACTGCTCAAAACTCACATTTCTACCTGTTGCCTCTATACAGAGGCAGCAGGACAAATTTCTTTTCACCTGGCAAATTGGAAGAGAATTACAAAACAAGACAGCCCACCCTCTCGCTTAGGAGAAGGAAATCAAGACATTGTGGAAATAATCTTAAGTATAACACTGAGATCCTCATTCTTACACTGCTGATATCAAAAAGCTCTAAAACTCCTTGGCCTTAACTGCTATTAACATATAGTTATATGGAAATGTTGTAACTTTTAAAATATGTCCATTAAATGCCATGTGTGTCAGGCCCCTGACAGGGACATTTGTGAGCTCAAGGAAAGACTGTGTCAAGCTTGCTCTGATTCAAGAAGTCTATCACCATGGACAACAGCACATTGAAATCCATTTTATTGAAAACTTCAGTTATACATGCACCTGAGTTCTGATTAAGAATGTCAGTACTTTTTTTCCAACAAAGGTTGAGATGATTCACAGAATAAGGAAAAGCTATGAACCATTTATGATACTAAAGGGTTCAGGGCCACTTAACTTATGTTCAAAACATAAAATATGTATGTTATAAATCAATATGACAGTTTGCTCAGTAGTTGCTGACATTTGTCAGTCAAGGCCAAAAATAAAGACGATGATGGATGGACGAGTGGATAAATGCACTGGAAATGCTGTGCCGGTGTTGGGATACTGCAGCTATGCGCCTTGTGTCTGTATTCTCAGTAAGTAGTCTGTTGTGTTGCTTGTGGGTGTTGTGTGGGCTCTATTGTCTTTGAATATTTTCATGGACAGAATCGCAATGCTACAACTGAGGAACAGTGTCCATAACTTCAGGACTGGATCACAGCTACAAAGAGTTTCTTCCTGAACAACAACGAAATCGAAGTTTGGTGTGTGTGTGTGTGTGTGTATGGTGGCTCCACTGCTTTGAATGAGTTGAGGGTTGTCCAGAGTTGTGATGAAGATGCTTCTGCACTTCTCACTGGGTGCGTACAATTTGGGGAGCCCGGATTTGAGCAGATTATACATCCCATCTGGTCTGGTACAGTCTGGAATTCCACAGGAATGTGTGTGTCTGTCTACTTAAAGTATGTGTTATAAGACGCTGGATATCTGTCATCCATCTGTTGTGGCCAGTGTGCTCTGCTATAGTCTGCTGAGGAAGCAGCCATGGAGCTGATGATGCCACCAGGCTTAATCTACTGGCTAAGAATACTGGTTTCATAATTGCCAGCAAAGCAGACACCTTTGAAGTTGTGGTAGAGAGGATGACACTGAACAAACTGATTAATTAGGGGTAATTCTGTTGGCCTCTTTAACATGTTCCAGATAGTGGAGGTTTTAAAGGTCTATCTATTTATGTATGTATGTATGTATGTATGTATGTATGTATGTATGTATGTATGTATGTATGTATGTATGTATGTATGTATGTATGTATGTATGTATGTATGTATGTATGTATGTATGTATGTATGTATGTATGTATGTATGTATCTGTCTGTCTGTCTGTCTGTCTGTCTGTCTGTCTGTCTGTCTGTCTGTCTGTCTGTCTGTCTATCTATCTATCTATCTATCTATCTATCTATCTATCTATCTATCTATCTATCTATCTATCTATCTATCTATCTATCTATCTATCTATCTATCTATCAATCTGTCTACCTATACAGATGTAAATAAACTGGATATAGGCAGCAGCAGACCCCTGTGATACCACCGGGTTCAAAGGAGTCGAGTATGCTGCCTGAGACACCATTTACATCTGTTTGAATATTTCCTATAAATACTGTCAAGACTGGATTCAGTTTGAGGACTGTTTTTTTTTTTTTTTGAATTATTTTCATCTGATGTTGGAATGCATATAAATGCTGTACTGACACGCAAGAGTAGTAACTCCCTCATGTTTCACACTGAAACAATAAAATACAACTTTCTCAAGGTTGCTTCTCAGTGTTTTGCTCACACCCAGAGCAGGCGTCCATGGTTTTCGTCTTCCTTTTCTTCATTTAGTTGAATATTTTAACGGCACTGAAAAGAAATGCTGTCTTCATTTTTTTTAAACTAGTACAAATATTATGAATAGATCCTGTTGTTGAAATATGAAAGTGCAGAGCACCCACTCACAGATGAAATTAGTAAACAGTCCTCGCCCCAAATCTTTGAATGGGCCTCTGACTCACTGCCTCAAGGAGTCAATTATGTTTTCAAGGTTGATGAAAAAAGAAATAATTTTCTAAAAACGCAACCCATTATCATAAGGAAACTACCATTATAACAGACTTCATCAGATTTTATCATCATATGCATTCCTCTCAGATCTGCATACTGCATCTTTTTTAATGACTAATTTCATTTGCTTAATTCAAAGTTATTAATTCAATCATCCATCCATTTTCAATGCTCCTTATCCTGTTCAGTGTCCCAGGGGTCTAAAGCGCATCCCAGCATGCACTGGGCAAAAGTCAGTTCATTTAATCAGTGTTATCTAATTATTCAGCGTGCCTGATGATCCTGAGCGTTTCTCCCTGACCTGTATTTAGTACTGAGGTCATTCACTGTTATTGCCTTGATAGCTTACTAAATCGACATGGAAGACCTGCAAAGCATGATGGAGCATGAGTTCATATATGACAAACTCATGACAAACAATGTGAGGTGAAAACATGTAATTTCTTAGGAGCTGAAACATATCTCGTTATTTTCTCTCACTTACTTTTCTATTTCTGTTTCACAGCAAGCTACTACTGTATGAATAAACTGTCCATGTGTCCAATGTTTCAAGGCAGGATTTTAATAACCCTGCTCAGGTGTTGCATGTAAACCTTAATTCCTTTATGGAAAAAAAAAAAAGTAAACAATAAACTGTAAAATCCATGTGTATTTTATATCCAGTCTTAAGGGGCTGTGTTACCGGCATAGCCAGCTCTGTGGTCAGGAGTGTGAGTGCGGTTTGTTTGGCAAGTCCCATGGTTTATGTTGCTCTGGTTGCTGTGGTCTTCATTTCTTTCCTTTCTTGTTTCTTAATCTTTTTCCATCACCACTATGGCACCTGAGGCAGTGATTTGTCTGGCTAAAGCGAAGAAAATGGTCATATATGAAATGTGTTGCGCTATGTCTGCTGTCGTTACGTGTCTGACCAATCACAGACTACAATGTCACTATCCAATGTCCTACTCTCCTTTTAAGTACCTACAGTACCTCTGAGGAAGAAATAAAAAGGCCCTCGAATGCAGGGTCACAGAACTATTTCTTTCTGGAATGGAAAACTTTCCTCAGAAGGTTTTTCGGACTGGGATGTCTCTGATGATTGGGGTAGGACTGATGATTAACACGTTCCAAATACACTTGAATTTCTTGACCAGCTCGATAAATATTTTATGGAATCATCCTGTTCTGGCTGTAGATAATACAAAACAGTATAGTGAGATCTACAAACCCTTTACTTCAGAGGGCATGTATATTGGCATCGATATTTAAGAAAAGAGATTGTCACTACAATGAGAGATTGACAGTAACATTTAGTTGTATGGAAACTGCATCTGTCTAAGTCTGAGTGCGACCCTGGGGTGTGGGGTGTTGTCCTGGCGTCCTTTCTTCAGTGCAGGGTGTCTCCAGGGCTAGAGCCGTGACGAACACAGGAAAAGCAACTTAAGTTATCCGATTAGTGGGATATGAGGAGCCACTTGCACAGATTGACTCATGTATATATATCTTCCCTCCAGCAGCAGCTTTGAGAGTGGCAGCGCAGGGGAAACGGAGCAAACCTGGGGACCAGGCAGCCGCTCATCCAGAACAGGCAGCGACACATACACATCACTCTGTTGCCTCCGAGTATCAGTGTTATACAGTCAGGCTGTCCTCTGCTTTCAACCCTGCTCCAAAACACATTCCACTTCAATGCAACTAATTTGGTTCAGCTAATATGCTTGAATGTTTTCACTGTTTTATGTAAGTGTTAAGAATTCTATATACATTTTTTGGCTTTTAATGGCTTTATTTTAGAGAGAGACAGTGGAAATAGACAAAAAGCCTGGTGACGAGAGAACAGGGGTATGACATGCCACAAGGGGATCCGAAGCTCGGATGAAACCCAGGTCCACTGTGGGTGGTGTGCTCTAATCACTCGACTATGGGGGCTCCCATGAGTAACTCTTGTCTCGTCTCGTCGGTCCGGGTCTCAGGGCCAGCAGTCTTAGAAGTGCAGCCCAGACACTCCTGGGTATTCTGAGATGTTCCCAATTCAGCTGAGGGAGATAATCTCTCCAGCATGTCTGCCTCTGGGTCTTCTCCCAGTTGGACATGTCTGAAACACCTTCCCCAAAGAAGGTTCCAGATTATTTCCTTGCCAGATGTTAAACCATCTCATCTCCCAAAGTGGAAGAGCAGCAGCTCTACTTTGAGTGCATCCCAGATGCCTGAGCTCCTCATCCTACCTCTGACTCAACAACAACAACAGCGGCCCCTCAATGGAGTTGATAAAGATCCAGTTAAGTCAATGTAACATTTTCCACTGATTCCGCATCCACTGCAGAAAATTTGCCAGATATGCAAAGTTTCTATTTTTGTTGAATGATAGAACAGATTCAGCAGAAATCAGTATGAGCAGGACAGGAGGTCATACACTGATTCAAAATTAAACACATCTGTTTTTTCACAATAAATGCCTTTCTGTGACACCACTTCATATTTCATCTATGGTTACTCTGCTTTTATCCAAAGCGACTTACACTTGTAAGCTATTGGAGTGAGATTTCAGGTCGGTACAAATCCAGGTCCTTAACCACTAGACCGTGGCTGCCTCCATGTATTTCATGAAATAGGAGGAAAAAAAAAACCATAAGCTCTTGCAGCTCTGCACATATCTGTGCATATCTGTCTGATCTGATTTTACACACACATATGGACCAAAGTCAGATTTTGCTGTGCGCTGGAAGGCTGCTACTGGACGTGTTATAGATCTAGTGGGGATTGACGGAGCTGAGTTTACGCAGCAGTGACAGACAACTGCTGTTTCGGACTGAATACTCATCCACAGGAAATTCAGGGTTAGGCTGAGTCCAGTTACCCTGCAGGGAAACCTCATTTTAGCCAGTTGTATTCACAACCGTTTTCTTTTGGCCTTTAGCCACAGCTCATGACTACAGGTGAGGGTTAGAATACAGATAGACTGGTAAATATAGACACTGCAGACTCTAGCCCAATCAAATCACATAGTATTGATGATTACATAACTGACACGTTGCAGAAGTATCGATAGTGTCATCAACATCACAGTGTTGGCAGTACAAAATTGGGTTAGATAATGAATGGATGGATTTGTGTCAGATATAAACCACAAGTCCGGAGTAAGTCACGGTAAATTCCATGTGTGACATATAAACATATAGTGAGATTTTTGGTCACAGCACACAGTGAGAACTGAAGAAAACAGAAGTGAATCCATTACCTTGAAATAAGCTTTGAATTCAGACAGACGCTCCTCTGCCTCCCACCTCCGCTTCAGTCAACAATTACATGCTGCAAACACTGACTGGATTTTGTTAGACAGATACTGAACTAGTGCTCAGTTGTGAACATCCACAATGTTGATTTATCTTTAAGATTAGAATCGAGAGATCGGGTAATGTACTCATCAGAGGGACGCTGACAATGAAGATAAGATAGCATTTTATAAATCTGTCAGTGGAGACGTGGGATTAACAGATTCATTGAAATTAATGCGAAACAACTCTTTGTTAATTAATCCACCAGGAAGTTTATTTTGGAAAAGCCAGTGTGGGCAGAAAATATGTTAAAAGGAGAACCACACACACACAGACACTGACAAAAGCACTGTACACTATGATGCTGTAATGAGAATCTTGCACTGTGGGCCACAATGAATGCTCTGAGATTCACACACACACACACATACACACATGACTGGAGTCAGCTCCAGTTTAACCCCTGGCTGGCACCTCCTACAGGGCTGTAAATGGCTGTTTAGTACTGAACAACACAGGAAAAACCCATGACTGCCTGGTTATTTAACATCTAGACTTTCTCTAAATACTTATTTTTTTATTTTATTTTATCTATTTATTATAGCTGTAGCTCTGTCTTGGCCTGCATAAAACACTGTTCAATTTCCAACCACTGCCCCGTCCAATCACACAATGGACAGCTCCACTTCAGCCTCTGGGGCACTCCCACAGGACACTTGACACTAGATAATGAGCTCAGAGCTCAGGTCAGAGTTATTTCCTTATTTACTGTGTAGAAAGACTCACAGCAGCAAAGACCAAATGCTGAATAAAACCTTAAAGTGTAGCATCGCATATTTCTTGGAAATGTCTATTTAGTGTGGTGTGAGTGACTCTTGCGCCGGCAAGAAAGGGCCATGCCATGGATAGAAAACTGCAATAACAGGAAGGAAAGGAAAGCATTCATTCACCATGTGTCAGAACAGGTGACTTACTTAGAGGGGATACTGCGGAATGTGAATTCTGTCTTTGGCCGAATATAATGGCTGACTATAATGGCTGTCCTGGGCAGGTTTTGTGCAGAATGAGTATTCAGGGGAGCTTTTGATTTTGTGTCTCACAACACATTTTCCCTCATGGACACTGTGCGACCAGTAGGATCTTGACTATCTGTGCTGACTGGCTGTTGAAGGCTATACTTAGTCCCAGCAGGGCTTTGAGCTAAATGCTAATAGTAGAATGGTAACATGGTCACAATGAAAAAAGTACCGCAGTGATATAAAACTGAATACAAGAAGAGAACAATGTAACCTGTGACAGGATAAGGGTTGGAGGATGGAGGATCAGTGCCTCTCACTGAATAGTATCAACTTGTGTATACTCAACTCTACAAGCCTTGGAGTTTATCTCTGTCTGTGTCCTTCAGTTTCTGAACGTGTTGACTTCAGTGAGGTGAATATCACTCACTGAGACCCTGTTTTCACAGCGATGTTGTATTTTGTCAACAAATCAAATAGCTCCACATGCCTTTTTCAGAAACTTTTTCCGTATGATCTCCATATTTCCAAGTCTTTGCTGTCTGAAGCCTGTTTTCGGTTTGTTCCATTTTCAGACAAATGTTGATCTCATGTAGACAGCCAAAATGCAGATCATTTTTTTGTGTTTTTGCATTCTCACCCAAAACCGTTGAATGACATGTCCATGCGATCAGGTACGGTGAGTGCGTGACACTAGTGAGGACTCTCTAAACAATCAGTGTTTTTGTATCCCTGTTTGGTACCACGTCTGCAAGAAAGGTGAGTAGAGGTAAGACACAAGAGGAGATGGTGAAAAGAGGACAAAAGGGTCAAGGATGGATTGTAACATGATGACTGATATTGATGTAGATGACCTAGAGGCCTCATTCAACTAGGTGTGGTAACAACTCTGAGAAGGGACAGCTGTTTCTTCATAAGCCTGAGGATCCTGGTTATGGCCGAATCAAAGGAAAGAGTGGGAGTTTTTTGAGAAATGGAATCAAGTTGGAAGAGAATACATTACGCAGGTTTTAATACCTTTGTGTGAAAATAGGATTTATACCATTATTACCAAATTTGGTTCTAAAACTTCATAAGCAGAATCATTTCCTGAGATGTGAGATTTTGGTGGTGCATGTACAACTGGCATGCAACTGCTCTCTGTCAATATTTAATGTGTTTGCTCGCTCCCACCGCAGGAGGATCCAAATGTCAGGACTTGACAACAAGACATAAAAGTCATAAAGTCAAACTTGTTTGAAAGAATTGAATAGATGCTGTCAGTGGATAGTAAAGTCGGATCAGCGGATGAAAGATCTATGTGTGGACTCATCACAGAACCATCAAAATGACTGACACTCTGCGATCTAAATAATGAATCATAATGCCAAATAGTGGCTTCGAGGCCCTGCTCAGCCATATGCAGAGGCCAGGCTGGGTACACTCTCTGAAACACTGACTGTGCCTAATCTACATCACAATACAAATGGGAGTTTTCAGTCACATTAGAGAAAGTGTCATGGAAAAGCTTGCGCAAGAGCTGCCAGATGACTGCTAGTCATTGCAGTCTAGACACAAAATGAAAAAAGACCATTTCTTTCAAGTCCATCAAGCTAAAAGTGAATTAAAGAAGTTAAAACATCCCGAAAGACAAACTTGTCATGCTGATGACATAAATTTGCTATCCCTTGGTGATTTTCCTCCTGTAATTCAGTTAATTCAGCCCCGACTAGGAGACAGAATAATCAAAATCGTTTTCTTCATTTTTTATGACAGCATGTGCTTTGTCAACACACACTCCACATCTACTACACACTTTCCCAACTTACTTAATAACATGCATCTTTTATATCTTTTTGTATCAAATTTGATATTCCTTTAAATTCTGGAACATAGAATGAATAAGACATTAGGCACATTTCCATTACAGTTTTCACAAAATAAAGTGATACTGCTGACATTTCTAAAATAAATGTCAATTGTTACTGCAGTTGTTGGTGTTGCCACTAAAGAGTGCTTTTAGTTCAGTCTAGTTTTGTGACATCCCATCATTTTTGTTAAATCTTATAACTATTGTGACTCTATGGATCATCTAACTGCACATCCCCCTTTGCTCTTATGAGAATTTGCTGTTTACTTTTATTATATATTGGCAATGTACTGTGTAATGTATGTTTTAGAGCTTTTCTGCCTCCGCCCGAATATTGTTTTTAACAATCTCAAAGAAGTCTGTCTTCTAGATATGGAAGAAATTTCCTTCAGAAGTTCTTACACAGCAGTATTTACACCCTGGGTGAGACGAGCCAGGTGTGTCATCAATAACCGTGTTCACACACTCCGCGATGGCCAGGTAAAAACATCTGGTTGAACAGATGGTCGTCACAGCGATGCAAAGAGAGAAGCTGTACTTCTAATCACAGTCAAACTCTCGCATGCTGTCCACACGGCTCCTGTTTGCTCACTTTCAGTGTGCAGAGAGAGGATTTCTGCGAGCAAACACTGTCACATGGACACAAACACACAGAGATGAACGCTGCTGCCTCTCCATTAATACTTATACCCTCCTCGTGTCTCTCCAGGTTTCATGCTATGTCATGAGCACAGAGACAGAGGAGTTGTAATGAGTGTAAGGCTGTAACGTACAACACATCATCCAGACCACCCACTCACCCATCCTCTTCCCCCCTCCCATGGCCTCTACTTTTCTGGAGTCAGCTCAGTGTTTCTCTGCCTCTCAGTGAGAAACACACAGTCACAGTGATGGTGACACTGATAACCTGCTAATTCAGAAGACTTTTCAATCTCACATAGGATGCTGCTGCTGGTCAATGTGTGTGAAAGAACAATTATGTTCTCTACAAAGTGGGAAAGATAATGCATGGGTTATTTTTTGAAGATTTAACAAAACATAAAACTCAGCATTTTTGGCTTGTGAATTCTTTCTTCTTATATCTTTTTTATTTATTAAATAAAAATAAAAAAATAAAACACATCAGGTGGCTTCATTTATGAACCCTGGAGTTTATTTCCTTCACTTTTGAAGCTGATCTAACATATATGGTTTTACACATGAAAGAGTGGTCACTACCACTCTGGGTTTTAAGAAAAAGAATGAAACTGTGTCAAAGAAAACTAAACCTTTGTTAGTGCCTCATCAATGTAGATGTATTTTCTTTAAGCTGGTCTAGGTCCTAAAAAATTAAAAGTATTATTTAATTAGAATCTGTGGACGGTACATAATAAGGCATTTATTTGCAGAGCGTACATTTTACAGAAAGCCAATGGAGCTAATTTAATTTGGCGGAAATTGAATGAGAACTGGACTCTTTTGCAACAACTTTTATTACCTACACAGTAGATACAGTACGTTCAAACGTGCAAAGTTCCTGGAGAGTTCCTGGTTTTTATCATCAGCAAAGGAAAAATACAAAAACACGCAATGGAGCGTTGGTAAAATACTTATTCATTAACCAATCATGAACATAAGATACATAGAAGTTGGACTCTTTTACTTCTGCAGTGAGCATTAAAAGCGGAGTGGGCCTGAAGCACTTTGTATCGACCAGCGTCCTGTGGGCTACATCCAGCCAGCCAACTCCAGAACCCAGGACATTAATAAATTCATAAAATGTAAGCGGGTGAATAAAATGCAGGGCTGTAGACTCTCACACATTGTAATTCACACTATTTATATGCTGTTTTCTTACAGCGTGAAAACCACTGACAGTGCATAGCCAGTGGCTCCTCTGCACTGTGAGCACAGAGGACTGTGAGTCACTTATTGTGGTTATGAGACAATTCTGCTCACTGTTGCCCCGGAACTTCCCTTTGACTCTCAGTAATAGGCTGTTATTAATAAGTAAGTGTGCCCATGCAAAATCATGACTGTAACTGGGAAGATATTCTGATCCTCTGGTTAGTTTCACTCTGCTGATTGAGGCTAATCGACCATATTCTTTCATCCACCAACCAACACTGTCTCTTGCCTCTCTGTGCCCTGCATGGGTCTCTTTCCTTAAGTCCTAAAATGTTTTTTCTCTGCAAGGAAATGGTTGTGTGATGTCAGTGTATCAGAGATTGAAGGTCAGTTGTGTGGGGCCCATGGCGATGTGGCAGAGCAGGCAGAACCGGGGAAAAGAACAACCCGTTTGTTTTAATTACTATTCAGCAAACTTGGATTTTTAACTTGGCAGAGGACTCAGAGCCTCATAGTTATTGTTATGGATTCTTCATTAAATTTTGAAGTCTATGGAAACAGAGAAAGAGAAAATATTAAAAAGTGATAGATCCATGTACGTTTTCAGAGCCTAAATTGTTGAACTGACAGAAAGAAGAGATATGGAGTACATGTGGTTGGGGCTGTTGGAATAGCCTGCACATCAATCCATCCATCCATTCATCCATCCATTCATCCATCCATCCATCCATCATCTTACCTGCTTTGTACCTAGAGGAGTCAGAGGGATTTTGTTTGGATTAGATTAGATGACATTCAGCTTTATTGTCTTTACACTTCCAACCACATCCAACTAGAAAATGAATATAGACACACATGCATAGGTGAGACAAATGTAGAAAAGTGGAGGGATATATAATGGTCTGTACTATGTAGAGATAATGATTGATCTTAAGCATGCAGTCTGTACAGCCTAATTTGCAGGATGTGAAATGTATAATACAAAATAGGAATGTATGTCACAAGATACTGCAGTATTGAAATATTGCAGTATACTGCAACTGTAGTGCAAGCAAAATTTTGAATCTCCAATCCACCTAAACAACTGATTTACCTTTGCATTAATCATATAATATCGGGCATCCAAATTTAAAAAAAATTCAGAAATGAATAAAATGTAAGCATGTAACATGCGATTTAATGTCAAGTTCTTGAATTCACAATAATTCCCTTGTCAATATGCAGCTGGATAGATGCATTGCTCTATGAAACAAACAAGCTTTTATGCAGAGGTAAAAACAAAACCATAACCCAGTAAGAGCAGCTGACGCATCTCATTTGAAGCGAGATGTCAAAACAGGTCCAGGGTTAAAAGCAGCACAAACGGGGGAGCCGCCCTCTGTGGACCGATGTGAATAAAAATGCTCTCAGGCCTGCTACCTCTCGAGTGTGGAACAAAGAGAGCCATTTGTTGTGCTAAATGCGTGCATCACTCATACGCGTCACTCTTCAGAAACATTATCAGCCTTGCAACTTTGTTATCGTTCTGCAGCAATTTTACCAAGCAGCACCAAAACACAGATAGCACTGAATTCACAATGAACGTTTTTTAGAGAATTGTAGAGGAAAAAAAAAAAAAAAAAAGCTTTTGCTGTCGAAATGCAGTGAATTGCCGAAATATCAATTTGGGAATTTCACAGAAAATGAATACATATTACTTGGGCCTTTTCTCCTAGACAGCTGAATACCTTTTGTTGTTTGATCTTGTTGCAAGGTTGACTGTGAATGTCTCGAAAAAGAGTAAATAGTATTTGTCAATGCTGTGTGTTCTGCAGGGATTCCTCTTTTCGCTCGTCACTGTGCCCCACCTTGCACTGAGCTACAGCGACAGATGCAAACGATGCAAAAAGCTTGAAATTGCATTCAGTTTGCAATAATAGAAATGCATTAAGTCCTACAGGTGATGTTTGACGAAAGGACAAAAAGGAATCAGAAGCTCAGAATCACTATGTTATTTTTTTGGTTTTAAACCATTGACTTAGTCATAGATTTAGATGTGAGAACCTATTAGCAGTACATGTTGCTGTGCGCTGTATTTACATTCACACCTTGGTTCAGATTTCTTTTCCAGATCACATTTTTTTTCCATTTGACTCTTCAAATAATGTGTGTCCAACTCTCTTGATGAAATCATCAAGCCCCCAATATGACCTGCACAGGGGAAAGAAATGGATAATTGTCGGATTACTTTATGCTCTCTTTAGAGGTGTTTCTTACGCATGGCAGGTCCTCCATGACAAGAGATGAGGTGGGTTGTTCCTTCTGAGGGAATTCACCCCTGCCATCACAAATTTATCAGACTCTGTTGGGTCCATATCACCCAAAGTTTCCGAAGGTAGCAGTAACATGCTGGAGAATAATGAACAAGGGTGGATGCAAGGAAGTAGAAATGGATAAAATCTTTTAGAAAAAATGCTAAACACGTGGCAACTGTTGAGAAATAGCCTACAAGGCTAATCAGTGCTTGAAGCAGAACAGAGAAAATCGATCTGTTTATTTTTTGGTAGCTCTTGAAAAGCTTTAAGAATAAAAATTACAAGACAGTGAGAGATGAACTGTTGAGTTGCGGTATGTGTGCGGTCATGGAGTTGACATGAGTAGTAAATGGGATATGTGGCATAAATGCTTTCAAAGGCAACTATTTCATGGTGAATTTCCAATGTCCAAGGCTACGGTGTATGTAACTGCTCATAATAATGATGAATGTCGATAAAGGGTGACGTCAAACACCCACTGAATTCTGATGTTGGTTACATACAGTGATATATATGTGTATACTGCTTATAATGTTTAGAGCGTGGTCATAGCTCATAAGACATTAGATATGTGTCCAATTTTTGCCTGCATATGAAATTGGTCCCAATCCAATCTGAAATGATCAGATTCCCATGCACTTTTTGTTGTTTAGAGTGTCACAATAAAATCAGATCTAGGAAACATCTGAATTGGGCGAAGAGTCACACACAGATATTGAAGTTGAAGTCAATGTTAGTTTTGTTAGCTTAGATTGTAAAAATGAAAAATATAAAACTGAAAAAAGAAAAATTTGTATTTTTATTTGTAAAACAAATATTGCTTTACAATACATAATGCTGATTACACTCAAAGACATGGCCATTCTAAAGTTTGCATCCTCATTCCTTAACTTTTCCAGTCTTTGCAACAACTCCAAGCACACCCCTTCACATATTGGTGGCCAAGGCTTCCATATACAGTCCTCAAACAGGAGCTTTAACCATTCTCACTCCCACATTCACTGATGACGCAGCATCGAAATATGCCAGTCCTGGAAGACATAAACATGTAGCATTTAGCGTGCAAGATAAGAAGAGTGTGCCCAATTTTACTGGATATTAAACCACGCGTGCCATAAATACCAACAATTCCAGCCTTCTGCATTTAATGCACTTCATAGAAAGACAAGCCAGCATGTTTTTCTTTTTTCTTTCTTTTTTTTTTACAGAAGAATGTAGGGAATATAACATCAACTACACCTCCAATAAATATGGTTTCTATGGCACGTTTTTATGTGCTCCTTTTTTCAATCTGTTTTCTGTATTCCCCAAACAGTATTATTTCTAGTGGTCACATTTGTATTTAATGTTCAGCTCATGTTTTAGAAGGTGAGTTCCTTATAGTTACATCAGTCAGTTACATCATTTAGTCATTTTTGTCTTTTTTTATGTCTTACCCTTGAGTCCCAACATTTTGTTTTAAGTAGTCTGGTAGTATGGACTTAGGTCATTAGGATTCACAAAGGATGTTGACTCGTTGCCAGATCAGAAACATTTTGTCAAGTTGAAGAGACTGACTGCCAAAGAAGACATCAAATAGCTTGTTTGCTGTCCTCTCTGGCATTTCTTCTATTCCATGATCAGAGACGTGGGTGTCTTCAAAACAGAGTTCAGACTTCACCACCATGAATAAAAATCATGTTAGGCATGTGGCCATGATGACGTGCCGGGTATAACAAGGTTACAAGACCGTGATGTTAAAACTCTCAGAATCTCGGAAGCATCTCTCCACTTTTTTTTTCTTTCTTTTTTTAAGACATTTATTTTAAACACCCTCTGGCTGAGAAGCATCTGCTGTACCTGTGGACACTCCCTGAAGTGTCCATCTGTCTCCTCCTCTCTGGTTACAGTGCTGCCATGGAATAGAAAATCAACTTTTGACGTAGCCATATGTCTGCTATTGATTCCCTCAGTTACTTGGGCAGCTCAGGTCCCGTGCTTGAGCAGGATGATCTTCCCATGTCAGCCGCTTTTCACCAATGTGACCTCAAATGGCATCAATTGCTCTTTATTACATGCAATTAGATTTTGCTGTTGTCAGCAGACTGGGCATTGATTTACTGGAGAGGTTTTGAATACCGAGACATGTGGCAGTTTGTATATGGTCAAACAATATCAGTATCAGAGGAGAAGTTGAACCTACTCACATTCCCAGGTCTATTTTATGAGTGTGATTGCAACATGCAGACAGTGCAAAGTTTCTATTAATTTGGTCTATAAGAAGACCATGCATCTAAACATGAGGCCACACATTATTTAATATTAGTTTGACATTGGTTGAAGCGTGCTAAAAAGTGGGCCTCTTAACACTTGAGTGGAGTCCTCTCAGAGCAGCAGGTGTCTGAGCACACAACAAACGAGAGAGGGAAATGAAAGAGGAGAAACTCCGTCAGGGCTCAATGGTGAGACTTCACACTTCACACGCTCATCGGCAAAAGGATTTAGGGATTTTTACAGTTTTATTAAAGCAGAGATTTATAAAAAGCTGAATTACAAATTTGAAAGATGTTGAGGTTAAGTCTTTGCAAGTACTTCGTTGAATAATGTTCTTTTGGTCTCTATTACAAAACAATAATGTGCTCTGATGCAGGGTTCCATACTGAAAAAATAAACTGTGTGAACTTTGTAGTTACAGCCATTCAGCACTGTTGTTTAATCGTCTTTTTGGAATAAATCAAATCAAATGTTCAAATGTTTTTTTGGGAGATTATAATTAGTAAAGATCATTACTGTCTGAATGCAAAATGGTGCTGGTGAGATAATTTATGTCTCTGAAGGGTCTCTACCAACATGAGAAGAACTTGCAAACTCCGCACAGTGAGACCCTGGATCTGACTTGGAGTCAAACCCAGCACCTTTTTGCTTTGAGGCTGTTACCGACCACAACACTGTTGCTATTACAGGTGGTTCATTAATCAGAGATGAAGGTCAGATAATCTGTAAACATAGCGGGAACTTTTCGGTATTGTAAATAAATGAATTTTGTATCAATTTACTGGAGTTGAAGACATTCAGCGTGAGTGCTATTGGCTGGAGCAGAGGGAGGGGGAGCTCTGGGGAACTCCTGAGGAGATGGCCACGCAGGCACAGAGAGGGAGCATCCAGGGGAGTAAACACATCCCACACATTTTGCTCAGGACTGGAGGAGAGCTCAGGATTTATCTCCTTGAACTTTTGGTATTAAAAAGAGGATTATCTGCACTCTTGTTTCTCTGTGTTTTCGGTAGCAGTGTGCCATCTGGGTACTGACCTCCACTGTCATGTTTGTAATGAGTTAATTTCGGTGTGATTTCTGGTAAATTATTTCTTTATTCTCTCAGAGGCTGTGTTTTTTATTGTAAATGAATGAAATGTAAAAAAAATGTGGAGTTCTTCTGTTCTGTTCTATGTTCGGCTGGGTTTCCTCCAGCTGCCTCAGTTTCATCACACAATCCAGTTCATGTGTGTTTAGGTCAACTAGAGACTCAAAATTGCTCTAAATTGGTGTGAATGAGAGAATGAATGGTGTGAAGATGAACTGGTGGTTTGCTGGGGACAGAACCAGACCTGAAGCAGGTAGGACTATGGATGGATAGATTTACTTTTATCCATCCATCCATCCATCCATCCAAAGATAGTTAGGGGACAAGTATTTGGTGTCAAATTGTTAACAAGCATCTCTTTTTTCTCTGTTTGCATACAGTAATGGTGTGATCTGTAAAAGCACAGATCACATGAAAATAACATTTAAGCACCTCTTGAACATCACACATGAATAATTAATATGAAATAATCATTTTGAATTATGCATCATACCTTAATTCAAAATCCAACTTAAATTTCCTAGGTCAGTTATATCCTTTGTACAGCCTTGACACACAAACAAAACAGTTTGGCAACTACTCACATCTAATATCTTGATGTTTTTTGCATTTTACCATGTCTTTCCTCTTTTGAAATTCTATTATACAGTAAATTATATCAAATTTCATTTGAGTTAAGTCAATAGTCAACCTATTAACGTGACTCAAATGAACATTGAATTCACATAAAATCAAATAGGTGATTTTGTGCATCACTGCTACTGAAAAGCAGCCAGTAGAAGCCATTTTATATCACACCTGTTAGCAACAGAGAGCAACAAGCAGGTTCTGAATGTGTGCCACTAATCAAGTCAGACCTTCACCCCAGAGAGCATGGAAAAAGGGAGACATAAGAGTCATTATTTCGCTTTCCCACTCAGCGTCCATCCCCCCGCACCCACGCAAACACACAGCCCAGCGCTCCTGGCTGTCAGTCAAAAGGCCACTGAGCATGCTCGCTAGCTGTTATTGTCCATGCTTTGACACCCGTGGCAGAAAGCTTCATTGCAGTGCGCTCAAGACTGGTGACCTGAGACAGAGTACAAACACACACACACAGACAGAACCACACATTGGCTGCATGTATGTGCATTCCCTTATACACTCACTCCAGTACACAGCAACACACAGACACACACACACACACACACAAACACACAAAGAGAGGCTGAGGGTGACACAATGAGAGGGAAATTGAATCATTCAGTAGAAACTGCTGGGGATTCAGGGATTAGCAGGGATTTCTTTTCACTCTTTTGGGAGCACTGCTTGTGGAAAAGTCAACCAATAGGAATGTTTAGACCCCCCCCACACCCACCCCTACTTCCCCGTACCCACCTCACAGCAGAGTGTCCACACCACTGAGATCCAGTATGATTGCTTGGAGCTGCCTGGACCAACCATACAAGAGTAATTGTTTAGAGAAGTGTGTGTAAGAGTGAGTGATTGTGATATTAACTGACATTGTGCTGTTGTCATTATGAAACTCTGTTGTGACCTTAATCCAATGCCGCTAAAGGCACTTTGAAGCTTTCAACCTCTGACTCTCTCTCTCCCCTCTCTTAAGGTCTCTCTCTCTCTCTCTCTCTCTCTCTCTCTCTCTCTCTCACTCTCTCTCTCTCTCTCTCTCTCTCTCTCTCTCTCTTCCTCGTTCACGTTCCATCTGTTGCCCACTTTTCAATGGACAGTTTCAAGGTCTGCTCAGCATTTCAGAGGCTTTAAACAGCTCTATTGTAACTTCGAAAGCTGGATTTAGATGCTGCATGTGAGTGAGAAAGGAAGGGAGGGAGAGTGAGGAAGCTCGAAAAGTGTGCGTGAATATGACGGAGGGGGAGAGGGAGTGGAAGGAAGTCATCCACATAATGCTCCTATGTTATGAAAAAAAAAACAAAACACCACAGCCACCCTGGGTATTGAAATAACACAAAAAGACAAAAGAATGAAACAAGTGGATAAACAGATTAAGATAAATGGGAAAAAAAGGCTTAAAATCCTTAAATTATGTACCCAACCGGAAAAAACAAGTGGAGCAGCGGGAAGATCATCCATTCTGCAGATTAAAGTCTCTCCAGGTGGGATTAAATTCTGAAGTGCCTTGTTCTATGAATGTTTTCCTGCCAATGCTGCCATGTCAGAGGGCTTTTCCAATTCCACATGCCTATTTTGTCTTTCTCATTATAATCTGCAGAGCTTTGCAGCTTAATGGCAATTTCTTTTTTTTTGTTTTTTTTAATTTTGGCTTCCTAAAAGTATGCAGACACCTCCATGTGTGCTTTTGGTCGCTTTGCTTTGGGATGGGCCTCTCAGTTACAGTTGAAATATTTCAGTGTAGTGTAACAATGGGCTGCATGCCCACTGCACACAATACACGATGAGCTATGCCAACACATGTCCGTAGTCTGGTATTATGGACAGAAGAGTGCGGTGGGAGGGCTGGAGTTCACTCTCAAGCAGGGCAGAATTTCATGCTGGAGTGATGTAAAATAAAACAGAACAAAAGAGAACAAGAATTGTATGCAGACTGCTAATCGTAATCCAATATATACACACAATCTGTGCAGGCACATGCACATTTAATGTAAATCTACAGGGATTACTACAGGGATATTGACAGAGTACAAGTATAATTGTGTTTCTTTTTTCATTCATTTCAGTGAGAGTCCTGAGAAAACCTTTGAGAATGAGAAACAAGGAGGACCTATAGTGACTGAATTCAAACCATTAGGTTGGATGGGATTGATGAAATCCACAATTGTAAACTGGTGACGTGCAACAAGACTTTTTCAGTTGTAGCCAATTTTATAAATACCTGCAATGAAAGAGTGAGTTTTGCATAATGTCGCCCTTTAAATCCCAAATTCAACTTGTTGAGTGTCTTTGATCAGAGTAATTGTTAACTATGTCTGCTTGTATACTGGATGAACAACATTTTTTATAATGTATTAATATGTGTGCTGGGTAGTGATACTTTGATACTGCATTATAATTTTACAAAGAGTACACAGAGAAAAAAAAACAATAGCGCTAGTTTTCCTCACACAGATGGTCTTACATTTTGTCAGAAATGTCTCTTTTACGCTCAGGAACATCCAACTGAAAAATACTGAGTTAAATACATATTTTAAGTGTATTTATGCATTCGATATCTTTGTCGCATTGCTCGCCAGTGTTAATGGACCAAATAGCGTTGACATTGTAATGTTCTTGGCCTTTGCCGACACTCAAATAGATAAAACCTCGAGGGATTTATTAAACAAAGCAGCCAGATGGATGAACTCAGCAAAGGAAATCAGCATCAGTGACAGCATTCCATAAAAACTCGCTGATCCGCAGGGTTCAAAGAAGGCAAGAAAAACATCGCCGCGGTAAGAACAGTGTTTCCAAACTGAGTTATTGAGGACGATGAATAGCTCTATTGTCAAAGTCCAATGATAATGACATAAATACAATGTCTTGTTTATCTGGTTTGTAGGAAACAGAAAGCATCCGTGGCACTGGGCTAAGTTCATCTGTTGTTTCTTTGTATCCTGCTGGGTGTTTTCAAGGCTCATTTAGGGGCAGAAATATCAAGGCTAAAAGCAAAGAGAAAAGAAGAAATGGAGCTATCCTATCACAACAAAACTGATAAAGTACATTGCAAAACTAAGGAGAGAGGTTGGACAGAACACATTTATCAATACAATAGGGAGTGAAAATCTCTGCCAATGGTGCAAAAGAATGTTTTTTGTCCTTTCTTTGTTTGTTTGTTATTTTTTTCTTTTTATAGCAAATGTCAGCCGGTCAGATGAAACACATACCAGGAATGTGGAATTTAGAATAGTAAGTGTCAAATATGTAGATAAAAGAGGAGCTTCCTACCTCCTTCAGATGTAGACAGAATAATGCTGTGCCTTGTATGAGCTTGTGCGAACTCAAACACAATAGCTCCCTGTGTGTTGTGAAGCACTCTTTGTGCTTCATATCGCTTCATTCTCAAATACTTTATCATTTGTTTTTATACCACTGGTATTAACCTGTCTGCATCAATACAAAGAGGGACTGTTACATTATCAAGCAGCTGCACGACTTGATACTCCAAATGGTGGGAGCCATCTCACCGCTGGTATTCTCAAGGACTCTGACAGGTTTGCATGTTGCTAAGGTAACTCGATGAAGGTGGTGTGACAGTGGTTGGCACGATCATAAGAGTGTAAATCTTTTGGAAACTGCGGTTCTGGGAGCTCCATAACACATGGTTTTGTGTGAGATTAATGTGTACGACTTGAGTAAAGACGACGTTGCTTCAAAACACCTTCTGTATGAAAAAACTTTATTCTCCATCAGATGTCAACCATTTGCTATTGTTCCTGATGTGTCATCATCCTCCTTTGTCCCACAACCTCCACCGGGGTGAGAGGATGTCCCAGGACACAGCAAGTCACTTTTGTCTGTTAGATCTCCTCCAGTCAGCCTGCTCTCAGAGTGCAATCAGTCTAAAAGGCCGCCCACACCCCGCAAGACCTGCCGTTTTTTCAGCAGCTACAAGTCTAATCTGGTTTTGATCATTATGTGTGCAGTATCTCCAAACTCCAAACTGTACTTTTTTGTTGCAGGGGCACCCCTTTCAAGGTAATAAGGTGTTGTATAATACAGTAAATACGATAAACCCAAAAGGTATAAATTCAGTCAAATATTCAACAATTCAGAAACTTTTGTGAATGGGCTCTTCACAAAACCTGGCAGAACCTGGCAGATTCTCATGTGTTGAGAAGTAAGAATCACACAGTAAATACTCAAGTGGGAATCGAAGAACAGATAACGTGCTTTAAATGGTGGCTTTTATATTGAAGGTAAAGTGAAAACATAGTAAAGTCTCTCTTCACCCTTGGTGGTGCTGCTTGGCAGAAACTTGTGAAAAGATGCACACGGTATTTTGCTCTTAGTTTGTGTTGAAGGTGAGATTGAAATGTCTGAATTTGAACAAGATTGCTGGAAAACTGACTTCAGTCAAAGCTAAGGTTTGCTTGATGCCTTGGATGAATCTTCAAAACACAACGCTTCAGCACTTGATTGACTTACAAAAATAGTTGCAAGTGGTTTTTAGCTTGCTCACAGCCTTGCTTGAAGGATTATGAGAGAGAAAAGTGGGGAAAAAAGCTCCATTGATGTGGAGTGAAGTCCTTACAAAATGCTCAAAAAGAATTGTACTCACAGGTGCAGCAACTTTTTTCCAAAAAGCCATTTTGATATAAAAGCAGATGCACATTAATGTGAACTAATATACATTACCATGCGTTTAGCAAATATTTAATCAACCTGAGAACAGATCTGGCACCAGTAATGTGAAATAATTTTAAATATGTATATTGATTGACAGAAAAACAACTTATAAAAATGAATCCATAATGCTGCATGATAGTTATATAGAGATCTGAAATTAAAATGTCTGTGCTGCCCACTAGGAAATAGAATCCCTTAACCTCTTTAACCCTGGCCGAATCAGCCGCAGGTCCTTCCTTGCAAATGCATTTTGCACCGTGGTCGCAGGAATTATTTCAGCCCCTTGTCATGAGTTTACAAAAACGGCAACATGTCAGACTCACGAATTTTAGACTGTGTAGGATTGATTTATCATTTTTTACATTTTTTTAATTTCATATGCTCTAACGGAGCATAGAAATGGAGTCTTGAGCTTGAATAAGTAAGGGTATGTAGCAATTTAAGAGACAAGCAAAATCAGACATACAGAAATAATTCTGTGTGACCTTGTGCAAAGTAATCCTAACAACGAAATAGAAAAATAATTTGTTTGCCTGCCTGAAAACACTCTATATCGATTTTAGTTTTTTTTTCTCTCTCTCTCCCAACCACATCTTTTATTTCTTCAATGCGGGTTTTTCCTGGTATGACAGAGACTAAATTAGGAAGCAGATTAATGTAGGAAGCACCTCCTGATTTGATAATTGGACACTGTAAGATAGATATCACAGAATGCAATGATTAAATATTAAACCCATTTCGTGGCTTCAATTTCATTAACTTCATAGATTCTAATGGAGATTGGTGTAAACAGGTAAAACTGAAGTTAATTTGGGAAATGTGAGAGAACAGTTTCCTATCATTACAATACACTGTATTAGATTCCATGCCTTTGCCGAAAGCATTTTTAATGTCGAAATCAAATCTAATCCTGGAGGCTGATTAATTTTTTCTGTCTTATTGCTTTAACTCTAAGGGATAACCTTCCGTCCCCTAAATTCTCATTTGGCCAAACAAAAGTGGTTGCATTTCTGTGACAGCAAAATGGATGACACAATGGTAAGAAAAGTGCCTGTGGTGAATACGAAAACAGTGGACGAATCATTGTCCAGTTTGGAACCGAGGACACAGTGCTATCCATGAAGCTGTGAGCCACCTCGAGCTGTTGTTTATGATCTGCATCATTTGGCTTTGCATACATACTGAACGTGGATAATGTCAGTTATTTTCGCTCTTTGCTAATGTTCTCAGCAAGTCGCTTGAGCCGTGAATCCTGCCATATCAAGCCGAGCATCTTCGTTGTCAGCATCTCGCCTTTTCATCAAATATTTACACTACTGTGGTGACACTCTGTGTCTCAGCGCTTCAGTGATAAACAGCCCACCGTGTGATGTGTGGGGGACAAGCAGAGGAGTCAGAGGAGGAAGTGCCAGGAGACAGGTGAGAGCAGTCTGAGGAGGAGGTCAGGATGGTGGTGGACATCTTCAACATGGACCCACAACAGAGTCGTGAAAAAAAAGACAAAAAAAAAACCTGCTGATGTGTTGTCATTTTCAGCCGGAGCTGCTGTCATGGTGTGGCTCCTGGAGACCTAAGAGATGGTGGTTTACATTGACGTAGCATGCAATATAATGCACTTTTCCATCCATCCATCAAGCCATTTTCATGAACTGCTTAGTCTCCAATTGACCTAAACATGCATGTTTTGGATTCTGGCAGCAAACCAGAGCACACAGACAGAAGCTACACAAACATAGGAAGAATATATGAACTCTACACAGAAAAGCACTCATTATACAGGACATTCATTGACACTCTTTTTTTTTTTTTTTTAAAGCTCTTATAGCATGTTATATATCTGTAATATTTCTGTTATATATTTTTGTAATGTATGAGTGAGAATAAAGATAACTGTGAGTGTGAATAAATTGAATATGGCGCTGTATGTCTACTTTTTAGGTGTGCTTTTTACTGATTTAGACTAGAGACTGGTATTTATTTATTGACTGCTGTTTTGTTTTTTTTACTTCCCTATATGCAACAGATTCCTTTTTTCCACAGTGAATTCTCCCTCAAGGAGACAGTATTTTCTTACAATACAAAATAACAGGAAAAGTACATTATCATCTGTTTCAGTTTGACATTACCTGGACCACATTTTGAGATGCACATTTTTATAGACTGTTAGTTTTAAAGTCTGGATCTACTCTTTGTTATAACTGCACAGTTCACACACAGCTCTTTGATATGAGCACTTGGCAAATATTGCACAACCCTGAAATATCCAAAAGCTGATGATTCTATTGGGCAAAGCCACATATCATTGTCTATTTTGACAGAAACACAGTTAATAACTTCTGCATTCGTGGGAAATAACTTCTTGTGTCTGCCAAGTCTACAATTTTGTCAGTGGCAAAAACAAACACTCCAGTGGACACACTTTGACAAATACCCAGGGGGATCCTGTTCCCACCCTGGCGCAGTGCTCCGCCTTGACACTGGAACAGAGTCAAAAATGAGTCGCTTAGTGTGCTTTGAGGAAACAGGCTTAACACTGGTGCCCCTTGACCCAAATGTCTCCCATTTGTCTGACTGACAGTGAAATTTTGCAGGACTCTTTTTTTCTTTTTTTCAGAGCTCAGTATGAAGCCGCATTTCAGAGGATCACTCTGTAATCCATCACATCTTAATAGAATTACTTTGAAAAGGCCAAATTACTTGCTTGAACAAATTTCATTTCTTTATACAATGAAGAATTGTCAACCATTACTTTATCATGAAGCCGTTCTCAGCAGGAAGATCACTGACGATGAACTTGGCATTTCAAACTTCTGACAACTGCCGCAAAGTTCAAGCTGAATGTGAGGTTATATAACATCCCTTCTTTAAAACAAATGCTGCTGCTTTATCTTTACAATCGACACCTCCAAAGAGGCTCCAGTGTTCTGAGTGCATAGTTTAAGCACATTTCTCCTCGCCGCATTTCATATAGCTTGGAAATTATGCTCTTTAAACTGAAGCTGAAGTCATCAAAATCCAAACCAAACCACATTACAACTGGAACACAATAGATCTGAGCTTGAAATCTTAAGGAAGATGAAGCAAACAAAACCCGGTCCTAAATACAAGAGAAAAAAAGTCTGCTGCTCTCGTCATGTAACCACTGACAGACAGACACTATTTTTTTTAGCCTTGATGGCTTACAGCTATGCAGCGAGATGCCAGACAATACACCCGCTGCTTCTGTGTAGCACTTTAAATTGTTCCACGTAAACTTGAGTATTCTAGCTCTGCTTTCACGACAGGGCTGTAGCTTCACATCATGAGGGTCCCTGGTTCGAACCTCTAATGGACTATGGGCCTCTAAGTCAGTGCAAAGAGTGTGCTGTGATAGACTGTCAGCATGTCCAGAGAGTGTTCCTAGACCCCAGCAATTAAGATATTAAATTAATGAATAACACTGCAGTCCCTATATGAATTTATGGGATCTCAAATAAGTGTAATATTGCTCCATAAGGTCCAACATGGCATAAGAATTCAGGGAGCCACACATGTCCATCCATCCATTATCACATCCAGTGGTGTTGTGGGGTTTCTCTGGTGCCTATTTGAGCCACACACAGAGAACAGGCAGGGAATACACTCTAGACAGGTCACCAGTCCACTGCAGGGCACACACGCCAATCACTCTCACACCTAGGGGTGATTTGGAGTCCCCACTCAAACTTAATGCACATTTCTGGATTGTGGGAAAAACCGAGTACCCCCAGAAAGTGCATGTGGGAGAAAACATACAAACTCCTCACAGAAAATAAAAAGACAGCAACCTTCTTGATGTGAGGTAACAGCACTAACCACTGTGCTGCTGTGTTGCCTCGTGACTGTGCATGGCTTTTATAATATATAAGTCCTTACAACCGGCATGATCGATTGGGTGTGATAAAAGACAAAAAAAAAACCTGCACAAAATTTCAGCATTTACCAGCAGATACCATCACCCATGGAACAGATTGCAAGAGCTACAAAAATAAAATCTCAGCAGTACTGAGCTATAGTTTTCCCTCAATAATTTACAACTTTGATCTGGAGCACATTCTCTGGTAAGTTGGGTTTAAAGAGAGAAAATCTGTTCAAATGATCCCATACCTTTTGCTTAGACCGAGGGTTATCTGTTCCTCAATGTGTTGCAGTTTATTCGTAGCCTTGACATCTCTATCATCTTTGTCAGAAAGTGTGGAGCAACCTAATGTTCTGTGTTACTATAATCACACTTTTTTCTTTCTTTATCTCCATCTGTCTCTCCTTTTTTTGTCTAAATGTCTGTGTGCTATTTGTGCCTCTCTCCCTTCTGGAGACACATCATCCTGCCACCAAAATTCATGAGTCACACTCAGCAACACATGAGTGACAACTGGAAAAGGTCATTAATGTTTTAACACAGTGATGGCCGCGCTTTCAGTTATCAAATGCCACTCGCAAGAAAAATGTCACATTTGTCGTCGGGAAAAGGCTGAATCGTGTCACCCAGTTTGTGTCTTTGATGAAGCGGCAAAGATCAACCTTCAGTTTCTGCAGCTCAAGGCGAGAGGGGAAGAACAAAGAGCATGCTAGATTGAGGTGAACTCTAGTCATCCTTGGCCCACGCTTCCATGCCCCATGTTTGAAGCAAATAATTTTACTTAAGAAAAAAAAAGAAGCAAGGCCAAGTCAATATATTTGTGAGGATAGGCAAAGGGAAATTGTAATTGCTGCTCTCTCTTTATGCTGCGATCAGTACAGTGCAAGGTACAGTATGCGGTGTGTGGATCACATTTTCTGTTTATCACGCCTTTTCCTGGTAACGGTCTGATCTGAAGCACCGGATCACAGGAAGCCTCCAAGAGTCTCAGATTCTGTAGTGTTTCTATTGACAGAGATATAAGTCTCGGTGGAGCTGCCTTTAGTGGCATCAAAGAGGAAAGGCAAGAGATTAGGGGGAGCCAGGATAAAGAGGGGAGGTAGAAATCATAAAGAGAAAATTTAAATACACGACTGCACCGGAGAATAGAGATGACAAAACTGTTAGGGCCGTGTCAGCACTCCAGGTTGGACTGTGGTTAATGGAATACGGCAGAACAGCTCTTTTGATCTTACGCCAACTGAATCATCACTTGGAAAAGAGTCCTCAGCATGTTGTCGTTTCTCTGTAATCATGCATACATATAGCGAGGACATTGTACCATCCTGCTTCCCCATCACTTACTTTGCTGCTGCAACAATGCACACTAGTTTAAGGTGATTGAAAGTACATTCATGCTGTAGGCAAAAGTGTCCCAAAAGCAGATGTTTATATTTGTTTTTGTTATTTTTACAACAGTCTGAACAGCACAAATCAGATTTTTTTTTTTCAAAATCAGATCCAGGCCAAAGTGACCAACCTTTAATTCACATGCCATGGCTACGAGTCCACATCCACACACACAGTACCAGTACAGAGGCAGTAGCCACAAATGGCCACCACAAATGGCTGTCATTGAAATGTGTGCTCTGTTTTTACTTAATCTTCTTCCCTTTATAATAATTTTGGCTCAGATTGCATAACAGCTTCAAAAACGATACACACGCTAGCATGCTGCTTCCATATTCTGCTGCGTGTGATGTCAAATGCCCCCCTGTGCACCTGACTGGACACATCACTTCAGGAGTGGCTCTCACTGGAGTCAGATCAGGTTGAATGAACCGGTTAAGACCTGTGTTCGAATGAAGTCTAATAATGTTGGCAGTTAGCCTTGTTCACTCTAAAGTACCGTGCTAATATGAAATACCTATCGATGACCGACAACTTGGAAGTTTCTCCGCCTCAATCTTTAATGTATCTATTGTCTCAAATATGAAATATGAAGGTTGGGGAGAAGGGAGGAGGTGCTCTGGCTGAGGGGAAGCAGAGGATCTGGAGGTGCTTGGGTGCTGTGGTGGAGTTTTTTTCTCTTGTTTTGTTGGGCTGTACAGAAGTATTTTGTTTTGTTCATGTAAAGTGTCTCGAGATAACATTGTTATGCACTGGCACTTAAATAAAATTGAATCGAATTGGATGAGTCTAAATCTGAGACAGGATGCCTGAGATCATGTCTCGAGCAGCAGAATGAAATAGGCGAGGGAGTAAAAGACAGCAGGGCAGTGAAAACAAGATGGTCAAATTAAGTTGCAGAAACAGAGAACAGGACACAGGCAAATCAGAAAGAGCAGAACAAAAAAATAAGTTGATTTTTCATATGAACCAACACATGCGAGAGGTTCCAACGCTTTGAAAAATGGATGATGTGACAAGACAAGGTAGAAAGATGGATTTTTTCAGAAAAATACATACAGGAAAATGCTGGAAAAACTTGAGAACAAACAGGACAACGGGAAGGAACCCAGACGTCACTGGGATGAGACAAGTGGAAAGCAGGTGGAACACAGATGGAATGTGGGTGGATCATGGATGGAGCTCAGAAACAACAGATGATCAGACAAAAGACCAATCTTTGCAGAGTGGCATGAGGAATGAGGAGCAGTTTGGGAAGATCGAGAGGGAAAGGAACTGACTGGTGGAAGGACACTGAAGAATCCTTTCCGGGAAATCAGGAGGTAGCTCGACAAAAGGTTTGACATAGTGTGACAAAATGAAAGATGAAACCACAATGGTGACAGCATCTCTGCTGAGGTCAATCTGAAATGCTCTGGAAGATAAGAACTTGGTATATTAATAAACAACACACAAACTGATACACAAAACAGCACTAAATACATATTAAAATCCAGTATGCGCTTACTTAAACCACTTGCTAAGTGATGTGAGACGTGTGTGACGACTTGCCATAATCTCTTAAAGACAGAGTTGGAAAGGGATGCAATGATGTGATGCGTGTGTCACCTGTCCACTTTGGACGAAATTACTCAAGACACATGTCAACGACAGGCAGAAAGAAAGAAAAAAGAAGTCTAGTTCAGATGATCTTAAGGGGCACATGCAATGTTGTGCTTAGCTTTAATGATGTGCCTCATGCAACATGTGCCACTGTGGTGGCTGAGGACCCTCTGTCAGTGTTAATCCCAGACACGGGAGACATGAATGGTTACTGCTCATAGATGAGAGGACAACATGTGAGTGTGTGTGTGTGTGTGTGTGTGTGTGTGTGTGTGTGTGTGTGTGTGTGTGTGTGTGTGTGTGTGTGTGTGTGTGTGCTGACATGCTGACATCCATCCATTTACTTACCTGCTTTGTACCCTAACAGTGTCGTGGGGGATTCTGCTGGTGGTTAACCTAACCTTGCATAGGAAAACCAATCACAGGACACACACACACCAGTCACTCTCACACTCACCTTGGGGCAATTCAGGCCTCTAATCAGCCTAAATGTGCATGTTTTTGGACTGTGGGCTCAAAGCAGTGTACCCAGAGAAAATCCACACGTGAACATGAAAACTCCACACAGAAAGTTCATCCCAGGAGGAGAATCATATTCCTTGACCAATAAACCACACTTACTTCCTGAGCTTTGGTGATGATCAGTGATGCTAGAAAACTGCCATCAAACCTGTGTTAACCAAAGTTTCAGAGTCTGTGTGTGGTTCACCTGTCACTGGATGAATAGAAACAGACAAATAAAATGGAATCCAAAAACAGGCATTTACATTCTAAAAGTAATGAAAAAAATGTAAATTTCAGACAGCGTTGTTATTTGGCCTTTTGTTTAAGTGTTTTCTGGAATCACAGTCCATACAAATTCTCCTCAGGAGAATGAAACCCTGTGATTTATTTTGCCCTCTCCTTTCTTCACCTTTTGACTTTTGATTTTTTTTTTCCCATCATGTGCAAAGAATCTCATCGATTAAAAACGAGCTCTTTGCTTTATTTAACAGAGTAGAGAAAGGTTAACAAGGCAGCGCAAAAACTTTGGAAACAACATTATTTCCATGAAGAGATTTAAAACCGAATAGTGCTGAACCAAAGGTTCACTCAAATCCATGTGACACCAGAGAGCACACACTACCATCCTGTTCAGGTGTCACATTTTCTTCTAAAAACACTGATGGGCCTGTTATAATATCTGAGAGGAATATCACATTCAAGCACCGCAGGCACTGTTGACAACCTCATCTACACACTCATAAACACCCTTCAACACTTCATCTAGAGGTGTCAGGTGATGATGGTGAAGATGTTCAAACTGTAATTAGCCATATCAGAACCTCACGATTAAATCCTAGGTGACCAACACTAGGCTGCCGCACAAGACAAAATAAGCTCAAGTCATGATTTTGACAGACACAGTATTGCAAGTGTTGAAGGTAGCTGTGATGTTTCGACAAATATGCTTTGCATTTTTTGTAACAAAATGCACTGTTGATAAAACAACTGCAATCATTACTGGCATCATAAAAGTCATTGGGTTATCATCATTACATTCACACAGGTGGAAGCTCCGAAGTAAAAATACCTAAAAACGCAGTTCCTCCAGTAGCCACACAGGCTGGCTCCAACAGTCAGTCCCTATTGACCTCCGATATCAAAAGAGACATCAAAAACTAATTTGGTTTCTTATGGCTAATGTCTGTAAATTAATTCCAGGAAATCTTTGACTAAATTGTGGTTTATTTTTTGAAGCTCTGACAATTTAAAGCTGCTCTGCATGTGCAGGCTAGTAACCATAGCAACGTCAATTCGACTAAAGAACCATAATGAGGCTTGATTCACTGTTGGTGTCATAGCGGCTTTACTTACATTACATGTGTTACTTGAAACAAAGTCACCTGTTTCCAAATACATGAAACACTGTCTTGTAATGAACAGTAGAAACCAACTTAAAAAAATGAATTGGACTCAAAAAACCTCCTATGTTAAGCAATAGGCAAGCATAGCATACAAGCTACACTAAATACTAACTAACTACATTAACTAGTGGCATCTGTATACAAGCTTCACTAAACAATACCTATAAAGAGAGCAATAACCAGTTGTAATAGCATACATGCTAACAAGATAGACTGAGCAACAACATAGAGTAGCTCAACTGCAACATCAGAATAAAATCAGACAGTACTGGTTACTGTGGCAGTTGACAGCTTTGTGGTCAAAAACAAAACTTTGAAACATGAATCAAGCAGGAATACTTGCTTATAGTGATGAGCCTGTTCTTAAGAAAATAATACTGTCTATTAGCTAAATAATAAATAAATAAATAATGTAACTGTCTCATAATGATGCTGTTTGTATGTGATTAACAAATTCTTTTGCTTTGTGTTGAAACAGTCAATTTTTGATATTTATGGATCTCGAGAACCTGGTTGATATGCAAGGTTATTGTAATGTTTAAAAGGAGGTGCTTGAACCCTACCAACCAGAAATGTGGGATTTTTCTTTTCTCTAGGGCAGTCTTTAAATGGTTGACCTTGAACATGGCTTGCAAAACACAAGGCATGCGGTGAAAAATAAATTCATTATAATATTCTGAATAATAGTAGAAATAAGTGTGCATCTACACAGAGACCATGTAGAATTCTAATGGATGAGTGCCTCAAGATTGCTACATGTGTATTTTGCCTCTAATTCATTCAGATATATATCAATATTTTTAATTTTTAGCTATGTTCACAGACCCAAATTAAGTTGGATGTAATTTCTGTTTAAGTCTTAAATGCTGCAGATCCTTTACAATGTAGTCGATTTCTATTTTGTCAGTGTCCACTTGTTTACCACCCGGACCATCCTCACATTGTCACACCTCTTCTCCACTACATGCCACTATACCATGATAGTTTTTTTCCTGCATGGCAGGTATTTTTATTTTACCTTCATAACACTTTTTATTTAATTCATTATCATTGTCATAAATAATGATTTTCTTTTTTCAACACAGGCCAACTTGTAACTTGGTTGGTTCAGAGTCAAGGATTAGATCTTCTTTTGGAATCAAGCCAGCTGCCTCAACAGCCAAGGGTTGACCTACATCTGATGGTGTGTTTGATATCTGATTTATAATCCAGAATAAAAACTACCCTGTATACCCCGGAGGGTAAAAGTGATCACAAGAATAATATATCACTCACCTGGCTTATTGCCTCACATGCACCCAGAGACACAAGCTGCTGTTTGATATTGTTGTACGAATACCCATGCATGCATAGCGGCACAATGATTTAGTCCTCACGTTCCACTAATTCCTTTTAAGGATGATAGGAGACAGTAATTATGACTTAACCACTTTATCCAAACAAATTAAGCTCAAACATCTGTGCCTATGCTTAGGTGTCTGTTACATGATGTGTTCTTGTTATTTGCACAAATTCTAATGCGTTTTTTTCCTTTTTCTCTTCTTTTTTTTCTTTGCTAGTTAACAGTGTTTTTGGTCCCTAGGTCAGAAAACACATTGTGCATGATGGGGAGAAAAACAATTAAAACAAAGTCTAAATGGAGATGAGCTGGAGGACAAATGAAGTGAGGAGAGGACCAGAAATCAATTCAGAGAAATGATAGTAATGTTAGCATCCCTAGAGAAGAGATGCAGGAGTCATGAGGAGACCATAACAATGAAGGTCAAACAAAATCTTAATTAGTGCAACTCTCAGCAGTTCTCACGATTATTTGTAGAGTTTCATTAGGAGTAAATCCATTGAACCCAGCTGCACAGAGAACGCTCACACATAAGGCCCTCAAACTGAGCAATATACGAACCAGGAGCCATCTTGCTGTAAACTAAAAATGCTATTCACCAAACTCAGTGTGAAACTTAACATCATGTTCGAGCATATGCTCACTTGATTTGTCTGTCTAGCTGAACTTTAAAATGTATATTTTATATTGAGAAGTGCATGTGGATTCTGTCTAATTAATTATGTATATCTGTGAGTTGGAAATCGATCTTTTTACTACCTGTATGGAAGGCAGGGACATTCCTTTTTCTCTTCACATTAGTGTCAGTGTCCTTATCTTTATTGCTGGTGGAAATTCATTTAGGACTTCCTGCCTCTGCTGGCCATCAATGATTCAGAAAAACTACTGTTACATATGCAACTTTTGATGAGGAATAAAACTGGAGACATAGAGTGAAGTTCAAGTCAATCCATTCTCATTTCCCTGGCTTCAGTGCATCTGTCAGTCTATCTGTTTGGCTTCTCACAGGATACAGACCCTAGTCTAATGAGTGAAAGTCAGGTCTTCATTTGACCTATCCATCCATCCATCCATCCATCCATCCATCCATCCACCCACCCTAGCTTCCTCCATTGTGCTGAAGATAAAATAAGATTGAACTTGATTCATCCCCAAAGGGAAATTACTCTGTACATCAGCCAAAGATGTTAGAAAAGAACATTACATTCACAGTGATATACAATAGTATAAAAGTGTAAAAGTCAATTGTAACAAGTGCAAAAAAAGCAAACAAGACATAACTTAAGAAATTAATAATAACAATACTAATATTAATATAACTATTATTAATAATAAATATAATCATTGTAATTAAAACCACAGCAGCAATTACAAAGTCACGACACTAAGAAACCTTGCTGCGAGTGTCTAGCCTGAATCATAGTTTACACTTGGCTTAGTTGAGAACCTGGTGAGACTCAGCCACACACTCAGAGACATCATGTGGCCTGACAGAAGGTTGGTGTTTGACGCAGACTGAGAACTGGTTGTTTGGGTGTGAAACAAACGACTGTGGTAAGATGTCTTGCCTGGCTGTGGATGGTGAATCAGCGATAAATCAGATATGATCATCATTGATTCCAGTGCAATCGACACTTGATGACTCACTGTCTCCCTGCACACTCACACAACCTTTGAATTATTTTCCACAACAACATTGTGTCAATCAAATATTCTTTCCTTTTCCATCGCAGTCTATTAAATGTCTGTCCCTTCCCCTCTGCAGCTCTCCCCAAACACATCTGAAACTGCACTGATCTGCCCATGTTCACATCACTGAGAAAAACTCACATTTCAAAGCAATGTTGTCCTCCATCACCAATATTATGCAATCTATCTAAATCCCACTGGCTCTTCATCTCCTTTAGAATGTGGATATGTAAATGTGAGTTTAAATATAAATGCAAATCTGTTCTGTGTGATGGAAATTTTTTCACACAATAACACGCGGTCCACCCTGGGCAGCACTTGTGTGTATGTATACGTCTGACAGCACGAACTGCTACATGCTGACAGAACATGGAAAACTCAAAGAGCAAAAGGTGAAAGTGGAGGAATGGGAGTTGTATTTCTCTCTTCCTCTGCAACCTCTGCATGTGATACTCTAAACATAGTAAATGTGAGGCTACAATTAGACAGAAATGTGCAGAATGTAAAGGTGGGGTTCATGAAGAGAGCAGCACTGCATGCAACACAAAAAACTTGATGATGTTGAAAACTATCAAGGCTGTTCACATTCATATGGCTGCTTTCAAGCTTTCTTAGCATACCACTTAATCATAAGATAATCATAAATGTAACTACAATTGATTATTTAATTGTATTATTAATTCTGGTTTGCAGTAGCTTTGGCCACAATTTCCACACTCTGGAAACTAATCGGAAATTAGCATGGCCACCCAGTAAGCCAAAGCAAATATATATATACACACACACACACACTCTGCTAGATACATAGATATCATTTTTAGAAAGCAAATTCTATTATTAAATGTTAATTCTTCCACTACAATTAAATTCCACTATTTTCTTTTTCTCTGGGTTTATGTTTGTGCATCACTGGGCGTAATGGAAACCCAGTCAGGGATGCAAATACGATACCTTTCAATGTCTGGAGGAGAAGCACCTGAGTCAGTACCACAGGCTAATGAAAAGAGGGAAAGTATGAACACCATGGTGACAGGAAAAGTGTGGAGGGTGGGTCAGATGGATGGCTCAAACTGAAGTACAACTCACAACCAGGAGACTTCATTCCGGGTATGTGTTGGATAACCAGAGAAGCTGCTGTTTCATTTTAATGTGGATGGCTGTGGATGTCTTATATGTGTGAATTTGTGAGATGCAGACTATAACCCAGCATGTGGATTTGGTCTTAAAGATCAGCGGGTTTCTGCACAATATTCCTTTTCTGACTGCCTAAATAAACATCGACCGAAGGAGTCATGGACACGGCATTGCCTCCCACTGACCCACCCATCAGCTACAGAAATCCTCCCCCGCCTCATTCTCTGCCGGCCGCACTCCTGAAACACTTGTCCCTGTATCTCCGGGCTCTCCCATGGCGTTTGACGTCCTGTGTGTTGCTGTGGTATTTGTTTGCTCTCTCTTTTCGCCCTCCCTTTCTGGTCCCACTCCCAGCTGGTGCTTCTGACCTCAGAGAGCATGTTCAGCCAGTGCTGATAGCCCACTCCACAGGGCTGCATGTTTGCCACGTGTGGCACCAGCCATGCAGCTGCACAGGTTCAGCTTCGGAACACAAACAAAAATTGTAGTGCAGTGCTATAAAGACAGGAGAGGAAAGTCTAGAAAGACAATGTTTATAGTCTTTTTTGGGTACAGCCGATTTCTAATATCAGAATTTTGGGATGTTTTATTTTCCTTAAAAGTGAAAATAAACAATGTGTGTAATTGCAGGAAATTGCATCATTCTCTGCTCTAATTGCACAGCTAAATTTTGGCTTGCATGATGCCCTTATATTCTGCTAGAGCTGCTCAACGGATGTGTACATAAGATGATAGTGACACGTTTTTACCTGCGACACACAGCTTGTCTGAAAGCTGGGATGTCACTGATGCAATTATTTGCTGTTGGGACTGCAGCAACTCCTGCTGCTGTTCATATTGCCCTGGCTCCTATCTCCTCCTCTGCATCCGTCTGCAGGCTCTCAATATGTTCCCTTACTTAGGATAATACTGTCATCACCCTCCTGCCGGGAACTTGGAGGTTAAACGGCCTCTACTGGAAGTCACAAACTCATTTGTTCTTTTACTCTTCATGGACTTTCATTTTTCTTCATGGTTATGGAGGCTTATGTACAAATCCTAATGAAATGCATGTGTCTAAAAAAACAATATTCAGTTTGTTACAGGTAAAACTCAAATCAAGAAATGCACAGATCTTCCTATTTCAGAGACTATGGAAGTGTGAGCAGTTTAACCATTAGGATGACTAAGGGGTAAAATACATTTTTTTGTCACAATTGTCCAGTTTTACAGATCATGCCATGCTACTGAAGTCATAGTTGAATTAGTGCCAGGTCTCATCCGGTGAAAAAAATGCCTTTTTTTGAGGTGAGAATTGGAGGTACATGACTTTTCACAGGCATGATTTCCCATATTAAAGTCGTTGGATTTTATGGAAAGATTCTCCGTCATTGCAGTAATTGCTTCTGCGATATTGGTCAGGGGCTGCCACTGCTTGCAAAGAGCAACATGTTCTCTATTTCCTCCAGAGAGCGATCATCTTCGATTGCACTTGAGCAGCTGAATAGCCTTTGTTATCAGGAAGTGATATTGTTGGCTGTCATCTGTAGAGGCATCAGGAAGGATGGTCTGCTATGTAGAAATTGACAAAGTACAAGTATAGATAACAGCAAAAGATATTTTGGTTGGGTGGCATTTTTATCCTAGAGCAATTCTGAGTTGAAACTTGTAACTCTCATATATTTTGACTTGAGGCTCTTCTTTTCATTCGCCAGTGTGTGAAGATGGCCAACTTATGGAAAGTTATAACACTCAACCAGGGGTGCAGAGTGCACAAGCTGCACACTGAAAGACTGCAGAAGCTGCTGTAGAAGTGTCCTCCAACACACCATCAACTTAAACACGTGTTCACTGGGTATTTTTAGGTTATTGATGCGGGATTGTGCCGCGATCAAAACTGTATATTCCTCCTTTACTCATTTGCTGATACTCACAAAAAGGAAGTGTGTACGTGGGAACCGAGAAACAAGTCCCACTCAAGAATTTTTTTTTTGTTCTCTTTGGTAGATAGCAGGCAGCCAACATCAAGCAAGTCCACCACAAAAGCTGTTTCAAAATAAATAGCAGGATTCTGTGCTTTAAGGCTATGTGGGCAATAACCCACTGTATGTTCATTCAAGTGCTGCCAGTCCGAGTCGAGAGGAAACCTTTTATCATCCTGCTTCTTTCACTCAAATCTTCCCTTCCTTTCTTTTTTCTTCCTACCTTTCTCTCCTGTTTCATCCCGTCTCTCCTTCCCTTTGTGTCTGCGTCCCAGCACTTGAGCACGCTCCGAGCCCTCTGGTTGAGAGCGCTCTGGTGGAAAACAAAACATACGGCGTCCTTTCATGAGCCTTCACTTCTACGAGCCATGTTTTCCATGGGAACAATTTGTATGTTTGCTACTGAAATGTAATGAAGAACAGACTACAATGTGCGGGCATGTGTGCGTGTGTGTGTGCGTTTGCATTTGTTTCTTGGATAAATGCTCTCCACAGACAAAATATAGTTCAGATTGATATACAAAGACACAAAAGCACTTTTTTGTCAGACTAGGTTTGGAGTAGCTTGTCAAAACTCCTCGTCCCCTCCCTCCTCTCTTCTTTGGTTCTCTGCTCTGTTGTTATTTTGTTGGTGGAGAATAACAGTTCACCAACCTCAGCTGTTTAGGCTCCCGATGACTTTGTACCATCATGTTGGTGTTGGGGAAAACAACCATTATGTGCTTTCTAAAGACCTACTGTTAGACGAATGTGAACAACATGACAATGCAATACAAATACAGTGAACATGATGTTCTCTGCATTTGCACTGGGATGAATATTCTAATCAATAAAAGTTGGAGAAAATATGGCTGATTTTTACTTAATAATTGGCCATCTACTTCACGTTAATTTCCCCTTCATCTATTATGGATCAAAATATTGATTTTGGAGTTACTTTAGGATGTTGTGGCCGTATTTTTATTTGGGGTCAGTGTGTGATTAGCAGTGCTATGAGGGGAAGAGGTAACTCAGCATGTGAATATCTACTGACCTTCGAAGACATGTTTCAGACCTCGATCCAACTGACAGTCTGCAGTGCTAAATCCTGCATCAGAGCAATTTTGTTAAAACTCTTTAGACGACACTGCTGCTGTGAAATGAAAATGAAGACACCAGAGCCACCTAATAAGTAATACGGAAAGTTTAAGTGATTGAGTCTCAATACGACTTCCAGGCAAACATAAAAGGATAGAAAAAAAACAAAAAAAAAACACCGCAGCAGGGAGTGAAAAGAAAAGTTGTGCGAGACACAAACGACCGTCGGTGTGCTGTGCTCTGCGTGGTGCCAAGCAGAGGGCCAAGCTGCCTAAACTTTCTACATCTCTTCTTTTGCCTTTCTTTTACCTCTCTCTGTCCATATCTGCCTCTTCACTCCTACACTCCTTTCATGTTTGTTTGATCACAGTGCTGATAAATCTACACCTGCTTTACCTTTTGTTCTTAAACTGGGAATGACTTTCCGTGTGTGTGTGTGTGTTTCCTGTTTTCTCAGCTTACGAGAGGAGCAACTTTAATGCACATTAATGCTGCTCTGCAGCAAAATTCTGTCCACAATGTTTGTGAACTTTGTTAGCAGGATCTTCACAAACAGTGGTAGAAGTGCAGAAATGTAGAGGTTAAAGAACATACTTAGACTTAATTATACATAATTATAATTATACAAAAAAATCTATTAAAAATGATGTATGACTGGAAATAAGTGTCAGTGTCCTCATAATACCATCAAGGGTCAAGGGTATATAATCATATACCCTTGATCCCTTAGCCACCAAATTTCAACATCTGTGATGAATAAGAATGTGTTGATTGGGAATCACTGATTTTCAACTCCCCAGATCGTATCCTTTTTTTTTGCCCCATCTTCATTTCTACATATCAGGTCTTGAACTCGGAAACCACTGCCTTTGACTTGGTTTCCTGTCACATGGCACAGCCGGCGATACTGGGCAAGTACATCAATCATCATTCCAACATCTATTTAGTTGTCTGACCTCCTGTCCCACATTCTTTCATCGTGCACTCGACCTGCACAGCTGGCACCACCAACCTCCTCCGTGCCAACACCCCTGAAATATTATCACTGTTAGCAGCACACGCTGGAGGGGAAAAGGCTAGAAAACATTTCCATCAAGAACCTTTGTGATACAGCCCTCTGAAGGCAGAAACTGGCACGGTTGGCCGGCGTGCTGTTCTCTTTGAGGAGTTAGCGAAACATTATGTTGGTGCTATTACTGCCAAGTATGGACGAGATGCTGAGGCAGACTTGGTGTGAATAATTTAGTGACTGTGTGTCAATACAACGACAAATACAAAGGGAAAGTATTTGGTTAAATCCAGTTGGCTTCATTGTTTTCATTAACAACATCAGCCATGTGTGTGTAGTGTTTGAGTGGTGCAGAGATCTTTTGAGACAAAAGCACAATCATCACAGGGTAGTTTTCCAGCTTACAATGAAACATTGATATCCCGAGCCAGTCCAAAGGATCACAATCGTTACTGATCCTAGCATGTATTCAGAGGATCAGAGGCTTTATAAACCCAAGCCGTGTCTGATCCCCTTTTTTGTTTTTGAAATTTCTGTTTGTTTAGGAAATTTCTTGTCATTAAAACAATGCAGCTGCATTTTGGTTGAGTAAAAGTGACAGTGACAGAACTGCGTGAACTGTAGCTTGCTGTTAACAAATCACGATACGACGCAAATGAAGGTAAAGCAAGGGTGACTTCGAAAAGCAAGGAGAGGAGAGAACCAATTAAAATAACACGTTTATACCTGTGTGATTCTTTTGACCACTTGCTACAGTGGCAACATGAATGTGATATAACACTTGGGATCGCAGAGTAGAAACCAATCTGCAACACACTGATATTGTCCTGTGTTTTTCACTTCCAGATTGAAAGTAACCACCATTTTGCAGCTTTACAATATTACCGTCATGTCAAGCTGCTTTAAGAGATAGTCACACAGAAAGCTTTCCAATTATGCACAGAGGACTAGTGACAATCAATACTATTCTTCATTTCTGCCACATTCAACCATGGATTTTGAAAATCCTGCAAGACTTTTCTGTGTAGCCGGACCCTGTTGTTCCATTGCTTAAAAATTCCATACAACATGCTCAGGCTTAGTAGCTACAATAAGGTGTCTACCATCTAAGATTAATATTTTAGGACTGAACACCAAGTGCAGCTCATACTGCCTGGACAGTGGTTGTTACTTTTTCAGATATTTGGCTATAAAATTATTTTTGGATTAAAAAAAGAAAAAAAAAAGTCACCAAAGAGCCCAGGCGAGTATATAAAACGAGTGTATAAACTATTGTCCAAATTCTGTTCCTACGCAGTCTGGACTAATGGGATATTTCAGTATTTCTGCCATGTTATTTTTTGCCATTTTGTCAGTGTTGCTACTACAAATTTCTGAGCCATGGCATCATTCAGTTACTGTGACTAAGTCTCCCACAAATCATCATGTTGCCCTAGTTATTAAACTGTCAAATGGGTATTAATCCTCTGCTAAAAATAGTCACAAAATAGTGTAGTAGCACCCCTTATTTGGTGTTGCACGGTGGCATAGACTACCAATCAAAAGTTTTGACACACTGTCTCATTCAAGTCAATGGGAAAGTGTGACCAGTCTTTTGACTGGTAGTGTATGTTGTATGGCAGAGACATTAAATGGACCCGTATCTCCATGTCTTTCCATTCGCTAGCAGCTTCTCATCGTTCTACTCACAGTCACACTCACACTCACTCCAAGCCACCATATGTTTTTTTGTTGTTGCTGCAGTTTCCCCACCTTTCAACACAGAAATCCCTGGCTTTCAGCTATGCCCAAGTGGACCGTTACCACTGAAACGTGGAGTTTTCTCGCTGTTGTGTATGTAGTCCTCCTGATGACTATTGTCAGTGAAAGGCCTGCGCACTCCAAGCAGAGGACAGGCACATGTCAGTCATAAGTGCAATTTCTTGACGTCCTCCTTTTATTGACTTTCTTCTTGACAGCTTGTGGATGACGTGAACAGAGAGCAGCAAAACATACTTTGGACTATCTTTGTGCAGTGTCAGTTGAGTTGACAAGATCAGACAGCTGCTTTCTTCCTTTTGTGTTGGAACGACGGCGGATTCTTGTGTTTGCTTTTATCACAGCAATGTCAGGCGGGGAACTGTGCAATTCTATGTTGTATCACTCCCATTCACTCAGTCTGAATGGTATCTAGATTTACTGACGTGGACTGGAGACATTGAGAGAAAAAAAAATCAGTTCAACAAGGTGGGAACCAAAGGAATCAATTCAACATTCATCATATATAGTTACAGTAACTGACAAGCATGGCAAATTAGAAGAGCAATTTTTTAATGAATTGCATATATAATATATTACATATATTAGTATGTCAAAGCTAGTATAAGGAAACAGATGCTCTTCCATGGTCATTAGTTTGAGCATTGTACTGTAATAGAAAAATGATATTCAAAACCCTTTTTATTTTTTTGGGCATTCTGCTTGAATGAGCAGTTTCAGTGCGACTGACAACCTTTATTCTGTTTATAAATCACATACGCCCACACTTTTAGATGGTCAAACTCTTCTCTGCTTGCTGTCTGTTAAACTGAGAGTCTGTGACAGCAGTCATTCTTGGCAAGTCTAGGTCCCCGGATCATTTCAGAGAGAAGCCTGTGTTCTTTCCAAAAGTGGACGTTTGTGTTCTTCAAGGGTAGCGAAAGAGATTAAAACATTATTGAGGGTGATTCTGGCATTTAAGCCATAGCAGACAAGGCTATCATCAAACTCGGCATCGTTAACATTTTAAACAAGCCAGAAAAGTTTGTAGACAGCGATTGCTGGCCTGACTTCAGAGAGACCATAGACTATGGCTACAAAGATAACATGAGAGAGACAATATTACAAGCATTTTAGTGCTTATTTATTGTTTATCATCCATCTGTTAGGTCACTGTGGTTCAAAAACCATTCACTCTCACACCTCATACCTTGGGGAGAGAATTTAAACTTCACGCAGACTCAGGCACAAACAAAGAAACAAACTGGCAAACTCGTATACGTACAGCTTCTAACACAGGCCATGTCCAAATGTCCACACCAAAACAGCAAAATAAAGATTAGTGTCATCAGTTTCCAAAGACCCATAGAAGGGTCTGTTTGCAGAGCGATGTTTTTCAGATGAAAAATGCTGCCTGCCAACATGAAAATGGCATTTTCAGTGCATGAAAATGTAGCAAAAAAATTTCGGCAACAGGTATTATCATTGTGAGTATGAGGATATATGGGAACGGTTTTAAAAAGTCAACAATTCGTCCGTGTCTCACAAACTTTTGCTCTCAATTTCAAACACAAAAAGAGATGAATGCTTTTCTTGTACTAACACATCACGTCAGTTTTCGGCTTTTCCGTCAGATGCTTCTCTTGTCTCTCATGAGATCAAATACATCGCCCTTGAACATGTTAACACTTATTGTATCTTGCACTGTGTTAACAGCTTTAAGATCCAGCAGCGATTTCCTCCTCCTGTCACTTCTTGTTGTGTGTGAGCACTGACGGAATCATAGAGCTGAGTCTTATTTTGCAGATAGACCCTTGTTAAATATTGGATTAATGTTTATCCAGGAAGCGAGTCAGTCTTTATCAGTTCTGGTGTTGACTCAGACTCAGACATTGCGTCAAATCAGGGGGCTTTACACCCTCTGTACACCTGTCAGTTTTCCCTGTATCCTGGCATTGTTGTTTTCATGCCCTCAGATCCAACCACTTGATGATGCAGCAGAGAGGAAGAGAGGAGAAAAATTTATTGCACTCTTAGGACTCCTAATCACTGTCTTTGGAGATAAAACAGATACATAATCAGTTAATCAGAGTCAGAGAATAAAACATCCATTTAGCGATCAGTTCATGAAGACAGCCTGATTCGAGACAATTAATAATCTTGAACATTATGGGAGGTTAAATGGGCTGAAGACAAAATGAATGTCTATGCATGTGCATGGGTGAGGGCGTTTTACAATTACCATAATGACCAAAGGACAGACATCATTTATTATTTTTTTTCTTATTTCACAGGGGGAAAAAAAAGTTGTAAAAACTTTCCCTCCTATTGACAAATTTAAGATGTCTATTCATTCGAAAAAAACAGGATGTGAGCCTGCCCCGGGTGTGTGTATGTGTGTCCCCCACAGCAAGGAAAATGGTAAAGCCTCATAGGGAGTCTTTGTCTGGTGGGCTGCAAGAAAGCCTTTGAAGTAGTGCCCCCCTGGCCCTCAGCAGAGACCTCTGTCCTTGTACAGGGGAACACACACACACACACACACGCACACACACACACACACACGTGAATGTTGTGTGTTCAGACAGTGCTCAGATTTAACAAAGTCGGATTTGTTGAGAAGTTTTGATGCATCGCTGTGGCAGGAGAGAGCCACTATATGCATAGCAATAAAAAATCTATAAAAAGAATAGAGTTAGACAAAGATCTGTTTTAACCATCATTCTTTGATATTGTGTTAATGCCACTTTGCAATGCAAACTTATACAAGCTGTTTAAAGGGTTGGTTTGATGACGCTGTTGCTGTGACTGTACTTTTAAATAGTCAGTCAGTAATAGCTCTACTGAAGCCAAAGAGCACAAGTAAAGTTTTCTCAGTCATTTTCTCATTTATGTTATGGAATCAGTTGTTCAAAATTAAATCATGACGGGGTCGGAGACCACCAACAAACTATTCAAGTAACTGAGCTACAGAGAAATACACTTCCTGTCAATCAGTATGTTTACATGACACTTTAATCCATCTATAACTGGATATCTGAAGTGTTTGTAAATGCATTGCTCTGACTAATGCCAGATTTCACAGATCCAATTAAAACACCCAGGTGATGCAGTTAGAAACTGAATGAGGCACATGAGTTTTTTCTGCATGTATAAGCCATTATGCATATGTTAATATCCCACTTATAAATTAAAAAAATAATTTAAAGAAATTCTTAATTATTGATTAAAGAAAGACAGAATTTTCTCATAAAATTGTAATGGAAACTCTTTTCATATCTACACATCACTTGACATAGTGCAGGGGGTCACATGACCAGTTTGCCTTGGACAAGATGGTGTGGTACTTGTGGACAGGTCTTGTGGACTGAACCTTTTTTTAATCCTTCAAAAATGTCTAACTAAACCATTGAAATGCAAAATATTGTTGGTGTCCATCTTGCTGGAAGTGGATTTTGTGAAAACAGATAAGATATTTAACTCATGATAAAAACACCTTTCAATGGAAATGGCTGAAAGCGGCTTCATTGACATATTAAAAATATTGCTTGTTATTTTTTCCAAAGAAAGAAACCCAGTGACGTCTGTGAATCATTCAAGAAATAAAGGTCATAGTTTTTAGATGGATAAGTTGCTTTCAAGCTTTTAAGGCAGTATTCAAATGTTGAGAGCACTAGCAAAGAGTTTCCAGTGTTGTGAATGTCATTGTATGGTGGTTTGGAGTGTGTACAGTAGCAGTAAAGACCAATCGGTGCCACAGGTCCTATTAATTTTACTCTCTTTTGATGCAGTAATAGATATGGCCTAGAGCTGGCTTGGTCTCTCTCTCTCTCTCTCACACACACACACACACACATACAAGGTTGAACAGCTGTCATCGTCGTGTTGCCTAGTGACTTCCTAGTTGATTTTTTTTCTCAACTTCTAGAACTGGACTTGTCAGCAGAGCAGCCCAATTTCCAGGTGTATGTGTGAGCACTGTGTGTGTGTGTGGCACGATAAAGAAAAAAAAAAGTTCACGACTCAGACTGTGTGCTGCTATTTACACTGAGGGCAGCCTGACTGACACTGCCTCATTAAACACAGATTATTATAAAACCGTGAATGGCAGAAAAAGGAAAAGAAATTCTAATGAAACTGGCAATCAGACACAACCATGTGCTTAGGCAAATTTTAACAAAATTGAACCTAAACGAGAGAGTAAAGCTACCTACTCCATAAACACTAACGGTGTAGAGCGACGGGGGATCTGTACTGACGCTGACTGTTCTCTGCTGCTCAGTTCGATGTGGAGAGGGCATTGTTACTTCATTATCGCCACATTAGAGCAATGGAGACTGGAGCTGAATCAGATAGGGAGGTTGGGGGGTCACCGCGCTCCCCTCTCACCTCTGACAGATGGACGGCCCCCAGGCAGAGTGTGTGATTGGGCCCCTGGTGCTGACAATGCACACACTGCTTCCTTCCTGCTGCAGCCTCACACACACACACACACACGCCACCCTTTTTCTCCTACAGTTGAGAATGATTGACGGATCACATTTGACAGGTGAATGCATATAAAATGTCAGCTTGTCAAATATCTCAATGCTGCAGGTTGCCCAGTGCCTGGACTGTTTTGTGTGGCAGGTTATGTGACTTTTCTTTTAATTCACATCTATGAATAGATTACCAAATTACCTTGGGTACTCTGAACTGCACTTCTCATCATCGGAAAGACAGGAAACATTTCAGTAATGACACCTTCAGAGTTACACTATTTGTCCATCCTTAATTAGATAAGAATCAGGAGTTAGAACATGGGATGTTTCCAGGGAAATTAACCAGAATTGCTCACAGCTATCTTGAATGCACACCAAGCAAATTAATAATACTCAGTCCCAGAACATGCACTCTGAGAACAAGGACATTAACGTGCATTACTGTAGGTGCACACTGCTGGAATTTGATGACTGCTATGCGTTAGGCTCAGAGCTACTCAGTCGGTTTATTCCGCTATAGGCCGTAACTACTGAATGGCATAATAGTGTGCACCAACATTTATGATGATTGCACAAATCATTTAGCTTTTCAAGATTTCAGCTGCAATAACTGCAGTGTTTTTCGGTCCATCCTACCCATTTAGAATCCCTCAAAACTGTGCATTCATTTTGGATTTGCTTGTCAAAACATGAATTCATTGCAAAATTGCATTACAGCTTGTCTAAAATGTCTCATTGCTACTCATTCCGAGCTGCCATTCTCCTGTGGATCAGTAAGTGGTGCAGCTGGTGGTCATGTTGTCCAACTGCTGTACCAGGCCAGAGGAGCTCAGAGAACCACAGGACCAGTTTTGAAGTTGAAACAGGCCTAGCAGCATACAAGCAAACACAGGTGAATTGGTATCAAATGAATACGTTACAATAACGGACCTCGGACAATGAAGTTGTGGAAGCCTGGACAATGTATAAAGTATATATTGTATATACTGTTTAGTGTGGTATTAGAAAAGGAGGTTGTAGAATTTGAATAGCTTCATGTTACACCCAAAGAGGACCATGGATAAGCACACTGTGTCATCAAAATCATTACTTCTGCATGATCTTTTCATGAGAGTTGATTGTTTTAAAGTAAAAACAGCTTCAGATACTTTTAATACTTCTTCATTCTCTCACCACATTACACTCTCAATGTCTTTACATGAAGTCACTTCCTTGACGTTCTGGCTTGAATTATACATTTAGGCGATTATGATCGGTGGCTCCAAGCCACTTTACAGTTGAGATGGCAATCTACAGATTTGTGTCACCACAGCTGAAATCTGGCATCTCATACTGTATCTTCCTCCTCCCAACACTCCCTTATCTCGTAAATGATCTTAACTCCTCTGTGTTTTGTTTGCATTAAAGTTGTCTTCCTAATTAAAGCTTTTTGCGTTGTTAATGATGAAGAGGTTCCCAGGGACAAGGGAATGTTTTGACTCATTCTGCCTTTTCACATCGTACAGGCTTTGAGCTCATTACTGGATATTAAGAATGATGGTAGCACCATTAATTGCTGCGCAATGCTTTTCAGAGTCCTGTTTAGACAACTGTCTATTCTAGACATGTAGTCAATACAGAGTAGAGTGATGCCACTTATTTTGTGGTATTCTAGTATAGGCTCTGAAAAGAAACAAAAGATTTTACTTTAAGGGTGTTCAAATGAGTAGGGGACACTTGTGAACAAAAAGTTCACAAGTACGGTCCCTCGCATTTAGAAAGACATGAAGTAGGTAAAATTGTCATTTAATAATATACAAATTCATATCCTGACTCAGGTCTTCCCAACTCTGAAGCCAACAGAAAATATCCCAGTATTCATCAATCTTTTTTCAGATTTTCCCTATTTCCTGATTGCTGTTACTGAACACTGAGACCTTCATGCGGGTCACCAACAAAACGCTTCCCATGCTGTTATTGTTGCCTCACCTGGGGAACCACACATGGGGCCTGGATCCCATTTTTTATCTGCGAATATTACATTTGGACTGATTTACAATGGCCTAATGTCCATTTGTCAAGTTTCAAAATCCTTCTCTACTTCTAACCAGTCTCACTCAGTAGTGGTTTCAGGGCAGCAGACCTGTCCAGATGGTCAATATTAAGATTTCTGTCAGCTACCTGAACTCTGCGAGGCCAGCGTGATAACACAAATCTCATGTTGTGATAACCATTGATTTTTGGGAAACACCAATGAAGTTATGTCCATTTAAAATAAATTCAGTATAGCTGAAGTGTGAATTTGGATTTTCTCTTGTTTTTGATGATATCCAGATGTGTAGCAGAAACAGTTGACAGCCAGTATTTCAGCCTCTGAAAGGCAAGTCACTTACATTTACATAGAAAATAACAGTTGTTTTTTGTCTTGTTGACCACTGTGTTAATATGTTCTGAAGAATAAAACTGTGGACTTTTAAGCGACTGTGTAGATGTAGAATGACAATGAAATGTCAGTGAAATGTCAGTAACAACAAATAAATCAGGAGTTAAGTCTTAATGGAACATTAAATGGTGACTAACACTTCTGTTGGCAGAATGAGGAGCTACATATAATTATTTGTGACAGACAAAGCAGCATTCACAGATACATATGCAGTTAGTCAGGCCAATTGAGTGACTTATTGAGTAAAACGAGACACGACACAGCAAAAGCCTTTTAAGAGAAATATCGAGAAAAACAAGCACCAATTTATATGACTCATCATAGCAACAGTATAAAGACTTCCTCTACAAACAGTTCATAGAGACATGGTGGATGCAGCTTGGAGGAGGCTGTTGAAGGAGGCAGGTTATGCAGGAAGGGAATAAACACTTTCGCCTCAAACATAGTTCGGATGTGTTCATGTACAGCTTAGTTGGTTTATTTAAAGCACAGTCAGGTCTTCAAGTCATGGCTGGGTAGTGAAGGAGCAAAGTAGGAACCCGCTGAAGGAGGAAGTGGGCGTGTCTGTTTTCACTCCAATGATTTTGCACAATGACTGAACGCTGAATGCTACCCTGCTGCTCCTTTATCTGCACACAGCAGAGCTCCTGCAATCTCATCCAAGCCCCAACGCACAATGGACAGGTATCAGATATGAACAACACAAACCACACACTCACACCAGTGGGTCCATCGGAGAAGTGTTTAAACAAATTATTCCTGTGAAAGCTCAAAAATCTATACAATTATAGACGGTACGTTTAGTGGCACAAGGAAAGATAAAAAGAGAACATACCGTTCTGTCAAATCACAAATGTTTGACAATGAAACTCAAACATACATAAGTGTTTAAGAAGTGACAGTTTGCTTATGAAATGGTTCATTAAGCTTTACTTTTAGAAAGAAAACCCCCAGATATAGAGATTGAGAAACCCTTTTATCTGAAATCAAAATATTTACAAAGGAAAGGAAGGAGGTAAACTCAGTATATATTAAATATTTAAAAGAAATAAATTTATTGAATTTCATGTAGTCCAAAGAAGAGCAACATCGCAGCTTGGTGAATAGCGCCTTACAGCAATAGGTTTGATTCCCAGTCAGACAGAGGGACTTTCTGTGTAGAATCTGTATGTTTTTCCTTTGTCTGTGTTGTTTTTCTCAACTTTTGATTCCCCCACAGTCCATGAAACGTGTTTTCTTCTCTATAGACTAATATAATGTGTGGGAGAATGCTATGTGTTGTGTGTGAGTGTGTGTGTGTGTGTGTGTGCCCTAGGACTGGTGATCTGTTCAGGGTGTATTCCCTGCCTTTTCCATATGTGTCCTGGAGATAAGCTTCATCAGACCCTGATCAGGTAAAAAGCAGGTAAGATAATGAATGAATGGATAGATGGATGGATGGTCCAAAGATTCAGGGTGACAATGCAAATTAGATGCTAAGATGGACACAAAACTGGGCTACACAGAATGCTTCTTTCCATAATAAATAGCACCTTTTGTATTCGATGTGACAGTATTATAATAAATGTATTAAACCATTTAATGTGCCAAATTGCCATTCTGAGATAAAATAATGGCTGCTGCTGATGCATTATGAGTGACCTCAGTCCAAGAGGAAAATGACTTCTGGGTTTTGTGTCAATCTTTTCTCAGGTGTAAACAGATTTATTCACAGAAGAACAAAATGTTGAGAATGTCAGTCACACGAGCTGACGGATAACTCGTCTGATAGACAAGTTTTGGCGACTGGTAATTCAAAGACATCAAAGCTACACGGACCTGTGGGGGAAAACAAAATCAATTCGCTGTTTACTTGGCAGCAAATCATGTTGTATTTCACTCTGATCTATTGCTTCATCGTCTTTGGCGGTCTGAGTAGCCGAGAGCTCACAATGAAATGGAAAGATATTAGCTCAGACTGCTGCTCCATCTCATCCATCACGAGGAAAAAACTGAACGTAGAGGAAAAAGATGATGTGGCTTCCTCTATACCATGTGATAGAGAAAAAGGGCTGCGTGATGAGGACATGTATTGTTCAGCCATTGTTCTGAGGTGACTGGTGTTTCCTTTGCAAACTATTAAAAAGCTCAATCACACTGCGTTTTTTGTTTCTGCCATAATACATTTTAAAATACATTTTAAAATATGCATGATGATGATCTGTATGCGTACCTAAGTAGCTGGAAAACAGTGGGACCACAGGATTAAGCCTTTCCCCTGTCAATTTTCCATTAAATTGATAACAAAACCACAAAAAAAAGAATATTTTATACACCAATTTCTTATGAATGTTGAGTTATTAAAACTGTTTCAATATTTAAAAGGTATCAGGTGTTATTGCTGTTTTTTCTCACATTAGAAACTCGGAAATGCAGTTGTTTTCAGGTGCTGTTTCAATGCTTTAAATGTGACTTTGGGATTTAATGCGATTTTGTGATGAATTAAAAATTTGCCTGAGTAGTGCCTGTCAATTCACTGTGAACCCTCTTACGCATTTTCAAAATGTTTCATTTTTCCTGCCTAGATAGGGACAAATGGAGGGGAGTTTTCAAATCTTTACACTGTAGAGCCTTTTTCCATCTTGTTCCATTTTCAGGGTTGTTTTCTTGTGTAGACAAAGCCAAAACGCAACAAAAGTTTTACATTTTCTAAAAACATTGTTGTGTAAATGGCCCCCGAGGTGTGTCGATTTGGGAAACGCCAAAAGATCTCTTTTAGAATGGGCACAATGCAAGCGAGGTCACCTCATTGCTTCTGTTGAGACCACAGCTGAGTCAGACTGTTAATCCTTCATAATCAGGCACCTCCAGGGTCTAGAGCAGTGTAGGAAGGAAACAAGCCCTTAAGTCAGATCCCTCCAGTAAGGGCCCAGTAAAGACTCCGCCACTGCTCGGCTCAGCTGCCCAGGCTCTGCCTCTCTGTTAATAACATGCTAATAATGATGCATCAAGGTCACATTTATAAATGTGTGGATCTAGCCTAAATCAGATGATTGGATCTGGATCTGTCTGATGGAGACATCCTTCTTCACCCTTAATTAATAGAATCAGAGTTTGCAGGGTCAGTATATTATTCAGCAATGTTTGTTTTTACTTTTCCTATTGCTTTCCTTGATTCTTTCCAACCTACACCCCCCACACACACACCTCCTCCACACAGACACACACCTGCGGTGTGCGCGCCACAGACATGTAAACAAATTCACGACAAATCGGCATAGCCCAGAGCTTGGCTTCAAATGTCACCTAGTATTATTCACTATTTTGGTTTTTTCTCGTGTTGACTTGCCAATCTCCTTTGTCTTGAACAGTGATGCAACAAGTGTTGAGGTTTTAATTTGCATGGCTTAAGGCCTGTGAACCAGTTTGCCCCCTGGATTCCACACTGTGGCCTGTAATATGTACCGAATGCTGCTGTTGAATTCAACAGGTTTGGCAGCATAACTTTCCTGGAGCTGTATTTTCCACCTGTTAAAAGTCTTAACTGCTGACCTCAGGCAGTAAAACTTGCACGATTTTCAAAACAGGTGTCTCAAATTTTAGAAAACTATTGATGTTTTGAGACTTTGCACCTGCAATGGGATGTCTTAATGAGTTGCAAATATTGCTTGCAATTCATACTTTGCATATACCTTCAATACATTTTCATTAAAACTTGTGCCGCTGGGCTACAGTGGCTTCAGAATTTACGACCCCAGCCTTTTTTCAGGGCAACAATGAACCTCTATCAAGCTGTGTGATTTGTGACATTTCTTGATGGCTCACTCACTTGAATGTCAGGTAGAAACATGGTCATTCTGACACTCCTGTCAGGAACCTGGTAAGAGTCCTATACACCTCTTACGGTGATTTAAAGTGCTTTTAGATAAAGCACACTGCAGCTGGTAAGTGCACATAATGAAAATAGAAAAGCTCCTACAAAGTAGTAGCACATATTCTATAAAATATATATTTTGTTGGGAGGTTAATTGGACTAAGGACCTGGACAAGTTGCAGTTACTTAGTTACTTTAAATACACAAGACAACTCTGATAAAGCTCTGCATCTAGCCAAATAATATGAAGCTGTGCCAATTGTTGGTTAGCTTGGCACAAAAAACAACAAAATGCATTTTGGCGTTGTCAGAGCTAATCACTGCTAATTACAATTTAACTGACAGATTGTTCTCATGTGAAGTATAATTGTTCAATGCAACTGAAATACTTGAATCTTGCTTGCCAACAGCCTTTTATGTCATCTGTCACAAGTTTAAACTCTACAGACTGAATTTAGAGATTGGTTATAGGTAGAAAAGGATGGATTAAAATCTTCTGTGTCAGTGGAGGACTTATGAATGTATTTGAGGCTGGCCACCTGAGATATTCTGCAGTAGCTTTACCATTTCTGCAGTAACACTTTATATCTTGTACTTTCACTGAGGCGTAGTCTAAACTCTTAAGGTTTTGTTTTGACAGTATGCAAACACTTTAGACCAGACAGCTTAAGAAAAAGTTAAAACTGAATTGATTTTGTTTTCTTTAACGTCAACTGGATCATTTCTTTCTTTCTTTCTTTCTTTCTTTCTTGATTATGAGGAGGTTTTCTGTTTGATCAAACAATGACAATGAAAACACATGACTATGGTCATTTGGGTTGAGAGCAACATACGATGCAATGGATGAATATACCAAAGGAGTTTATTAGAACACAACACGAAGGAAACTTCTCACTAAATGACTAAGAAGAGAGACTAAGAGTCCGAAAATAACTTGAAAACGCTTCAGCTATCTCAGAATCAATGATCGTCCTTTGAGTGAATGAACATAGTGTTCTAGACTTGACCCAACATATATATATATATATATATATATATATATATATATATATATATATATATATATATATATATAATGTGCTATCTAAACTGTGCTGACCATGGAAGTTGACAGAGAATAGTTGACAGAGAATAATCTATGTATAGTTCTGCTCACCTCCACAATGTGACAATGTCCTTCAGTTCATTGTCCTGCTTTTGTATCCATCCAGCTGCAGTGTTTGGTCTCGGAGCACATGCCGTCCTCTTTTCTAGCGGCAGTGGAAAAAGGCTGTACTAAGTGGAGCATTCAGCAGCTTTTCTCAGGAACTGTTGGGGACCAGTCAGGTCAGCAGACACTTGGTTCCTAATGATGCTAATGATTCTTTCAGTCTGCTAATTTGCATCTGGTTTATTGGAATTTGGTATATATTTAGTTATATCTTTTGTTTTTATAAATATAGGCATTTCTGAGGCATGATAATTGGGGATGAGAAGAGTAAGAGGATGACCTTTGTTTATATAGCTTGGCACTTTTGACACTGTCAATGAACAATAAATGAAGATATCATCATTCAAAAGATTTAAATGTTTCTGAAATCCCAGTGCAAAGAGCTGAATATTGACCATATGAACTACTTTGTGTGGATGTCAGGCAAAAAGATGCAAAGTAGGTCAAATATAAACTGGACAATGAATCTGTCCACTGTGAGGCAGGTCCCAATTAAAACAAAACCATATTAATGAGGGGTTAGAAATATTTATGTCTTGAGAATTAGTTTGCATGTTTCCTCTTCATTTTTTTGTTTCTGTTGCTAAAAAATACAAAGAATTGTTCTTTCTTTTCACAGCCTGCTTCTCGCTGTCTTAGACGTAACAGCAAGCCTAGCTACTGTTTTCTGACAATGTGAGCAGACTCACTGTATGTACTACCTGTCCTGCTGTGTAAATATGCATTTAGTGCTAATTAGTCATCATGGAAATACATTGTAGCCCAACTAATTGAAAATTAACCATAGTTGTAGACCAGTTGGGTCAGGAAAGGTGAATTTGTTTCATGTCACTGCTTTCTGGTCTTCTTTTGGTGAGTCATAAAAAAGGACATCACAACCATTGTGACTGGTCAGGTTAAGTGTCTTCTGGGAATAATCGATATGGCAATACCAACTCAGTGAAGCCCATTCAAGTCCAAAGAAAATAGTTGTGGGATGTAACATTCTGCTCAAGATGGTGCACAGTACACTTCCCGATTGGAGCTTCAATAGCTGTTGGTTTGCTGCTATTTGCTGTGCAATGGTTGAGAAGAAAGCAGGTTTACCCAGACATAATAATAAATGGAGCGAAGCCTGCGAGCTAGTTCAGGCAGTCAACTCGAGCTGCACATTGTACATGTATTATAACTCATGCTCCAATCATCTACTAAAACACACCCACTCAATGGGTGGGCTATTTAAACTGCAGAATTTCCCATCTCCACCTCTTGCCAGTACCCACGTTGCTCCCATATCGCTGCCAGTTCATTCAGCCCCACCACCGCCCCAGCATCCACCTGGAGGCTCCGATGGGGGGTTCTTATATAATCACTCATCACTCCCCAATATCTCATGTATTCATACTTGCAGGGAGTGATGAGGTCAGAACCTAGACGCCAATCTCAAAATATGTTCTGCCTCTAATAAAGAATTGAACGCGAGTAGTCTGACTGAAATGCATTCACATGGAAACACATATAGTGTAGATCTACTCGAGTATTATCAGTTTAGTTTATACTTGCTTACTTACTTGCCTATACTTGCTTTTTTATTAATTTGCGCAGCATTGTGAGATAAAATACCCTTTTGATAATTTTTTATTGTGAAAACTGTGGATGGGAATCGATAAGAATGGGCAGACCAGTGAGTTGGATGAGTCAATAATGGAATCGGATTCTCTAAATTCGTAGCAATTCCCATCCTCAAGGAATACTGTGAGTAAGAACACACATTATAATCCATCCATGGATTCAGTTTACCATCAGCCATACTTCTACCAGCCCAGCAGCCAGTTTGAAACTGCTCATGTGTTAATAAGCACTTATTAGATTAGTAGTTACTGATAAGAAGACTCACCCAGAAATTCCCATCTCAAAAATAAATGGACTTACATTTCCTACAAACATGCACTATGATTTATGGCAGTAGTTATAGCAGAGGCTGAGATACACCTCCGGAGCACAGTATGAAAAATATACAACAAGTTGCAACCACAAATTACATTACCACCTAGCATGACACATGGAATAACTAATGTGAGAGCAAGGGGAGGTCTTTCCAAGTCTCTGCCATTATGGCCATGTGTTTAGATCACATGCTACGCATGCACAATAACTGTGCTGCAAGCGCTTCACAAAACATTGACAAAATGATAAATTGCAACAATTTAAACAGTTAAAGTACCAGTCAAAACCAGCTGTACCTGTGTAAACTGCAGTAGTGAAACATTGCTTAAACACTGTGTTCCACTGTTACGAAGAAGTCTAATCTTGACTCCATGATTCATTTCAAATTATTTATGACTACTTCTGCTAGCAGTCTGTTTCAAATTAATGAGTAATAAGCAATCACAACCATCTTACTCCTATGCACATTGACAGAGACCTAAGATACTTGCAGAACGTAAATACCCACCCACACACACACACACACACACACAAACTGCTTAATAGTTTAACTGTGAACCCCAGTGTGACTCAGTCTTGTCTCTGCTTTTTTTATTACAAGTGGCAGTTGACTAATAGTTTGTGGCAGAAAATGAGCAGCGGTGCAGTGGCAACCATGTTTAAAGTGACACCTCCTGCCTGGGTTCATCAGTGGGCTGACATGAGCACAGGCAGTCCTTTGCAGACATGCATCAAACATATATTAAAGGTTCCTGTGTTATCGCTGCTTTCACACTGGCAGGGTTCCATGCCTATTCTAGTTCGAAACAGTCGGCATGTTCACACCCAAATAAAATAAACTTGAGATGTGAAAAGGTTGGTTTTCAGCCAGAAGAAACAGTCAGTGGGTTCTCTGGTGTGAACTGTGACGTCATCAGTAATGTCTCAGACAAAGGTGTGAGGAAGGGAAATGTGTGGGAACGGTTGAAAGAAACAGAAACATAGAACTGATGCTATGACATTTACTGCTGTCATTTTTGCCACTGTGGTGTTTACTGCCTCCTCCGTTTTAAACTGAGCAATGGCTCCAGTATATGATGGAGGGCAGTGGAACTTGACTGATGTGAATGCTGTCTGGTTCTCCAAGGACAGCCAAAGTCCTGAGAGAACCAGAACAATGTCTGTGATAGCAAGTCCTTCCCACACTCTGTCCTTTTCTTTATCTTGCTCCAACTGGAGCATTCTGAGGTGGTTAGTTCAAGGAAACGTGGTCATCTGTATGAAGTCGAACAAATGTCAATATTTCAAATCCTGGAAGTGAAAAATGTGCAGGCTTTTAATATCATTACATGTGCACAGTCTTCATTTATTGATGTTAAGATAAGAGATAAGACTACATTTAAACTTCAAAACAACCTACCCATTCATCATCATCATCATACCTTTGTACCCAAACATGTCTCAAATCCACTTAAAATGCCTGTTTTTGGACTGTGGGAGGAAACTGGACTACATAGGGGCAACATGCAGTCCACTGAGAAATAGCAGGGACCCGGACTGGAACCAAATGATCCTCTTTTCATAAGATGATTGCACTGACCACTGCTACACTGTGTAGCTCATGTCATGTAGATACTGACTAAAACTTTAGACTTTTTTTTTTCTCCAAAAGGAATTACACAGCTTGACCACAATGCCTTAATCAGGAGTAAAAAAAAAAAACATGGTTTCAATCTCTACTGCATTGAATTACATTTTATAACTACAGTAAGAAGTGACTGAATCATCTGTGATAAGTTCAGTAGCACAGGAGTGAGCTATTATTGTTGATTAGCTTTTACCCCAATCAAAGTTTACACAGTAGGGAAGAATGGAATTAGCGCTGCTAAACCTTGACCCTCAGTTGTTCTTTCTGATCTGGGAAGTCTGAGAAGTCTGAGAAGGCGGCACTTGCTGGCGAAGGATTCCGGTAGCCAAATCAAAACCAAAATAAAGTCTAAATGCCAATCTAAATGCAAATCTAAGTGTAATGTGGTGAGTCTGACTTTGCATGTTCATCAGTTGCATTTAGTGATAAGGCACAATATCACTAATTTGAAGCAAGATTGAGGAAACCCTTCAGTGTCCTTCGGCTAAGTGTCTTTGCAACAGTTGAAAATATAAATCTACTCTGTTAAAATAATTTCCCTTGATTCCATATTAAGACTCAATGCTTTGCTGTGATGACAGATCTACTTTTTATTTTCTATTGTTAGAATAAAACAAGCGGACGTGTCAAGTTTCATGACAAGTTGGTAACAGCTGGTTTATACGACAAATGAACCCCGTGTTGACACACGTTGTCATAAACACTGATGTTGTCCACTTATTATTTATTTGATCTTCCTACATAACTGCAATGCCTCATTTTGACTGACAAAGCGATTCTAAGAATTGTCCAGAAATCCAGGAAATTTTTGACAAGGTACACAACCCTTCACTCGGAGGCGACGATCAAAGATATCCCACGGTGTTTTGTTTCCCAGTCGAGTATAAGAAAAGTTCCTCTTATGTCTGAACAGTGAACTGTCAGTCACTTGTGCTAACACCTACTTAAACTGGCATCCCAAATAAATAGCTTCTGAGCCCTCCCTGACCACAATAATAGAGGCTGGGAGTGTGAGTCTAAGTGATGTGATGTGAAGGAAATGCAGGCCGAAATCTGCAACAATCTTACCTCCAGGTCTTTATCTGCTTTTTAAATCTTCAAACTCCCACTGTCAACACTTTCAGACTGAGCTCCTCTGTTGTGTGAAGAGCTTGGTTTCCATTTCAGTGCATAAAAATCAACAACACAGATATAAATTCAAGGATAAAACACTTTCCCTGGTATTATTTGCCCGATGTATGCATATTCATCTCACAGTCATATCACACATCATTCAAGACGAATGCATTTGCTGCGTGAATAAGTTCTCAGTAAATGTATCACATGAATGAACATAGCTTCTCTGTCTCTGTTTTTATATACAGAATTGATTTTACTAGCTTAATTTGTGAGCATGTGAACGTTGCTGATTTTATACAGAGAGAGAGACAGAGAATTGCACTTGCCACTGCCAGACCTCCAGTATTTGTGAAATCATTTGTAATTCCCTGAGGTAACACTTCTGACCAACCTCAGTAGACCTGCTTATTGTTCTACCTTGAACCTAACTTGGCTCTCTTTGCCAGGATCTTCCTGCTGTAAGCAAGTCATCTACAACGCCTGGAGATCTGCACCTCTCACTGCTCCGTTTGATGAATTTTCCTTTTTGATTTGCACTTGCTTTTGTTTATCTGAGTGACTTTGCTCTTTTGCCCATCACTTCAACAACTATATGATAAAACACTTTTTGAGCTGTAAGGGGAGTATCTCTACAGATCATCTGCTGGTTACTCTCTCAAATCTCATGAATGAATAAACCTTTTCTAGTTGAAACATCTTGGACTCCAGGTCAGTTTCTCCTTTAATGTATATGGACTCCAGATTTAGCATGTATACATGTAAAGATGCAGTTCTTTCAGAAGTAAGCAGACATCTTCTTTCATCACATACAGAGTACACCTTGAATAAAATTGACTGCATCCGCATTTAATCAAATTATATTTTAATACTGGACCCCATTGTCCAATTTGGAGACTCCCAAATACCCCTGAGAGTCAGTGTGAGGGAATGGTGTGTGCTAGAGACTGACAACTGGACCCTTCATCCTTTGATAGATGGGATAGGCTCCAGCAGACACCCATGTAACTATGTATAGAAGTATCATAAAGTGAGCTATTTAAATGAATGACCCATGCGGTGACCTACATTTTAAGTGATATTATTGTGTAGTTTAAAATGCACACAGGAGACGTCTACCTTTTTGCACATAAAAGGTCTGTTATCAACATCTCTGAAAAATATCACCCTGTTCTTAAGTGGAAATAGCCCCCAATCTGTCTCCAGGTGTTAGAAGCACTGCTCCTGATTCAGTTTAGACAAAAACACATTGCTTACCAAGTATGGCCTCGCCAGCTCTCAGTAATTTAAAGTGACGGGCATCTGTTCCTGGTGTTGTTCACACCTAACTGTTTACAGAATAATGGAAGTAACAGGTGAATTAGTTCAGACAGTCGATAAACTAGCGTGGCATTGTTGGCTTGTGTGGCAACTTTAAGAGGTTACATTTAAGAATGATTAATAAATTAACCCTATTCAAATGAATCGCTGGTTTTCTGAGATAAGGCCAGGTTGGTGCAGCAGATTCACTCCTCTGCGTCATGCTGCTTGCCTTCTTGGAGACAGGTTTTTGTACAACTGTAGGTCAGATCTGTAGGAGCTTTAACAAAGTACAGCATCTGCTCCACTTCATGGACACCCTGCTCCCCTCACACCCTACACCCACCCCCCACCCCACATATACACACTCCCTTTCCCATCAGGGGCCTCAGGGATCTAACACCATATGGATCAAATCCATTAGCGGGCACTTTCAGGGCCATTTATGTTAATGCTGATGTGATCAATGTTTCAGTCTGCGATTCATTCTAAACGCTTTCTTAATTAGACCTTGACCTTGGAGTCAAGTATGGTAAGGATGGAATCAGTTAAAACATTAACGTCGTTGAATTAAAAGCGTAGCCATCAAGAGACGGAGGGAGATAAAAGCTTTCAACAGATGCAAAACCACGCCATGCAGGGTAGATACCTTTGCTTTGTACATTCAAGCAAAGCAGCCTTTCAACAGCCACATGACAGGAAATGTAGCTCAGTTTTATTTATACAGATTTTTTTTTTGTCAACTACAACTGTCAGCACAGCTAATGAATAGACCGAAATTATCACCCTATTCTCATCCCATAATACTTCCCCACACCCTTACCTACTACTACTTTTGTGTGAGAAATACATCTTTCAAAATATTGTTTATATCATATCATTATTGTGAAAGATTATTTTGACAGGGATGATTCAGACGGGGAAAGCCTCAAGGAAAAAAAAAGAAATCAAGAAAGGAATCAGAGAAAAATCAGCTCGGAGGGAGCAGTGCTTTAATGAGAGGTTTCTTTCAGGTACAGATTGATCCACATTGATCAGTTGATGAGTATTAAAAGCAGTATTTGTTAAATGTAGTCAAAATAACCATAAGTGTATGTATGTGTGTATGTGTAATGAAGGGAAAAAAAGTCAAATATAGTGTGCTCTTGTTTTTTTAAGGTTTTTTAAAAAATTGGGACACTTGTTGGTCAATATATTCATCATCGCGCTCTGTCTTTGTGTAATTTAATGGTGGCAGAGGGAGCATGATGCACTACAATTTGAGACTAATCCCTACTTTCACAACACAAGAAGCATAAGAAAAGTTGTGAGTACAAAACATAGTGGAAAATAAATTCGGCACGTCCAACAAATAGCAACGATTTCAGTTTAAATGACGTCATAATTGGAGGTTCTGGTTTTAAATTTTGTGTTAATCTTTTACAAATGACTTTAGGAATGTTATGTCAAACAGATTCACAGACCTATACATAAAGACACACTATGTATTGCAACTTGTCACAATGAGAATAAACATACGGCAAAAGGTGAAGGCTAACCTTCATTCTTGACTTAACATGCCCTGACTACTTGGAGTTAAGTATGTTACTTTAAGTACCCTGAATTTATTATTTTGATAGACTTATGTGAATTTAAGTTGACAATGTTTCAGCTGCTGTCTTTACCTTTTATTTTCATGAAGCAGCAAACCAATGGGGTGAAAACCTTTTCTACAGATGTATTTCATATATTTGGCAGTTTCATCCATTTATTTGTCAAACACTGTGCATCAAAAATATTCTATTTGAGCTTGAACTCAAATACTATTTTCATCACGTTTTACTTCCAAAACAAAGTCTGCACAATGCATCCAGAAAATAGTGACACTGACTCATCTTATTCTATTACAGTCGAGTGATCTTATTGCTTAGTATAGCTTGTTGGCTTGTATGCTAGCAACACTGGTTAGTGTTGTCTTTACAGCTGCTGTTTCACATAGGTTGTATGCTAACACTACTCGTTAATGTTGTTTTTATAGCTATTGTTGCTACTAGTGCTACTAGATGGCTTTCGAGTACCAGTGCACTTGAAGCGTTGGTTTATACTGATCGGCATGTTTCATGCACTTGAAAAGAGTGAATCAGGGATGAAAATGACCATGGTCATTTTGTTGTATTTATGTATATCATAATGTAAATCATATATCATTCATGTCTCCCTCTTACCAGTGAAGGCAAAGTTTTGCTGGTGGATTCATTTGGATAGTCTAGCAAAGTCTGCTCCTTTCTGAAAGGTATACACTGCTGCTTTTTAGTACTGAAGTGGAATTAGTCTGTGAATGAATTTATCTTCCATGTGCTTAGGGTGGTGACAAGAGCACCAAATGCAACAAAACTTGGCAATGACATTGTCTTGGTGAATAGAGTTTCATATTAAAAGAAAAGTCTGATTATAATTAAAGAAAAGCCCACCCACTTTGACATCACCACTTCATCTCTAATTTGAGCTTCAAAAGTCTGTCTGATGACCGCCCACTGCTTATGTGATATCCAAACAGATTTTCATTAGATTAGTTAGATTTTCATTCCAGCAATCCTTTTTAAAGACTAACATGTCATTTTCAAACCATGAAAAGGGAATTATTTTGAGATAAAATTGACAGTTTTGCCATAAGTGGGGGGAAAAAAATGCGACTAATGGAAAAGTGTGTGTGTGCATGCGACTGTGTGTAGGCGCAGATTACTATAAAAAAACTAGTAATGTGCCTATCTATCCCCCTGTGTGCAGCCCTGCCGCACTTATTGCATTACACATGTGAAAGAGCAGAAGTGTGTCTGCAATCCATCCTCAATTGGTTCACATCTGTTGACTTTGGAAATGGCCGATCTTAAATCTGATAGCCATTTGGAGTGTTAGTGTTTGTGTGTGCATTTTTGTGCGTGTGTGAGGGTGTGTGTGTGTCTGTGTGTGTGTGGGTGGGTGTGGGTGGGTGAGGGGCAAATGCCAGAGGGGTGAAACAGCAGGGAGAGAGAGCCCCTGGAGAGGAAGAAAGACCACTTAGTTAGCCTGCAGGGGGATGCTGGATGTGTGTGCGCGTGTGTGCCTCAGTGAATGTGTGTGTGTGCGTGTTGGGGGTGGGGGGGTTGTATGCGTGGCATCTGTTTTAAGGCTTTTTGCAGTTTAGCCGTCCGTCTGTTGCCTTGTATCTGACCTCAGGGCTTGGCTTCTCAAATAGACAGTTTCATCAAACAGCCAGTGGGAATTGGGTTTGGACTATCGCTGCTCTTATCTGAAAAAGTCATAAGTTTAAGGAGGTGACATGGCTGTGTGTTTAGTTTCATCATTCAGTGACCTGTCAGTGCTGCATGGATGGAAAATGGTATGCCTCCACGAACACTAAAGCAGATGGATGGAAATGTTGCTCCACAGCAGGCTGTTATTAGAGATAAAGAATACTGAAAATTTATACATAATAGACATGATAAGCAGCAGGGCAGTGCTGTCTTTTTTGAAGGCTATAATGGCAGCTTAGTTACAACCAAATCAAATAAAAACACTGAAACTTAACAATGAATGTATCCACTGGTAAGTAGTGCATATGATTATCACAACTTGTTAAAACCACAACTCAAATTCAAGAACTGAAAGAAAAATTTTGATTTTATTGAGTGAAAAAAAAAAGATCTTTACTTAATAAAGGAGAAATAAACACATCTAGTATCGGTCAATCAATCTCCAATTGAGTAACATTGTCATTACAAAAGTAGCTCAACAAAACCCAGTCTGTTTGCTGCCAAACTCTCATTTCTCAACTTGACAAAATGACGCCAAACAAGATTAATTCCTGCTGAGCTTGTACTCCATTGAGCATATTGTTGAAACAACAATAAAGCGATATATAATAGGCTATGCCACAGACTGTGAAATTATTGACAAGGATGTCTGAAGTTGCATGCCAGCCAATTATTTCAGAAATGATGGGAAGGCAGTTGTCCATCACATCACCATGGATCTGGGCAGGTGTGATGGCAGGAGGAGATGCTGCTGAAGAAAGTGATGTATTCATATTTAGGTATAAAGACTGGAATGAAGGTAAGCCAGCTCAGGTTTATATATACCTTGTGGGGATGATTCACTAAATACATTTGAAACTTTATTACTTTCTTGGTAAATGTGTCTTTACATGATGAATAAAAGAATATTTTCATAAAAAAAGAAAAGCCTCTTTTGTGCATACCTGCAGTGGCTGAGCTGCATTTGTCCTTTTGTTAATATTTTCAATAACAGTCTTTAATAAAAGCTGCTATTTTCTTCCATCTTTGTCCTAATTCATTTGATGTCTCTCTGATTTGACCAATGACATTTCTTAAAGCAATATTTTGTAAATTTGCTCTGCATGCCCCTTTTAAGCTTACTGGAAGATTTTAAACTTACTGGAAGATCTAGCAGCATTATCAAGAGCAGCATTATCATCTGCCAGATATTCACATCCAAAGCTTTAACAAGCAGGGAGAATAAACATCATCATACAAATTATTAGTTTATAAATACATTACACAATTATAGAATCAAGTGGACATGTCTGACTGATGAGTGGCTACAGTTTTGCAATCTGTTTTACAACAGCTTATTGTAGGTGCAGTTGGTGCAGGATACAGTATCTCCCTGCAAAACAAGCTGTTGCTGTCATGTTCCAATGGCTGTGTAGTCCAACTTTATGCACTGTCACAATGTTGAGCACAAAGGCAGTGAAGAGATAAAAATCAGGAAGGAGAAAGAAACACCCAGAGCAAAGACTGGGAAAACTGCAAAATTTGTAGAAAGTGGGAAATAATGATGGGTTTTAGATCTAAAGTAAAAGATAAGAAGAAAGGAGGCAGAATGGGAGATAATCATGGTGAAGCATGAATAGTGAGGGAAGGGATACAGAGCAAAAGAACAGAGAGAAAACTGTGAATCTAGACAGGGAATGGAAAAGCTTAAACACCACCCTGGCAGCTGGAGAGAGAAAGTAAATCAAAAAGAAAATCTGTTGAACTTCCTCCAAAATGGATGCCAGGAGGAGAGCTTCCTGGAGGAATATTTGAAGTGCAAGTGTGAGGGAGGAAATCTGTTGCAGTTGCCCACTTACAATAGAGATGTTTAAGACTTTTGTCTGGCACCGATTTGTAGACGAATAAAGGAATTGTTTTCAAAAAGCAGCTTTTCATGCATATGGGTGCTAGCAAGACAATGGTTCTTTGACTTCCTCTGTGGTGTTTATATGGTCTATCAGTCTCTGTTAATATACACAGCATGTCACTTTGAGTCTCAGACTTGGCATCCAATATGGTACAAGTGTACAGCTATGCACAGATAAAGAACTGCGGATCATAGTTTCAGCATTCACTCATTGAATATATGCTGTTTTATAACACAGGGACAAAAATATAGTTATGTGTATCAACAACAGACTTCTGTTGCTGTTCTGCGGGAGGTCAGCGTGTTTGTGAGGTCAGAATTTGAGGAACTTAGTTTTGAGTTTTTGTTTATTATACAGCAAACCCAAATAATCCATGAATAAGTTATTCACATAGAAAGCATTTATTCTACGGGCAAAATCAAATAATTTATTCTAAGAAATGAAAACAGAAGTAATTCAATGAAGCATAAAGACATTTTTACAGAATTCTTGAACTGAAAACTTTTATTGTCTAATACAATTATTCACTAGACAAGAAACTTGTCCTTTAACATAACATAAGAACATAAGGAATGAATAGAGAAATATGCAGTCTTATATTTATTAGATGTGAGTCCAGTACACTGTTGACCATGATAGTCTTATATATTAATTTAATGGGCTGAAGTATTAGTGAATATCCATCTAAGAGCTATATATATTGAATACATATTAAATTGCTCCTTTTGACTGGACTTAAACTGAACTGCCCCTCATTGATGTCATCAGGACTTAGCAATAACTGCCATAAGTAAGCAGAAGATACTCATCTTTACATCTCTTCATCATCATCTTCAGGTCACATAAGTCCAACTAATGCCCCTTTCAACTAACCTTTTTACGCAATTCTATGCAATTTCATATTTTATTATTTATTTTATTACCTGAACACAGGTTGTACTTTGTTGTGATAAAAGAGGTGGATCAAAACCAGGTAGATATTACATTTACTATTTAAGTGTGGACTCATTATATCCTATCTTCTCGGGTCTGTCGGTGTTATGCAGCATGTCAGCTCTACCTCGTGCTGCTTTCATCTCAGACATCTTCTCCTCTTCTGATAAACATTCTTGGAGATGTCCTTATTCATTTAACTGTTTGAGCCCTTTGGGTTTTTTTTTCTTTGGCCAGAAGAGAAAGTTTGCCCTTATGCCTTCGAAAAATCACTGTCACATTACAAACTGGAACTTTTTTTCTCTGAAAAAGCGAGCACATCTAATTTCATTCTGATGGTGTTCCATCTCCAGGTTCTCTGAAAAAAGGCTCTTTTTTTCCCTTTTTCATTCCATCACCAGACAACTGCAACAACGTTTTATTGGCAAGAATAATTCTCAATGTAATCTGCTTCGGTAGACTGCTAGCTTCATGCAGTGAAGTGTAGTTAGTCTTATGAGAATACAGTTGCTGAAATGATCGAGACTGTGCTTGTTTCAGCCCATCCAGCTCAATATGTGTAAACAGAATGATTGTTTTTATTTTTTTCTTTCACTTCTGCATCCGTTTCAATGTGTCCATAAAAAAAAGAGTCTGAGAAAGTTTTTAAAGCCAGTTTCTTGTTGCCAGATCAACAAGAAGAGGCTTTGGGGGCAGCACAGCCGTCCACAGATCAGAAGGTTGGTTTTTCCATCGCAAGCCACTGCAGCATACAAGTCAAGTATCCTAGGGTAAGATACTAAAGCCAAAACTGCCTCTGATTCTGTGTCATCACTGTGCAAATGTGCCTGAAAGGTTACAGATACTGGTTACGAAGGCGGACCATGTAAAGTAACCTCTGCCACCAGAATATGAATAGACATGAACGGTTGAATAAGACTTGTGTCTATGAAATTGCTTTGAGTGGTGATAAAGGCTTGACATATACCTTTTAAGAGCCTGTACATTTACGATTTGCCAAGTATTAAAGTGCAGTTGTACATTAGTGCTGCGTTCAGCCTGCCAATCACATTTTGTCACAAGAAGAGCCAGGGGCTGGATTGGTGTGGGTGGATCGCCACTGGGTACCAAAATGAATTTGATTACAGATTACCAGGAAGTTTAAGAAAGCAAAATAGCTTGCCTGGTCTGTGTCTGGCAGGGAAAACAATACAGTATTTTATTCACCAATTATGACCTCAGAGGGTAGAGGTTAGTCCTGCAGATTTGTTTGACTTCTTGTGTTGCACAGTTTTACTGTGATACTAAATCAAGTTCTTCACAGCACTGCAATATGGTGATCAATATCTTAGCCCAAATATATTTTAATTTTTAGAGTGCTGAGAGGCAGATTATATTCTGCATCCAACTGAATATTCTTCTATGTACTTCTGAAAAATTAATATGTGAGCACAATGGGAGAAGGTTTATGAATGCTCATCCAAATGCTCTTGTGCACAGTGGCATCTGAACCCAGTGTGCTGGATGAATCATCCTTCTGTGGTCAATCCATAAACAGATAAACATGAAAGCAAAACCAACCCCTGTCTCCCAAGCATTGATTGGTGATGAAATCCAGAAAGATCAGTAACCTCTAAGGTTACTGGTCTTTGCACACAGCACAGACATATGCAATGACGCCACCATTCCACAATATTAATAATTAAACGGTGGGTTGGATATGAGATCAACTTGGATGGCTGTAGTTTTGTGGGTAAAACATTCTGTGATATGTAGTGAAACTATGTTTTGTTATGATGCTGTCACTGGGCAATCAGATCATAGTTTATTAGTTTTACTTTCCATTCAATTAATTAAAGCCTGTTTTTGCACAAACCTGATATCATGCATCCTCACTTTTGTTCATCTTAAGGGTTTGCATTAGATGTTTTTAAAATGCATTTGGTATCCAAAAACTTTTTTTTTTTCAGGGAATTTGTGAATAGTCAAAATGACCAATTACCAACATAAGGAATTATGGCACTGTCAAAAGAAGCAAAAGGGAAAGAAACTGACCAGCCAAACAGATTCTCCTTTCTAATCAACTAATCTATAGAGGGGTTTAGGTTTCATTAGTTAAGGGTAGGGTGACACCAGTGAGAGATGAAAGGATTCAAGCAGGAGAAACTTGATTTTCTCATGGTGGCTTCCATTAATCACTGTCTAACCAGAGAGGTACTGTAATGTAACACGAGTCATCTTTCCAAAGATATGTCCATCAATGCAACTGGCAAACTTTGGAGGAGCTGAGCTTGTATCAGACATGCAGTTCAGCTCACCCAGACCTTCTCTTAAACTCATGAGCTTTGTGCTCAACTAAGCACATCAGCTGACAGCAACATGGTATAGTAATGGTAAAGTAATAAGTGCTATACTTCTCTAAAGGTCGCTTCACTTAGTGCTTAAGTACATAACATATATTAAGTGTACGCATTCTTCACCTACTTGGCTAAATTGATATGCGTATAAAATGTATATAAATTGTGAGTTTAAAATCAATGTGAATTTGGCTGCTCTGCAGACTACATGTCAAACATACTGGACCACAATGAGGTTGCACTTAATGAATGTGTGAATATGGTTAAAGGTACTGGTGCAGATGAACATGTAAAGCAGCCACTGCCACCAGTGTCTGGCTCATTTTACACACAGTGGTCAGTAAATCCCCAGTTTGAATCCCTTCAAGTCTCTCTAGCTCACTGGGTAATTTTAAACCCTCATTCATGCCCACTCACTCTGTAAACAGATGATTAACGGCTGTTCCCACATGCGCCGCCAACATCTGTAACATCTGGACCTTCCAGTAGATGGCGCTATCTAAGGGACCAGATGCATGTGTACACAATGGAATCCCTCCAAATCCATGACAGCTGCCAGCTAATTTCTTCCTCTTCACGGACACAGAGGAGCTTCTGAATCATGTCTGTGGTCCCAGTGTCAGACATGGTATTGGTATTGGACTCATGTTCTTTCTGCAGGTGTTGCAAAAATGGCGCAAGTAAATGGGACCAGGATTGAGAGGAAATACACCACGAGCACTGTGATTGGCTCACCATGAGTAATGATACCGCAATAATATCTTTTCAAACATGAGCCTATGTGGGGCTAAACTGACTTTTAGACTTGGATCGGAAGTTTAAACTAAGCTAGTTCAGAAAACCTTGGTCATCTTCACACATCACTCTTATCTCTTAAAGTCTCTTGGAAATGCTGGTTTTGGGTACATGTGTCAAAGGGTCTTATGAGAGGAAGTGAATAGGCAAATATGACTTGTGTCTCCTACATCCTTTGAGTGGTCAGGAATAAAAAAGCACTATATAAGAACCATTAGATTTACCATTTATTAATGTATGCTTATGCTTATTATTTGTTTTAAACTAAAATATTTTCAGGTTGAGGAAACATTGTGGTTTTATTCCAAATAAAACAATTAGTGGTTGGGCAAATTATGTGATGATGGCACACAACCGGAAGAAAAAATGGCCCTGGCATTTTGCACCCGGCCCCGGGCGGGGGGTGGGGGGGGTTGCACGCGTGACAGTGCGGCTGCGGGGCGATCGACAGACCGGTGGGGGGTGCGGCCCACATTGGGCCGGCGCGGCCCACAGTGCTACGGCCCCTCTGGCATGTGCCTAAATGCCAGACCTCCCAGTCCATCCCTGCACACAACAACCTTTCATTCCCTTGTGATGAATCATTATCAGAGTTTTTTTAAGAGTCATCATATGAATGATGATGTTGAGCATCTGCCTCAGGTTGTAGAAATTGAAAAGATGATGGTCGATCTGCAAGTTGATTAGTTCTCTTTGGCAGGTTGAGGTGGTCAGATGCAGAAAGCCTCTTACTTTTGTGTTCCCTTTTGCAATTGTCTGCTCAAACAATTAAAGTGGTTGGAGAATCAAGATCAGACAGCCCCTCAAGGGAGACAAGCTCATTTTTTTCATAAGATCAGACACGCAGCAGTGATAAGCATCAAGGAGGAAAATGGGATTTAACTCACTCGACAAGGAGCTCAATGGAGCAATTAGATGCAACAGCCTCTCCTCGCACTTTCTTCCCATCGTCTTCATCTCTGATCAAAATCCTCCCTATTTGTACCCACTAGAGATTGTTTTTCAAATTCCACTGTGGCTAACTCCCGGGCTCAACAAGCAGTGTAATGATACATGGGAGCACCCAGAAGAGATTTTGTTGTTGACGCATCTTTATTTATACAACCCTCATATTTTTCCACCTGAGAGTGCTCACAATAATAAATCCTGGCGACACATTCATCCCCTTCAAATTGTGGCACTGCCGTCTGTAGATCCCTTGTACAACCCAATTGTTATTGTAGCAGTACTAAAACCTGCCTATTGGAAACAGATTTCACTTGTTTAGTTATCTTGTTATCTTGTCTTAAAAGCCCTCAAATGTGTGAGAACTTACACTATGCTATGAATATGATGGTGTAAATAAGTGGAAGATGGAAGCTACAAGAACAAAGTTGCAAAGAAGTAAAAATTGGAATAACTCAATCTGTTGTGTAGCACATGTATGCAAATGTCAAAGGTCATGTAGTCTAGTTTATAAAAGATTGTGCACTCAGTGATCATTAGAACAGAGCAAAACCAAGGGAGATATGTATATAATTCTTGATGAAAATGCAATTAGGAACAGTAGAACATTTTAGAAGACCTGGAGATGTGTTAATTGGGCTGGGTAGAAAAAAGAAAATCATATTGCGCTTTGTGACTCATCTGAGGCTGAATTGAGGTTCTGACCTTCATTATAAAATACCACGGTATAAACAGGTACACAACACCAGGGCAGGATCAGTACATGGTACGACCGTTTATGAGAATATGAATTTATTAGTGATTCAATGCACATATATTGAATAATTAAATGTGGAAGAAGTGATTACGGCAAAGGTGTGAAAGTTAAATCAGTGCTTTGAAAAAACTACTTCTTGAAGTACAGTTTACCAGTTAACGGGAGAGATATGTGATATAGCAGTGACATGGAGATTGTTTCTTCCACTCAGTAATCTGGGGCCAAGGGTTTATAGGCTACCTTTCTTGAATACAGATAAACCTTGTTTTCTGGTGCTCCTTGTCTCTGTGTAGCTGCCTAGGAACCAAGGGATGAATGTTAATTGAAGAAGAGACACAATGAATGTGGTATGAAACAAAATATGAGTTTAAATGTCTGAGGGCAGGTTCTAGGCTGTGCAACACAATGCATTGTTTAAACTGTATGGCCTATTTTCAGGTTTTACTGTAATTGTGTATTTGCCCTACAATAGAATGTAGACAGTGCAGTGCGACCTAGAGTTTGTCATTGTCATTGTTGTCTTTGCTTATAGCATCCACAACAATTAAGCAGCAAAATAAAATAAAATCATCAATGAGGATCCAGTGAGGGTCCAGTCTTGGACCTCAGGAATTGGCCATGCATTTTATCCAGTTTTGTACAACACATAGAATTTAAGTGTTGGTTGGTATTTCAGTTCAGATTTTGCCAATTTACACACACTCGGTAAAAATATGTTTTATCTGCTGCTATAGATGAAACAAACAACCTTAGAGATCTGCTGACTTTTTATTTAATGTTAAATAACTGTTCACTTAACTTTAGTCCAAGATCAAATATCTGCTATATTATCTAACACACAAAATTAATGAACGGCAAATAAACAAGAACTGTTGAAATGAAACATTGTAGTTTTTTTTTTCATCATATAGATTATACAGAATATTGTGTTATCACATGAGGAGGATGTAGGGTGTTTACCCCAACTACTCAGCACTCAAACTTTGTATTTTTTTACTCTTTTCTTGGATACTCTCTCCACATGTTGCTATTGAATCAGGCACTGTTGAATTTTAGTCTTTACATATTTCATTTTCCTTATTTATGGAAGGCTTTCTGCTTTCTGGAATGTCTGGAAATTGAGTTGGCTTGTTAGGTTTCTACTTTATTTCTTTAATTTCATATAGTAAAGTGATGATCAGCCTCCATTTGCAATCAAGCAGTCTCGATTTTCGGCATTTAGTGACGGTAATGCATTTAGACTTTGCTTTCTGTTACATTTCTATGCTCACAGTCATACCTTTACCCCTAGGAAAAAAATATGAATTAATCATCCAGCTGTGAGGTTCAAAGACTGCATAGAGTTACAACGAAATAACGAAGCAGTGTTCACATGAAACATTCCTGGTTTAGCTGTGTAGCCCACCAGGCATGGACATCAAACAGCTGCTTTGCCCTGGTCACATTATTTGATGTCCCTCACATGCATGCCCATACATCACATGAACATGCATGGAAGACATGCACAGACCATGTGGCGTACTTTGACAAATGCTGATCATTTATTGACAGCAGGACAGTAAAGTGAACTGATGCTGTGTATTGATTTACCACCAAAGCACCAACATGTGGGTTGCAACGCTTTGATGTTATGGACCACACTGTGATTTCAGGCATTTACTGTAGCTGCCTTCTTCTTCCTTTTTTTTCCCCTGGAACTTCATAATCAACACTGTTAGTAAGAGTCACATTGAATGCTGCCGTTGTTATTCTACAGTTCTGCAACAATCGTTCTTTTATATCCCATAATTCACTTAGTGGCTGGAAAATCTGGAACAAGACACATCTCTGCAGACACTAAGAAAAGAAGAAACAAAGAACAAATTAGCACACAACTACTTTTAGGTGCTTATGAAGGTAATCAGTATTAGATTACTACTGTTAACCCACTCCTTTTAACTCTTTAGTGTAAATGAAAAAGAAATTACTTAAAAAGAACTTTCCATAAAAGCAACAAAAGCAACAATAACAACAACAACAAAAATAATTGCAAGCTCAGCAGCCTGGAAGATGTAACATATTGAGCACAAAACAGAAAGTCTGGAAGCTAAAACAATTTGATATAGAAGTGCTTCTACCAGCAATTTGAAGTCAAATGTGAAAATGGAAAAATCAATAATACAGCATACAGTGAACTTATAGTTCAACAACTGATGGATAACTGTTACCACCGAAGGCATTTCAGATGCAGCGATTCAACAGAGATGTAATGAAAACCCCACAGGCTCTTAAACACACATGAAGACCACTGACCTTGTGGTGAGCAGGATATTGCAGTATTTAGCTGAATGCATTTTACAGGCCAGTGGTTCAATAGAGCTTCTCTCCTCTCTTTGCTGGACATAGTTGAACTTGCACTTGCACTGGAAAGGGAGACAAGTTGATGGCATGTGCTCTTCCCACACATAAATGTTTGATCAGCAAGCAGTGCGAGCCCGTAAAACACTAATGCATGGCACTTGAAATGGATAGCAGCATCTTTGGAAAATCAGCCACCATATTACACATTAAATTTGAAATATATGATAATAATAGTACACAAGCAGCTAAAGATCAAGACATATTTTAGGTTGTGACTCCCTCCCACCAATTTGTTTAGGCTTACACAAATTATTTTATACAAAGAATGAACACTCACATTGTCTTGACTTCTCTAGAACCACAATGGAAATGGATATTTTTTTGGTTTTGAGGGAAAACATCATAATAGGCCCTGATCTAATATCTGTACAGCTATAGGGTGGAATAGCATCACATTATTTTCACAACCTCTTTCAAAAAGTTCTGTCCAAAACACTGTCCAGAGGCTGTTTATAACTCTGACGAAACTCAAATTGTATGTTTTGACCTGTTTCCATGTCATTGTCTTCCCAATACCTGCACTTCATTTGCATCTGGTTTTCAACTTGTTTTGGCTGAACTAGATTCTGGCTTAATTAGCTCTCACTGTTTTCCTTCTGTTCTCTCAACACTGTGACCTGTTACCTGATGTGGAGTCCTCATCCTCCCCCATAACAGCCAGTGCTCTGCTTGGTTACATTACAAGAAGCAGGTTGTTATGTAAGCATACGTGTCATGTATGCGTACGTTTTGTATTTTATCACTACATTTGCTGTGTATTGTGATTATTCATTTATTTATTCATTTTAGTGATATACATGTTTATCTTCCCATTCTGGCCACCGTGCACTTTATGTGATATTTGCTGTTCTCGTGCAATGCCTCAATGAAATGCAGCTGTGACAGGAATTTCCCTGATCAATAAAGCACTATCATTTGGTGCCACCTTCAAATTCTGGATATTAGACTTCTTCTAACCTGCTTGCTCAGCAGAACTTTATCGCTGTAATATTACCTTTTGTTTTCTCCATTTTGTTTCAACATGATGCTGATTCTTGTTTTTCCTGTGCCTGCAACCTATTGCATTACATAGAACCTGCACTCCTTTCCCGGCCACTTCAGATTGCTGTTCAGCCTCAACCTCCTCATCTCCCGTCTTGTCCAGCTCATCCTCATCAGCTCCCAGAACATATGAGCCAAGATGGGTGGCATTGCAGCAATGCCTCACAACAGGTAGCAGCTTCAAGTCCTGGGGTTGAACCACAGGCATTTCTGTGTGGAGGGTCCATGTTTACCCCAATGTGGGTTTTCTCCAGGTACTCAGTCCAAAAATAGGCATGATTAGGTTGAATGGAGAATCCAAATTGCCCCTGTGTGAGAGTGAATGGTGTGAGTGAATGTGTGTATGTTCCCTGTCTTTGCCCTTTGTGTACTGGGATAGGTGCAGACCACAATGAAAAAGTGGGCAAGATAATGGATGAATGAGCAAATTAGTGAATGAATGAATAAATGAATGAATGAAAAACCTGTGCCGGTGGTTAGGGCAAAGCTTATGTGAAATTCAAAGGTTTGCTGATTACAGTGACACTTGTCCAGTGAAGATCAGGGGCTGAGCCACTTCAATGTACAGTGACATTTTTTCTATTTCCTCTACTTCACTATCCATGTTTGTTCAATAAATCTATTTGCTATTTCTCTCAGATATACAACAGGTATTATCTGTCCACCCTTCTTTCTTGTAGGCCTTTATAGCTAAAAACCTTTGCTGTTTAAAACCACAGGAGTTAAAAACAAATGTGCATTACCCCACATCAGATCAGCCTTTGATCCTTTCAGTGGTCCGACCATTTTTATCAAGTTAAACCTTTTCCTTTGTTCTTATTCCCATTATTACCTATTCTATTATTTACTGATCTTGTCTCTGATAGGGAGCCACAGTTCATCTCATAAGTCTGTGAAAGCTCTGTGTTATGCCCAGGGTGCCACAACAAGTCTTTTTGAGGTTATCACCCCCCAAACCAGTGGTCAAATGAAGAGTGTAAACAAGAAAATTGAGGCTGCCCTCCAGCATCGCAAGTTCCTCTCCTGAATTCGAGCAACAAATGAATTACAGGACAAGGGGAAAAATCTGAAGCAGAACATACAGTACTAAACCAGTGAACTATCCATCCATCCATCCATCGTCTTACCAACTTTCTTTACCAATGCTTTGATAGGGGCTCTCACAAACCTCTCACTTCTCACTCACTCCGAGGAGTAATTAAGAGTCTTTAATCAACCATTATGCATGTGTTTACTCTGTAAGGAAACAAGAGTACCTGGAGAAAACCCATTTGAAAACAAAGGGAAAATACAACCTCCACACGGGACCGGGATCGGGACAGAAATTTAAGCAACATTTTTTTTTTCAACCACTAAAATTGTTAGTTAGTTGCTCAGTTTGGGACTGTTCTTTCTGTTTCCACTGACAAAAAACTGACTCAATTTCCTGAGTGTCATCATTTCTTTGTGTGCCATTATTTCTTAGTTGGTCCAGATGTGAGATTCAGTTGGGGAGTCCAGTGGTTGGAGAAGGGGTTATTGAATTGAAAACAACATGTCTGGCATTTTCTTCTCCCAACATGAGAGAAGCCATGGATGTGATGAAACAGCAGCTTGAGAAGAAGACTATAGGGACCAAAAATGGGACCACGCTCGCAGCAGCAATGGGCGGCTAAGAAAATAAAACCTCATTTAGATGTTCTGGACAGAGTCCTCAGGGACAAACGGAGCAATGAACTCTACAGCTGTGATGCTGTTACACTTTGTATTCCTTTATGTAAGTGAATGTATTAGTTTTGCCACACTATTCCCTTTTCTCCTCTGAATGGTGAAGCTGCGATTCAGACTTTAACTTCTTGAGTCCTTGTGCCCAGCATAGGACAGACATGCAACCTTGAGTGACTTCAAGAAGTCCATACAAAGAAACTCTCCCAGACCAATTTTTGTCCAGGACACAACCAAAGTGCTACATTATTTTTTGTGAAGGTAAGATTGAAGAAAGTCTCTGTGGAGGGACCCGATGGGCAAAGGCCAGTCTCAGCATTAAGGACAGAAGACAAACTTGATTTCCAGAGTAAACACAAAATCCAAGAACCACTGCAAAGAGCAAGTGTGGAGTGTGGCTGCTGATACGATGTGTTGAATGAAATTGAACTGAACCTCCAGCAGGTAGTGTCCATTATGGAAGTGTCTGTCATAAATTGAGGAGCCTGCAACAGCAATAGGGGACCAGTTCTAAAATCATCATGTGTAATAATCTATATAAATTATCTGTCAGGTGCAGCATTTTGTAATGTTTTCATTTTCTGAATTCAGTTGTCTGCAGCCCCTTGTGCAGGTATTTATGATAATTTCATTACTCTTGATTTTCATTGTGCTCTACATTTATACATTCAGCTCTTATGTCAATGCAGTATTCCAGTTTCCACAGAAGAAAGAGAGTGAGCAAAAACAGAGATATGAAATAAATGCTGTCCTCATTCCTTCAGACTGAAATGATGAAAAGCATCTCAGTGTCCTACTTCTGGAGTTTAGGGGTTACACTGTCGTATTTACACACAGAGACACAGACACACACACACTGCCTTTTACTCTAAGGTCATTTTAGTTTTCTCCTCTTTATTCTCAAAGAATAGCCTATATAGTCCAAGCCTCTACGCTCCATTCATGTGTATGAAAAACAAAAACAAAACCATGTTTAGCTGAATTGTTGCACACTGCCACTGTTAAACTGTTTGCATAACAACCACAACCAAATTGGATTCTGATCACTTTTATCCGCAATGACTAAGAACTGAAATCCTCATCTACTTTATCTTGGTTGCCTGTCTCATAGTAATGGTTGTAGACAGAAATAAATGTAAATATGAATGTAGAAATAAAGTTGATAGCGATCATTCATTCTGACAATTATATGAATATTGGATTCTGTTATAATTGGACTGCGACTTTCAAATTATTTTGCTTCTATCTAAACAAGATAGCAATGTAAAAACATGCTCAGGAAAATATCCTCAATTAAAAGTTGTCTGACAAAGTCTGCCATCTCTGAGATTTCGGGTGACATTTCTTTGAGAGCCAGACGTGCAGACACACTCATCAAAATCAGTCCGTTGATGTACAAGTGGCTAATCCGCAGGGACATCCAGATGTTTGTAACATGATGACATCCAATCAATCTCAACATCTGTATTCCGCAAACACACACCTCAGCCCATACATCGTCCTGAAGCCTGTGAATCCTTCTGACCCGCAAATGCCACTCAGGTTTAGAGTCAAAGTGAAAATATTCTTGAAAATCTTTAATCGTTTCTTCTCAGTAGATATACTGACAGTTCAGAAGCAGATCGCCTAATCCTGCCTCTGCTTGAAAGTTTGGAGATGGCATCAATTTGTGTGTGTGTGCATGTGTGTGTGTATGTGAGAGAGAATGTGTATGTGCGCTTGACATGACAAATAGAGAATAGGCCACTGTATCTGTGGGATCGTGTGAGCCATGAAGCCCAGCTAATACTTAAATCCTGCTGCTATTAAGTACTGCACTCGATTGCTGGAGGGGGCAGGTTTGGTGGGGTTGGGGTTCAGCAGTATTTATCTTTAAACAGTGCTGGCTGTACAGTACAGTTTTTATCTGACCAAAGATTATCTAAATTTGGTAAATCTGTGATAGCCATGGGGTCTATGGAGTCATGCCGTCCTACCCCTTCTGCCAAAATGACTCCATTTCAGTAGTTTTTCATTGAAGATGGACAACAAAGTAAACACTTCTCATGATCAGGCTCATTCACCCACACAAGGAAAAACAATGCTTGCAGCATTATTTAATCCACGTGCCCACGCCTTATTTTTCCAACTTTGTACTCAATGGTGTCATGGGGGTGTGCTTGGTGTGCACCCACTCACATGGGGTAAGGGACGCAAACACACCATGGATAAGACTCAGTCTCACACTCACACCTAGGAGCAATTCAGAGTCTCCAATTGAGCTTAATGTGTTTGGACTGTGGGAGGAAACCAGAGTAGCCGGAGAAAACCCACACAGAGGGTGGGATAGCATGCAAACGCCACACTGAAAGGTCCCCGATTGGCGACCTTCTTGATGCGAGGCGACAACACTATTCACTGATCTACTAAGTCGGCCCTCATTTAATCCATCTTCAAAAAAGAAAAACAAGGGTAAAACTGTGATAAATACTCATACACTACTCATTATTGTGGTTGGTTTTCTATTTATTGCAATACCCGCATCGTCGGTTAAATGGCATTAAATCTGTACCAAGCATAAAAATGTGATCTAGTGGTCTATACTGTTGCTGCTGTACCTACATCATCATTGTTTCAATGAATGGTTTGTTTATAAAATGTATGTGATGTTAATGTTTGCAGAGTGAGCTGCAAATGAGTTTCTGTCTCATTTTCTGTCATTTCTCATCAGCTTCAATTACCACAGGACTTTTTTTTTGCTTTTTTACAAGAGATCCACATTTGTAAAATATATAATTGATTTGTAATATATTCCTTGTGTGTTTTGACTTCAACTGCACTGTAGGCCCATCTCTACAATGGACATTTTAAGTGTTGATATATTAGTCAACTATGGACCCATCCACTCTTTTTCTTTACTGCACGTGTTCTGTGTAACTTAAATGTTATGCTGTAATCTAAAAAGCTTTTACTAAAGAAACTAATACAATATTGGTAAAATTGATAAAAACATAATCATAATGGTAGATTATTATACACCTACACAATGCCTGATTAGACCACCTCTTGAGATTGTGTGGGTGTGTACAGACTAGACTTGATTGATATCTGACTGACTTTACTGGTTCGTTGCTCTCACAACGCACAGAAAATATGCAACGAACATATTCCTGCTTTGAAGGTTTTGTGTATTAAATCACCTCATATTGTGGTATACCTGTCACTTTTTTTTCATTCAGGTTAGAAATGCAAAACACCACGAAAAGCACTTTGTTCAACAAAAGGAAAACTTTCAAGCAGTACAAAACAGATTCCAATTAAAGATGAATAGGCTTCAAAAATATGCCAGAAAGAAAAGTGTATATCCAAGGATACACCAAACCAGTTAACGGATTTGCAGAGAAACAGACAATTCAAAAAGAACACAACTGAAATAAATACACAGTAATGAAGGACACAAGCTGGGGAAACGCAAGCCTGATGTTGTTACTCTTGAGGACATGAGAACTAATTCATTTAATGTTAATTGAGTTAACACTATATTAATTCAGCTGTGGTTTTAAACTCTGGTTTCTTCTGTCACTACTTCAAAACGTCCACCATCTTAATAAACCACCAAAAAAAACCCTAACGTACCTCATATCTTCCATACACAGCAGTCCTGCACTTTGTTAATTCTTGTCCCCTGAGTAGAATGTGGAGTCACTAAATGATGTAACTATCAACGCCACAGTTTTGGAAAATGAATCATTGGTAACATTTTCTCAACTTTTCCCTAATTCAAATAAATTAGGTGCGTGTTTAGTTTTGTATTAGGCACTAGCAGACCCCGGCAAAACCATTAGGTATAAAACAGTTGACTTTTCCCACCAGTGTCTATTGCACTGTTGTCACTCTGGTCCACACACACACAGACACCTCCTCCCAGACACGCGAGGTGGGTGTGAGAAGTGGCTCTCTTTCCTCCGGCTCTGACAGCTCTTCCTTCAGGGCTGGATAGCAGACTTCATCCCATCGAGCAGGGGTCTGTAAGGTAGAGTTTGTTGACATTATGCTCAGCAAGCTCATAGCTTCCTCCACTGTTACGTGAAGTATGGCTACTTGTTTGTAAGCACCCATGAAGAAAGGCTGAAATGGACACAGAAGTGGGTAGAACAAAACTGGCTGCTGTGTTTGCAGCTGGACTGGGAAGCAGCATCCTTATCCTGTCTCTGCCAGTGATGCCTGACGTAGCTCTGCAGAACCAGGTGGTAAAGCTGTCAAAATGCTGGCACATTGTGTCCCTGCTTGGACTGAGCATCTTAGTGTTTGGAACAGTGAGGTAGCGTTTTGGTGTGGTGATTGACTTACATTCACATTACTGCTTGGACCAGCACTGATCCAGTGAACCAAAACACCAACTGGTCAATGTTTGGGACTGTCCATGTGAGTGCGATCAAGAAACCATCACCATATCTCTTGCTGCCTCCTTGAAACTGAAGATACATTATGGCAGCAGGGTCAGGTCCTGACACCGTTATATACTGTCAATGGGAACCTGGAAGACACAGCTGTGTGGGGTATAATGGTGGGAAAGAGAGCTTTTAAAACTGTACTGTAGGGTGGGAAAAGCCCAACAGCAAGAGCAAAGCCTATCAAATAGGGATGACTGAAACTGAAAATGAGGAAACACTTGGCAGGAAACCAAAATTACAGAATTACGCTGAGGGACTGTAACAGGGAGGGACCATGTGGGAGGACTGTGAGTGCTTTGGAACAGGGAAGGTGAGGAGCAAGAATAATACATGCTGTCACGTTCCGAGTCTCCAATAACACTGGAAACAGGTGATAGATTTCTCAATAGTTGCTTTTCTGACGCTGAGGTGTCAGAATATTGATTGAACCTAAGGACCAAGTCGCTATATTGCTAATACTGCCAGGCAGGCGGAAGCTGGTTACGTTTCTGTTTTTGTGTTATTGATAGTCTATTGGCCAAAACCGAAAATGCATGAATACTGTCACAGATTATGAGCATACTAACATCTTTAGCCATCAATAATATGTGATCATAAAGCAGGTTTCCAGCATGTAGACAAAGACTGTGATGCTATTCTTTAAAAAAATTCTGTAAAAACAGTTGGTTTTTTAGGGTTTAATTTTAAAGCACTACCTGTTAATTCAGTTCTGTTCATTACCCATCTGCCATTGATGATTTTCCTACTGATGTGGCAATAGTTTATCTGATTGTGTCAAATGTAATTATTGTGAAAGTGATTAAACTGTGCCTACAAATTTCAAAGTGTAATTCAACTGCAAAATGCGATAATGGGTACACCCCAGCAAGTTTGAAATGAAAAATTATTAACTTCTTAGAGGTAATTGTCAATTTAGTATTGTGGATGTGTTGAACTTGGTTCATTTTCTATTCCAGAAAAAGAACAGCAAAGGTAAAAACTGTGGAATGTGCTGATGCTTAAAGATTAAGTAAACAGTATCTGACTTTGTCTTTGACAGACAAGCGCATAATATGCCTCAGCTAGCACATGCAGAGATTGTATGAAGTAGCACACAATATGAGTCATAAAGCAATCACTTGCACACACTTTGATCTTATTTCTTACCTCCTCACAAATCAGATAACCTCTGGATTCCTCAGTAAGCCCGCAGCACATGGTTTATTTGGTACAGAGAGTGGGAGGAAAGAACAAACACAAATGCAACCGTTCTGTCAAAAATATTCCACTGTTTGAACCTATTTAAGCCTCTAATGTCTCAGATATTTTTATATTAGAGTGGCAGTGGCCTGGAGGGAAGTAAACCTGAGACCAAAATGTTTGAATCACAGCATCTGCACTTTAACAATTTGTAGGCGCAGCGGCTGCTCCATATCCTTTGTGAAATGCAGCTTGTCACTTTTCCACACACCACATGTTCGAAACCTACGTAGGTTTGCTTTGTTGCATGGATGACACGCAACTTTGGTCTTACCTCTGAGAGCCTTTCATACATTTTTTTTTTTTATGGAAGTAGATGTTGAATGTCTTCTAAAATATTAACATAATTTCCTTGTTCTGTCATAATGTTTTGGCAATGCACACTTTTTGAAAAAGGAAAGTCTATTCTTCTTCTTCTCTCGCATCAGACCTTCCACAGCTCTCACCGAATTAAAGAGTTTGGAGATAGACAGGTTTGTGAAATAGTATATGTTTTTATATTATTTGTTTAATTGTTGCAGTACCCAATATTCACTGGAAACATTATCATTAATAACATTCACATTTAAATTCTGTCTATTTATCTAGGACAATGAAATAAAATAACCATGACCCAAAGCACAGTAAAATATCTGATGAAATAATCAATTAATTCAACAAAATGAACCCTCTTTTGTTTACTTACTTTTTAAGCACTGAGGAAACTTCTGAATGAAAACAAAAGTTTTGGAAAATGTTGTCTGTGGTCATGACAAAAGCCTTTGATGAGACAATGCCACGAAGCACAACAAAAGTTTCTCAAAATCTGAAATGTTTTTGTCTTTGTAGGACGCAGAGGATTCATAAAAGAAGACAGTTAAGAGCTGCCTCAAGTGGTGTCTACACAGAGTTGAAGAACTTAGATTAGGAGATGAGAAAAACAGAAAAGCAGATTCCCCCCTCTCTCTCTCTCTTTTTCTTTCTCTGCAGGACAGAAGCTGTGTTCTGGAAAATAGTGAATATAAGGATCAAACGTTACTGGTAGGAAAACAAAGAGTCAGAGAAAAAGACCTAAAAGAGGCCATGGCCAAGTAGGTCACCAAAATAGTGAGAGAAGTTGAGTCAGCCTGAGGAGGTAATGAAAGAAATGTTGAATGAGATCAGCATGGTCACCAGAAAAGAGGCAGCAGCAGAAATGCTCATCCGCAAACCTTGGTCCTGTTTAGTGTGGAGAATAAAGAGCTGATTCAGAGTGAGAACGAGAGTGAGAGTGAAGAACAAACTGTGACGCAAAAGTTGTTCCACAAGGAATTTGCTGTTACATTTGCGCCCACTGAAAGAGGAGAGTATAAACGGAAAAAAAAGATGCAATCATGATAGAAATATGAGAGGTAAGAAGTAAAAGAGAAAACAAGTAAACAATTCATTAAACAAATGAGCATATTTAGATATAGAATAAGAAAAACACATCAAAGTAATATATTTGGTGACGTAATTCTCATATTTAATGAACATCTACTAAGCGTTAGTGTTGTATTTAAGGTTGAGCTAAACTTGTTTGTGCACTCTAGAATATTAGATGTTTATGTGCTGCAGTGGAAAACATACTGTAAATGGTGGCGTGATGAAAACACCAAAACCGTGAAAACGATGCGATGGAATTATCAGGTTTTCATGATGATCACTTGAGAATGAGACAAATGCCAAGACGCTCAATGTAGATTTGCTTTGGCCTCATTTTTATATATGAGACTGGATTGGATTTTACTGTTGCTGCTGCTAACAAGGCTGTGAATATAAGCTATTAACAGATGGCCAAGTGTCTGACAGACAACATGTAAACAAGGAGGCCTGGCCACTTCTTGTATTGTCTTGCCAAGTTGCAAAGAAAATCAAAATAACTCAAAACAGCAAACAGACAGGACTAATTGACTGTCGTTTAGTGTAGACATGTTGACCTGATCATGAAAACATTTTTACAGATGATGAAAATCTACAGTACAGTACGATCTAGTTCTAGCCCTGCACAAGCTACTGTATCTTCATCATAGTTTTTGCTCTGTTCACTTCATTCTAAGTCTTAAAGAATAAACTGGTTGAGTCTAGTGGCTGTATCTTCTAGAATACATTTATGAAACCTATTATACTATCTCTGTTGTGTCTTGTGGAATGTACTGGTCGTTGTGACTTAAATACTTGAAAATATTGTAACATATTCCTTTTATTGGTGGTGCCAAATGAGTGCATTCATATTCCATTGCAAAATTGCCTGTTAAAATTTACCACCTGTTTATTCACTGGTGTTAAAAAGAGCTAAATGTGATTTGTTTTGGTATAATGGGGAAAAAAAACAGGAAATGGGTGACTTTGAAGCAGGATAGAAAACCCTTCTTATATCCGATATAGTCTCTGTGTTGGCAGGAAAGAAAACTCCAGATCCCATGTGGTCTACATTACTGTGCTATACGTAATATCTGCACAGATCTCGTCCACAAATTCTTACTTAATGTTTATGTATAATGAAGCAGCCCTTTGTACTGGTGTAACCTAAACTCTGAGAGCCAAAACATGCAAGTCAGCTTAAGATCATAATCGTTAAAATAAAGAAAAACATGTCAATGAGCGACTGAGCTGTTATGACAACTTTGGAACCAACAGATGAAATATTTAGACAGTTTACCTTACATGTACAGTAACCCAGGATCTTAATATGTTACCTATCAGACCACAACTCTGCAGTCACATCTGGGCCACGTTAACAAGCCTGGCCCACTTCTGGCTGTAAATGAGGTGGAAATTGAAACCCGGAGGATGACACTAAGCCTTTAGTGAATAGCAATGTACTGCAAGGGTTTGGCCGTGGAGTTTGCTTGAAATCACATAGCCAATGTTGATTGTTTGAGTTTGATAGGAGACTTTAAGAAAGGCTTGGATTACATACGACCAAGAACAATTCCACCACATTACCGCACTCAGTTTTCCTGTCTGTCTGTACACAAGTGTTCGTGTGTGTGTGTGTGTGTGTGTGTATGTGTGTGTGTGCGTGAGGTCGAGAAAAACTGGCACAGGACGCCACACTGCATGTGATAATGAAAGACACATGATAGCAGGCGCCATGATAAGCACAGACCCCTCTCTAATATAGAATATTTTACAGATTGTTCATAGTGCCAAGCAAGCTACAAGTCCAATGTGTTAGTGGTTTAAAGAACTTTATATAAAACATCACATTCACATCACACACCTTCCATATAGTTTTCATACGAAGGCACGTTATTGGAAGGAGTGTTGTCTGATAGGTTATAGGCGACAGATGATGTACAATAAACAGTTAAATCGTCATAACTGCAGTGCAGCATAGGAGTTAAAAGCTAAACCAAAGGCAGGGTACCAAGGACCCATATGAAGAGGCCAATTGAGAAGCAGTGAACAATCAGTAGATAAACTAACATGAGACAGATGAGAAAATGAAAGACCAAACAGTCCTCTAAAGAAAAAGTAACTTGTAACAGTAATTCACAGATAGATCCATTTCAAATCACTCCAGCCACTTAGTGGATTCAAACTTTGCACTTTTCCAATGATCCATATTTAAACAGAGTTGTTTTGTCTCTGGTAATCACGTCATGTTTATGTTTCATCTGGTCAATGTAACTGGTCAAAGGAGACAAAATGTATATACTGTGAGGATGTTTTATTCTGTTTCACTGACTTGCTGCATTCATCCACAGTTTAAGTATGTAGATGTTGGCCATGATCCTCATTAGAGGGTTTGAAGGTATAAAATGTGTATTCATATTTTTATAAGATATAAATATATATATATATATATATATATATATATATATATATATATATATATATATATATAGTGTACTGTAACTACTGCATTGATGTAATTAAAACTAAAAAAAAAGCAAATAAAGATGTTTATAAATAAAGATGTTTTCAGCCTTGATTTTAATGAGCTGACAGTTCAGGGGTTCAGGGAGTTTTTTCAATTGAACTATATGAGCTAATGCTGCTTCAGTTGTACTGCAAATGCCACCTGACATTATTTATTCATTCTTTTTGTTTTTTTGACCTGCTTTGTACCCAGGTAGTGTCATGAGGGTCTGCTGAAGCCTATTCCAGTACTCACAGGACAAGAGACAGGATATACACCAAGGACAGGTCGACAGTCCATCACAGGTGCCTGATATCAAGAAACATTAAAATGGATGAGGGGCATCATCTGTCTTAAATTTGCCACCTGCATGATCTTTGTATAAATAGGTCAGTGTCTACATTCTGGTGTTCTCCCATCAAGTTCTTTCCACAGATGACAACTTTTGAGTGGGCTTACGCCTCTTTCAGGTGTTGTTTTGTGAATATGCAACAGTTAGAAATGAGTGCCATTATCTATTAGCAGCTCCACAAGTGTCACAAGGATTAGGTATTTATTTATAAATCACTGGATAAGTCCATCTACATAATAAATAACTAATGACGCATATATTTAATCCTGGTATAGAAATGGATTCTGCCTTAAAGAGATGAAACACCCACGACGCATTTGAAGTTAGTCATCTTTTCTGCACTTCTGGTTACACAAGAATCCGACTGCGTGTTTGACCTGTATGGAGACGGGCTTTATGAGGATTGCTGCCAGCTGATCCTACAGTCTCAATGATGCATTGGCCTGTCAGCAGCATTATCTCCTTCATCAGCGGTTCAGTGCTGCACCACAGGCAATACCAGATGGAGAAATTCCAGACGGGCCATCGGAAATCTTGCCAAGTGTCAGTTTAACATCAACAGGATGGGCTCAGCAAAGAGTTTATTGATAGAACCGGTCTACATATCCAACTTTATGCCACAATACAGGGTGAAGTGAACCATTGCCAAACATTATCAGGTTACCGTAAACTTTTTTTTTTCTTTGTTGAGGGGGCTGATCACCAGGGAACCCACAATCTGTGCATTTTACGAGGATTTGACAGGTGAATGAAGATGTCCTATTTTACTACATGTATATTATAGAATATGATGTTTCTTGCCCATACCAATGCTTATTATTCAGAGACAGTGATATGACAATAAACCAAAGCCTTAGCTTCACACCTCAATGGAATCCAGTAACAACAACCATTTACAGCAGAACCTAATGTGACCCTGATGTCTCTGAACAACAGCCAGGTTGACATAATAGTGATGCTAATGGTTTCACAGATCTTAAAACCCAGCAAGTCAGAATTGAAGAAGTCTCTTGGATAAGATGAGAAATCGATGAGTCTAGTTAACACATCGTACAAATCCTTGGACTCACTCATAAGCTTTTCATAAGACTTTTTTTCTCAGTTCATTTTTGTGAAGGCTTTTCACTGATACAGAGGTTTAAATCTTTTGAAGATATTGTGACTGTAATAGTGAGTCACCCTTAGTCAGATGTTTTAGATGGGTATAAGTTACATTAAACTATGCCTCACCAACAAGAATCTCAAATATTTGACAAATGTTGCCTTGTATTGATTGCCGGCTACAGCATCTAACCAAATTATATTATTCCGTGTTCTGATAACAACTGAGTCATTTTTTTTGCCTTTTCTTATGCTGTGGTGTTGTGGCAACGAATTCGCTCTGGTCAATAATCACATGGGTCTAAAATAGATCACTTTCACAGGGATTTTTCAGCACTACTTATTAGTACCATTCCTATAATTGTAATTCTATTGAGCACAGCTCCAATCCAGTTTCAAAATGAGTGTTGAGAACCTTTATCCTTAAGCTTGAGTGATGGATCAGGAAGAGGCCAGGGGTTAGGACACTGCAGGATCTTGAGAGAGAGGTTACCTTGAGAGCACAAGCAAGTTTGACTTCAGAATTGAGTGGGGCTTTGTACAAGGTAAACAAGTCTTAAGCTGCAGTGGTTGTGCCTGTGGAAGACCTTGTGTGTGTGTGTGTGTGTGTGTGTGTGTGATGAGGAACTGGGGCAGGATTCTTGAGCAGCTGCAAAAAGGTAAATTTGCAGAGTTTTGGAAGCGGGTTTGTGACGCTGTAAGAGCTTCAAACCTGGTGACTCCAGGGATATCACTAAAGTTGTCTCTTGGAGCCTCAGCAAATGTTTTACAATAACTCTATCAATCTCCTTACAGTATATACAACGGGAATATTTGTGATTGTGTGTGTGTGTGTAACAACAAAGATTTGTTGTCACACACAACAAAATGCTTCAGCTACAATTTTTGGCATATATTATTTGCTAAGCAGTGACTTACCAGGTTCCTTTGGTCCTAAATAACCTTGAGGGCACAGATTATTGGGAGTATTGCATAAATAAAATAGGAAATGGGCTTTTTAACGTGCAGGCATGCATGCATGCATGCATTGCGAAATGCAATTAAGTGCAATAGAAAGGGAGACTACTGTCAATTCAAACAAGTCAGTCAAGCTCAACTGGAAGTTGAAAGGCATATGGGCAGGATGTCATGGTTTCTGATGTAAGATGAGGAAAACAGTGGGAGGAATGACACGAACCGTACATCATCCCTCGCTCCCATTCAAGCTGTCTCCCTCATCATGCTCAACTGATCTCACCTTTTCAATCTCCTCCTCTCTTAAGATATAAATCCCAGGGAGGATGACAGTTGCAGATGAGTTACGGTGTGTGTGTGCATGTGTGAGTCAGTAGTGATAAACTGGGTGTATGCCTGAGTGAAGGGATGAGGAAAGAAATGGTGGAACGGACTCAGTTTGGGTGTGTCTTTTTGAGTATTTGTGTGCCTGTGTGGCACTCCTTTTGTGTGGATATTGTAAAACTTCACAGATGCACAAAGCCCTGAAATCACTTGATATATTTAATGATTTAAAAAGGTCACTCTGAACCCTTAACAATCAATTAGAGTTAATTAACTCATTATCGACTAAGCCATTATAACTGCAGCACTGCAAGTTAATGAAACATGAACTTGGTATGGTTGTGATTAGCACTACAACTCTCACACCTGTTTATCACCTGTTTCTCAGGTGAACACCACCAAAAGTCTGTTAATGAGGTGTGACATCTAACATTTAAAACATCACAAGAAGCCCTTTTCTCAGGCATTGTTATTAATATTGTCCCCACTATTCCAGTATGCTGATTATGAGGAGCACAACATTCTGAAGGACTTCCGACACAGAAAACAAGTAGATGCCCAACCGGCTGGGCTATGTCGAGAGCTGATAACCTTTCTGTCAGAACACATCAGAGCCACTCTCAGAATCAGAAGTGCTTCATTGATCCCAGAGGAAATTGCCCTTGCAATTGCACCAAGCATATAAGAATATAAAGTCAACAGACAAAGGTTATGAAAAAGTACAGTCAGAAATATATTGCATATTCTCAAAGTATGCGCAAGCAGGTACTGAATACATAGCATAAACAGTACAGTACAATGAAGAGCACCAATCAAACCTTAGCCAGACTGTGTAGGGTTAGCTCTACTGGAGCCTATCTCAGTTCTTTAAAATGAGTGCTAGGACAATGCAGACATGAGACACTAAGCATGCACATACCCACCAGCAATCACCTTGGAGCCTAACCCTGCATGATTTAGAACTGACTAAAGAAAATGGAGTTCATTGAGTACACAGACACAAGAAGAACATGTAAAGTCTGTACAGGAGGGCCACTGGTCCAACTCAGAAGTCAAGCGTGAAACTATGCTATATAACAAGCTGCCAAGCTACCCTACAACTGTTACTGCAATGATCAATAAGAGACATGAATAATGAATCTAATAGTCTGAAGGAACAATCGAAGAAAGTCAGACAGTTTTCAGGAGTTGTTTAATCCTGTCTCAAATGCCCCATTTTCCAACACAGTTCCAATGCTGGGTCTGGCCTAGCTCTTAGTTTGGAAGCTATTTCTGTTTTCTTCGCCACAGAACTGGTTCTGGCACTAGCAAAACTGGTTCCAGAGGTAGCATGGTATGACAGAGTTTGGGACTGAAGTTACTGAGACAAACAAAAACAACGTTTGGCTTTTTTTGCACAATGAAAAAGAAGCAATGGACACGATGACATGGGAGCTCAGGAAAGACTGTAGAGACCTAAAAAAGACATCACTTGAAATGGTAACAAGTGGTCAAGGTAACAGGTAACTGACATGTGAGGACAGGGTAGAAATGATCATCAGGGACAATGCGCTTATAACTCAAGATATGTGCAAAAGTCAAGATCTGGCCAGTCAAAAGCATTTATTAACATTTATTTGTTGCTGTTAAAATGTATTTGTTGCAATCAAACATCATTAATACTCATCTGCTAATTAGAAAATACTAGAAATTTGTCACTAACTCGTTTTGCATTGATAGCTTCTGAGGTGTCACATTTTATGTCATCCTAATTTCCACCAGATACAAAATTTTTATGTCCACACCTTTCTCAGCTGAACTCTGCTCATTATCAGAAAAGAAAAAAAAAGATTTTTTTTAAACTTCACACTTGCCACAGCAGAGTAGTAACCTCAACTCTCTAAATTTAAAGCACATATAGTGTTGAGAATACGTGATACGTGGGAACAGTCTTGGCTATACTGTTCTCTGGACTTTAATGAAAATTCCTCTCCTCTACCTCTGACATATTTACTCTATTTCTGTCTATCTCCTCCACCTCTATCCCTCACTCTGATCAGTGGTTTGAGGTGAAGCTATTCTCTCTTATCAGCAAAGGCCAGTGTGTCATATAAGCTGGGTTTCTGTGTGCTTGCATGCGCCTAGGCATACACAATAACTGAAAAAAGCATGGAGAGAACATGCAGGAAAGTGTAAGAAAGAAATACCAAGGGATCAAACCAGATATGTGTGTTGCATGACAATATGGCATACGAAAACCTTTGTGATTCAGGCCGGTTTGGAGCAGAGCGGTGAATAACACTGATCCGAACCTTGGACCTTCATCAATGTGCAAGTGCATCATATATTGTATTTCCTTTGTACTTTGTTCATTCAGTCCATTGATGTCCACCTGAGTCTGTATTGGCATTAAAACACACCTTTCCACCAGGATGTTCTGAAGTCTTCCCCCAGGAAGATGCATCCAGGGTATCTACAGAGATGCATGAACAGACTGTCTTCTCTCCACATGCCACAGTTCCTCTCCAGCTCTTCCTGGGTACATCTGTGTACTCCCTATGAAGCTGGCCACTGTTCTGGGACTAGATGATGGCACTAGACTTGACTGGAGAAGATAAAGCTACTGCTGCATGCCACCAGTTGGGATGAAGATTCAGCTGTTGCTATTTGAACACGCTTGAGTTGTGGATATATAAAGAGGAAGTAAAAATAATAACAACAAAAAAAGTTCATACTGTAAAACAAACAAAACCCTCACCTCAGGGTGCATTTCACACCCCCACACCTCCAACCCTATCTAAAATGCTCTGATGATATAGCTTTATTACCTATAATGCACTGGCACAAGGATTGACAAGGACAAACAATAATTTCAACTGTTTGTAACTGATGGTACATGAACTTTGGAAATAATTCTTCTTCAAAAAATTTAAATTTTGCCTTCTTTTTATATTAGAATTGTGTTCAGATACTGACAATAATAATGTAGTAATTCTAACTCTGAGATGCCGTTTACCTGAAATGAGTATGAATTTTCAACTTTTTTTCTCTCTTCTCTTTCATCCCCTCAGAAACTTTTCCCACTACACTCACAAGATCTAAAGATCTTGATTGGTGTTGATCACAGTATGTTAATTTTTACAGACTGTTGGCTTTGCACTCATGGATTTTTTTTTTTTTTGTACACCTGTACTTTAATTTGTTCAGTTTTTCGGTCAGTTTTTTTCCTCATCTGTTTCCTATACAAGAAACTCTGGCCTTCCTTTCTGTCCACTGGTGGTACGATTCTGACTTTTGTCTTTTCCCCATTTTCCATGTATTTCCTTGTATTTTTCAGCATTTGCAATGTATTAAACTCCCCAGTACATTTAACTCTACCAGAGTCTAGGTCTTCCCACCAGAAAAGGCAAACACTTACAGATTCACAGAACAGAGCCACGTACGATGTATGACTACCATTCTTACTGAGCAGCGAAGGGAAGAAATTGAGCAGGTTATTGTAAAATTTATTACCCAGACTCACACACATAAGCACATGCACAGCACAGAGACCATCTGTCCAACCATGCTGTCCGGTAGCCCTATCCATCTTCTCTGTATATTGCACTCACCAGACAATCTTCAGCTGATAAGGAAGCTGTTTTTCCCTGAGAGAAACACTCATGCATCTCATCAGTCAAGACTGTGTGTGGAGAGAACCAGGGCCAAGGAGGATATGGAGTGCTGGCATGAGCATGAGAAGACCATGGGGCTGTAAAATCAGGTATCCAGCTATCCACATGTCTTCAAAATTACTAACTGGAGTCAATGTTTGTTTTGGAAATGGGGGAGGCAATTACTGCCCTGCAATGAAATACTATCAAAGATTACACCTGAGTAGAATTACAGGGGTATGTTCATATTCATTTTTCTATCTTTTGCATCCTTCTTTTGTCCATTCAACTGATGTACAGCATGGTGTATTGCAAGGATTGAATGTCCTCAAACTCCAAATCAGGAGGCCAATGCAGGCCATGGACTGAAGGAGAAGAGTTGAAACAAGGCAAGGAATCGGAAAGAACCTGAGGTCAGTCCACTGGATGAACCTTTCCCTCAGGCACGTGCACTTCAACATGATTAACATCAAACTGTTAAACTCAGGGCTTTGCATGGTGCTGTGCCTATGGTCGGGTATTACAATGACAGAGGTTGACATGGTAAATTGCACACAAATATGCAAGAGTCCAACTGAAGGAAACCGTCCAAAGGAAATAGCAAAAACAAATGGAAGCTGAGAACAACGTGAATCTTAAGGGGTACCTCCTGCTTCTCCTTGCTCCCTTCCAGCATGTTTGAAAAATACATAAAAGTGGCACCTACTCAGTTGAAGAAAAATTGTTCAAACAGTGCAGAAAATGTGCTGTGATTTTTAAAGAGATGTTTGATGAGGCTTCAGTTCTGGAGCACTTATGGCAGTATTGGCTGTCAAAAATAAACGGTGGTTTTAACATCGCAAATCTCCTAATTCTGCTTTAAATCTCTCCTTTTTTCAAAGCAGTATGGTTTCATTTTCCATTCATTTCCTTGACCTTTAAAGTGTTGCAGGGACCGGCTATAACTTATCCCACTGGTCATGGGGCGAAAAGCAGGAAATACACCGGTCAAGCTCACCTTTTTTGTGTGTTGTGATATCATCATAATGATAACTGGCAAGGATAGTACCAAATGTTGCTGCAGGGGTCTGCTAGCACATATCGGACAAAGCCTGGACAGGTCTCCAGTCCATCACAGGGCACACCCACTATTCACTCTCACAATTTAGAGTCTCCAATTGACCATGTAGTTAGGCAAAATCTATGACTTAAATCATCAGTGGTATTTGAAATCAATATGTGCACCTGCCACAAGTGCCAAAGTGGGCATTTTTCCTTGGAGGTGCAAAAAGAAATTGCCCAAATCGAGTGTAATGATGACATCATCTATTGCGAGTTGTTGGCGGTTGCAAACGACATCAGATTAATCCCACAATTTGTTTGAGCTGCTGTCCATTTTGTTGGCATAAAACGGGACATTATGAAACATCAGCACTCATTTTGTTTGTCATTTCTCTTTGGCTATATTTGCATGGAGTGACTGGCCTGCCAAAAAAGCCACAGCAGTCGCTCCTCAGACAGATGCAGCTGCAGCCGATGCTGCTGTGAGTCAGCAGCACACCAGCACTGGTGGATCTGGAGAGGGCAGCGAGGTTCCCTCAAGGGTACATTAAAAAGCTGGAGTACTAAATACAAACACACCAGAGGACTTAGAAGCTATTCATACATGAGTAAACCATTGTTTTTGTAGCCCGAATGTGAGCAGATGTGTTTTCTTGTCGGAAACGTGATCACGGTGGCTTGTTGTATTTGGGGTTTGGAAGCAAGCTGCTATCTTCTCTTCTGGGTATTGTTTACTGGCATAGAATCTTTTAGTGGTAAGATGTTCCGGAAAGGACCGGCCTCATCTTACCCTCAGATGAAAATCAAATAAAGTAATGGCTTCATTACAAAGTGCAAACAGTCTTTTGTGTCTTTGTGAAGTCCAGCCATCCAATTAAGTCTTTTTCCCAATCAGTCCTGGTTGTTCCACGCGTAAAATCCAATAAGGAGGTTGGCAGGGGAGGCCAGCCTTTTAAGTATTATTCTACGTTTCTGTGGCAATTATGCTAATGCTTAAAAGCATTGTAAATATGAATGCGACAGTCTTTCATTGATGTTACAATGCTCCTGAGTGCACCTTTAAGTGAGTATGCTCCAGGACAAAGAGGAAATAGGAGCTATACACCTGAAAAGGACATAATTTATAAGTTACAAATAGGCCAGCCCCAGGGAGAAAGGCTGAAAGAGCGAATCAAAGAGGAAAAAATCTGAGCTGAGGAGGAGAGAGCTAAAGAGTGACAGCCTCTCCAGCCTTGGGCAACCTGCTACTGTAAAAGCTGTGATTTATTCTGCCATCATCTCAGTAGATATATGATCTGAGTCTCAGCCAGGCCTGTCACACCACATACATATTGAGTGGCCCACAAGAATAGGGAGGGCTTGATTTATTATACAGCTATTTATTACGCTGGGTGGGCACGGAAGAGGGAAAAACACACAAAAACAGCTCGAGATTAAATTTCCAAGGCCATCTATTACATCAGATCAGATGTGATGATAGCAATAACGGGCAAAATAAATCGAGCCAATCTGTGCCTCCTCATTTCACGGGTGAATTTCAACATCTTCTTTAACGATCCAGCAAATGTGGATTCATTAGTTCAATTGTCACACCTGGAGAAGGGAGAGTGTTAACATGGATTTCCAGGCAGTCCGACAGTCTTCTTTATGGAACAATGTATTGATACAAACAGGTTAACAAAGATTGATACAACTCTACAGCAGAAGACTCGTGCACATTTTGTTGCACTACACTTACCTGTTGCGCTTTGTTTCTGATTACTCTATTCATTACTTTATCCAGTTTGCTTGAGGAAGTATTCAAGTTTTAAATACTTATCCACATTGGTTTTACAGTTTGCTTTTGGACAGCAATCATCTGCCTCTGCAGCCTATGTGATACTTGTGCAACACACGACAAATCAAAAAATTCCCTGGTCTACAGGCTAAAGCCCAAACGGCCCTGGATGCAGCTTTCTCAGCATGCATGGATGATTAAAGCTTCAGGATGAGCAGGTGGACTCTGTGCCACCAGTGTGTAGATGTGTGGGTAACTGTGACTCCTGGCTGTCTGTATTTGAATAAATAGGTGTTTTTTTTTGTTTGTTTGTTTTTTTCCAGATGCAGCTCTTGCTCGTGGCATTTTCTCACCCTTGTGAAATGAAAGTATCATGAAATGACAGTGTTCTCAAGTTAAAAACATGACAGTCGAGGTCTGAATGTGATTCAGATTTGAGTGGATTGTGATTAAAAAGTCACACGGCAACCTGAAGAATGACATGACAAATGAAAAACAACGAGGATGCCTCCAATTTTAGACACTTTGTGACACTCTTTGCCCTTCACTCAGATAAATAAGGACAACTCTTGTTTATTTTATTTAAAAGTGCCTCCTCAAATTAGCTCATGGTGGAGGGCTTAATTATCTGCTCTGTGAAATGTGCCACGTCACACAGCTTCAAACCATGTCAAACTCTCAGCCTTTCAGCTTCCCTCTGCTCACCTGTGAAACTCCACATTTCAAATTTGAATAAATGGCTCCTTTTCTTCCCCTCACGATTGTGTGTGTCGACTTATCTCCGATGTGCAGCTGTGAGGAGAGCAGGTATATTTTTATTCCACGTATCTCTGAGAGAGGGATATAGCAGGTGGAGTCTCGACTGTGGCACATGGTTTGCAGAGCGTGTAGGCTGTTGACGACAGCATTTCACAAGCAGGTAGAGATGCACGGTGCTGGATATGTCTGCATCTATCTGAGCCAGGACTGTCTGCCTGCCTCTAATAACTCATAACACATGGGTCACTTCGGGATAACATTTATCACTATTCTTTTCTTCTCTGTTTGTCTTCGCAAGCGAAGGCTTTATCAGACCGTGGTCACGTGCCACTGAAGGTGCAGCATGGCTATGCCACTGCGAGCAGTCGTGCTCCTGCTGTTCCAGAGCTTTTTTGCAGTGAGGACATGGTACTTGGCACTCTTTTATGTGTGCTTCCCCCCCGTTTTTTCCTAGCACTTCAGTTGTTCCCAATTCCCATAGCGCACCACTTTACCTGCTGCTGCCAATCCCTACTGCTTGCTTCGCAGGTGGGCAGGCTTGAATTCACCTGCCCTGATACAAATAAGCTGGAGTCTTTGAAGGCAAGGGACAGAAAGGCGAGTGTGTGTCAGTGAACTAAGAGCTGAAACTGAAAGTTTTGCCATTTGCTAGTTTTCACACTTCTGTATGTATCTTGGCTTTGAGGTCACATTTAGATGCAGTTTTGGTGGAGTAAGGAAACTAATGTACACCTCATGGTTTAGACGGGCGGATATAATCTTTGTTCGTGGTTGTGGACAAACGCAGTAGCGGTCTTGGTGCATGAACAAGAGAGATGCTGTTAAATGGATTGATTTGTAAGCAAATGAATAATGACACACATGCCCAGGAGCCATTTGCAACTCACTCTGTCTCTGTACCATACTGAATGTTCCATGCTGTAAAGATATGAATATGAATACATGTACCATTACACCTCTAATTGAGACCGTATGATAACTGAGGCCATATCAAAGGATAACTGTGGGATCAAGAAATGGAGCAACAGGACAACAATGAAGTTCAGTCATGGCAAAGAAAACCCTGAATATCTAAAAAGACATGACATTGACAGTGAACCAGAATTTAAGCTCTCCAGACTCAAAGGGCTCTGAAGATGCAAGGTTTGATCAGATTAGTCCATCAAATGGCTGAGGTGGATTATCGCTCGGGTGGGAAATCTGTTCAAGTGTTCTAAATGATATGTAAGAGAAAGGGAATGTAAATGTGTACTGTATATAGGCTTAGTCATTTCACTGCAATAAAAAAAATGTCTGTCTATTTAATCAGACCCTGAGATAGAGGACAGATTTAAGAAAGATCACACTACAGTGCATTGTGAAGGATAGAAATAGATCCTTAAAGGCATTCATGTAATGGGATTTATGTTGAAAATATAATCGATGTTTATTGTTATGAAACCTAAGAATCATGCATACCAGTCTGACTTCAGTGTAGTTCTACTTGTGCTTTTACTTAGGATTGTTTTGACAGTGACAAATCACCTCAAAGAAAATGCCTAATCTGACTGATCAATCTTCATCATCTTTGTAATGCCTTGAGGTCATTTTGGTTAGATGATGACATAAATAGTGGCCTTACTTATTCAATATTTGGCGTTTGCTGGGTGATGCATTATCTATTTTACTTTTCTAACAGGCTGTTATACATAATATATATTAATTTCCACTGACATCGGCATTCTTTTTCATAGGTAAGTCAGCCCATCTGCTATCATACACTGTCAACCCCTCAGGTCCCACCTCCTCTCTCTCCTCCAAGTCTCACTTCACCTCATCCATCAATCACTGCCCGAGTTTCTGGCTCACTTTAGCTTCTCATTCATAAACCAGTCCTTTCTCTCATTCTCTTTGTTGCTCATTTCACAGGCTCTCACCACCATCCCAGCTCCTCCCTCCACCAGATGACTCAAGACTCCCCACTGGCTCGGGCTTACACTCCCCCCGGTGCCGCATCAGTACCCTGCCAGGATCTGCACCACGCTTGGACTGTGGAGCTGAGGGGTCTGACTCTGCAGCAGAACTCTGAGCAAGCCAGCACCCGCTCTTTTGAGAGTCAGGCCCCTTGTGTTTTCTCACTGATGACCTCATAAAGCTCGTCATGAGTAACACACCATCGCATCATATCACACTAAACACATTTTTCATTCTTTAAAATATCTGTTTTACCATGCTGAGATTTGAGCATGAAAAGGAAGTGCATCATAGCTTGTGGCGTAGACAATTTAGTTAATTGAAGGCACAGTAATTTCACATTTGTAACCCCATTGATGAAGTCAGTGGTATAAAAATCTGAGTATATCATATCATCATTTGGCTAAAATATTTAAGAAATAGACATTGACATTTGAAACTCTGGTGTGAATGACATTAGTGATGATCTGTCTGTCATCTGTCAGCCAGTTTGTACCTTAACAGTGTCTCAGGGGTCTACTGGAGCCCATCCCATCACACATTGGGTGAAGGCATGGAATAAAGTCGCCAGTCTGTCTGTCACGAGTCACTGTCACACTAATGTAATTTAAACTCTCTAACTGGCCTTAACATGGATGGTTATTGAACTGTGTGGGAAAATTCCACACAGAAAAGTCTTCCATCCAAACCAAGGCTCCACCTCATTGCCCAAATATGAAACAATAATGGAATAATCATTTTTTCAAAGCCTCATTTAAAACTTGTGAGATTGATAACAGCATAAGTAGCTGGTCTATAAAGAAACCTTACGAATCAGATCTCTTTGCTGTTGTATTTTTAAGGAGCAAATCAAAGAAATTATTTAAACTAATAGTAGATTAGACGGTCCTGATGACTGTAAGTTCATTCAGTACAAAGGTGGGTTGTAATGAACTGATAGACACGTTTTCTTTTTGTTTCTTCTAATGAGGACAGGGTGCCCAAACATACTGTAAGCATCTGCCATATGTGCTGGGATAGTCAATAAAGAGCAAATTCATGAGCCACATTAAAGCATTTATTTCATCTAAATAATAATCTGTGCCACTGGTTTTTACTTTACGTGGAATGGGGCCTTTTTAACAACAGACATTTTAATTTGTCTTCGCAGAAAAAGCACAGATGGAACTAATAAAACGTTCCAGTGGACCAGCATGCACTACAGCGAGGCTCTTAAACGAGCTCACCTAAATGGACGAAGACATCATTAATCATTAGTAATACTTTCCTTTTCCTGCTGTGGCATATTAGAATACTAAATGTGCTGTGGAAAATGTGTCTGGAATTTCAGCCCTTCTTAGCACAACTTACAGAAAAAAAGTGTAGTGTAAAATACAATCATGATACAATTATAGCACTTACCTTCACCATTAAGAAATTCATTTCGACACCATTTCCAACAATCTTAGCTCTTCAGTATTTTATGTTAACATATGATTACTAATGGAGGCATGTTGGCATCTGGTCACCAAAAGTTGTATTGTTATTGCTGTGGTTGTTGTTGTGGTTGTTGCTAATATTGATGAACTGGTATTAATAAGTGTTTCAACTCCTCTGATTCTGCCTTTATTATCATGCAGAATCGACATGCAAATCATATTGGCAAAACTAGTAGAGCAAGGTTTGTCTCTAGTGGAAGGATCTAATGTAGGATGCACTCAAGGAAGCATGGCAACATGTATGAGGAAGCTAATTTGACAGATACTGATATGAGTATAAGAAGTTAATCAGCATCACATGAGCTGCATCGCAAAAAGGATGGACTCATCTTCAGCTGTATGACTCACAGTTGGAGAGACCGAGGGAGGGCAAAGGTCTCCTTTCAAAATGATGATTGTTTCCCCGAGATCTCATCATACTGCCAGTCAAAAGTGATGGAGCACTGAAGAAAATAGAAAAAAGTTGCAGAAATATAATGTTATATATAGCATTATTTTTATATGTGTATATAGGTGACATTACTTAACCTCACCTTCCTGGGATCAATCTACATCTACTCTAAATTTATGCTCATTTAAAATATGTACCCCACTGAATTGCACATTGATTTGCAAAATCAAAAGTGTTCTTGTGTGCTCTATAATTTTACAACATTTAATAACGTACATTGCTGAATGGCTGAATGTGGATGTCATGTAGGTCAAAGCCTTGGGTAGCAATTCCATGTGCAATTATGTAGACTGATTATGCAAATATGTGTCATTCCTTCCAGCCTCCAAAGTTCAAAATTTCAATTTTAAGAGAATTTTAAGTCTACAATTCCTGCAGACTTGCTAAGGAGAAGATCTGACTGTTCCATAGTTTTGTGCATTTCTTAATTTTCTCCCCACAATGAAATGTGTTTAGAGTAGGACTAGAGTTAGGCTGCATCAGAAATATTCTGGATATTCAGAGCAGTTGCTGTAAGCAGCAATTGTTGCTGGGGATGGGTTGATATATTTGAGAGGGTAAAAACACTGTGAGTCTCACAAATGCCTTGGAAATAAAAACATCCACAAGCCTCCAAAGGTTTAACAAGCCATACAGAAGCACATTATGCCTAATTTACCGTGGAACATTTGCATCTTTTATTTTAGGACATACTATTGTCGTATGGATGACAACTTTGTGGGGCCAAAAAGTGAATCTCAATGACCAAAGCAGATAATAGAAAGGAAAGACAAACTAGACGCATGGAAGGGCAATTAAGCAAACACCAGTTAGAGGACAAAAGTACGTTACACATTTTAGGACATCCTCAGGTGTCGGGCTTCAGCCTCAGACTATGCCCTCACAAAAAAAAAGTTGTCAAACAAAAAAAGGTGTCATCAGAACATACACATCAGACGAAGGGGACTAAGGATAAATGAGAGTTGATTCTCAACTGACCTATCTGGTTAAATAAATACATTAGAAGGGGTCCCCTTCACAGTGACACAAGTGTAGAATTTCCCCTTGATGTGACTGCTCTGTGTGAGGAAACATAGAGTTATAAACCACCTCAGTTGTACATGCTGTGTTTTTAGAAGCCCAAGAAACAGTATTAGAGAGCCAGATGGACAATTCATATCAGAGAAAGAGAAACCCTAGCAGACTGAGCAGATGGCACATGGAAACAGCTACTTGAGTGGAATCTTCTGGAATCACATTCTGACACAGTGGCAGATGCTTCTTTGCCCCCAGCTAACACAGGATAAATTAGCCTAAAAACCAGGCTAATGTGACTTAAAAGCAAGCCTAATGTGCCAAAAGGTGTCTCACCCCACCACGTAACCAAAACATTAGACATGATTATGTACTTACACACTGTGAGAGTGCTTTCAGTTGGAACACTTCCTGGCGTATCAGCAAATGAGAGATTAAGGAAAACTCTCTTTATCTAAGTTACCTTAGTTGGTAAAGAGTGCTCTGTAAAATAATGGTCCACTGTGAACAAATTATCACGTTACTTTTTTAAGGAGCTGTTTACAGGACAATGTGTGAAAATGAAAGAATTCTGTCTACACTATGTCTTCACAGGAGCAGAAGCATTGTGCTTGCCATTAAATGTGGGTTAAAACATGTATTAACAGACCAGTTCAATCAGGTGGCCAGCTGCTTTTCTCTCTTGTAGAATTAGAAGAGAATTAGAACTGTGTGGTTATGTCAGAAATTTGTTCTTTGCATTAACTGAGGTATAAGACCTCAGAAGTTGGTTTATTTTAACATAATTTTATTTAATCATCATAAGACAATCGTTTTGTTGGTGATTTCCTAGGTGTAATTCCACAGCTCTGCTCGTTATGAAGTCTCTTTCAGCCAAAACAGTGGAAAATAAAAAAGACTGGTACTCCTGCCTCACCACACATCTTTGGAGATTGAAAAAAGATTAGACGTGACTTTTGTGTTATGTTGTGCATTCCCCCTGGCAGAGCATGACAGAAAGATTCAGTAAAAAATTTGAAGCAGGTATTTCAAAATAAAAGCTTGTGCCAAGTTGTTGAGCAGACGATGATGGTGGAGTGCAAATAACTGGTCAAATAATTGCATGATTTGTGTTCATGCAAGCTGATACAATTGAGAGGGAGGTATCAGAAGGTATGTATAAGTCCATTCTAGTAATACCATGAACCAAATTATATCTTTTAACACAGTATTGCTTATTTGCTATTGTTCTTTGAAAAGAAATCATGGTGTAAAAATGTATAAAAGATTTTATATACCTGAAAAGGCTTACAAAAATATCTTAGCCTGTCTCTGTTCTCATCATTATAGTGTTTAACCCATTTAGGCTTGTTGATTTTCTTTTCCAGATGTAAGTCTCCAGGGAACCATCCATTTGGTCCTTTGTTTGTGTAGCTGTGAGTGTGTCTGTGTGTATCTATCCATAGCTAATCTAGCGTAGCCCACCACTGGACCCATCAGCCAGGTCTTTTTTGAGCAGATTTAAGACTGTACACTCAAGGACCTCTGGTGAATGCGGACAAACCCATTTACTGTGACTGCTGTGATTCATAACAGCAGCGACTACCTCCTAACCAGTCCCCAGTAATCAAGCAGTGTGTCTTCACTCACACACCTGGAGGAGATCTCCTCTCTGCTGAGCACACTCCTCCAGCCACTGTACAGGCATTGGTGTGCACAGAGACTGCTGCCATGTCACTGCTGTGTTTCATTTTGTGTTCATGTCAAGAAACAATCACAACAGCAGGAGCAATCAATGGTGACAACACACAAACTGAAATAAGTAAAACTCCAAGTTCTAGAAGGATGCAATGTTTTTTGTTTTTTTAGTTCACGAAAGGATATAGACTCTATTTTATGAATGTAAATGATGACGAGGATTATTCTGATTACAGGCAGACACAAGATTAGTGATTACAGTCAGAGAGTAATTTTGAATCCCTCCTCCCCGCCTAGAGACAAATGCAATTTTACCTACAACGACTTCACAAGTAACTCTGTTATTTTCATATTACAAGACCAGGTAAATAGTTTTGCAGGCACAGTGGTAAACCCAATGCACACATCTGACACACATCCATTCTTAATTTAAAAGCATCGAGTTGATCCAACTCATTTCCATCTGGAGTAAATGATTCAACCAGAGCAGTAAATCATTCAATCATTCAAACTGACAACCCACTACAACAGAACAAATGGAGCAAAGCCTACGCGCTAGTACAGAACTCTATAGCTGCACTACTCTACCAATGGGACACGGCTCACTCAATCGTACACACCCTCTCAATTTGGCGGCCTATTTAAGATGTAAAATGGTCTCATTTCTACTTTCTCATTTGCCTGCCATTAAGACCGCAGGCCTGCATATTGCCACTCGTGATAAAATAATATCAAATGGAATTATATTCATCCCAGAATGGAAATTATTATTTAATAATTACAATAACAGACAATGAAAAAGTCACAAGAGAAGGTGTTGTTTGCAGTCGATCCTCACTCCATCCAAGATGCAGAGCAGGGAAAGATCTCCACAGTCCATGCCACTCTGTTCCCACTCCCAAGCATCTCTCTGCAATAGCATCTGGAGTCCTGGTTCCATTGTTCATTACAGTATGTTTATTTAGTCATGGTTAAAAACTTAAAATAACTGTTCAGGAGTAGCAATCGTGGTGGTGATAAGGAGTCTTTTTACAACTGAAGTGTAGAAAGGGGAGAGGGTCCCCCAAGTAGAGGCAGCACAGATGATCTATATGCATCTATCCCATTAGCATACAAGAGATTTAGAGTCTTATTTCCTCTTGTAGGAAGGTCCACAAACTGTTTTAAAGTAGGCAAAGTGCTGGAGAGAGAGACATGATTGAAATCTCCACATGAGAATGAAAGACTTATAATTATTCCAGCCCCTCCACCACCCTAGCATCCACAGATCCCAAACCCAAGTCCCAAGGGGGTTGACATCACTCCCTAATATTTTGATGAAATCTTATCTGCAGGGAGTGATGAAGTCAGAGCCTACGTAGACATCTAATTCTAAACCCTGAGTTGTCTGAGCAAAATGCATAAGATTTGTCTGGGGCATAAACAAAAGAGGTTAGGAACAATTCAGCAACACACTTGAACACTGTTAAAGCAATGTGTGTGTGGTTGTGTGTGTGCGTGTGTGTGTGTGTGTATGTGTGTGTGCGTAATAAGTAAATGCTGTTTAAGTAGCCTCATCTTCAACACAGAGTGCTCCATTCTCCCATTTATCCATGCCAGGAAGGTTGCAAGCCAGGCGGATCCTATCAATTAATGAGATGTCAACAAGCATGTCTGCATTATTCATGTGTGGACACCAACACCGTCATTGAAATCCTCAGCTCATTTGGAAGAGGCTGATAGTTTTTTTTTTCTCTTTTTTCACTCTGTCTCTCTCTCTCTCTCTCTCTTTCTTTGCTTTTGCCCTTTTGTCATCTTTGCAGCTTTATAATTCAGGCAGACTTAAATAGCATAATTGATTTCTGTGCAGCTAATGATTTGGAAGTGATTTTCAACCACATCATCAAAGGGCCCTACTACCTCTTCCACCCCTTTGGTCCCTTTGTTTAGCATGGTGTGAAAACTGACATTCCAGCTCTGCTGCTTATAAACAACTGGTTAGAGGCCACCTCAAGTCTTTTCAATCCAAGTCTTAGGTGCCTGTGTGTATTAGTGTCTGACATTATCTGTAAGCTAATACACACTAATATAGAATCTTTAAGTCTGCACAGCCAGCGTTAGGTATTTTAAAACATATTTAACAATGTGCCTTTGTCACACTTTCACAGCTGCTGTGACATTATGATGTGAATGAGATAAGCTGCCCGAGTGGTGCACACTCACTCACACACACACATACACACATACACACAAACACTGTGTGTGGCCACTTACATGAATGGCCAGCTCAGGCCTCTTTTTTCATTTCGTGAGGTGATTCATTTTGGCCCTTGAAAGGAAAAAAAGAGAAAAAAGGGAAAAGGCGCTGTCCGGAAAGAAAAAAAAAAACAGCGTCTTACAATAGTCACTGTGTGGACTGAGTGCAGTGTGGCCTGGAGGCTGAAAGAAACCACTCTGACTCCCAAGAGAGACGTTTCTTTCTAAAGCAAACGAGCATCTAATTGGAAACATCATTGGGGTCAATATCATATTGAGGATCTGCCAAAGAAAAAGCTATGTTTCATTCCTCTAGGCCTGGACAGATGGCTTTTCCAATTCAGCTACTACTGTGGTGGCTAGAGATGCAAAATGACAATGAAGGGATTTGAATTTCTCACACATTTGCAATCTTCTTTTGAGAGCTACTTCTCTACAATAGTTCTAGGAAACCAAACGTCAGCCCAAAAGTAAGACACAAGCGGTAATCTTCCCATCGGAATAAATGCAGTTTAGTAAATTAAATATTTAGGCATTTAAAACATTCTAAAAGCAAGCATTTCATAACTGTGATAACTTCAGTGTTTGGTACTCACATGCAGTTTTGCAGCCTCTCTATAGATGATGTACCTCAATAGTGATTCCTTTGAGACATCTGCAATGTATAATTAGTGTTTGGTGTTGTTTATTTATTTTCTAATAGTGTGGTTTTCTCATGGTTTAGTTCTTTTTTTCTTTTTTCACTTTGGTTCTTTACCATTGTGTCACGTCTAACCCTGCCATATTCTTCATATTTCAGCATTTGCTTTTCTTCCCATGGCTTGTATTCACCTTATTAGCACTGCCCCAATCCCAGTCGATCTCTCCTCTTCTCCTCTCTCGCATCCCTCCCAGAAGCTCATCAAGTCCTTTGTTACTGTGTTTGTTTAAGTTGTTTAGTTCAGCTTTTGTTCTGCAGTGTTGTGTTTCTTCCTAGTCTCTCTTTGTATGTGCTTCACTCACTTACTTTGAGATCAGGTTGTTGACAGTAAATTAATGAGTTAAAATCCTCCTTTGCTGTTTGTGAATCTGAAGCTCTGGATTCTTCTCATGTTACGTACTAGAGGAGGTGTCTTAAACCTCACAGCTTTTTTCACAACTGATCCAAGGCTGAATAAACAGGATTTAGTCTTAATAATTATTCAGATCTCTTCTTTGACTTTAAAGCCTAATGCTCAAGCTCTAAGGAGGTGTGTCATAGAAGGGGGTGGTGGATGGCTGTCGACACAACATATGAGTTTAAAATGCTGCTCAAGTGACACTCAAGCAATTTATATGACTTTTTTGCTCCCAGTCCATGTTGAAGATGGAGAGCCATGTTTGTCAATTCCCTCTTCATCTGTCCACCAAATCATTCACTATGATGTTCAATGCACTTGTTCACTTGCATTATTCAGGTAAGTTTTTTTTCTTCTGAAATATGAAATAAAGTATCATTTTGCTTGCAAAAGAGTGTGTTGGTTTATGTGTGTGATTGTGATTTAAAGTTTGAAAGCAAGAATTAAATAGTTCTCAGTCAAAATTTACAACTGTTGTTGGTTTTAAGTGTTCAGTACTGTGGACGGTGAGGTGCTAAGTACAATAGTTTTATCATATTGTTGAAGCAACTGTGAGAATTTGCAAAGAGTGAAGAGATTTGTTCCAACTGCAGGACAACAGGGTGATCCTATCATGCCTTTCGGAATCAGGATCTATCTGGAACGTGTGATGGACGCATTTGCTGAGATGGACAAGTGTGTCCATACATCGGTGACAAGCGAACAACCTGGAGTAAGCAGTCAACCCTGGCATGTTGTCACAGCGCAGGGTCAACCATCCTTAGTGAGCGATCGTGGTACCCGGACTGTATGTTTATTTCCAAGTCCCATTTTGTGGACTTAACCTTAAAGTGCAGGTTGCTTTATTTACACAGAAAATGTACCCAGAGCATTACTGTGATTGTCATGTACACTACGCCCTCTGCCAAGGAGGAAGAGCACGATCATTGAGCATGAAAGCACATACCCTGATGCTGCCGTCATTATACTGAGCGACTTTGATCATTGCAACTAGTGGAAAATCATCAGATTGTGGATTTTTCTACTGGAGCAAAGAAAACACTGGACCAATACGAGAAATGCGTTTTCATCTGAACCAAAACACCACTTTGGAAGATCAAAACACCAAGCAATCTGGCTAAGGCCTGTTTATTCTAAGAGGCTGAAGGTTTGCCCAGTCACATTGAGAACTGCTTGCCATAGAGATGTCTAGAGGCCACAGATATGAACATTTTGAAGGTCACAGACAACATCCAGGAAAGAAAGAGACTATGAATAATTATTTCATAATTTTACATATTTGCAACTAAAATCGCTATGTGTGTTTTTCCTGATCATGAACCCTGGTTCATGGAATACATTTACATCTACATTTACTCATTTGGCAGACACATTTGTCCAAAGCAACAACAGACATGAAATTTGCAGGCAAAAGGGTGAAGATGAGTGGAAAAGGGTGTAGTATGACCTACACATGTCCATCTTTGCTGCAGAAAGGGCACACTCCAAAAGACTTGAGAATTTCTACCTGAAGGAACAACACAGTTTGTGGCAGGGCATCCAGGCTGTCACTACAGGGACAACATAGCCCTGAGCATCTGCACCATGTTTAACAGGCTGAATACCACCATCGCCAGAAAATCCCTTTGCAAACCTGTGGAGACTGCACTCCAACTGATTTACACATGCAGTCATGAAGGCACTAAAGCAGGTGGATGTCTCCAAGGTAGTGGGACAATACCTCCTGGACATGCACTAAAAACCTTGGTAATAGCCCATCAAATTTCCAAGTCTTGACCACCATACCAAAAGATCAGTGGACAATGTTATGGCAATAACTGCCCTTTATACTCTACAACATCTGGATAGCAGCAGAACACACACCAGGATGCTCTTCTAAGATAACGGTTCTGCTTTCAACACCATCTGGCCAGGCAAGCTGACTGTGAAGCTGACAGACCTTGGCACCCCACCTGCAGCATCTCATCATCAGGTGGAGATGGAGGTGGAGAGGGCTGACAGCTTCAAGTTCTGAGCTGGACTGAGAGCACTGTGGCTATGGTGAAAAAGGCTCAGCAATATCCGTATTTCATTCAGCTACTCAGGAAAGCTGGACTGAGCTGACATGTGTCACCTAGGTGTACTTGGACTAATATAGAACATCCTCACAACAGGCCAGGGGCTTGTCCAGACACTTTTGATAGGTGTGGCCCAAGTGGGGAACTGACTTATGGTGGAGTGGCATAGGTCCTGCATTATGGTTATTTCTCACCCATCAAATTTTAGGGGTGGCTTGTGCCACATAGGGCCACTCTCTGGACACACCACTGCAACGGGGATCATTGTCTGCCAAAGAAACACCACAGGCAGGAGAGAGAGGCTCTTCAAAGTGTCATAAAGACAGCTGAGAGGATTATCAGGATCACACTCGATTCCATGAATTACATCAATAACAACACAGCAGGAATAGAGCAGCGAGTACCATAAGGGGCACTCTCCATTCAGCCCATTCTCTGCTCAGCAACAAACACACAATCACTCAACACATACAAGCCCAGACACAGTAGAGTGGACAGCATCAACACATACACAACCCACTTTTACAACAGCATTTTCCCTGTCACAGTAGAGCTGAGGGTAAACAGAGTAAAACAAGAACTTCACTTATACACATTTGCCATTTTCTGTGTTTTCTGTTTTCCAATTGTACTTGCTATTGTTGCTTTATCAAATGTATCAACTCAAGGAACAGGATTCAGATTGTGAAACTAACATTTTTGAATCATGAAATCTCAGGTTTTGTTATTGTGTTATAAAGTTAAGGTCTGAAATAGGTTTATATGCAAATAGGATAAGTGATATTTGTGTGTGTGTGTGTGTGTGTGTGTGTGTGTGCCTTACCCAACCTGTCCAGGGTGTATCCCTTGTCTCTGGCCCATTTCCGGTGGAGACAGGCACCTGCAGACCCCAGCGACATTGTTGGATACAAAGCGGGTAAGATAATGGAATGGATACATAAAAAAGAAATGAACAACAATTATTACTTCAAATGAAATTACTTCAAATTCAAAAATTGATTTGGTGTCGCAGGATGTGAATTGATAATGTTTATAATTTACATCATCCTTGAGAAAAAATTAAGTAATTTTGTCAGTTTGTGAAACAGGAGTGATTTCCATGCATATTCAGATTAATTTAGCTGGATAGAAACCAGACAGATGTCTGTGGAGCTCCTGGTGTAGTCAGCCTCCCACTGCAGAGCGGCAAAGGCCAGTTAGTCGACATGTCTTCAATAACCTACTGATGTGCTTTGGCATTCGACCTTGAGGTACAGTACGTGCATGTGTTTGTGTCTGTGTGTGTATGTGTGTGTGTAAGCAAGAGATAGACAGAGGGAGAGAGAAGACAGAGTGACAGCTGACAGCCCTGCAGGCAGTCAAACAGCAGACTCCCTGTAGTGCTAACATCCTCCAGCCAGCAGGCGCTGACACAAACTCAACCAACCAATGCCCAGCCACGCTCCCTGTGCTCCTCTTCATGTGTGCGACTGTAGATTTGTTATTGCTCTTCATTTGTCAGCCCTTGTCGATCTGACACTCTGAAGGTTCAAAGAGGCCAAAGTTATACATGTCTTCAAACTGGTATTTTCTCTGGTTTCAACTGGGTTTTTGTCATTTTAAAGCAGTTTTTTAAACATCTAAAAAGATCCTTTCACTTCCCAGACCTGAAGCTGAACTATTGGATAAAAGATTTATGAAAACAATTGTTTATAAACAGGTTATCTTTTGCCGTCATAGCATTTCTGGAGTCTCTCCCAGCTTGGGGCAAAGCCCTGAATACTCCTCTTATGACGGGGATGACTTGGATTATTGTCTGGCCCTTTTTCTGTCCTTTAGGATTTCTTGATATCAGCCACCTTCTATCTGTGCCATCAGGGACTTGGATTTTCTGCACTCTTTTTTTAGAGTATTTGTTGGGGCTTTTCAAGGCCTTTATTGATAGAACAGCTGGAGAGTGACAGGAAAAGGGGAGAGAGAGAGAGAATGACATGCAGCAAAGGGACACCAGTGAGATTCAAACTGGGGAGACTGCAGTGAGGACAGTAGTCTCCATACATGGGACGCCTGCTCTATCAACTGAGCTACGCGACGCCCTGGATTCTCTGCACTCTTTTGGATGATAATAGTAGGGGAGCAGCATCTTCCTAGTGTATTCATTAATGCTGCTTGTGTCGTCTTTTCTTTGCATACAGTTGGAGAGTACTGGGCATCAAATTTTGTCGTGCAGCATCTATTTCATCCTGTGGCTTTTTTCTGATCTAGATGTGAATGTGATGGTTGATAGTGTGCACACTGGCAAGGTCTCATCCCTATCAATAAGTGGCAAAAGAAATTACAAAAAAAAGAGCATATAAAACCTTGACATACACTTGACATACCTTGACATACATGTGTGGACATCACACATCACCATCAAGAACAAATTGACAGAGTGAACAAAGAGACACGATTGAAATACACATCAGAGAATACTGTATGTAGGAGCCTGAAGAGGGACATGAGTGACACTCAGAACATGGACAAAAAATTAAGACAGAATGTAAGAATAGCAGATAACACAAACACAAACAAAAAGGCTTGCGAAAATTAAATGGGAAACTTTAATGGGGCAAAAACAAATTCGTTTCACCACAAGGTTTGCTGTTGTGCACTGCACATAGACCAAAACAGTGTGTCACCAGCCACAGCTCCCTCTACCTCTACTTACCATCCACCACCACCCCCATGACCCACTCACCTCGTGTGAACAAATACCCGGAAAGTGCAAACACAGTGAGCACAACAACATCCCCATTTTGTGAAACATGTCGTGCAACAAAACAAGTAACTTATAATGTTATAATGTGTTGTGCAAATGTTTTGTTCCACTCTCTGCTATTTCACTTCGAAAACACGCACTTCCATTATTCACTGGCTGTAGCTTTTTATAGGGAGGGAGGGCCAAGGTCTCCAAGAGGAGGGAGGAGGCGACAATTCATATGAACACGCAGCTGGACTGGCTGAATAAACAGAGGGCTCTGGATCGACACAGAGAGAGGGTGGATGCTAGACTCCAGATGAAGTTACACCTCTTGCTCTTCACATGGCAATTTTTTAATTGTTTCGATTTAGAAATGGTAGATCTCTGGTTATTTCCCCTTTATGCCAAGGCACAGACAGCAGTGACGCAACTTGAAATCATAACACTGGAGGTGTTTTTGGCTGTGTCCTCATCATGGCTTGTGCATCAACTCATATGCCATATGCCGTATGCCAATAATGGTGACTTGTGCAGCAGGATTGCTGTTGGCCTCCTTTGTTAGCTTCCATAGCTGTAATGACCTCTTGATGAGGGCTGTCAGGACACTGTTCACCTTGTATAGTGCCAAACATTCCAGTATTTCCAATCAAAGCAGCCGCTGCTCAGATAGATGAGGCTGTGACCCTCTGAGCTTTGTGCACATAATGACCCATTAGCTGCTACAACAGCTTAGAGTACCCACTATGTTGTGGAGAGGTAGGTTCTCACTTAGAAAGATGATGGGGCTTCTCACTCATTTGCACAACAAATGTCCCTGTACTATTCTTTGACATCTGGGAGTACCATCCATCCATAGCTGGAACAGTGCTTGTGGCCTTCAGTAAGGCTTCAGTAAGGAACATCTTGTTGCACTTCACTCCTTCCAGAACTTCCTTTAACCCCATTCACACATGCAGAGTTTGCCAGCACTTAAAAGGGTCATATGCAGCTTTGCCATCAGCTATCATTAAGGGGCTCAACAGTTCTCACATACGTACGGCCACCCGGGTATTATCTTGGAAAGTGGGTATATGTGAATGGCTAAAATCATTGAGACATGGGAAAAGTTTTCACAGTAATTTACAGTAAACTGTAGCTTTTCTTTCATGGCTAATTCATTCACCTCTGTTAGAACCTTACCTTTAGTCTTTTTATCATTTTTTCCCAATATTCTTTGCTCTGTACATTTTTGACTTTGCAGCCAAGTATCTTTAGAATTGCTGTTGCAATGGTATATATGAGTAAATTGCTTTCTGTGAAGATTGAGAGTAAAGCATCTCTTCCAGTGAGACCTTGTCACTGAGGCATGTATCTATGCTCACAGGGAGACAAAGAGAAAGAGAGAGAGAGAGGGAGAAATGAAACTCATTATTTCTGATGAACCCCTGTAATTTTGTGGAGAGAGGAAAAAAGTGAACAGCACACATCAATACAAAAGAAGAGCACATTGAAACATTGAGATACTTTGCTCTTGAATAGCCCAGGCAACATTGTGATCATACACTTTTATTTACACTTTAAACTGGAGTGTTGGGCTCTTCAGGGTGTATGGGGTAAAGCATGGCCTTTCAACCATTTATTTCGGTGAGAGAGTATTAATGGGGGGAGTATGGTGGGGGTGCTGTCAGAGCAAACAGGATGGGAAAAAATGACAATGAGGAAGACTGTGATTGAGAAGTGGAACAAAGACTCAATTTACTCATGGCAAGATGAGAAATTAAGAGAGATGTGCTATGCCAATTACGCACCCTATAAGTAATGCAAGTGAGCTCATTAGCCAGAGGGTTGAGTTTTCCACAGCGGGGCCCTCCACACTCTGTCTCAGTGCTCTCCAATGAATGGCTTTAGAGATTTTAATAGACACGGCACACAGCACAGCCACCGAGAGTCCACTCAAGAGTGCTCTTTTATAATGGCCCCTATTTGCGCTCATTACAGACAGTACTTTTTAATGCATGGTGTTGTACTTAAGTAAAGGTAAGAGCAGGGCTTTGTTGCACAGGAGTGACTACATTGTTAGCGTATTGTCAGGAACAGAAATGTGGTCTGGTGTGTGACAGAAAATGGATTTTGAGTGCGTGGGGGCCTCATGGATAATAGAAAGCTAAGGTTCGGGATGATTCCCATAATAGCTGGAGTTCTTTGGAACTGAGATACACATAGTTGCAAAGACCAAAGGTTTAGCTCTGAATTTGGTATATATAGATTTTAGTTTTGCCTGTTTAATGCTGACTGTTGCTATACTATGGTGCTGATGCCATTTAATATGGAGTAAAACAGATGCTCACAAGCACCCACTGTGTAAGGACAGTCTGCAGCCCATGGAAGTGGCTTGACTGCTATTTTGCAGGATGTGTGAGCTGTGTCTTCTGTTTCCCAAGTGCTGAGACCAGACACTTGGGCCATTGCAAAGCACAGCAGGCATCAGCTCAGTGCTGTATCCGAGTTCACTATGGACACAAATATATCCATCAACTTGAATGAAAAGAGATTTCTCATGCTTTCATTCATTTTTCCTATGCATCCTCTGCTCAACACTGGGTTGTTTTGCATCTTCAAGTCTTCTTAAACATTATTGTCTGGTGTCATGCTGTGGAAGTAACCTCTGCATCTTTTATGACACTTATTTAGATATCGTATAGTACCATGTCCTTATGTGTGAATAAATATTTTGAGCGATCCCCTTTCATACTCAATTTTATGATAATATATTCCTCTTCTTTAGTTTAATCCGTTTTCGTCCATGTTTCTCTTTTTCCTGCATTTGTTTTCAAGGGAGATTGAACCATATTTAAGGAACAAAAGTCAAATACTGTATGATAACTATTTGTTTGATTTTAATGATTTGTTGACCTTGTTACACTTACCCACTGACTTTACAGCTTGGCCCAAAGTCTTTCAGCAGTGCAGGAAAGATTTTGATTTGATTCCACTTCCAGCAATGTTTCTGTCATGTTGCAGGTATATTGTGGATATATATCATACTGATAAGTGGCCTCAACTCAAAGAGTCACAGACAGTTCATGTTGGTATATTTAGGACAAGTCTATGAGGATACCAGATACCTCAAAAACCATTGCAGTGACAGAGACCAAAAACCAAGGTTAAGATGAAAAATAAGAAATCTGGATCCTTAAAATGTTAACACAAACACAACCATTTGTTCTTCCTCCCTGCAGCTCTTCGACTGCACACAACACACAGAACTGATGATTTTGTTTTTGTCATTTTGTGCAATATCTTTGTACTTACTCTTACTGTCAACTGTGCAATATATTTCATCACTTGAAAAATGTCTCTATTTTAACAATTTCTTCTATCTTCTATCATTGTTTTTTATTGCATGTGTACTTATTATTTATTGCCACTATTTCTACCCTCCTGCTGCAAAAACATAGATTTACCCCATGGGACCAATAAAGGAGTATCTTACTGTAGTTTACAACAGAGGCTCATAACTTTGAACTTTCCAGACTTTAAGTAGAAGGGGAGAGGAAAACAGGGAGGGAGCATCCATCTCAGATTTTTCAGCCCCATTTGCTGTCTGTTGTGGTTTGATTGTTGATGACTGTAATGTCCATGTTGATGACACTTTTGATGGTTTCTATACTGACGTTTCAAGCCTTACTGATTCTTATAATGGCATTCTAGAGATGTCATCAACTAAACATAGCCATACACTGGAACTGGATATGGATGATATGAATTCACCCTCAAACTGATTCATTTACACAAAGCATCCAAATGCTCACAATTGCACAGGCCATCTCTGTTTGTGGCCACAGTTTAAAACTGCACTGGTTTTTACAATCAATGCCTTTTTTTTAGCAGCAACAAGGACAATCTCATAGTTTTCCTGTTTGAAATCACACAGAGAAATAATGAGTGTGTCATTCACGTCATCCCTACCATTATGCTCATTCATTATAATTAGAGAGGGTGCCATGATTTTTTACCCACAACAAAAGGATGATAGTGGGTAATAACAGGTTTTCTGTTCTTCCAGTGTCTTTTTACAAGGAATAATGATGGAGATCCAGTTTTTGCAGAGCTGGTAAAGTTGTCGACATGGATTGAAAATAGAGACAATAAAGGAAGTGAAACTGGTGGTTTGTCTGATCATTTAGTGTTAATAGGGAGCGTATGTGCTGCTCAAGGGCAAACTCTGTTAAATGTTCAGTCCACTAAAACACTATTCAGAGTAAACACTATTCGGCCATTAACACTCACATGCAAAACAATTTGAATTCGCAAAAAACAAGTTTGATTTTATGCAAAAACAATTTTGCAAATCCATGCTAATATGAAAATACAGATTCTAATTTCTAACGTAATACAACAGAGAAAAAAAAAAACACCCTCTTCCCCTTCCGTTCTATACCAATTCAGTATTGAGTCAGAATTTCTCTTTTGACGTTTATTAATTATCAGATTGTTCAATTCTCACTCCTTGCTCACTTCTTACATTTTGCATATAGCCGTTTTATGAAAAGTCTCTCAGCCGCAGCTGATTTTCACGGCCATCAGCATTTCAAAGCTTAATATATTTACATGCCTTTTTTTGTTTGCCTGCAAGTGCAATTCTGTTTCATGAGCTGGTGTTCAACCTGGCAAGTGGAAAATTGTAAAGATGTGCAACTATTATAGAAGACATTTTACAAAACCACAGGAATAAATGTCTGTCAAATGATGCCTGAAGCACAGAAACTGCCAAGTGGATCATAAGCTCCAAGTTCCAATTCAAGAACGGAGCGGCCAAAAATGTTGTAGCTGTTAGGTATAAAAGCTCAACCTGTCTGAACCTCTCATTACCAAAACATCTATCCATTTGACCACATGGACTTAAAGAAAAAAAAAGAAGAGAAGTATTTGTACTGTATGACTGAATAAATGTTAGCTTAAAAAATAACCAAGGATATTAATGCCTACTCAAAAGATTTTGAAAAGATTTGGTCTAACCAGTCAAGAGCACTGTGTCTAAACAGCTGTTACTATGTTGGTTACGCACCAACCCTTTCCACTGTGGACATGAAGTGTAGGGTATGATCAACAGGCAGCACTACACCACGCATATCCAGACAATCAAATGTATAAGACAGAAAACATTGTTGGTTTACTTAGGGAGCTTTGGATTCATAGAGCTGCCCTCGTGTCTCCTTTATTCCAAACAGGGAGTAGCAGCTTTAACGTGAGTCGACATGCATTTGTTTTCACAATAAATTGCAAAAGCAACCCAACCATCAATTTAAAGTACTGCTTCCCTGGATACGCCATGCATTTTATCAGATTTTGCCTTCTTATGAGGTTGAAAATACAAATATATGTGCACAACTAACGCACAATGGCATTGGTGGGACAGGTCACGTTTATGTTTTGTATGCATTACCTAGAGTAACATTAAAGCAGACTTCTCCAACTTCATTAAAATAATACGATGAAAAAATTAATTTAAATTCCATTTTGGAAATAAACTTTTTCTTATTTTCAAGGAAACTGTTTTTGTATACATACATTCATATATATTTATGTAATGTATGCAAATTTTCCACAAAAAGTTGTGACAGCAGCACATTTACCACTGTCTTACATCTGTGTTACTCTCTATCGCAGTTTTGCATGAAATACTTTTGCACCATTAAGTCTCTATTGTTGTATTTTGCCTTTTGTAATGTGGCACAAACTTTCAATGGGAGACAGGTCTGGACTGGAGGCAGGCCGGTCCAGTGTTGAAACTCACTTCAAACCGAAGCTGTTGTAGCATGTGGAGAGTGTAGCTTGCCATTGTTTTCCTGAATGGCTTTCGAGAGTGCTCTAAATTGTAGTTAAATCCTTTATTCAGTCTTTATACAATTACTCAAGATTTTCAAGCAGTGGTGCCTGAGTGATCAAAGGCCACGGGTAGGGGTCCTCAACTTCAGTTGCTTAATGAACTGAATGCTTCTAAGCACATGCAATATCTCCTGAGAAACATGGAATAAATCCTTAATGATCACCATTCTGAGCTAGGAAATGCTCCTCCAAGGAAGCAGCTCACAGAGGAGTCGTTATAATCATTATTAAAACAATTTCCAATTTATTTTACCCATAATGTCCTTTTAACAACCATTCATGCACCCACCCTGCCTTGTTTTTGTTAACCTTTTGACCTGCTGAAAAGAAGGAGAAACACACCAAGTTTAATTTCATGTTCCTGAGTAGTCTGTAGTTATTCTATATAGCCTAATTGCCTTAGGGAATATAATTAACCCACTATCTTATTATTAGCACTGCAAAAATGTAAAAAGAAAGACAAGTGACAAATTAGTAGAGCATGTCAAAGAATAAGTATAATAATCGGCTGTGCCCAAGAGTGCATGGCCACATGTTCCACAAAGACACAAATGCTACTATGAGGCAGTGACGCAAACTAATTGCAGGGACTGTCAGGTCTGTGGTGTGCAGTCACATGTTTAACTTTTGCATGACCATGACAAGTGTGCACTGGTCTGAAAAATAGTTCTGGAGAACTCTTGGCATTAGCTATTTCATTATATAGTCAAATGTAATATGGGCCATTTGAAGCGTTATCCCTGTGGATGCCATGCACAGTGAGATTTAGTGACAATGTAAGAGACACATCGCTCCATTTGCTCGACTAGCATTGCACTTCCTGTTGAAATGTACTCATTTCCACTGACACACTGTATATTTGAACGGTAGGAACTGACCTTTTCCTCAGTGCCTACGGGCACTAAATAATCCAGCCGTTGACAATGAAATCCACACTACAAAGTAAAGTCACATCAACATCAATTTTTTTTTCCTGAATGAGCCATCACAGAGACATTAGTATTTGTGAACTAGTTGTAACAGTGGCATAAAATCAGCCACTATAACTAGACTGCTGACAGTGACAGCTAATAGTGTTGAGGACACTGGGCGTGAGTCACTATATTGTTATTGTATTGCATTGGAGCATATTGTATTGCATTGTATGTTGGGTAGTGCTATATTGGAGTTACTCACTATGAATGAATGAATGATGCGCTGTTGCATGGTCAATGTGAAAACTTGTCTCTTTGATTCTCTTATACTTTCCACAACAGTAATGCTACAGAGACCTGTGGGGTTAAACAGGAGCCATGGTACCTAAACGGTTTCAATGTCCTCTTGATTGCCACTTATCCACTACACTTCATTTCCAAACGACATACCCTCACATCGAAGGACCTCACTCTAAACAGCACATGCCCCAGTGCATTTTTGAAATGAAGGCCAATTTCCAACACAAGTAAACTGCAGTTTACACAGTCCCTGTATCTATCAGTCAGATCTCTGGTTCTCATTTCATTTTGTTATCTACTGCAAATCCGGATCCAGGTTGCAAAGGCAGTAGGGAGGCCCAGTCATTCAGATCTGCTCCATAATTTGATGTGCTCTTCCTTGACCCATGCAACACCTGTCCAACAAATCATGCTAAACAACATAGGGAATCACAAACAAACTGCAATAATAACTCTTTGGTAGAGAAGAAAGATGACCACAGAGGGGAAAAAATCTGCCATAAAGGTGACAGCTCGCCACTCCCCTGTGTTGTTTGATGGCCTCAGCCTCAATCAGCTCAGGAGCTGCTGAGATCTTTAGATTGATGTGGAGATAAGTCTGATCTATCAGTCTGACTTTCTGACAGTATAAAGCTCACACCGGTATGATGAATTAAAAGTATTTTCCCTGGTCCAGTCCAACAGGATCAAGCCTGTGAAAGATGTAAAGAGGAGATATATGTCTGTCAGTTGATACATTTTACTTAGAAAAGGAAACAGGGTCCTGCCATTTATGTGACCGATGGAAACTTGTCAACCTGATAAAAAAATAGGCATCCTGGGAATGGAATTCATGGCCTTAATTATATATATTTTTTTCACCCTGTTTCATTAAGCCTTGTAATGTAATGGGACCATTAGTGCAGGGAGGTGGATAGATCATAACCTGCCTGATCATACACTGTATGCAGAGAAATATTAAATCCTAGAAGAGTGGTGAATGAGAGGTGTATCCTGGAAGGAGCAAACTTAAAATCATGTCCTTTATCAAATGCAAACCTTTGACAAAGGCACAGGCGCATGCAAACACAAGAACACAGAGAGGGCTAACTTTTCCTCTCTTAGATAGTCATAACTAGTACAAACTGAGTTGTTGGATGCCTCTGGTGTGTCCTTTAGTTAGTGTTTGTATGCTAAATATGAAACCATTATACAATTCCAAAGGAAGTGGATGTAAGGTTATGCTATAGAAATAGCTCAAGTTGAAGAAGCTACCATGGAAATGGAAATGTAAGGACAGCTTCAGTGGAGATACAGTATGGGAGCAAAACAGCAGAGAAACAGTTATTGAGTCACACTATGTACATCTTTGCTTTGCAACATTCATCCTTTGTTGTTTTGTCATTTAATCAACTAAAGTATTTGATGTTTGAAACTTTGACGGGGTAGAAACACAACTTTTTAAAATGTTTTTGCAACTCTTCCAGTGTAGCGTGTTTTTTTTAACTCTGTGCACTGGTATAGCTGCAATACCCCTGTGTGTTGGTGTGTAAACAAAAATACTAAAAAACAGGAGACGATGGAACCACCCACCCCACTCCAACATCTGCTGGGAGTATTGCTTTGGATCAATTCTGAGCTGTAATAATGCTTCAAATTGGCATTTTCCAACCCTGCAAGTGTATCCCCACAAATTAGTGGACTGAAAACCTGGACTACCTTTTGCTACTCTTGGAAACACAACATTTTGCATCTACACTCTCTCTCTCTACAACAGCCACATGCATGCTAGAAATAACAGTGACCACCCCACGTGACCATACGGTGTGCAGGTGTCCTGTGGTCATATTATTACTGCCTTGAGATGTGCTGAAACACAAGAGCAAATATTTAAAAGTAAATTAACAGCAAAATAAACTTATAGGCAGTGCAGGGTTGGCTGTGGATGTCAAGACTGGGACTTTTAGCTTTCAGTCTTTGAGCATTGTTTCATGCGCTTCAGAGTTGCAGAAAAATCATTAAGCCTGTCTATTATATGCAGAAGGCATCATTTGGGTTTCACTTTTTAGCTGGCAGACCGATTTTAATGCTCACAGCTAGTATTTAGCAATTTGCGTGTTTTGGACCCAGAGGTACAACATTGACTATTGAGAATAGGTTCAAACAGTGTGTTAAGATCCTGAGAGAAAGAGCAAAGCAGGGAGCAGCCATGAGCTTGTGTTGTTCCAGTTCTGTCTTCATTCTACACACTGATCAAGGGGTAGGTGCTTAGGTTAGGAGATAGACATGCTCTAGGCATAATTCAAGAATTATTGGCTGGTTTGTCAGCACTGTGCTAAACCATCTGACAGTTGTTAGGATCTGGGACTTGTACAGGTATGGCCACACACATGCCACTCAAAGGAAGCAATGGATGTGATAAAGTGACTAAAATGTAACACAAGTGTTGTTTTTTTAGATGCGTTAAGTGTAAATTGTTGGCTGAACTACTTTGAACATAAACTGCCCACTGAGTTGAATTCTAATTAATTACCAGACAACTTTAAAGGCTTTTCCAAGCATACTACTGAGCAGTACATGTGCAAGCAGCTTTTTTTTGTGATGAAGATAAGCAAAACATCACGCATGAACTGACAGACTGATATAAACTCTGTGCTGAGAATTTCCACAGCTCAGATGATGACCGCAAAGACTGATTAACCTACTGCAAATAAGGTGAAAAATATCTGGCTCGGACTAATTGGGTTAAATGTAAACATTTGCTTTTTATATTTTCCCCCTGTAACCACAAGGTAGACTTTTTAAATACAGTATTTGCACATTTACAACAGTTTTATCTTTAAGAGATGATCTCATTCTGGCTGTTAGTATTGTTAATGAAAAGTGATTTGGAATTTTCATTGAAGAAAATCATTTTTTTGGCTGTTTTGATTTCCTGTTATGAAACATTTTCAGTGGCATTGGCCGAGAAACTGCTGAAGACAACATTTGAAGCCACTGAAATGTCTCATTTTAAAACTGTTCTGTCATTTGCTTTTTTTCTTATCTTAGCTTGGTTTTCTCAGATTTCTAAAAGATGTTTCAGGGGAAGTTTTGTGTGAGTACTTTATCGTGTTTCAAGAAAATGTCCGTCTACCCCATATAGTCCTGTCCGTGTGTGTTTACTGCTCTTGCTCTTCAAGCACAAGGTTGCAATATTGTTGCATTTCAAACAACAAAACCTGCCAGGTCCCACACATTTCAGCCACTGTATTGCAAAAACTATTTTCTCACTGTTTGACCAACCCCAGGGACCAGACACAAGTAAACAACTTGGCCTATTTGTCTCTGTATCACAGTCAATCATGATGTCTTTTGGAGATTATTTTCAAACAGAAAGGAGATAAGATTGTGACGACAATTTATCAGAATTAAAAGATCACATTTCTGTCAATTCAGACTCTGAGTGTGAATTTGAAGAGGATGAAATCGACCTTGAGCCAGCTCCAAAATGAGCTCGTCAGCAGACAGCCACAGGAGCAGCCACGGGACAAGTCAGTCAGCAGGCAGCCCATCAGCAGCCAACATATGGATGTCAAAAAATGGTACAATCAAATGGTTTCCTTGCCTAAAGAAAGAGCCACACCACAGGGCTGCCAGTGTGATAAAGATTCAAGCAGGGCCAACACAGATAGCAGTTATTCATGTGCAGGACATTAAGTCTTCCTTTTAATGCTTCATCCCAAATGACATCCTGGAAAGCGTTTTCTTTTTATGAGTTTTTATCCTGTTATTTATTTTATGAGAGCTCTCTCTCAGGATGTAGTCAATTAAATCCCAATAGTTTTTCTTGTTTGTTTGTTTGTTTTATTTTAATGCAATCTTTGAATTGTGTTGCCTTGATCTGGCCTTTAACCACTTCAAACTTGCTAACAGAAAATCCAGAGATATCACATCTCTGGATTTTCTCTGACTAACAGAGTGACACAAACAGACCAGATGTATGTGAAATCTGCTGTTTTTAGTCCAAACTGTAAATGTGTTGTCATTCTTCATTGGTTTTCTGTATTATTCTTTATTTTTCAATTCATTATGAAGTTTCATTTCAAAGATGGAGAATATTAACAATAATTATGTGCTTGAAGGTATTTTTACACAAATTGTCATGGTAACAGAAACCGCAACCACACAGGGTTGAAAGCCTTCCATCCATCCATCATGAAACCCACTTTGTTCCTTAACGGTGTGGCGTGGCTCAGCTGGAGACCATCTCCAGCACACATAGTGTAGCACAAAGGCATTGTATATTCCCTGGACAGGTCATCTGTCCAACACAGAGCATACACACATGCCATTCACTCTCACACCTAGGGGCGATTTAGAGTTTTCTATCAACCGTAATGCATGTTTTTGGACTATGGACTACCTAAAATGGTGGCATGCTTGCTGTGAGGAAACAGCACTTCGCCACCATGGGGGACCGCATGCTGCAAGTTCACTGCCACTCATCCGCTGTTATTGTGTTAAAAGCCTTCCTTTTATGGAAAAGTTTGTCCTCTTTCTATTTAGGTCTTCTGCAATGGCCTTGAACTCACTGTATATTGTTTAAGGCTATACATTTTTCCAGTAACCTGTGTTGTGTTGAATCCATATATCGCTGTAAGATGAATCTGTAAGATGAACTGAAGAGAATTTACAAGACACCAAGGAAATCAAAAACGGTGCAAGACACAAAACAGGAAGAAAAGGACAGAGTGTGACGAACCAGAAGAGAACAGCAATCACTGAAGTGGAAGAGCTGAAGCATAGGTCTGTTTTGTTATCATACACGCAAATTACACTGATAGATGATTGCTTCTCGTGACCTGACGACCCCTTATTATATTCATCCACACAGATGTTTCATACATCACAGGCAGTGTAGCCTGTTCTTGCTTTAATCCCTCCGATTCAGATGTATCGTACTTTGACACAAACCTTTTTCTTTTTTTTTTTTGTTGTATACCTGCTCTGCTCCAATGTTCCAAACATCCACAAACAGAAACAAACAAACCACTGAAGGAACACATGATCATTGTTTAAAACACGTTCATTTCTGATAACATATGGAACACAATAACAAGCTATATTAGAGTGGTGTAGAAAGAATATAAAAAATGACCACATGTTAACAGTTTGAATAGTACCTGTACCGTAAGTAAATCAGGTTGTTCAAGTAATCATAACTCTTAAGATTCTGAGTTGCTGGCAATATTGCCATAAATCCCATCTAAAATGGGAGTGTGCTGCTCTTGAAATTACCGATTAGCAGTTGTCTGGGGCTTGGTAAACAGCAAGCTAAACAAAGCTATAATATGCAAGCAAACCAAAATTAACAGTGTTGACGCAATCATTAAAGCCTGGGTGTACATTTCCAGCAGTTGTAAATTAGAAAAGATAAGAAGCTGTATGCCAGATACAGTAATCTGAAATATAAGACAGCTTTCTGTATTGTAGACTAAATATTTTATTACTTCAGAGCATCTAGTGCTTGGTTGATGTAAACAGACAGTGTTATTGTTAACTATAACACACCTTTTGTGAAAGGTTTGCCTATTGCTAAAAGGGACAGTGTCTTCTATTGAAGAATTATAAGAATCTTTCCTTTCTACGGTACAGTATAACAAAATGAAATGTAGCAACTGGATGCATTTTCTGAGGTCAAGGTCCACAGAATAATAAATAACAAAAAGCAGTTAAATAGGCATAAGAAACAGGCAGAGTACTCAATCTACAGGTTCAAGTATTAAAGAAATGAAAAATCAAAATGTTAAAAAAAGGCATTGGAGCTGATAATGCATCAGTAAATGCTATTGGTGGTCATGGTGGATACGGAATGGCTTTATTTGACAAAGGGTTTTTAACATGGTAGGTCTGTCTTTGATATAGCAACACGTCTCTATGTTCTTTGTGTGTGTGTGTGTGTGTGTTCTGCCTAATTAGTCGCATCACTGAAAAGTATTGTTCTTTGTATCTCTCTCGTGCACACACGCGCGCACACACCACACACACTTAACACACTTAAAATGCACTTCTAAACTAATCTTGTGTGGCTAAGTATTTTTCATTGTATTTATTTATTATTCATTATCTTTCAAACTCCAAAGCTGATTCCCAGTCCTGCCGCACTGAGCAAACAAATATAAACAGGGATATGCACATGCACAGCTGACAGCCTGTCAGAGCTCGGAGCTGTTATTCACAGAGGAGCTGCCTCTGCTCCCATGATGGGAATTAACAAACGCTACAAGGAATTAGTGTTTCTTGGCACTGTACAAATTAACTTGTTCTGCTCCGTCTCTCTGCAATACACGCTGCTCCTTGATACGACTCCATTTGGGCGCTGCTTTCGTGTCTGTGTGTGTTTCGGCGCGTCTGCGGGAGAGAGGGAGACAGTTTGTGCACGCGTGTCTCCGAGGATTAACAGAAATTAGGCATGGCAAAGCCCGATGTCAGACAAATTTCTCTGGGTGATTTTGTTCAGACAGAAACAATGTAAGGGGTGAAGACAGGCCAGATGAACACACACACACACACACACACACACACACACACACACACACACACTCATATTCCAAGATGCACAATGCACGCTGACACATACACACATATACACGACACATGCACATGCAGTCGTGTCCACAAAGAGAGCCTGGCAGGTATGTTCTATTACAGATGCACCGGTGCCAGCTCCAGCAAGCTGAATTTCAAGCACAAGTGTCACACCTTTTCGCTCTTCTTCTTCCGGTTTCCGCTCACCGCTCACCAGGGTTACACATGTTCAGTTCAGTGCTGTTTAGTTGTGTGTGTTGCCCTGGCTTGCTTTGCAGCTAAAATGAACAGTGTTTCTGAAATAAATGTTGAATGGGAAAACTAATCGCCCACTACAAATGGGTAATGAGAAATCAAGATGTTGTGAAATTAAATGCACAAATAAAGGTCACACAGGCAACACACACTTTTTTATGGCAATGCATATAAATAGCACAGTTAGGAAAAATTAAATGAAGTCATCAATAAATCGCTAAAATAAGTTAGTTTGAAAATTTGGACATACTAAATATATCGTCACACCATAGTGTTAATGGATGTAGGGGTACTTAACATATCTTAATGTGACTTAATGTGGTTAAACATGACTTAACATCACCATTAAAACATCCATGGCACACACCCTTAGGTGTTAACAATCACAAACAATTAATCCCTTCATATTTTCTCTTGTGCTTTACGCAAATATCACACTATATCAGACAGACTTCTCCCAAGTTGGGTATGTGCCTGCGACACTCAATCCACTAATCAGTCATAGTTAATCAGTCATTCAAAGGACAGCTTTGGAGCTTAAGCTAATGTGACCTAACTTTAGACAAACACATTTTGTATTATGAAGATTTGGATCATTATTATCCACATAATTATGATGATATAAACCTCTGTGCTTTAACCTCTAAATGTATATTTTTTGGTTTCTCATGTCTGGTCTTGCAAAAGTACTTTTTTTTGCTGTTTTTAACTCCTTTTCAACTTTTCAACTTGCCTCATTCGGTAGTGTTTTTTAAATCTTTCATACAGCTTGAGTGTGTGAGGACAGCATTTATCTTTGATGTCTAAAATGTTTTTGTGCTACAAAGTATGGGGAGTCTATGCTATCTTTTTGCATGGGTTGAAACATTCTGTGACTTCACATGAAGAAACGAGAATCCACATGATATTGTGTGACTAAACATGACTTTTGGTGCCTTACAAAAACTTGTAATGTGACTATGAGTGACTTTGGTCGTAATTTGGTCTGCAATTTGGTTCTGCGATTACTCTGCTTTGTTCTGATGCAACTTGTGTTTAACAGACTACACTGTTTGATATTTAGGGTCATTTTTTGCAAAGTTTTTTGAAGGTTTTACAAAAATAAATAGATAAAAAGAAACTTTATTGCCTTGGGAAGGATCCCTTCATAAAATTCAGGGAAGGTACAGCTAGGCACACTGGGTACATTGGTCCACAAACTAGCTTTCAGTGAATAAAGATTTCTGGCCGTGAGGTGCCTGATGGATATGATATAGCGAATGGGATTGAATTTACATAATCACAATGTGACCTCTACTTTATGTAAAATAGCTCGTCCAGCATACACATCAGGCTTGCGAAATCCTGATCAAATGGTCGAATGAGGCATTGCGGATAAATAATTGATGAAGTTACAATGCAATGCCTTTTCCTTGCTGTCTTTACAATTTTTTTCAGAAGACCTTAAAAGTTGTTATATGTGCGAGTTTCTGACCCAAATACAACTTAACAGCTCATAGTCACTTACCCACCAGGAGCTTTCAGTGATTTCTGTGTGTGATTTCAGGCCTGTTACTACTACAAAGGTTTTCAGAGTACTACAAAGGATGTTTCTTTGAGTGAAAATGTCCAAAGGCTAAAAAAAACTAAAATTAGACCCCATCTATCTATCCACCTTCATAACCACTAAAGTCATGGGTAGTGCTGCATACTCCTCAATAAGGTCAGTGGCTATTGACTGTACTAAAAGTTGTGAAATTCATTGTGAATTCATCCTCAACTTGGATGATTGTGAATGGAATTGTAATGGACTCTCTACAAGAGAGGAATAACAGTGAGTAAAAAAATAAACAGTAAATATGTTAAGAACTACTAATCCATTTTTTTTTGTTGTAATTTTTCTTATGTCACAATTTCAACCACTCTCCTTTACCTGGGCTTGGGATTGGAATGAGTGACTCAAAATACATTTTAAAAACTGATTTAGGGGATGGGCCCATGACAACTTGTTGAGAGGAGTAAGAACGATATGTGCTTTCACATCAGAGTCTGCAAAAGTCTCCAATAACATTGGAAAAAGGCATGAGATTTTGTTGCCAGACAATTTTTTGAACATGACTCACTAAGGAGTCTAAATAGTTTAAATAAGACTGGTTGCAGGGGTACGCTGGTGCCTAGCTCCAGCTCCTGTTCAAATAAAGCATAAAGTGCTTGCGATCAACCAAGCCTTACTGACCACAGAACCTTAGCAACACAGTTTCCTGTCCATTTGGTTCCATGCAGGCTTTGATATTGGATTACAAGGTCAAAATGTACAACATAAACCAAACTACAAACATATTGCATATTTTTCTGTTCTCTGTGGGGTGTTTTTGCTTGTGTTATTTTAAAGCTTGGCATATTTTTGTCACATCCCTTATCATCATCCATATTTTAGTTAAAGATTCATATGCAGTCCCACCTAACATCTAATGTCTCTAAAAGTCAGTTTAAGGAAAACACAGGTGTTTGTCATCTTAATGCATGGACTTGTTGTAATGCTACCAATGTGTGGCCAGCAGCTCAGACAATAGATGTGTAAAATAAGTTATTTTACCATGGTCAAGATCCCGTGATGAATTTCATTGTTTAACAAAAAAGATCATCACCTGATTCCCTGACAAACAGGATGTGATGTGCTGCCAGTCGCTCCCACAGGAAGTGCCTCGGTGGCCAGGGTGAGTCGCTTGGGGCAACAACAGATGCTGTTGATGGATTTAGGTTGAAGCCACACCTGTGAGACAAAAAAGCTGGTCTTACTCATATTTCACCACCTTCTTCTGCACGTGACATCACTGCCTCTTCATTTCCTGTACTGGCTGCCCTGTGTCCGCTACAAGGACAGTTTGGACACTAAGGCTCCCAGGAAGCTGTCTGTTTCCTGACCTGACTCAGAAAAAAAGCCCAGAGCTTTGAAATTAAACAGGAAAAGGACAAAACCGAGAGACAGTAATCTTGATTAATAGACATTTGTTGTTCATTTCATTCTGGGCAAAGCACAAAAGTTTTCCATTCGAAAGCCATGGCCTTTTGCATGTATAGTAAGAATTATGGACCCCCTAGACCCTCTTAATATTATCGAGTAATGGGGCAGTTTTGTCTATTCCGACTCGATTGTTGGCCAGGAAATGTTAAATATGCAGATGAAATGTAATTGTTGAAATGTTCAACCATCTCTGGTCAACGACCCAGACACCTTCTGTACAATAAACAAAGTAGAAAAAAGAGGTGTACTCATTACACGCCACATCTGTTTCTTTTATTTCTTATTCATATGTGTGCTTCTTGCCTTCATATATTATAGGAATGGAGAACTGTTGCACACTGGAGTGACACAGTACTTTATTAATAATTTTCTATTTCATATATGAAACCATAAATGTGAGCCAAAAATGTGTGACTTCTGGTGTGAGTCACCAGCTACCACACCTCAGATGTCTTTTACATATTGTGTGTCTGTGTGTGTGCGTGTGTATGTGTGTAAGCGTGTATCTGTGTGAGCCTACGTGTGCCTTGAATCTGTACAAGATGTGGGACAAAAAGTCCATTAAGCCAATAAACAGACAAAACCCTGTTTTATGGACCACAAAGAGGTTTTGTTAAAGAATAAAACCAGCCTGGTTTCTGGTAGTGCCATGGGGTGATGGAGAGGCACAGCTAGGGGGCGGGAAAGAAGACGGGGTCGCAGGTCAAAGATGAGGATTTTTGATAACACACATACACACATCAAGCGGTACTTCTCTGATGACCAGAGTCTGGACATGTTGGCACCAGTGGGTGTGGGTGTGTGCAGGTCAGAATGAAAAGAAATGAATTGAATTTGGAGTGAAAGCCTTCAGCTCAACACTGTCCTCACATGGCGGAGCAGAGAATGGCACAGTGAGGTGATAAACAACATGAGACCTTTTGGAAAATGGTTTCCTCTTAAAAGCCAAGCGCCTTCTTACATTTCACTCTATGTCACTCACTCAAGGCATCATTATTTTCATTCTGACCATCAAGAAAATATATATCCCACGGATATTGTTTAGGTATTAAATCTGATAAGTATCAAATTATATAGAAGAATCCATTTAATAGATGAGAAATTTTAGTCCAAGTGGAGCAGTGGACCACAGTGGTGAGGTGGTTGGAAACTGTTTAAGTGAAAGTACCATATATATATATATATATATATATATATATATATATATATATATATATGGGCAACAGCATGACATTGTATGAGCAAAAAACGAGAGCAAAAAATGAGAGCAGTGAGAATAGAACCAAACTGCAGATGCTTGAGGCAGAACTACAGCAGTTCATTAAGTGTACGAAAGGTTTACTGGAAAGGGTGACAGGCAAGATTCTGAAGTAGAAGGAAAGGCTGCACAGACAGACAAACAAATCCGTTGAGGGGCAAAACAAATCAATGAACAATTAAGCAGGGGATGGTGGAATACAAGGGAGAGCTGGCTAATGAGGGACATGTGAAACACATCAGCAATCTCAAAGGCACAGAAAACACCAAGTAAAGGAGAAAAACTAAATATTATGTGTCTAATGTGTGTCTTTGTGAATGTGGATTGATTTGTGACATTCTCTCGATCTATGCCATTGTCATTTAGTATAAGTAATAATTTGGTAAAAGAATTAGTCTGTTCTTTGTTTTTGCCTTAAGCTTCATTAGTTTATTCCTTATGAATTAATGTACTGTGATTTCATATTAAATATGCGTAATAACAACCACACATTTTATCAATTTATGTAAAAACGGTGACAATTACATTTCAAAAAAGCCTGCAATATTAGTCCAGAATTAATTTGGGGTCTTAATCCACTGCTTACAGCTCAGGTCTGGTCTGCAATGTATGTTTTGTTCTGCTGTATACAATAAATATGCATTTTGGAGCTACATTAGCATTAGCATTGGGGCTAGCTCTGCTTCGAACAATTTAAACCCTTTCCCTGTTAGGCTTGATACAACCATAGAGCCACTATACTGCAAAAGCTTTGTCTTGGTCATTTGCATTTGTATTGAATCCTTTTTATCTGCATGTATGTGCATTTGCTCAAGTGTAATGTTAAATGTGCTACAGCAGAATAGTCGCAGCAACTTTCCAGCTTTCCTTTTTATTAAACTGAAATTGGGAAAAACTGTCTGCAAGGTCCTGGATGGTGGCCAGCAAGGACTGAATGAACAAAGGAAAAACTGAAACGGGCATTTAAACTTTACTGCCAAGACAATTTTCCATCAATTTCACTTCAATTCAACTTGAATTTGAAGTGTCAATTCACAGCAAATGTTATACCAAACCATGTTACATACAAAGCAGATATGCAACGAACTCTTTAATAGACCGAGCAAAAACAATCAGATCCCAAAAAATGAGCAAGTACTAGGAAGCAAGGAGGAAACAAAGGGAAAGGGAAATGCATTTAACCCATCTGTGATTTAGTGAACACACACACTCTGACATACCTGGAGCTGTGTAAGCCTGGGGTGCAGTTGCAGGTGAAGTGAATTGCTCAAGGCTACTTCAGCCCTACCTGCCAATATAGAGGATCAAACCTACAACCTCACAGTCACAAGCTAGGTTTTGCCCCCCAAGCTAGCTGGGAACTGGCAGATGGGAAAAGTTCAGCTCTTTAACACAACGCCCTGACAGCAATTTCACTTGCGCCATGATCTTGTGACACTGAGAGGGACAGAAAGTTAATAGTTACCACAACAACTAACAATTAAGAAAATACAGTTGTAAAGTTTAAAAAAAGTGCTTTGCCATTGGTAGCCAATGCTGGCAACCTCGTTATTTTCCCGCTTTGCTTTTGGGACCTTATCCATGTAACAGTGAAGACCATTTGTACACCATATTTTTGCCACTTTTTGTTGACCTCTTGTAAAGTTTGTGGTGATGCAGATGAAGCTTGAAGTTAATTGGAAACCGGCTTGCCAATGACTGGCAAAGTTGGAAGTACATCACAAGGTCATGCACAGAGTCTATTAAATCCTACACTGAAGCACAGTCAGTTTTAACAATCAATAAAAAGAATTGGCAAAAGAAGATGGCTGTAACCTGAGAAACGAGAAAGGCAGTGGCGTCCAATCAAACACGTCACCTTTATTTTAAACGCATGTCCTGAAGAGTTCACTCAATGTATTAATTATTACATATACACATCATAATACGAGTATGAAAACATAGTTATGAAAACTGAACAGCACACTGGCTGTTGTTTTATGCTGAATTGTGGGAATAAAATGACTAAGCTTTTAAATAGCAAGGTGGAAAGAAGCTGAATCACAGGGCAAGAGGGCAGTGAGTTATAATGGAACCAGTTGCAGCAAGGTGGATAAATGGGGGGAAAATAGAGTGTGCTGGCCGGAGGCAGCTGGCGGTTCGTAGATCAGTGAGTGGGAAAACAGCAGACATGTAATGAAAAGTACAGAACAAGAAAAGGAAAAGAGTCAGTAATTATCTAAAGGCAAAGAACATCAGGGAATGATTACAGAAATCTCTGGAGGACATAACACAACTAGCAAGCCTGAAGCATCTACTGTCACTGTGGCTGAAACAGAATGGGTGGGTGATTGAAGGCATTTGTCTGTGCATAGCCAATCAGGAGCTGAGACTGTTAGAGAATAGACTTCCTTTTTGTCTAGGTTTGTATAGGTGCCGCAGAACTAAAGAATTTAAAATGATACTATACTGTGTTTGGAGAGGACAAATGGTACGTGTATTTCTTAAATCTGCTGGCAGTGGTGATGTGTGACGTCACCTCATTAATTTGAGCAGAGTTTAGTGAGTGTAGTTACAGAGCAGACAGACAGGGAGACATACAGAGAGAGAAAGAAAGAGAGATGGAGGGGAATGGCAGCTGCAGCAACTTTTACTCTGCCTTAACTTGTGGAAAAATCAGGTGCACAAAATGGTATCTGGGTATACTGGGTATACTACCAAAGCACAGCAGTGCAAATGCCAGTGGTGGAAACTGAAAATGGTGGAAATGGTGTCTATATCCTGCCTCCTTCATTTGTTCAGCCACTTTCTTAAAAAAATATTTAATCCCTTGAAGTCTTTCATACCCCTCAAAGTTTCAGACATTACCCAACTCACCGTAATCTCAAATACTTTACCAATTCGTAAGGGATGCTTCGTTTTGGTTTCTCTAGACGGTTGTGCTCCCACCAATCCCTGTATGGCCTCAGTCACTGGGCTGCCATATCTGCATGTGGAAGGGTTTTCTCTGGGTACTCCAGTGTCTTCTTCCAGCCAAAAAATATACATTAATTCATCAATTCTAAATTACCACTAGGTGTAAGTGTGAGACATCCAGTTCTCTTGAGTCACTCTTCTCTCATGTCCTGTGAGATTGAAGAGAGGTGATGAGTCACATCTCTCCTTGGCTTTGGCATGAAGTAAATCAGGTATTTTATTTTCTCTTGTGAATTGTGACATTGAGCCAGTGCTGGAGTGTAGGACAGGGTCATGATTAATGCACAGGTGTGTGTTAAGCAAGACTGACAAGAGTTTGAGTGGAAGGCAGTAAGTCGGTGTGTGTTTGATTTTTAAAGGACAGTGAACCTCCAGTATAAGAGGTTGTGAATCTTGGATACAGATGTCAAGGTTAAGGCAGTACGTACAACCTCACATTTCAGGACATAAAAACATGGCATTGAGGCAGATGGAGCTACAACGCTTGGCACAGGTGTGCTTCAGACAATGATTGGCCATGAACTCTCTCAGGGAGACTGGGAAGTGGCCAAGATAACACACCTGTGCCAGAATAGTCATCGAGCATCCATGAAGAGGGACAGCAGACCGAAGACTCTGTTGGAACACTAAAGGACACATCTGCTGACTCAATGAACAGGAGGTATGGGATTACATCCTTAAATTGAGATGCTGTTGTGCACCTGCTATTTGGAAGATTATGCTTTTCCCACTGTTTAGTGCGTTATTGTCCCAACTCCCAAGTTCCCATCTGAAACAGTTGAGGTTCCCCATCCATTTCCACAGCTAAAATAACTTTCTTCAAAACCAGAAAAGTACATTCTCAGCCAGAACAAAAAACAATTGTTGGTTCTCCAGTTGTTGTGAGCTGTGACGCATGTCATCGAGGGCCTCTAAATGTACGTTGTGAAGATAGGAATAAAGACAACATCATTGTATGCAAATAGAAAAAGTGAAGCATCATTTATTCTGAACAGGCTTTACACAGCCCTAGCCTCCTTCAGCAAACTGAACGTTAACAACCAGCTGTGAGAGTCCAGATCTACCTGGATGGTTCTGGTCACTCACAGTCAAACACAGAGTGTGATAAAATAAGAATTTTGTACATCTTTCTGTACATCTTCTCAGTGCAGTCATACTTTGGTTCATGAGAAACTCTCTTGCCACCTGCTCAGTGTTGACGTCCCCCTTAAACACAAATTTGACCCTATAATCTGAGTGCTTAGCAGAAGGTTGAAGAAATCATAGCCCTTGGTATAGAGCTCAGATAATGATGCACTTTTTTTTTTCCTACTGTCGTTCTGTCTGTGTTATTACATCAGTTAGATTCTCTAAAGCCACAGCGCTCAGATCACAAAATACCAGGAAGGGAAAGTGCAGTGTCTTGGAAGCAGTTATGGGTTCATAGACTCCTCTCATGAGCAGAAAACAGCTAGGCATGATGGGAGTTAATGAGCTGTCGCACTCTGTTCTCTGCAGCGCTCCAGGACAGGGCTTAATGGAGAACCACACTTCATTCTATCTGTCAGTCTTTAGAATTTTTTCTATTCAATTCTAAACTCCATCCCTAACTCCTCATCTCCCCTTGTCTCCTGCTTCCCTCTCCTCCCCTTCCAATTTGTAGCTGCCCCCCAACCTCCTCGATCCTCCCCCCATCTTAAGCACTCAAACTTACGCACTCTTTCCACTCTGACCTTCTCCCTCTGCCCTCAGCATCAATTTATCTTGTTTGATGAGAGTGGATCTTGATAGACAGCAGCTGGGGATCAGTGTTGAGGCTCACCTCTCTGAGCGCTATCAGCACATCCACAGCACCACTTTCAACTTCCCAAGGATAAAGGGAAAATTGGTTTCTGCCAAAAACTGGCTTGAAAATGCTTCACAGAACCCAGAATGCTGCAGGTGGCTTCATAACATTAGACAGTAAAAACACAGAGGGAGAGGCTTGCCGCAACATGAAGAACATTCAAATTACTTAATTTCCCTTTGATTTTGAAGAAATGTCTTTTGTACACGAAGCATCTTATTCATGTGAAGATAACTACATCCAATGTGAGAGTAGGACTCCTACTCTCTGACTGCTGAATCTGACAAAAGGTTCATTAATAAAACAAGACACCACTAATTATTATTTTAATATTAACAACAGGGCGCACCTGGTCGTAAAATGGTAGTGAAGCACGACATTAAAACCTATTATGTAGTGGAACTTGGTTCGAATCCTTTCCCCGTCTATTCTGTTACCATTTTTCTATTGCAATATTTGGATTTTACACATTTTCTAGAGTAATGAAACACACTTACAAACAGGAAAGAGGTATCGAATACTAAAATTAAACTAGCAATATATTCCATAGCTATAGACCAGGTTAACCGAGATGCTGTTTCCACTATACCTATCAGATCATTTTCACTGTCTACATTTTTGCTGAGTATGTTTATGTCATATTCCAGTAAATAAAAGCTCTGCTGCTGGGCTACTAACTGGCTCTGAAAGGGCAGTCCATTTCTGACTACATGCAGAGCAGAAATACGGGCAAAGTTAGGGTTGAATTAACCACAAAGATTTTGTCCAACTACCTCGGTTACTCTTTCTCCCTCTTCCCCTATCCCTTGTTACTCTCATGCACTCGGATTTACACACATTCTTATTCCTTTAACGTTCCAGCCTGCTACAGTCACAGACAGGAAATGGCCGATAATAAAACAGCAGTGGGACTGTCAGCGTTTTTAATGAGCTGTAGTGTCACATAGATCTGGGGGCTCTCGCCGTCCCCTCTGGGGATAAAGACCTTGTCCTTTAGTTTCACTCGAAACTTTTTAATGAACAAAGAGCAGGAACTTTTTTTCTCAGGTAGATTCCAGCTGCTGCTGTGCCCTTTCCTCAGGGAAAGCACAATTTCTAAGCCATAAGGAAAAGAAAAAATTAACCCGTGTCAGAGGATTGGTTTGTCAAAACTCTCCAATGAAAACCTGCCAATATGTTAGATTTATTTAAAAGCCTGTCGACTGGCTTTCGTATGGTATCTGGTATCGTGCATTCATAGGGTGTGTTTCTGAGATGCTGTACTGTAGTCAGAGCAGAGTACATTCACATTATCTAAAGCTAATCTGTTCAGTTGAATTAAAAAGAAAATTATCTAACCTTACATACACAAAAAATCATCTTTCTACATAATAATGATTTACTCATTTATAAAACAGGGTCAACAATATAAAAAAAAAGTTATTCATTTTGAGATGAGATGCAAAATACATTTTTTTCTCCTGTAGGGAAAGGAACATATCACACTGTGTCACTGGCAGACAGAGAAAAGGTCCCACGCCTCAACTACATAATCGCTAGAGGCCTGAACTATTCTGGGACCGCAGCGTTGACTTATTTAGCATAGATATAGCCTAGTGAGACATCAGCAGACACATTTCAATCACTGTGCAGTGACTCTTTAATCCTGATCCTCACCCTGGTGTGATGTATTTCCACATTCCCCAAAAATACTCCCGATCATCTGTCGTAAGTGGCTTTGGGCAGAGATATCGGAAACAGAATTTGGTGCAACAGGAGCAGCACCTGGGCCGTTCAAGACAAATATAGCAATTTGTATTTGCACTTGGCAGAGATATTGGGCCTCCACAGGGCATCTCAAGGATTTTTAAAATGTGTTATTTTCTCAAGTTTTAAATCAAAAACGACTGAACTGGCCATCAGCTCACAACAGTGTGGTTCTTTAGTCATAACTAGCATCAAAAGTGTCAGGTCTGACTCATGCATCAACTGTTTACCTTTTACCAGTTGACTCTAAATGTCCAATCACAGCACCTTTTCCATCTTCAAAGCTATTTGCTTTGTTTTTAACATGAAATATGTCTAAAATTGTGCTTTCTTAACCCATTGAACATCCAAAATAGGTGTTTTCAGACCTCACTGCACCTTTTATTCACATTTAATAGCAAAAAGATTGTGAACATCTAGATAGCAAGTGGACATGTGGCATGTTTAATTACCATCCCATCATGATGTTGTCTTTGATCTGCTTCATGCTCATCTTTACCATTGTAACAGTTAGGACAAATGTGCTCATACCATAGAGGTCATAAGGTGAAAAATGTGTATAGATAGACCACAAAGGCCAAATTACAAGACAGTAAATCCATGATGATCCGTGATGTTTATGTGTTATCCTTTTATTCTTTTATTCACCTTTTTCACTCTGAAGGTTAAGCGGTATGTAATATACATGACAGTAATTGAAAAAATGCAAAAGAAAGGCATACATCCTGCCACGCTGAGAATGTGTGGTTCAATTAACAGAGTTTAATGGGTATTTCCGATTGTCTAACATGGGAGAAAAAAGAGTGTCTGAGACTTTATTTTCCCGTAATGAAGCTGTGTGACATTATTCCAATCAGTTGGAGCATTAGTAAAGTGACAAGATGAACCATGCTGTCAATGAAGATTGCCTTGGTTCTTAATTTCACCAAACAAATGTCAGCACTGTTAAAGTGATTAATGCAAATCAATGATTTAATCCTACAGTCTATGGAGAATGAATAGTGTATTTCATGGTCTTCGCTGCCTTCCTTCCATCTATTACGTTGCGTCTTCTGTTACTCATTTTCCACCTGAGGCCATTAGTAGCATTTACCTGACCAGTCAGCTTTTAAGATTCAAGGATTTGCAATTGCTTCAACCAATGATGAGCATTCCCCTTATGAGAAATGACGTGGTACTGTGGAGGCAGTCATGATTACACTGTAATGCATGTATCAAGCTGGGAATGTTAGTGTGTGCGCGTTCGTTTGTGAATCTGCAGGTGTTTGATAAGGGCACAAAAATGGCTCAAAGACTTGATATTAATGCCAGAGGAAGGGTTATTCTGGGAGGGACACAACCTGATTGATGATTTTTAGGTGATTTTAATGAGAGCTGTGAGGTGAACAGTGCCAGCATGAAAGCAAACAACTGTGGAAAATTGAGTCCAGAGGAATTTTTCTAAACATCTGGGGTTGCAAGAATCTTTGACAACAGGTTTGCCTGTGTGATCTCAACCCCCACTAAATAGTTGATAAATCATTGGAAAAGCTGAAATACATGGCTTGGAACAGCTTTTTTTCATAATACTGTACGTGTGTCCCTGACAATTCTCTGCAAGTCATATTTCAGGTGATTTCGTTGAATGGTGTTTTTGTGCATAATCCACAATCCTCCAAACATCTATTCTTTTGACATCCGTCATCAGGTCTCATAGCTCAACACAATACTTGGACGTCCAAAAAATGTTGCATTTCCATGGTTTTCATGAAATACTCTTGGTTTCGAAAAGGCTACCTTACTGCAAGATTTAGGTTTTGAGCACTTGCCGGAGTAAATGCAATGTACCTACTCTCTCCAATTGTGTGAACCTAAACCAGTGTTTTTCTGCATCATATCTGTATTGTTATGTTGGTAGAAATTTGGGCATATTATTCCATGATCATGTCATTAGACTGAAACTCAGACGTTTGACCAATGTGGTTCAAAACATTATGCATCACATTATGCCACATGTATGCATTAGTTGAATGAGAAAGGTGTTGACAGCTTTAGGGCGGCTGATATTCATGGATTCAGAATGGAGAGAGCTAACAAAGCTTCTTGGACAGGTGCTTCAGGATAACTTGTTTTATGAAGGCCAAGGAGTGTTTTGACATTGTGGAAATTAGAACGAGTTGATTTCAGCGGCCCTCCATATTTGTGTTCAAATATGTGTGATTCTTAATCCATTATTTTTCTCTTTGGGGAATTGCAATGTCTAAGTGAACTATTCTCAAATATTTAATTTTGAACAACATCCTCTGAAGGTATTGCATTATTTTAATGATGATGGTGAGAAGTCTACCGTAAAAAGGCAGTTGTAAGAATTATGTTCACTTTCCCTCATAGCACAAGAACCTGTCTGTTTTGTCTAAGGCACTTCAAAAGAAAAAAGTAAGCTCCATTATTAGGATTTTCAGTAACTTAAGAGGGGACAGCTGTGCTGAAAAAGCCCTTGAAGATTGTACACTGTGTTGCACAGCTTGCTTTGCCTCTCCGGGCTATATATGTGAAATACAGATACAGGAGAAAAGATGAACCTATCCCCTCTAATCAGAAAATACTGGAGAGGTAACATGAGCTGAGCTATTTTGGGATCACCAATTTGCAGCCGGCAAGCATGCAATTTCATGTCTTAGATTAGAGATCAGGTTATTTTTTACTCTCTTGTGCCAATTTACGTGTCATACATGAAAAGTTGCAGAGTGTTCCCCTCATCGTCCTTCAACCCCTTTTTGAAAGAAACAACTTAACAAATCATTAAATGTGCCAGAAGGGCACAGGCTGGTCAGATCACCTTCTCTAACTAGACCGATACGATGAAAATGTATTCAATTAATTCTGCTGCAGACAATCTTCAGTGCAGTGCGGTAGCATTAATATAAAAATCATGTGCTATCATGAAAACACAGTGGTTGTATCCATATGATTCCAGACAGGAACAAATGGCACTGCACAGTTAAGCATAAACCGATGTTGTGCAAAATTGGATTTGTCTGTGTGTGTGTGTGTGTGTGTGTATGTGTGTGTGTGTGTGTGTGTGTGTGCATGTGTGTGTGGTCTGTGGAGAGCAGTGTTGAGTGTAAAGTCTGACAGCAAAAAGGATGGACCTGGAGAGCTCTCCCTCACACAGCAGGGGTGAGGCCTGTCACAGGAGCGGCTCCCCTGCATTGATCTGGAGGCAGCTCTGCTGGCACCAATCCACAAATCCCTGGGTTAGTCCCTCCAAGGCCTCCTCGCTCCCTCCTGTGAGGAGGCAGGCACTTGCAGACCTGTCAGGCTGGGATGGTACCCTTTATGCCTGAAGTCAATGTCGAGGGTGACAAGCAGGGGTGGAGAGGAAGGGCACCGTGAGTGCTCCGTGTGACATGTGTGACCTAAGGTAATCAAACATAATTGTCTCAGCACTCTCAGCCTTTTGGTAGTGGATCAGAGAGTGATCCAGCTCACTATAGATTTATGGGCTCATTTGGGTGTCAGTGAAGGACAAAGATCAGCTTCCCCAGGGTCTAAACTGAACTTCCTTAAGAGATCGAGCTATCTATCCATCATCTATATGGATAGATAGCGCCACAGAACAAAAAGACTTTCCAGAGTTTCTTACAGATATTTTCCAGAATTTTACGACCAATAATTTTTTTCAGCCATTGACACCTTGACTGAACCCACACCAAATAGGTTTATGTCAACAACAGCTGGTTTGCAAGTGATGTCATGTTGAACGCTTTGGGACAGAAGTGATTCACTCACTTTAATGACTACATTTTGTGTAGTCTATGGCTGTGATAATCAATCAGATCTTGAAAAGACAAGCGCAACTTTTAAATTCTGAAAGTAGAAACCCATAAAGAGGAGAATATTAAAATACCCACCAGATAATGGTTAAAGATGTGGATGGATAATCATTAGTTCAAGTGGAGCAGAGTTGGAAAATGCCCATGTATGCACGGACTACTTTGTAAAATGTGATTGCTGCAGTAATTAAGCCTCTTACATAGCTGGCTAAAACTGCTCAAAATACAAAATAAAATAAAATGTTCTGGTTCTGGCTATGCTTCTTAACCTGGTGACACACTACTGTCCACAATTCCCAGTCGGGACTAGTCTGACAGAAATCTGACATAACAGAAGTCTGTTAGTGTTACAATGGTAAAGAATCAAATCGGCAAGTGTGTGAGGAGGAAAGACATGACCTGATCTCCCGTCAGGAGATGTGAACTTTTCAGCAACCCAAACTGCAACAGGCAGGAGGACATAGTAGAGTGATGCTTTCAGTTGGGGTCAGCTTGTAATCTGATAGTATTGTAATGGTTCAGATACAGTAGATGGTTACCTCCGGGTGCCTTTTTGAGCAATGCCGGCTCATTATCACATCCAGTGGTTGTCAAAGTGATGTCCTTGATCCAGCAAGTCCACAACAGACGGTGAACAGATGGTGAAAAAAAAAAAAAATTAATTCGCTTTGACTTTTCATGAGTTAAAGAGAAATAAAATATTTATTTTTTATTTTTATATTCCCTGCACGCTGTGAGAATCAATAAGGAACTGGATTGATAAACAATATGGAAAATGGAACTAGAATCAGTAAATTCTTATTAATTTCCATATTGATATTTAGGTGAGGTTTTCAGGAGAAACTGAAAAAGTTCTGAGAGTGAATTTAGACCCTGACATTTTTCTGTGCCTAAAATATCAAAAACAAAGTTTAAGCCAATGTTTCAGTTTACAGGGAGGCAATTAAAAAGATGATGAAATAACTGATATTTAAAAGGTCCTCATTTAGATGAAACACAAGGGTTAATAACCAGAAAATGATTAAACATGTATTCATTAAATATAATTTTGAGAGGTGGAAAGCTCCATGTTGGTGTAATAGATGGCTTTTGATCAAACTAGGATATTCTGATCCTTTGTAATGTTAGCTGTATCACTATTGCATTTTCCTGTGGAAGTTACTCTTTGCTTCACCGTCACAAAGTATTTGTTTCAGAAATTATTTCATTTTATAAAGAGAATCCACACACCACTCTAGATTGCCATTGTCAATAAATGCAATCATTACTCCAGCATAATAGCATCAATGTCAGGCTGTTGAGCACAAACTGTGAAGAGCCACTTACACAAACTGCACTCAAGTAAGCAAAGCGTGAAAGCACAGACAAAAACATCTCTCACTCTCACAGTCAGGCCTTTACAAGCGGAAGCTGAGGCACAGAAAGCACTCAGCACTCTTGCCTTCCAATAAGTTAAGGAGTCAATAGTATGACTGCATCTGTGGTTTGGATCGCTTATAATGCTATACTTGATCATTTCTGTTTTCCACTTGGAAGCGTGGCAACATTTTGGAATGTCATCTCAAAACGTTTGTCCCTGTTGTTCAGTTCCTGGTTATCCGATGAACTGGCTCAGGGCCAAAAGAGACAATACGTCAAGTCATTAAATACTATTCAATCTCTGTGGTTAAAGGTCATTTTTCCATGCAGCTTACAATTTCTGCATTCTTACCAGCAGGTTTCCATAACCACACATGATGGGATCCATTATTATTTGATGCTAATGCAGAGCACCGGTTGCTTACATGGCATCAATTTGAGTTCCCTGGGAGACTTTGTCTGATTTGACCTTTTAACCACTAAATGAATGAGATGCAATTCAAATTTATCCACAATACACGGGTGCCAGGGGGTATGGGACCACTATGGTGGTTGCAGTGCAGAGACAATCTTCTGTGTCCTCCACATTCACACTCCATTTTTTTGTTTTTTTTTTTCTTTTCACTGTAAAAGTGCAGGAGTAATTGGCCCATTTCCACATTTCCTAATTCTATTGCCTTGGAGTATGTCTGGTTGACAACCTAACCTTCGGAAACAGCTTCCATGTTGGCTTCACATTAATGCCTACTTCATTGCATCCACCCGCCCATATTTGACACCAAACATTTTGCTTATTCAAAGACCATCTTTTCTTGTGGCATCGAGATTAACAAGGTTCTGGCCTGCTGCAGGGATTAAAAGGATTTTCTGTTATTCACAATACTTTGATGGGCAAGGTATCATAAAAACCTCGTTGTTATGCATGAGTTTTGAAGATGGTATTTTGATTCAAGGACATCATCTTGTTCTTGAATTAGCTGCATCCGAAATTCTGATGCATTATTTGTCATTGGGAAGGCGTCATCCTCTGGGGTACATTTCCACTAGTTAGGGACTCATAGTAGGTGTTACATGCTAGAATACAAGATCGTCCTAGAGAAATAAAGACCGTGTTGTCGAAAAAGATATAAGATAAGAAAAAACTGGTCATTCTTGACTGAAATGTTTCTGATATTTATCTGTTTTGCCTCTTTGCCGTTGTGCACGAAATGTGATAAACAGTTACATATTGTATGCAGATGGATCTTTGAGATTTTGAAGGGTGATTAATATTGGCTGCTGATTCTGTACAGAGCTTAAGTCAAACATTTGGTCAAGTAAAATAGGCTTGTCTGGGACTGGACTTTTATGGCTGTCCAAACCATTTTCGTGCTTCCATCCGTTTGCTTCACCACCACATACACACAGCTCTCCGGGCATCTGCACTGGCCTTTGATATGAGGCAATATCCATCAAAAACAAATAATATCTTTTTTCCCCTAACCATTTTAATTCAGAGGGTTTTTTTTTAGGGACACGTGCAGAAAAAGGGGAGAGTGATGCAAACCAGAGCAATATGAAGGCAGAGAGTGTCTGTCTTGAAGTGCCCTGGGCACAAGTCTCCGAGGATTTTGGCGAGGAGACGGGGTGTGTTCGGTCTAACATGCTGGGGCAATGTGAATCGTTTATTTCAACAGCTCGACAATGAGATGTTCTCTGGCTTGAGTTTTTCCTCAACAGTGTGTGGGACTGGACAGTCCTCACTGGGGACAATAGGGAACAGAAGTGGAGGCACTAATGAGTTTGCTGCTAAACAAAAGCTATGTCATATCTTATTTAACTCTAAACTGCATTTTATTCTGCACTGAAGCAAAAGTGGGTAGAATGAGGCAAAACATCCATTTGTCATGGACATAGGTCATTGTTTCCTCTGACCTTAAATCCTGTAGATGTCAGAAACATCTTCAAGGCAGGGAGCGTAATCACACAAAGACTCACAAACGATACTCTGTAAAGGCAGCCCAATTAATTATCAAACACTGACAGAAGATGAGAGAGAACAGATGAAAGAAATATATTGTGTTGTTGTTCATAAATTTTCTAACAAGCACACTAGTGTAGCAGGGTGCAGTATGATAATAAATTTGTCACACAGGGAGAAAATACCAGACTCAATTAAAAAAGTCTGCCCTTTTGTTGTTGCCCAGTGTATTTATGTGATCCCATGCCATTGTAAAGCTGCAGGGGAGGATAACATGTATGAAACAATAAAGAAGTCTGCTTACAACTCTGTGTACAGCCACTCTTCATTCAGAAACACTAAATAAGTCCAAAAGTATATCAACTTCTTTTTCAACATAAATTGCAGCAATTGAATTGACTTTTTTTTTGGTGTGACATTTTCCCTGATGCTTATTCATGGTCAGCATATAGCAATCCTAAACTGCAAAATGTAGTCCAAAAAAAAAAAATCAAGAAAGACAGAAACACATGTAAGCACTGAGCAGGGATTGAACCACCAACCTTCTGATCCATAGATACCTACACTCCCCACAGAATAGCCACAGTTACCAGATGGGCAGGTCAGTGATTCAATCCCAGTCCACTGCAGCATGCGGCGGTATGACAATGAACCCTAATCCGCCCCCAGAGAGGCGCTTTTATCAAGACTGTGTGAATGGGTGAATGTGATGAGTCCTGTAATAGCTCTATGAGTGGTCATGAAGACTATAGAAGTGTTTTCTAAAACCAAACAGATTGATTAGATACATGACTGGGTGGATGGATTCCCTGTACATCAGGATTTAATAACCAACAGACCAATGGTCCGGTTAACTGTGACGTTACACATCCACATTATGAGTATGATCAGAAATACAAGTGCTAGAAAATTGGATTAACAATAAAATGCTTACGGAGGCCAGAACAGACAGGAACAGAGATTGAGTGATAATCTAAACACATTATCTGTCATGAACAATAACTGTATGTCCACTAAAGTCAAACAAATAGAAAAAGAGGCAGATTGTCATGATTCTGGCTCAATCTACAAATTGCAGTCTAAAATATCCATCTCAGAAGACTTTTACCGTGAGGGCTTGGATCGAACATGGGAACAACCCAATTTCCTTCTCACGAATCAATAAAGTTTCATCTTATATCCCAGACAAAAAGCAATAGGATACAGCAAAGAAAATAAGAGTGCAATCATTTACAGCAGACATTTTATAGCAACAGCACATAGCATCAGAAAAACTGTTTTCTTCTCTCTCTTTCTCAAAGAGGTATTGTTACTTTTGGTTGCAATTTCAGATTGTTCAAAGCTGTCTCTCTATTGAGTAAAAATGGGTGATGAATAGCTGTTTTCTTCCATTACTTGTCTAGGCCTTTAAAGCTTACAGCATGATGCACAGGGATGTGCCAAGAGAGGTCAAAGTTCAAGCTAAAGATTTTTTGATTTTACTTCCTTTATTTTTATATTAATTTATGTCATAAAAGTCATGTGATGGTATATGAGAAAATGTCAGCTCACCAGCAATTGCATTGGCTTCATTTTCCTCTTCATTCTCAACCCCAGGAATCCTTTTGTAATGACTGCAGGGAGGAAGGGCTGTACCTACTAATGAAACTAAACTCTGCCAGTGCAGGACTACCCTAATTACTATTACCACTGTTAATACTGCTATCACTGATATTTGAATCAATGTAGGTGCCTAAAACACAAAAAATATAAAGATAATGTAGTCCATCACCATATATACAATACTGTATAATTCTGCAAAGTAACAGCTGACTAACATTACTCAATACAGATTTGAAATTTGAAAAATTAATGTTAATACATTTTTCTCTTGTTGTTATCGATGCCTGAGTGGGGGAAACTGAGCATTTCTTCTCATCCTAGTGTGTGGGAGTTTTTTTTTTCCCCAATAACAGCTTTCAAATTATTTGTGGTAGGCTTCGTTATGAAATGTGATGAAGCAATCTTTCCATTCGGAAAATAAAAACCACCTGCAGAGTTGGCATTTTACCAACGCTCAATCATACTGTTTAAGTCCTAATCAAGTATGTTCTCTGCGAGTCATTTGCATCATTTCAATTCTTATTTTCAAGGAACAATGACAAATCCATTTAAACTGAGTAATGATAAATGAGAGTGAGAGTGAGGAGATATGACTTGAGGTCTTATCAAGAGATTTTCATGTTTTTTGAAGGCGCTAATCTATCAACTCATAAGCGCTAATCTATCAACTCATAATCTATCAATTCATAAGCAAAATGTTTGGGTGTCAAATACAGCAGGTGGATGCAGTGAAGCATTAATGTGAAGCAAAGATGGAAGTTTTTTCTGATGGTTAGTTGTAGTTCAACTAGATCCTCTTTCTAACTCCTTCTTCTAACTTTCTCATTCAAATACCTGGTTTATAGGTGTAAACCACAAAGGTTTACACCTATGATGCAGCAGTTTTCTTGCTATCTTGAAACTAGATGTGATTAAATGATGCATATGCAAATTAAGCATAATCTAGCCTAGTCTAGTGTGAAGATGAGCACCTGGAAAATTGCCTCAATTGGGCACAGATCATGGACATACTCAGATAAACCACTTCATGGGCCAGTTCATGGTGATGAGGTCAATGCTGCCCACAAATCAGATGGTGATACTGTGTCTGCCCTTTCAAGTGACATGCCCCATCTCATGAGGTGACAGTGTACATTTGCTACATTAGCATGCAAGTGATAATCTCCATAGTATTTGGAATGGCTGGTCTCTGGGACCTTCTACATATCTAACGTATGGTTCACCCAACTTTCACCTTATCACTTATTATGAGCTTCTCTAGACCTGCTGCAAATGCAGCTTTATTACCATATTATAATGTTTTCACAGGTTTCACAGAGATTCCAATACCTGGCATGTCACCCAAACCACAAAATATGAAAAGTCATTTTTCTTTGCAATTTTTAGGAAGACCTTGTTAGAAGATATGCATTCTACCTGTTCCTTCAATCTGGTGCAAACAAATTGGCTTGGGCTGTACTTTCATCTGAGCATCTCCACTCACACAAAACTGCTCTGCATCACAGTGTCGATGCATATGTATGTATCTTAAGAACATTACAGTGTTTAGTACTGCCATTTAGCACTGACTAGCACTAACAGCTGCTGCAGATTTTGCTGCTATGATGATAGAAATATTATAGATGTCTCTGCACTGTGTGTGTTCCCTGCCTTGGCCGGGATTGAATCCAGTAGACCCCTGTGATGCTGTTAGAGCACAAAGTGCTAAGATGATGGATGAATGTCCCCACACTGAGTCTTGTTGCTGATCATGTTAAACACAAGAACAATATGACGCAGAGAAAACATCCTCCCATCTCTCTGCATCTTGCTGGCCTGCAATCAAAATCACAGCTCTGCTTCCCACAGGTCGTCAGGGGCAAACAAAAAGTGTGTGAAAAAGTTTGTGATTTAGCACACAAGTTTCTTACTCTACCAACTGTACATATGGAGTGTTTTCATCAGGTGGTCTCTGTTTATCATGGGGGAGTGGGTAAACTGTGTGGGATCTCTTCAGGGGGACAAGTGCTACTTCAGCTTTGGCACATGCATGTGCTGGGCTGCTTCCAGATTCTAGTGTAGATCTAGCAAATAATGAGTGAACTATTTCACTGGTTAGATTGAGATCTGGTGTTAATGGATGGATGGACAATCCTGATGTTGGGCCAGGACTCACCTCAAAGGGCTTCAACTATGTTTGGTCTCAGGCAGGTTGGGAAGAGTACAACTTTCTGTCTCTTGGCTTAAGTGCCCTTGAGCAAGACAACTAATTCCAGCTCTTAGTGACATAACATTTACTAATGATCAATCAATGAAAGTAAATAAATAAGATTATTTAGTGGTTTCTCGCAGCTAGTGTGCTGTAAATGTATTTTATTTTGCAGTTAAAGTAAATAGTAGCTGCTCAAATCATAAATGCACTTTCTCATAACTGAACCAAAAATCAAACCATAATTAGAAATATAAGGCTGACAAGACTACTGAGGATGTTCAACTCCTGTTGCATATAAGCGTAATATTCCCTCTCATGTAAGGCTTGGAGCTGTGCAATCATTAATTCTTGTAAGCCCCGCAGTACCTCACACGCATGCATGTGTCCTGACACTCCAGTAAGAAACTGACAATGTTCTCTTTGTAATTCTGTGATAGCTTTGCTTCCTGACACCTTAGCAGAATCCAGCTTACATGCTTACCAAACAGTAATCTATGCGTCTGTTCTTATAGTGCTTGCATGAGAATATCTTCCCAACATCAACATAAAGCACAAATTGAAACAGCTCCGATACGAGATGACTCAGCACCACATGTGTTTGTGCTGCATGCAGCCACACAAGCTGTGACTCCATGACAGCCATCATCACCTGTCATTTCTGACTGCACCAGCGTCTGAGGCCGAGGCCGCAGCTGTTTGACTCACTTCTCATCTGATGCTGTCCTTTAAAGCCTCCCGTTCTCACCTGATGCCCCGCTGGAACAGGCTGAAGGACTGATCACAATTACTCTGCCAGGCCTGTCAGACAAAGCAGCCAGAACCCTTCACCCAGTCATCGCCAAGCACACCCAACACAATTTCACAGTCAGACAAAGCTGCATGAGGCACGCACACAAACACATACACACATTCAATTTTGTTAATTTTTTCCATAATGTCCAAGGTGACCGATAATAAGGCTTACTCAAAGAATCCCACAAAATTTCAAACACTGAATGAGCCAAGTTGGGATATTAAAGGGTTTTGCTCACCTCATCAATTGTTAGCCTGTCTCTCTCATCCAGTTGTGTGGCAATGTTCACTCTCCCAAATGCTGATGATTTTAGACAGCTGTCCATGTGGTTCCGAGAAAGTTTGTGTATGCAACTTCCTCTGAGAGATGACACACATCTGTAGCTCGGTTCGGGTCCACGCAGCAGTTGCTATGGAGACTGCTCTCTATGCAGTTGCTGATCTCCATCTTGAATGGTGTAGTTGTCTCCCTGAAGCACGCTAGCACGCAGCGTAACTTCCAGTCGAGAATGCATTCAGAACCTGTTTTTCAAAAAAGTGGATTTTACCAGAAGTCCTTGCATATAAAATGTCTTCGATCTGAGGCGGGTCTGCTCTGCTCTTCCTGCATGTGCTGGTGAAACAATATGATTGGGCTATAATTTTGCCCACTTGGCTGATGGTTGGCTGTTCATGAAAGGAGGCGGGGAAAATGCACCATTTTTGCTGTTGAAGATTTCTCCATTCAAATTGATCTAAGCACTCTCTTTACAATATAAAACGTCTCTGATGTTGCATAATAGTCAATGGGAGAATTGTGGCGGTTTTGGAGCATGACTTTAGCCTGAAGAAGATCAAATGGAAAATCATACTTTATAACTAGATAAACTGGAATAACTAGGTACCTAGAGAAAAATCCCTCCATGTCCCGCACAAATTGTCCCACAATCACCACACTCACGTACACACACACACACACACACACAACAAAATCACAGCATAACAGCATGCTTACCAGGCAACTAGTCTCAAGCAATGACAGTTTCAGTGATGCTTGTTGCTATGGAAATCACGAAACACTGTTTAAAAAATATTTTAGCAGTCAAATAGCTACAGTTATGGATAAAACCAGATATGTTGTCATTAAACTTACATAATAGCCATAATGATGATTTAAAAAAGAAAAAGACTGACTTAAAAAAAACTTTTAAGCAGAACATACAGTAGAACCATGAACAGTGGGAATTGATATGGTTTCTTTTGAGGCCCTAGTTCCTTTCAGAACCACTATACTCTAACTGTACTGTTTCCTCCAGTATGTTGTCTCTTTCTTCTATATCTCTTCATCTTACAACCATCACACTCAATGATGATGTAACAGTGTGCAAGAAAAGTGTCAGTTTTTTATTGTTGTTGTGTCAATGCATTGGCCAGTTCACAATTTGATTCAGAAACTCAGGCCATACCAGAGCTGTACTAATATAAAAGCCATAATAATGATGCCAAGAGAGTAAAGGGACAAGAGTAAAAGCCAGAGCACATGTACAGGAGCAGTGACAGAACAACCCGAGAACTAAGCAACTGAGGGTCTTTCAGTGTAGTGCTGGCATGCATTCCCATTGCGGGTGTCCTCCAGGTACTCCACTTATGTCACACAGTCCAAAGACATTCAGGCTAAATTGGCTAAATTGCCCCTAGGTTTAAGTGTTAGAGTGAATTTCGTGTGTGTGTGTGTGTGTGTGTGTGTGTGTGTGTGTGAGTGTGAGTGAGTGTGTGTGTATGGCCTGCAGAGAAACTTCCTCAGCCTTCCAAAATATGTTCATCCCTCTGCCACACAAGCCATGTTGCTACAAAACTGAGTCTTTATAAATGCATTTTTAATCTATTTGATTTATTTTATGAATCAAAACTGCTTAGTTAAGGCTTTGAAAAAAGCTGGATCCTGGTCACGTCTCCATTCTGCCAGGCTGCTCCCATCTGTAAATCCTTGCTCTTTCATACACCATAGTCTTACTATAGAGTCTCTCAACTTGGCTGGGTTTCCAGTGGTGTTAAGTTTACACAACTTGAATCTGGAACAAAACTGGAATAAAACTCACTTTAAATAATGATTTGTCTGCTGCTGGGGTTATATTGCAAAGTACTTAATAAGTTGGTTTTTTGGGGGGTTTTTTTGCCTTGCATAGCATAAAACCATCATGATTCTTTTATTGTTTTTCTTTTTGTTGTTTTGTTAGCTTGGACCTTTAACCATCACATCAGAATTATATTATGAATCCAATACTGAAAACAGCATGCACGACCACTGATGGAATTCTGCGGGAGACTTAAACTTTTATCTTCTGCTGGTGGCTGCAAATAATGAGGAGCAGCTTTATATTTCTAACAACAGGTATTTTGTTCTTTCATTACTCCTCACTGTTGCGGTCCCGCACACCCGTGGTGCCTCCAATGCAACGTAAGCTGTGAGTACTGGCAACTTGACTTTGTATTGCATCATCTGTCGAATGAGGGGTGTTTAAAGATCTTACTTTTTATGTTGCTGCTCTGCTGTCACAAGTGATAATTTTTCTGTCTGAAGTCATCCTGAAGTTATTCATACACACATGAGGGATTACTGAAAGCAGGGCTGTGCAAAATAAATTCCCTCCATTCAGTATGAATTTGAAGTGAATTGACTGCATCCTACAGGATGCTGAAAAATAATTTAAATTGGAAAGACAAGAGGAAAAAATAAGCATATATTGCAATTAAAATAAACATCAAACATCAAGAATACAAATTATTCCAAATTGTTCTAGGGAAATTTATCAACATAATATTGGTATACTATATTAACATTTCAGTAACATTTGCTGTTAGTTAGATGTAATGGTTGCAAACAGCTGACATCTTATTTGTTTATGTAAATCGCTTCAAAGTTTTATCTTTAAATATATGTACATATCTTTATATTTTAAATTAAAAGTCAGTCTCAATTCAGTTTGGTATCCCTTCACACCAAATAACCAATTTAATTTGTAACAGTAATTACTGTTGAAGTATGTTGTCAACTTACATATAAATACGACATGATTATTCTTAGTATTTTAATGGTATGGCAATATGTTTGCAAATTGGCAATATGTTTGCAAATTGGCTTAATATTGCACAAATATCCAGACCCATAATTTTGTACAATTTAAGTCTTCAGTCAGAACATAGAAATTAACCTGGAAACCTGTTCAAGTCAATTACACTTTAATAAGAAAAACACAGAATGTTCCAAAAAAAACATTACAGTTGTTGATTAAACAAAATAGCAAGAAATAAACACATTCCTTTTGGACACTTTCCAGGGCCTAAATGTGACAGGAAAACTGTACCTACAACTTGCATGCTCATTCAGACAGACAGAACTCAGACAGACAGACAGAACTCAGCTGATTAATGCACATAAAGCACAAGCAGACCATTACATAGAAATCTGTTCATCTCTTCATCATCTCTTCATCCCTGCTTGCACATGTAACCTGTTTCAACTATGAATACTGTATAATCGACCTCACTGCACCTTATGCTGTACAGTTCCTTTATAATTGGAGCAATGGGAGATAGCTGAATTGAAAAGTCTCTGCGTGTCTTTTCTGCCTTGCCTTGGTGTGAAGATTTTTTTAGGATTGTACAAAATATTAATTTGCATGATCTTGTTTAAAAACAAGATCTGCTGTGGTAATGAATCATTGCTGACTCGATTTACAGCCCCTGTTAGCAGTTTTCTGTTATTATATCTGCACCATGTGCATACTAGGTGCTGTACTGTAATGATGTCTTTTGGTGGCTTTTCTCATAACAAACGAGTACAAACAAAAACTTCATATTTGACGAGGCTTCCACAAGGAAAGGAGAAATACTGTCAATGTCCTACAAATAAGCCTGGATAACACTGACTTGGATGACTGAGAATCTCCACAGACACCATCATACACTTGAAGAAGGGGGTCATTGTGTCAAACAAGTACTTCAGTTTAGATGCCTTTATACTGCTCAAAGGTCTTGCAACATTTCCTGTTGCTACCTTCATATAACACCACTGCCCTCTTTGGCTAATGGAAGTTGTTCAGGTGTCAAACCTTCCTTTGAACACATAATGTGAAAAAGAAAATGGTATGACAGCCCTAGCATTGAGCTATAGCATGAAAAGATCTAAACAACAATGTGTAAGGCTGTCACTCAATACTCTGGCTTCTGTGCCCTGTCTTTCAGTCCAAGCTCATAGCACATACAAGCTGCGATCCAAGACATAAATCATAAACAACAAAAATAACTCACGGGTATAAAGATCCATGGGAGGCATGACTTGACATACACAGTTTAGTTAAAGGATCTTTTCCCCCTATACACTAGTATTTGATGCAAAAAAAATAGAAAATGCATAGCCTGAACCACATTCATATGACATCCGAGAGACTTAGAAGACATACAGTGCCTGGTGTGACTTAGAGAGCAAAAAAAGGGTGGATCATCAAAGCTACACAATGAGAACATTCTGCATGTGAAGACAACTTAAAAAAAAGACAGCAGCTGTATATACAGTAACAATGGACAGTAAAAGCCTGTCAACATTTTTCTTGAGGGGTATTTAATATGGCTAGGAATTTTACAGGCCATATTTTTTAGATTAGGGTTCCTCATATGCTTAAGTATATCATACAGTTTCAAAACAAATCTATATGGTGTCTCATGTGAGAGTAAATAACACTTGTCTACACTTGTGTCTACAATCCCACCCTCCATTTTAGAAATTGTATCAGAATTGGTTTCTCTGGGTGAGTTGCATTAATCCCTCTGAATTCCCTCTTAACTTCAAATGAAGATTGACAGAGTAAAAATGAAATGCATTTCAACATATGAATACTGGAATTTGTGACAAGAGGCCAGTTTATTAGTCATAGTACATAAGGTACTTGTACTTAAGTTATGTAATACCAGCAGTTGTAACTCTGGATCTTGTAGGTTTGGGTTTGTCTTCCACAGTACAAGTGTTAGAGACCTTTGTTTTTCAGTGTTCAAGGGTTGAGAAAATATCTGAAGTGGAAAAGTTTGGATGTGCTTGCTATCCTTTACACTGGCTGCATTTAACAGAATAAGCAACCTGCTCAGTGATGGTGCTGGGAAGCTATGTCATAAATCTTGCCTTGCATGCTTCAGGAATCTTTCTCTGGAGACTGAGTGTGTTTAATGACTCTGACAACCCTGACAACAACGTAGTTCACTTCCTGATTTCCGATCACAGTGCAGCCAGAATGAAAAGGACAGGGATGTTTCATAAAACAATGTTTAAATGCCAAGAGATCAGTTTGCATAATATGGAGTTTTATCTGCATCTGTCTGTATTTTGTTAACATAGTAGGCTTGCTTTTTTCATCAAATAATATCCATTTTTATAAATCCTAAAGATAGAGATGTTTTCATGATGGCACATCTTGAAAGTCTTTTGGGCCAAATTCCCAGCTGTTTTTGACTGTTAAAACAAGAACTATTTTGACACCTGTCAAATTCTATTCCTTGAGATGACATTTAAGATGCCATTGATAAACAAAGATTATTTGTTGGCTTCCAGGAATTGAGATGCTTTGCCTTTGTAAATCACATAGGGCTATATTTGCAAAAGGTGTTTGTGTTTATGTGCAAGCTGATCTAACAGTTTTGAGGATTATGTCTAAGCAGACCTGTCTTGTCTATTTAGTGCATGAGTGAGTACTACATGAGTACATGTAGTAAGTAATCAACATGCTACTGCAGGTGTGTTAACTCCACTCTTCCCTGGCTGAGAACCATAGGAACTCTCCCAGTGCGAGCCGGAGGTCACTGCTCAGTGATGCCAGTAGGATCTAGTTGTCAATCTTCATTCGCAAAGAGCGGAGTAGGAACCCCGAGGCCTCCCAATCTGGTACTTTCCACCACCAAGTTGATGGTGAGAGTTGAGAGAGCTTGTCCAACCCCAACTGAAAACCAGACAGTACTCTGATTCTAAGATTACAGAGATTACATGGCCAGTAGCAATGAGCCACCCATTTTGTTTTCCTGAAGCACCCCCAACCAGACCTTGATGGAAGTGCATGGCTTACAAATCACATGCAGATTGGCAGGGCAAACTCCCATGTCCCCACATCCTGGGCCAACAATCACAAGTAGGAGAAAAATGTTCCACAATGCTCCATAATGTTCAACTAACAACCAGATTCTCCTCTCAATTAGACCTGCCAAGGGAGGCTGAGGAGTGTGCTCTGCCTCTAGCTGAAATACAAATTGTTTGGTTCTTAAACAGAGGCAGCACCACCCCAGTCAGCCACTCCAAAGGCACTTGCACCAATGTCCATTCAATGTTGTAGAGGAGTGTCAGCCATGACTGATTGATAGCATCCAGAGCTCTAAGATACCTAGGGCACCAACCTTTACCACACTGATGAGCAGACACATATGTGTGTCCTCTAGCTGTTATTTATGGAAATACCTGTCGGTGGGACTGAGGAGAACCTCAAAGTTGAGTCAGCAAAGTACGCTAAATACTTTCAAAATTCACTCGTAACACATAATACATTTTGGTTTTAAAGAAAATGTATTTAGCAGAAATTAGATCAAGGGACTTTTTTACAAAATTATGTACCGGTATGGTTGTCTTTTTTTTGTACATGTACCCCTATCAGCTCCAGTGTTTGCTCATCACCGTACCTGCTGTTCAGTGTTGCTTAGAGGTATTACCTTCAATGACAACCCACTCAATTTTTTGCTAATTTTTTTATTGTTTTGTGAATTGTTTGTCCCTGCCGTCTTCCTTTTACCTCACCACCCATGTTTTTGATTTTACTGACAGCATTTACAGTCTCTCTTATTACTCTCAATTTAGCAGCATTAGGTTTCTCTGCTGGAGTTGATGACATGCTTGTTTTCCTTTATACCTCTAACTCACTGAAACATGCACACCACTTGTTGTCAACAGTGCAGTTATTATGTAAATTTCAAAACCTCGGCCAGCCCACCACACAAATATTCAAAAATGTCCATGTAATGCAGTACTCATAAGATCTGTCATTAGAGTATATCAGTAGTCCTGGAGATAAGTCCTACTGTACCACAGCTGTGTCACCCATACTCATGTTTGTGCTCTGGAAGTAAGAAGTAGATGCAATCTCTCTAATGCATTTTGACTGGTATTCAGAGATTCAGTTTTAGTGCAGGACTTTTTTCTCTGCTTCTTGGACCATTGCCTCAACCCTGAGGTTGCTGGAACATCATCCAAGTCAATCTCATCTCCATTTCCGTTTGCATTTTTGATTTTCGAGTAAACACGCATCGTCCACTGAAACCTTGGCCTCTTTTACTTTTGTCCGGCCAATCGTTGGTCAAGGCAGATCACTGTGGTGGATTTTTGGCTGCTAATCATGTGGATTTAGCCAGCAGAATTTTCGTTGGACTGAGAAATGTCAGCAAATAAATTTTAGTCCAGCCAAAATCACTTTGAGCAAAGTGACACACTAATTTTAATGTCAAAGGACTGTGTTTTGAAATTGGTCTAATTAAATGCGGCAACGAATACTAGCTGCATTTTTGTTTACCTTTGCTGATTGAGCAGCATGAAAGACTTCTTTTTATTCATTATTTCATTAGTAATTCTCTTTTTAACTTTGCACATGGAAAACATTTAGTTTCTGAGTATCTCAGATTCTAAAACTGGTTTTACTTCTGTCACGATAAGAATTCATGCCTCTTACGTCAATGCAGCTCTTTATGGTACAACACATACAGTACACACAACACAAAACACTTTACATTAAACCAAAATATTTTGAGCATATAGTATCCAGACAGGGCATCACTGAGTGTAGTTTATCCTCATGTTAAATGTTTCATGTGTCCAACAAAAATTTTAGAGCATGTTGTGACAACAGAGCACATTTTTCATTGAATCTCTGAGTTTTCTATACCCCATATGTTTAATCAATAACAGTGCAGCCTCCTCTTTAACAGCTTTTCTTCACCAAAATCCATCATCAGACTAGAAGAGGGCACATCCCTACCCCATGTCAGCTGCACAATGAATTGCTCGGCGAGGCTTCTTTAGGGGAGATTTATATTGAGACTTTCACAGGGCTATCGTTCAGCAAGCAGTGTTTTGACTATCACACAGAGGAGGGAATAATCTCAAAAAGTAACAGTGCTAAATTGAAGTGTCAAACCCAAAATATGGGACACAACTTATCATCCAAATGAAAAGCACAGTGAACCGTCTGCTTAACAAAGTAAGTGCAGTTCATCCAGTTACGTGTTGCAGGGTGGTTTATTTTAATGCACTGTATATTCTACTTTCTTTAGCCAGGTCTGATAATTTTAATAGGTAAATGGAGTGAAATGTAGAAAGCACAGAAGCCCTATGAAAATTGAAATACAGAACAAATACAGAGTCATTTATTATAATACACAACACAAAAACACAAACATGTACTGAAATTGCCATTGGTTAACCAATACTGATAACTAGCGAATAGCTTAATGCTAACATGCATTAAAAACGGCTTAGATAGGCGAGCATTGCTTTCACGTTTTGGTTTCCCAGTTCACAACTACAGCATAAACGCTTGTACGTTTCACAGATGTGTTCTCCAAGTTTAACAGAGAAATAAAAAAAGACGAAACTATTGCTTTGTTTCAAAGTTTTCTTTAATTGGAAATAAACCATAACAACTGTAAATAGACAAGAGACACAACCATCCTCATTCACCATTAAACTGAGACTAGACTAGACACTACTTAAAAGACGTGACAAAGAGAGAATATGTTTGATCAAGAGATCTGATTTAATAGTCTTCCAGCTGTAATGATGCTCAAGTTTTATTCATATATCTACATCATTACCCATTAATATACTTACTTTTTTACACACACTAATGGATGTTGTCATATTTATATTGATTTTATTTTTAAATCTATGTTAAATCAGCTCATTAATTTTCCTGGTAAGAGAAGGATGAGATGATTAAAACTGCTGTCAAATTGCCTTTAGGACTCAAGATAAACGTGACATGATGACAAAGAGGGTTCTGCATTGTGCTACACTATTTTTGGCATTCTCGTAGTGGTTGATTTAATTGTATGTTAACACAAAGTTCGTTGTTGATTTTTTCTTATTCTCTTGACAACGATGTGTAAAGAGTTTGCAGCTTCAGTGTGATAACATTGGTATTAGCTGTCAGGAAATTGTATTGGCTGAACTGCACAAAGCTGACAGGTTTATCTGGTTTGAGTTTCAGCTTTAGTTTGGTTGCAGGAGGTCTGCTCTGGTGTCGAACTCGTCTTGTATCTTACTTTCTGCCTGTTTTTCTCCATCCAGCACCCCACTCCCTCCCCTTCTACATCCTGTCCTACAACGCAATGTCTCATCATCAGCCCGTCTCACCTGCTCTCTCCTCAGATTAGACAGTGCAGTGCAGGGAAGTGAAGCTGACAGCTAGAGTGAGCAGGACGAGATGAAAAGGAGAGGGGAGAGCGCAGGGGTGCCAACTACAAAACCCTCTCCCTCGATCCATCTCACTGACTCCATCCCTCACCCCAGCCCTCCACCCTGCTGATGTCTTTGGTCTCCTGCGTGGCTCTCCTGATGGGAAGTCTTTCTGGTTTTGACATTCAGGATATCAGACTGGAAGAATGTAACGTAAGAAGTCTTGGGAGGAAATTGCAGTATGTCATTTGTAGGTTATTCTTCTGAAACGCTGCATATCCTTTTGTGTTGGAACAGAAACAAGAAAAGTTGTAATGTCGAAGCAATGTAGTGGTCAATGAAATGGATAGAGATGTAAAATATTTTGTACTATATCTGAGAAATTAGGCTAATTTGGTCTAACAGCTGCCAGTCTTTGTACTTCAAAAACCCAAGTTCTCCTTAGATCCTGAAGCAGCTGAGAGGGAGGGATGATGCAGGCAAACAGAACTCCATGAGAGAAAAGAATACAGAGACATCATCTCATTTACAGCTCTCCACCTGTTTCTTTTGTTTTAGCAGTGCTCTGGCTCCCTTGTGCTGCTGGTTGCTGAACAGCCAGAAGTGCAGTGATAATTACCAAAGCAGGACTGGGCTGCATTCAGCAGACAGACTGCCAAAAGATTCTTGCGTAGCGGCTGTCAGCCTCAAAACATGTCAAAATAAAGGTGGAAGATCCTAAAGGAATTTGACAGAAATAAAGGTAAAGCCTTTCCCGTATGCGATCCGTATCTCATGTAACACTAGATGTTCAACATATACAATATCTTTGTAGTCCTGGGTGTCATCCAGAAACTGTATAGCAATTAGAGGGCCATAATCACGGGACAAAAAAATGATTGAGGTTCATGACTTCATATTAAATTGAAGCTGCTAAAAAAAATAGCTTAATGCTGTACAGTTTGACTGCTGGAACGGTCAAGTGTCATTGAAGAATGCATCAAAGTGTGTGGATGTTGTCAGAGCTGCCTACAACGTGACAAAGAACTAAGCAAAAGACAAGACACATAAACATGAGGGGCAGCTGTGAGAACAGGACTTGATTAGAAGAGAGTAACTTGGAACAGGATGAGACAGTAATGAAAACACAAGTTGCATGGATGAGGAAAAAAAGGAAAACGAATTAAAACTAACAAAAACACCCAGAGAGAAATAACATGAATGAATAAAAATCTGAACGGAAACAGATAAAACTTGACATCATGACAGTGATGGGCTGATTGCTACTGACAGGATCCCACCCTGTTAATATGTCTGTACATGGGTATTATCTGGGGGGAATCAGGGGAGGCTTCCATTACTGCCACTACCTCCACACATCTGAAGGTTATTCAATGAATCAACCTCTACAGAAAATAAATAAATAAATCTCACCCTTAAGACATCACCAAGTTTCAGATTTCTTAATGATGTAATGTCGCAACTGGCAATATCACATTTTTTCATTAGGCACTTCAACTTTTAGTGTAATAAAATAAACCTAGTTAACCGTGTAATGTTCTCATCATTTGTCATTTAAATTTTTGCTTTTACAGAAGCTCCAAGCACTGGATTTCCCTGTCTTTTAAATATGATTATTTTAATTATTTCCCAAACTGTGTTTCATCTGCCACGCTGGTTTGACCTGCCGCGGGTGAGTCAGGTTGTCCTGCCACAGAGACACTGCTTATCGTATTAAACTTATCTTCTAATTCATCTTGGTTTCTTTCCCAGTTCCCACCAAAACATTACATTCTCAGAGGCAGTCCCATCTCTTCTCTTCATCTCTGGATGTTCTTGTGTGCTCTCACCGCACTTAACTCGTATCATGCCTCTTTAACCCGTTTTATACCGTCAATTGTTTCAGTGCTAGTTCTGGGCTGGTGCAAGGTAGGTAGGTGCCAGTTCCACTTGAGAACCAGTTGCTTTTCCACACTTGACACTTGACAAACACGATGCCACTGTATACTTCAATTACATCAATTAAATGTGGATTTGTTCCTGCCTGTCCATTTGCTGTTTCAACCACTGTCATTCCTTTGGGTCGCTACAGTCTTTGATTGCTGTGTTATTGAGTTTATAGCTTCTCTCGAGTTGTCCAAAAAATTGTTGTTTTCGTTGATCACAATAATCCTGCCACCAGTTTTTCAGGGCTAGAGCCATTTCTTTGTGGGTGGAAACAGAAAGAATAGTTCCAAACTAAATTCTTCTACCAATGGAATCGTGACAGTGAAAAAGGGGCATTTGAGGAGATGAATGTGGCACTTGTGTCCTGTGTCTCTGTAGCCGGTCATTGTCCCTGGCACACCATTATCTGCCACAGCTATGTATTATGCTGCAGGCTTTTACCTTTTCTCTGAAGCTTGTAGACCGCTGGAAGTGGGACACTACAATGCAGTGGTAGTGACCGTGGTTCAAGATGAGGGATATTTTTATTCCTTTTATACATTTGGGTGGATGAAGAAGTGAGTTGCTTGAAAACTGCTCCCAGTGCTCCTAAGCCCACAGCTTCTCACACATCCTGGAAAAAGAGCAGCTGGATGTTTACTGCAGGACTAATTTCACCAAATTTTAAACATGCAAGCTCTGATTTGTAACATCAGAAGTTTTTCTCACACACTCATTAACTCTGACAGGTTTCACCAACCCAAACACGCACACACAGTTGTGCCACACCTGTGGCTCATTACATCTGTGTATTTGCTGCTGTGAGCAACACCCATACATTATTCATGGTCATTTGATTCAGTGTTTACATGAAAATATTGGTGGGTTTGAAGGTAAACAAAGATTAGATTTTCTGTTGAAAGATGGTCTGTGTCTTGCAATACGTAAGTCTGCATTGACCTTGACTCAGTAATTATATTGTATTGTTGGTCCATATTATTTAATGCTTACATTCAATCCTCAAATAACAATTAAAGGGTTTCCACATTATTTACGCTCGCAGGTCCATGTGTGAAATCAGATTCTCTGCCCAGGCCAATGCTCATTATTTTATGTAATACACTCCTTGAAATAATGTTGAGACTTGAAGCTAAACAGAGTTAAGCACTTGGCAGAAGCAAACATGCCTGCCAGACTAAAGGGTAACTCAGAAAAAGCAGGTGTCATATAACCAGATTGGAAAAAAAAAGTATATAGAAAAAAAGTATTCTGGCAAGCAGTATTTGGCAAGTAATGCAAAACACATGTAAGTAAACACATATCCAATTTCGCTCCAGGCAGGAAAACAGACAGGTAAATAAGACTCCGTGAATAAACATATATATTACGTGGCCATTAGACAGACAGATGAGAGGTGGTGTGAATGTGAAAGAAAGGTGTGTGAACAGGCATCCAGGCGATCAGACAGATGTTCAGCTGGTCAGACTGCAGAAATATTGGTATTGATTTCCTCTCTTTGATCCAGCCTGTAAACCACATCAAAGGTTGAAGCCAGAGAGACAGAAACAGAAATGCAATATTTGCTTGCCCCTTTCTCCTCATCACTTTTCTTCCCCCAGCCTCCCCCCAAAACCCTACATTCCTTCAGACAACCCCAAGCATGTCATTGCATCAGCCTATTTCTGGATGTTGTCAGCCAGGAAATGCATGCAGATAAAGACAGAGAGGGAGAAATGGTGCTGCAAGCCAATTAAATCCAGGACTTTCCTGTTATTTTTAGATTGTTCTTTAGCCGTCTTCACAGCTAAGTTGTTATGGGTGTGGTAATCTTGCGGCGCACTTCCACCAGATTGATTATTCACATCTGAAATGATTTTTCACCTCATTCTGTGATCTTTCCTGACATTTCCCAGGATTACTTTTCCTTGCCATGCTGTTATTGTCTTGTCATGGTGCTGACACCTTGATTATTCTCTGTTGCCTCAGACCACCTATCCATCTATCAACTTTTATATTTTGTCTATTCAGCCTTCATTTGCTGAGCCTATAATTTGTTCCATTGGACATGACTTTTATTCTAAATGTTAATATGTTAATATATTTTTTCTCACACTATAGGTGATGTGGAAAACTGTTTGAAAGCACTGGGTAGCAGTGCTCAAGCCAGCACACAGCAATCACAGTTGTGCAACATTCTTGTGCGTCAATGAAGTGTTTGTTTTTGCCACTGGCTGTTTCAGATAGTGATTCTAAGTGTCAGACAACATGGGAAGGATCCCTAGAAAGACATTAAGTGTTTTCCTCTCCTTTCACTTTATCTGCTCCGTGTGTTATTCTGTCTAACCGAATCTTGCTCAAGGAAAAGTCTCATCGTGAAGTCTCTTGAGCTTTGAGTGGTTGCAGGAAGAAAGTTAAAATGTGACTGACAGAGAGAAAAATGCCAAGGAGAATTAGTTATTAGTGAAGCACAAAATAGATAAGATTTATTCAAATTGTGTTTTATGTTGTGGCTGAATATTTATATGATTCAATAAACATAACAAAAAGTAAGCAACAAGACTTCAGAGACAGGTTTCCATCTAAATGTCACAAGATAACAGTCGAGATCAAGCATAAATAAATAAATAAAGCTTTATTTCGCTGTGAGGTTTTTTCCATACTGTTGTCAGACAGCTAGAATAAGAATCTTATCCTGTCAGAACCAAAAACAGACACTTTAAGTGGATGGACATTGATGATGCACAGTAGCCTAAAGGGATCACATTGCAGTGTATTGTGTCACTGCCTGGCTTCAGCTGATTTCAGACTGCCATCCCCAATGGTACCTGAAAAACAAAACGTGGAAAAATAAGCTCCAGTTTGATAAATACTAAAGTTTCCCTTGACAAAATATTCCATTTATGTCTTCACATATGAGCAACTTCAAAGTGCTGTGAATTTGTGCTGTTGATGGGGCTACAATAAAGGTTATTCTGACTGCACAGGAGAAAGTCACTAGCAGACCCGTGCAACACTCATGGGTATCAAGTAGATAAAATAAAAGATGGATGGAAGTTAATTTCCAATGCACCTGAACTTCCTCTGAGTTTTTTTTCTCCCAATATCTCCTAATATCTCCCAACACTCGGCATAAAGCTATAAAATGCTGCAAATATTTTCAGAATGAAAGTAGAAACCCAGACCCGAATAGAGGCTGTCCAAGTCAACCACATAAATGTTGATATTTTCTCCTCTCCTGCATGTTGTAAGGAGGCATGTAATTTGTCAAACGCCCCTGGCTAACGCTGTGAGAGCGCGGCCATTACCCTGTGACAGCTGACAGCTGTGATGGCCGACCGTAAACCCTGCATTGCGCTGGTGGAATGCAGGTGAGGCTGAACAGCCTCACTGTCGCTCCACTTCATTAGTCCTTCCCGGCATTCATGACAATAGAATAAACATGATCCTCCTGTGGGGGGCAGCTAATTAGCTTGTGTCGCTGCCAGCATTTCTTCACACTGTTTAGCATTGTGGGGTTGTCAATTAGAGGCAGAGCAGCAGGTTGAGACACACACATAAAGAAAAAAAAAATGTCACCGGTCCTAATTTCCAGTTCAGGTGAAGACTTTTGGCAAGAAATCAAGATGATGAAATCTGGTGTGGTTCCCCTGAGCAACCTGTTTGACCCCTAATTAGGACGGTTTATTATGGTGAAAGCAAGACCGTCATTGAGCACTTTACACTGCATCAAGTTTCATCAGGTTTTTGTTTTGAACCACTATCAACACAACACACACAGCAAAAGTGGACCTTATTGTTCCTTCATCCACATCTACACTGTATATGTTGTTGGTCATACGCTACACTATAATTGTTGTTGTCACTAAGCAACACTTATGTGTTTCAACATGTCTCTTGTTTTCTTTTGTTTGTAGGTTGTATGCAATATACAGTATTTCTTCTGTGCAGTATGGGTGATGCTTTACCAGTTTTATTGTGTGATCTCAACACATTATATGATTGCAATAAAGCTTATTCTATTCTATTCTATTCTATTCTATTCTATTCTATTCTATTCTATTCTATTCTGTCTACTATCGGCCCCTTGGTCTGGTCCAGTTCCACCAACCCATCCAATAATGCCACAAATAGCATTCATAAAATGAATACTATATCAAGAGGGCTTTTTACATGCATCAGGTGGGTAACATTAAATTGCACTTCCTGAAGAGCAAATCAGCTCACCACACTCAGGTATTCAGACCTATTCTGTATGTTCAGTAAGAAAGTTTCATCAGATTTTTTTCTGATAAATTCATTGCAGTGTGAAGAGGGTGTTAACTCAGTGTGTTCAAGGCACTTCATAACAAGAGTGAAGTGTGACCCTTTATCATTTGTGTTTTTTTTTTATCCTTTTAACACCAGAGGTTTGAGAATAGAGACAAAGGTATCCTGTGCAGAAACCACCAACTTGTTAAGTGACATTTCTTATGAACTTCGCATTGATTTGGGTTAGCATTTGTCCACTTGCTTAAGGTGTTAAAAAGAGGTGAGAAATCATGTGCATGCGAGGTAAATTGGCATAAAAATGCATCGATAGAACTGCTGGGATAAAAGCAACAATACCAAATAAAAAATATTTCAATATTTTACAGAACTCAGCTTCTCTATAAGCTCTCACTTTGCCTGATCCAACACTGGACCACTTTAAGACTTAGTTTGGATCCTAAATTGGACACAAACACGATGTTTTGATTCTACATCACTTCAGAGTGACAGAATGGCAATGGTAACAGCTCTGCATCAGATCCAACAACAGAATAGACTGGCGAATACTAGTAGTCGTTTCCATCATTTATTTCCATAAACAGTTGTTCTGCATGACCATGTGTGTTGCACTAGGACACTATTATCATTGTTCTTCTGTGCATGCAGCTCTGTTCTGAGCCTTGAACTGTTCAGACAGGAGTCATACATAGCTCACATTTGAAAAGTATTGCGACCAACCAAACAAACAAAAAACAGATTTGTGAGACAGAGACAAAGCATTAAGGCATTAAGCCGTGTGAACATAGCCATCTTGTGTAATTGTGTTATTTCCTGTAAAATAAGAACATTTTTATTTTTCAATATCCTTTAGAATTACTTTTCTTAATATTCATGTTTATACTACACATCGTACACATGCATGGACCCTATCTCTCTAGTGATCGATGTGGGCAGACTGGTTGTTTTGTGAATGTTGAAATGTGTTTGAGATGCGCATGATAATGGTAAAGCAGGTGACGTGTCTTTATAAAAGGTTTCCTCATCAGTCTAGACTCGTTTTGGCACTGCAGCCAACAGAGGTCATGTTGTTTGACCTCTATTTCCATGTCTCTGTTGTGATCTAGTGTTGAAACAGTTGGAGCAGCCATATTTGAGTTTCAGGTCAGGAAGCAAAATAGCATGAAAAACTCTTCAAATTGAGGCCTGTTATGATGCATCTTGGGAGAAAAAATAGATTGGATACAAATCAAGGTCTAGGCATTAATCACTAGACCACAGCTGAACCATGCATGTTCTCACCCAGTGTGTAGAGGTCTCGAGAAATCAGCTCACATCAAAATAACTTCTGCAATACAGTAGTTAATTAAGGATTTAATTTGTTTGTGTGCAGAAACAATAGATGTAAGGTGTTCCAATTTCATATGATATTCAAAGTACTGAGAAAGGAGGGTGATCCGGTTGATGATCTGGTGGAATTATATTCTTGTGTTAGCAACCTGCATATATTACATATGTCCCACTATGAGGAGATGTTAATTGGAGTAATGTCCTGTTAAAGATAATTTTCAGCTTCACTTAACAACTTAATTGGGGTCCAAACCTGCAAGTCTGGTGTTAATTATTTATTTACTCATCTTCTCTATCGCCCTCAAAATCTTCAGTAATCTATGTAGCAGTATGTGTGACAAAATCCTTAAATTACTCTCAGAACTGGAACATGCATCAGCTGTTTTTTTTTTCTCTGTAATGTAATGTGATGACAGAAGATAACAGGTTCAGTGACACCTAATGTAAAAATAGTTTCATGGTGTTATGAACCCTGAAAAAAAATAAATTAAAAGCCAGATTTTTGAACAAGGCAATCAAACTGTCCAGATTTTTGTTTGGCAGTTGTTTTTTGTTTTCTTTGTTATTGTTTTTTGACACACGTAGGTGGTTACACTTTGAAGTCTGACAATGTAATTATTTTTAACCAAATCTAACTTCAAATGAAAAATTCAATAAAATTATCGAATAAAACAAGACAAACAAAAAGCAAAAGTAGTCAGTACTATGTAGTATGTATCACAGAACTGGCTGCTTTTTATCATTTAGCTTGTGGGTCAAGTGAACTACAATTTGTAACAGAGAGAGAGGTTGTTTTACACATGTGTTAACAATAACAAAATCTAAGGGTAAGAAAAGTATGATTAGAGACTCAAGTGGTTATTACTATGTAAGTTTTTCATGTATGAATTTATCTCCACTCATTGCTGTAACATAATGTTGGAAGAAAAATTGCAATGAAGCAAATAATGTGGTGGCACTGCAAGTTATCCCTGTTAATTGCTTTGCTGTCTGCCTTTCTTTTTTCCCCAGTGTACTCTATTTTCTTTCCAGAGTCTTGGCCAAGCTTGGTCAATTGAAGTGAACTGAATTGTGTGAATGTGGGAGTCAATGGTGCACGGTAGTTGCCCTGCAAAGGAATCAGGACACTATTGGATACAAAGTTTAAGATAATGGAGAGATGAATGAATGCAATTATTCAAAATCAATATGCATGCAAATATGATTAAGGGTAAACATAGTTAACAAGTTATATTTACACTGTTAAATACAGTGAGATAAAGCCAACATAGACACCAAAAAGAAAAATGTGAAAGAAAACTGTGCGGTGTTTAAAAGGACAAGTCTGAGGATGTGTGCAGTATTTCCTAACAATGTGAGTTAATATACTGCATTGGGACAGATGTAGAGCATTTCCCCTGTGGATGCACCCCTACTGCCAGAGGGGGGGATCAGAGTTTGGGTGGGAGAGCAGTGCAACAATCCCCGACTGCCTCGGGCTCCTGGAGGCGAACAGGTCCTGCAGAGTGGGCACAATGCAGCCAATCTCTGCTCAGCAGAACAAATGACAAGCTGCACGTCTGTCTTTGTCCTTGGCGGTGGCGGTGGAACACCAGATGGTGATGGAGGAAGAGAGACTGGCTGCCGCGGGAAGAATATCTTCCTCCTCCTTTATTTCGGTGAGGGCTGCCTAAGTTCAGCTCCTGGGTGATGATGACTCTCACATGAGGACATGAGGATGAATTCTACAAATACACCACCATACTGAACTGTCTTCACATGTTGTCCTGTTGGTTCCAGGTAACCAGGTCGTCTACCTCCTGTATGGGTTGGCGTTCAGTTGTTGGAATCACCTATTGGAAAGACCCTGAAAGCAACCAATGCAATGTGTTGTTTTTCACTGGACCAAAAGGTCTGAGATTAAGATTTAGAGTAAGTGGACAGTCTGTGAAGAAAGCCAGCCTAAACCAGGATGTATTCCCTGTCTTCACCCTTTTGTGGTTTGAAAAAAACAACTAATTTCATGGCTGATTTCCATGTGCTTGTGATAGGTCTAGGAACCCTACAACACTGTTGGGAGCAAGATAATTGATGCATGGACATTTGGATGTTTGGACAGTGATACCATGTATGCCATTCTGTAAAACTGTTATCGCAACTGTTATTACAACTGTTAAGGTGTGTTTACAGCTCAAGACATGGATGTCAGTTTTGTAGATGAACTTCAGACCAGAGATAATAATTCTCTGCAAGAAGTTTGCTAATATCCAATAAAATCCTTGTAATTAGAGACATGTTTGTTTTGTGGTTGAGTTGATAAAAATAGGTAACTGTAAAAATGAATTTAAAAAAAACTATAATTGCTTTGCTGCCATTGTTCTGCTGCACAGAATCATTATTGCATACATTGTTTCGCTGTCTGAAATCTCAGGAATATATGTAAATGGTTGTGACTCAGAAATGTTTTGTCTGTATGTCTGCTTCAAAAAATATGTATTTTTTTATGCTTATAGGCTTGTATAGACGGATAGATACTGGCTTTCTCCTGGTCACTTCAGCCATTGACGTTATTTATTCTGGTACAGAGTGTCGAACCCGTAACCTTATGGGGGAATAATGTCTCCTGATCCCCTCACACCCCTATCAGTATTAGATCATGCATCCACCCATCAAAACACAAGTACAATACAATACAATACAAATTGCTGCAAAAGGATAAACAAATGTGTTGCTTTACATGACCCCAAGCTTTTGGATTGCATTATTTTGTAACTCAAACAGCTGTGAATCCTTGGTCCTGGGCCACATTTAAACAACAGGAATAGGACTAAGATCCTAGTCTAGAGCTTTGGTGCTCTCTAGTTGTCACAGGAAGGTAATGCAGTCTTTGAGTGTACATCAGTCAAGAGTTAGTAGTCAAAAGGAAGTCTACTTCCATCTGTGTTTATTTGGGGTACGTTTTATTAATCTGCTGGACTCTGCTTTGTGCATGCAGTGTATTTTAGACGCAGATAGATTATTGTTAGGTGTCAAAAATCAGCTGTTCCCTGCTTTTCAACCATGCAAAAACTCAAACACAAAGCAAGAAACAGTATCTCTGTAGCACCATTCATCAAATAAATAATTAAACAATTATTTAAAAATATTAACTTAGAGATGAAAGCCAGAGTTTTGTGGTTCAGAAAAACAACTGATTTCATGACAATCTTTGGAAAACATTAAAACTCCAGGACTGAAATGAAACCTGAATGATACAAAGTTACATCAAAAACTCAATGAATAACATAAGAGCAGTGACGGAAGGAAAGAGGCATGCTTATACATACGGGTAACATTTAAGGCTTTAAAGGTTATTTTTGTCAGTCGTTTACTTTTGAAAATAAAACAAACAGATAAGATGTTACAAGAATCCTTAAACTGTTAACAACTACAACAACAGTTTGAGATACTGCAGGTTCAGTTTGATTGTGCAGGTTGTGTGTGTGTGTGTGTGTGTGTGTGTGTGTGCAGGAACTACATCTCCACAACAGGGATTGCTGTCTCCTATAGAAACACCACAGATGCAGAGAAGGGGGCTCCTCTTCTTCACCTCTATGTTATCGTCTCCACAATAATACCGCAGCAGAAATTTCTGCTCTATGCACTACTGACACTCTGAGACACACTTCTTATTTCCTGCTGCAATGAGGATGATGGCAACCACAGTACAAAATAACAGCAATAAGCTATGTGCAATAACAATCTATTACCTCAATTAATTTAACACCTTGTCCTTCAAATATGCAAAGATGTCCATAGCATGGACAGCCCTTACATACTTTCTAATCCAGGCTAATAATTTTCTGCATACTTACTTTTTAGCTTTGCAAAGTGTTTATATTTTTCTATTATATTAAATTTGTATTGTATATACTGTTCTTGCTAATTTAACTTACTGCCTTAGGAAACACTGATTTCCTATGTGTCATGTACCCCGAACAGAAGACAAACTGAAGACAGCGTTCCTGTGGTTTCATCAAATGCCCTCTAGAGAGCAGAATTGCACATAATAAGAATCTCTACATGCAAGACACAGTCTTGGGATATTTACCCTTTATTGTGTAGCACTGCTATGCCCCCACTTGCAAATCTTTGAAGTTCCCTTGAAAAATGTGGTGACTACAGGGCAGATATGTTCAGGTTCAATATACACAGGGCCCATGGTGAAGATAAGATACACAGGAAAGGATTCATTTGTAAACACATTTGTCTCCATTTTTATGTCTGTTTTTATTTGCACACACAGGGATATTTTACTTTGTTCTGTATTAAAAGATATACCAGCACCAACTAACTGTTCCCACCAAAGACCCCAAACAGCGTCTGCAGTGCGAGCAACAGTGAATCTAGTGCCCAGAAAATCAAATGACATAGGGGAGCATCGTTTGGCTGTTACACTGGTACCACACTGCTAACCTGATCAATCTGTTAACGAGTGACAAACAACATTGTGCCAGGATAATGGGTGAACAGCCTGATGTGCACACCTGCACATCCTGAGCAGGGGTTGAGCAGGTGTGCATGTTGGACAGCAATCAGGGAGCAAAGTGTCACAGCCCTAACACAGAATGACAAACAGAGAAACAGTCTAGGGAAAAACACAGAAGAATGACTGGATGTAGAAATTGCTGTAATTGAGTCAGCTATCTTTAAATATCAGCAAAATGTCATTCCAATTTAGATTCCAATTTGTCATCCTGTGGGTGGAGCAGATTGATTTACTCATGAACTGAATGGAGGCCAGTACTGAATTCTGCACAGCCCTCCAGGAGATTGAACCACCAACCTTCTGATAAGTGGACGACAGCCCTCCTGCCTGGGCTGTGGCTGCCCTAAAGGGCTTCACTGAGAGATGGGTACATCTATTAAAATTTGCTCTGTTGATCCTCAGAAAAACTGTCACAACCTAGATTGAAAACAACGTGGCAGTTTGAACTGATGCCCAACTGCCTGTCAGGAAAACTGACCACATGGTGGAGCTGTCTTTAAAACAGTATTAGTTTCTAAACTGGGCTGCCTTCTCTGTAGCATGCAAGGGCGTTGGATTCTGTGAGCTGATGCTTGATGCTGACCTCTACTCTATCTTAGCTGTTTGAGACGCTCCACTCTGGCAGGCAGATGGTGTCCATCAGGACCAAAACTTCACATAACAAAACAGTTTCTTCCACAGTGCTTCAGGGATCATCACCTCCCACAGAAAATTCCTTGTAGCTTGTACAACTAAGTTTTATAACTACCTGACAATAGTCTGATTCTGATTATATATGGCAGAAGGGCATGCAATAATGATGCACTTGTGTGCATCTGTCAGCTGATGCAGCTAAATATACGCAGCCCACACAGACATAGTGAGGGGCATTCGGGCAGTGAACTAACCGGGCAGTTTATATGGTGAAGTAATGATGACTGTTCATTCTGTCAGGCAGCCTCTCTGATAGAATAATGAGCCTCGACTTCATCATGCCAAATGTCACTGTTTCAATCCGCTGAACCATGCTGGTGTGTGCGTATGTGTACTGTATGTGTGTGTGTGTGTGGTGCACAGCTGTGTGCAACTGTGCATCATGCACATGACTGCTTGGGTGGGTAAATGTGTGTTTGCTTGCTTTTGCATATATGCTTTGGCTTTTCTTTTTCAATGTTCATATCTTTGTGGATCCCACTAGTGCGAATGTGTATGGTCCATGTCTTCACCAGTGGCACCTTTGACCTGCGGGCAGTCCACAGCCTGCCCAGATGACGTATTTCATGTCTGTGTACTGACACTATTCAACCCACTTCACACCGCACTTTTACAGAGTGTACTTGGCTGAGATCAGAGCAGCTGAGACCTGCGAGTGTGAGACTGCCAGCGGCGCCGATGCTCCTGTCATGTTGGGTGCCCTCGGCCATCTCAGCAGCCCCCTCCCCCAACTGACCGACATCAACACCTCAAATCGACACACAAATGGTGAATTTAAAAAAATGCGACTGCTGAAGTCCAGCATCGTGTTGAGTGGGCAACACCGCCCTTCTTCCTAAACATGGAAACACCTGCAGCTGTGGATGTGCAAAGAAAGCAGATGTTTTCTGTTAGAAAGCCTTCAGTGTGTGGGTCGGTGGGTGGGTGGGAGTCAATTCTCTTTCCTGCTCATTGCATCCAACTCTAACATTTCTGATTTAAAGTATAAGTTCCTCTTATTCACAAATGTAATCATACTGTATTGTATATGATGTCTTTAAGCATGGATAAAAGACTTTGAATGGAACTGAAGGATGGAGTTTAACTGTAGTAGTGATATATAAATCACTTTTTTGCATGCATATTAACCATGTTTTCAGGAGTATAAGACGTGTTTTTTTTAGTAATGTGGTCATGCAACATATATTTCAAAGTGACTTAATATCTCAAAAGGATCGTCCATGCCATTTATGACCACAAGTGTCCACACTCGTGACAACCAGTCTTTGTCGGTCATATGACGTGCCCCATGCCGCCATCTTGTATGGTAAAGGCAAGATAACAAACAGTGAGCAGATAAGCAGAGACTATTCCACAAAAAAGGAGCAGATACCTTAGAGAGAAAAATTGAGCAGAGATGCCAGGGAGAGGTACCTGACCAGGTTGGTCACTATAAACAATATCAATCAATACGACCATTTCAAACATCTGGGGCGCTGACCAAGAACTGCTGCCACAAACTACCTGTTTTACAGCGTAAGTACTAAAACTTGTTTTAATTAACAATTACAGCTCTTAAAATGAGTTTAAATTCCCCTAGTGGCGTCAGGTGGTTTGTTTTTGGATACTTATGAAATATATTTTTGAAACATAACTTATACTACAGACTGCTGAGAATTATATTTTTTTTTCCTCTTCACAAATGTGGTTTCTGACAGATGATACTAATACTCCAGTGTGACATATGGTCTGGACATATGGTCTGGACTTGTGGGTCACACAGCAATGCAGTAGTTTGTACCATTGGAAGACCCATTCCAGTTTCTTCCCACCTTCCAAATACATGCATTATGGTCAACTGTGGACTGCCCTTAGTTATGAATGTGAATTAAGGTACAGTATGTGTTCCCTGCAATGGATGTATTTTGTCTTTGTTTTATGGCTGAAGACGGACCCCCATCTCTTTCTGTTTTTTTTTGTTCTAATTTGCCTGATGGAAGATTGAGCACTCATCACAATATAGATCCCTACAATGAGGTGACACCAGGGCTGTCTACAAAGTCAAACGGTGCCACTATTTAGCCCAGTTTAGTCGAAATTGTTCTTAAGTGGGGCAAATTCCCTAACATTTAATCACATGTCCAAATCCCCTTATTACGTGGTAAACCTGGGACTTTTGGGGTCATTGTGGATTTTAGCCTAAGAGTAGTTACTTATTTAACTGACTGGTAATCCAGCCTGTCTGTACCTCAGTATCACAGATCTAATGAAGGTGCACTACTCTGCACTACAATGTAAGAGCATTGTTCATTCCATTCACTGGTCAAGTACTGTGTTTCTCAACTGTGTTTCTGGTCCAGTACTGTGTTTCTCAATATTATGTAGCATGCAGGTAGTAGAACTTAAAAACGATGTACAAGTGAATGCGGGATAAAGATGCAATGTTCTTGTTTCTCCATGCGTCATGCTAGAATGTACTTCTGATTATAAATCAGCAGACCTCCTTATCGTCCCCTCTGTGTGCTGTAGCATGTACTATTTGTCAGTGCCTCTCAGCGCTGCTAGTGCGTCCAGTTTTAGTGATGGAAGTTCCAGTGGGAAACTAACTCTCACCCCCGGGCAGCTCTGCGACAGCTGCGCTCCTCTCTCAGCTCTTCAGCTACACGGCCACATGGTTATGAATTATGAATTTCAAAGATTCAATATGTATGTTTAACATAATAGACCTTTACTAATATATACAATGACAAAAAACAGTCTTAGTACATATTTTTTTGTAGACTGGCAATGGGATGGCTACACTGACTCTTTCATTGAGCGATTAACTGCATCTTTTTAGGATCTAAAGATTTGGTTTGCTGATCCCTCATTTCATTCACACTTATTCTGATCCTCTGCCGACAGAATACAGTCAGTTTATCACCACTGGTGGTCTTACCTGCCTGCTTAGAGCTAAATAACACAGATCTTTCCCATTTCTATGTTGCCCCTCTACAGCCCTTCAAAATAAGTACTGCTCTTTTGGAAACCTCAGACTGGCTTAGCATAAATTTGTATTCCACACAGCATTCAAAAAAAGCAGAAAATTATCGGGAGTCACTGAGGTGTAGTGGACACACTTTATCACACAGCTCCATCAAAGACCTTCAGGACATTTCATAGTTTCCTCTCCTATCTGCATCACTGGACTTCATCTGGGCTGCTAGATATCACCACCCCTCAGCCCATAACTTTCTTTTTGATATTTTGCGATGCCCTTCTTTGTGCTTCTCCAGGACTACCATTAAAATGTGTATCCTATTGGAGAATTATCTTTAAATTATTTAACTATACAAGCAGTTTAATCACACGAGAGGTTTAAATGTATTTGCCGTTGTAATATTATTGGTTATGTGTCACCAAGTATTAAGTGAATGTAACCTTGTTAATCAGTCAAGTAAAACTAAGTCGAGGGAAAAAAAAACGCAAAACATGGCAGGAAATCCCATGCCTGTGAAAATATGAAGTCAACTCAAAAAGAACATCACCTGCCCTTGGCGGCATACCATCTGCATCCAAGGACATCAGTTTCCTCTTGGGGAAAGCTTTTCACTGCTGCCTGCTCGGTCTCTTCATCTATTACAGAACTGCCAGAACCACAGTAGGGAGTAGGAACACTTTTTAACAGAAAAGGAAGTGGTGACCTGAATGGCTACGACGGATGATTAGAGATCGATCCTATCAAAATGCTTAGCCAACATAAATCAATAGATAGATAGATAGATAGATAGATAGATAGATAGATAGATAGACAGATAGATAGATAGATAGATAGATAGATAGATAGATAGATAGATAGATAGATAGATAGATAGATAGATAGATAGATAGATAGATAGATAGATAGATAGATAGATAGATAGATAGATAGATAGATAGATAGATAGATAGATAGATAGATAGATAGATAGATAGATAGATAGATAGATAGATAGATAGATAGATAGATAGATAGATAGATAGATGGATAAGACTACCTATTACTGTAAAGCGATTATAAAACCTAGGATCTCACGGGTAGGATGGGAAGCTGTAAACACATCTGACAGTTTATCCAGATTATATAAAAACCTTTTTTGGAGGTCAACTGAATTTCCACCCACATGAAATGTCACTAATAATCCCTCAGTGAAAAGAACTGCAGGTAAATCCCACACAAAAAAAGTCAAACCTGGAAGTGGGTTTGTACGCTATGATGGATGTTTGTGACAGTTTTAGAAAAAGTAGTTTCAGTGAGCCCCGGGCTTGTCATCTAAATAGGCTTGACAACCCCAGTCTGCTGGGGTTAACTTCCAACTAATCAGTTTGTCACTACTCACTGATGCAACAATATCAAACTGCACAGTCAATTCAGTTTCATTTCAAAGGTCTCCAATATGTTCTAATAACCTGCACAGTTAATACAAAAGCAGTACTTCTATTTGAAAGTCAGCTACTGCATGCATGGTATGTGTTTACCACATTTGCAAAACATTTCTTTAATATACAAGTGGTAAAGTTGGTAGTAATATCATTAGGTTTTCAGGCAGATACACTGAAAATTTGATTATTATCTAGAGAGTTTCTTTAAGGGGAAATTAACATGTATCTAAATATTGTGACAATTCATCAATTTTTTGACAACAATTCATGGACAGTGATCTGCTAAAAGTATAGATACCAGAGTCTGTGATGGTAATTGTCCAGCTATTGTCGACGCCTGTGCTGAAAAGCAAATGTTAAAACATATCAGTCTGGACCAGTACAACAGCTAACAGGCATATTCATCCTTAGAGCCTCACCGCTGGCACAGCTAAAAAAAATCCTCTGCCAAATGACAAATCAAATTCAACCTGTGAAACTGGCTTTTCTCAGGCATATTCTATGGTTGTACATAGCTGCAGTGCACATGGCTTGTTGCAATTCTGTCAAATTTTGATTTGTATTAATTAGACAGTCATTATATCTCCGATAAGAGTGATATCTGGTAAGTGTAACAACCAGCACACAATTCAGGGGAACACAAAACGATACAACATGATATGATGCAATTGGATACAATGGGATATGACACGATAGGATACAATATTGTACGATATGATACAATATGGGATACTATGGGATATGATACGATACAGTACGAAAGTATATGATGCCTTATGATACCATACGTTACAATGTGTTTTTTTTTTTGTTCCAGTAAATCAGATGAGATTTTTTTATGGTTGTACTGTTGTGCAGTTGTACTGTTTCACTCCTTTTGCGTTTTGCTTTGACCCACCATTTTTAGATAAATGAGCTGCTCTCTTGTTTATGTAGTGCTGGACATGACTGAGCTCAGTGAGGCTCTATCAGAGGTCAACAGAACTTTCCTATGAGGGGACAGGCTTAGCAGCCATTAAATAGTGCACTTATGTGTTTTAGAAGCTGTTGAAGCAGCTTTAACTATCTTGAAAACAGATTGATTGAATGGATTGATTGGCATCTCTCCCAGACAGCCATACCATTCAGCTAATGCTATTGGTTTCTATATTTCTGGCAGGAAGTGGTGTATTTCTGGCAAAAAAAGGTGCTTATGTTATACAAAACATAGAGACTGAAAAATAATTGGTTAAGGGAGAAACTGCACTGGGAAGGTGAAGTTACTGTTGCAGTAGCATAAGCTAAAAGTGAAAAACTGGAAGCTGACAGGTCTGTCAGGCCGGAAGGATCCCTGCTTTGCCCTTGGTCTTCAGGGAGTGTTCTGATGTTTGTGGGAACCTGCGTCTGTTGCCAAAATTAAATGAAAAGGACCTAGAGACACATTTTCTCTGTTTGAGCAAGTGGTGGACACAAGGAAGCGGCAGGAGTCTGCTTGGACGTTAATGCTTGAGTGCACATTGACAGGTGGAGCACAGGAGGCCTATTCATCACTGTCTTCTGAAGACAGTCAAAGTGTGGGGTGTAAAATCTGCTGAGCTGAAGGCTCATCAGCTGGTCCTTGCGGCTTATCACCACAGTGTTTGCGTGTGGTGGGGAATAGATAAACAGTCACACCACAAATTTCTCCAGTGTGGTCTAATAAATGTTGAAACAACTTCATGTCGAGCACAACAAGACCTTTGTCAGGCACGACGCCATAGGACTTTAGAGGGTTTCCATTAGACCTTGAAAATACAGTTACATTTTGCTAGTGACCAGAAATTTCTGGTTTTTACCAGTATGGTTCATCATTTTGCAATATATGCAGATGATGTGGCACATCTGTTTCCTTTGAGACTGCCAGCTAGCTTCAACGGTGTATGAAGTTTAACTTCTGCAGTAGCTTGGGTGGGAGATGAATTACTGTTTCTTGTCTCTACCCTGAAAGCTGCAAATTTCACATTATCATTATTTATCAGTCAAAGGAGCAGGATGTGATCTTTTTTCCCACTGAAAGGTTGCTTACTGTTATCGAGACGTGTACTGGTCGTTTTTTTTCCATGTAAACCTAAAACTGAAAAGCCTTGAAGTTTCCTTCAAAGATTGTAGGCTATTCAACTCCCCTCATTTGGTAATCAATAATGACATGGAAGAAAGGTACAATTTAGAATGATGGGAATAATTAATTTGATTTTGGTTTTGATTATTTAATATTAATGAGAACGATGGTCATCTTCAAGAACTGTTACCAGTATTTGGCATTAGCAGAAATCACCTGTTACCATAGCTGCTGATAGATGACCATTGACCATTCAGGTAATGGAATATAACACATTATGTCCTGTTCAATTGTAAATTAATGATAAAGTAATTGTTGAATGACTCAGTACAAGTCATGGCTCTATTCAATTCATTGTACTTTAAATGGCTTGCCTTTAATTGCATGTATAATCAGGTGATGTGAGAAAACTAGCTGTAGGTTCTCATCAGCTCCCATCAGAATGATTCTTGGGTGTCCCTTCAGATGACACCGAGCAACATGCATCATAGTTTTTTGCTCAGAACTAATCTAATCGCAATAGACACATTAAAATATGATCAGCTCTTGTGTGGTTCAAACGTTATATTACATACATATAGGCATATACCAATTTCAAACAGCATACTAAGAAAAAGTGTTTAAATGTATGAGGAACAGTTGGATGCTGAAGTGAGTGGTTTTTATGTAAATGTGCAGAGTAAAAAATAGTAATGCATGTATGTGTTAAGAGAAACTGTTTGTCACTACTTCCTCTCCACAGCATAGTACACAATAACTGCAGAGAGCACTCTGCTGCCTGCTGCTGCTGCAGCAGAGAGAGGGCATATTTCAGTCAACACAGTGAACAAGAGGGAAGAAAACTGTTTTTAGATCTGTTCAGGTGTATGACAGCTGCACCCTGTATGATCCGATGTTTTACACAATTCTGGCAGTTGGGAAGACAGGTTGTTCTTATATGTCATCTATAACGTTACATCCTTTAAATTCAATATTGTTTTGCCATTGAGTGTTTACTGCATGCAATTTTACATGTGACCGACCGAATAAGTTGTTATTTTTGACATTTTTTCTCAAAAAACAAAAACAAGACCGGGGAAGTATATCATTGCACCAGGGGCACAGTGAATTTGAAATATTGAGCTATATACATAGAACTTGTAAAAAGGCCCAGTTCTTGTTATTGCTGTGCTTTTTTCTCCAGAACTGAAATTCATTCCATTTAAATCATCTTATTAACATTATAAAGTCATGGCCTAAGTAACTCTATGATCTCATTTCCACCTGTATTAAGATGGGGCTATGGCTCAGTGATCATTCCCTGGCAGTAATAAAGCATAGCCACAATTTGGTAATCTTGTCCCCATGCGTATTTAAGTTGTACCCACCTAATATAGTCTAATGTGCATTTTCAAACAAATATTACAGGATGGACTCTGTCCTGTGCCTCATTGAAGTCCATCTGGTGTAAACCATCACATAGCAGACTGGCCATCGAGGACTCACCAGCATAAAACTTCCTGAAAAAAGACAATTTCCAGCCAAGGCTTATTGTTAGGGCATTATCCTGTTGCTGCTTCAGTGACTTGCACTGACTCAGAGTCCCTGAGCGGCCAGGCAACCCTCAGTGGTAGAGTACTTAAATCGATAGCACAATAGATCAATAACAGTTAACCCCTCCTCTGTTGTTACTGCTCGCTGGGAGAACTGGAGGAGTGCATAGTGCTTCCTCCTTGAAAGTTTGCTTGTGTTTGAACAGCAGCCATTGGGTGTCTCCACGGACTGAGCTGAGAGGAGGGAGGATTGTATTGGACTCAGGCGATGCTTGGTAACTCTGCAGCTAATGGTATTCCTTCTTTGAGATTTGTGAATGATTTTAATAAAGTGTTTGATCTGTCAGTGTGTGCTAAAGATGCAGCTGAGCAACTGCTGAGGGGCTTTCGGCAAAACGAGACTGATTCTACTGTACTGTGGTGTCAAGACAGAGTTTCACTGCACACTGCAGCCTCTATCAGCAGTGATGAACATGATATCAAGTGGTCAAGTGTTGACTGGGTCCAGCACAGATCTAGTGAGGATTTTGGAAGTCAGTTTAGGAGCAAACATTTCTTTATATCATGGACACTTGCAATATTGACTTGCAAGTGTTACAGTATGTTATTGATGGACTCCATTGAGTGTGAATGTGAAAGTTGTTCCATCTGTCCTGCTTTGCTTGTCATCAGGAGACCCTGCATATTCACAGCATTCACTAAGTGAATAGCTTATGCATATATCTCAAAACAAATTCTCTGAGGTTTTCTAAACTCAGAGAACATAAAACACATTGTCGATCTTGTGAGATGTGATCATGACAACATGAAGCAGTAACGTCACACCACATGCTGCACTGCACATGCCTCAGGTGTGATTCTAATAATAGGTCATGATACGGGGTAAAAGAGGCAGAGAGAGACCTTGATTGGAAGTCATGTTTAAATTTCAGATTGATTTTCTGCATCAAGGAATAAACCAATGTTCATTGATGACCATCCTTGATGAACAATTTGATCATTATTAAGTGAAAAGATCATGATCACATTATACGTCATGATACAATAAAAAAAGCAGCCTAACATGAGCAGACCTTTTCAGATAAATCCACCTTTGTATTTTAGGCCCACTTGATAAAGCCCAGTGATAAGGATACTGAATACAACTGCAATGTTTCATCAGAGTATCAAAAATGTTCAGAAATTGGTGTAGAGCATCTTGACAGGTTTATCTTGATAGGTAACACGGGGATAACAATATACTTTTATCCTTGCACACTTTTTTCATCTCACTTAAAAGGAAAAGTATCTTCTCCATCTGCAAAGAATGATTAAATGTATGTTCTGATAAAAAAACTAATCAATAAATAAAACAATCAAATCCAATATATAAAAAAAAAAGACAGACAGTATATGAAGGAATTGCATTTTGAGCCTGCACTGGCTGTTTTGGAAGACAGTGCTGGCATTCAACAATTTACAGTATACTGGAAGCAGTGGGTCATATTAAGTTTGATGTCATGCTGTGATTTGAACATGTGTGGGTTCAAATGATGAATTAATGTATTTTACACTGTAATGCTTTTTGTTGGATTTAATGATAGGCACAGGAAATTCTCCAGTTGTCTTAATGTGCTGTAAGTATTCTACATCCAGAAATTTTGTTTTCATAAAAAAAGACAATACAGAGGCATCAAAGGCGAAAGTCAGGCAACTCCTGTACTTGAAAAGACTTTTGGGAACAAGCGAGACTGATGAAATGTGAACCTGTGTGGGAGTACAAGATGAAGAAAGTAAGACATAACTCTGTCTGGCGTGATGAACAGTTGAATCATAACAGCTGAAAGGGTATGTTTACTCGCTGGGTCCATGACTGTCTGCACCACAAAGCACAATAAGCGAGCTGAGACATCTCCTCCATCAGGATGTCAACCGTGTCTGCTGGGATAGAGGGAGGCTACCTGAGGTAAAGGAGCACAGACATATAAATGAAATAAATAGAAAGATATACAAGACAAGTAAAAGAGGATGTGGTGAGGTACACCAAAAACAGAGAAAGCTGAAGAAGCAGAGATTAGAACATAGAGATGGCACGGAAAACGAGGCATGATCAGTCTCTTGACAATTTACCAAACAAGAAGCAGAGGAGGGAAAATGTCATTGGAGATGTCTAAGAGAGGGAACATTTTCTTTGGCTCCTGAGGTCTAAATAGCACTTAGTACACTATGGCCTAAAATGGCACGCAACTCAAAAAGCACCAACAGCTATGAGTAAATATGAATCAGAGAGCTATGGACTACACTCTGGCTCCTGTTAGTGTGAAAGACAGCATAGCCAGAAGGGAAAGCACATGGCTGAGAAATGGCAGATGGATATCCGCAAAAGAGTCTTCAGCTGCCAACAGAAGCTGAGTCTGGTAGTTCCAGACAATGTTCTGCACTGGAGATTTCAGAACCTCTGAACTTCTGTGTTTTTTGGGGGATTTTTTGGAGAACCAACCCATCTGGGAGGATCCAAAGTTTGGTTGACATTGACATTGTTCATTACACAGTGCAGGACGTAAGTCAAAGAAGATTTATCTAAATAGTGCGTTTCATACCCAGGGGCAACACAATATGCTTTGCAAAGGCATAAAAAAACATACCATTAAAAACATAAACAAATAGAAGTATAAATTTGACACATTAATCCTAAACATGGTTCTCACTCTACCCTGCCATGACTTTTGGTAAAGACAGTGGGAAATCTAACGTGCCGACACTAAGTCTTTCCAAATACATAAAAATAGATTCAAAATAGAGAGTGAAAAAATCCATCCATCCATCCATCTTCTTCCGCTTATCCAGGGCCGGGTCACGGGGGCAGCAATCTGAGCAAAAATAAGGAAGACTAAAATGTCTTACTTAATATCTTACTTACATAAATACTGTATGTGAAGACCATAAACTTTTTAGATTTGCAGTCATTATATAATTGCTCAGTTGTAGGCGCATGAGAGTGATAAATCTTTTTAACCTGGATTTAAATGTGGTTTATTTGTGTGCAGCATAACATTTAAATCTGCTTTGCCATGTCAGGGCTGAAATCAGCAAGTCATCATCTATACAAAAAAATTTCTGCTTCTCAGTCAATCTTTCCAGTTATGGATGTTTTATGACTCTATCTTGAAATCTTATTACTTACATGGAGACATTATTGTGACGCCACTAATTACAAAAGAAAAAAAAACTCATGGCTGTGATCATGAATTAAATGATTTTGACCAATGTAACTAATGTTGTGCACTCACAGTGATTTAAGTGTGTATTCCTGCCCTTGGAAAAAATGATAATAACAACACTGGTGCAGAGCAATAGATTTACCATCCTTGTTGCTAGGTAACAGGTGGTTGCTGTCCCCTTTTAAAGCAACACAAAGCCAGGTGACAGTCTCTCACTTCAAGAGGTCAATATGGTCTCACAAAGAATATGTGGCAGCCAGACCGACATCTCAATGCTGGACAATAAAGCGCTGCCACCAAAGCTACTTGAGTCCAGCTTCTAGGTTACTGCACTAGCTCATTTTGTCTGGATGCAGCTGCCACTTAGTTTGGTATAAATGAACTTCTCGTCTGCCAGGGACACAAAGAGAGAAACAGAAAAATAGTAACAGCAGAGCTGGTGAATGGGAGGATGGAAAATAACTAGATTAATATATATATATATATATATATATATATATATATATATATATATATATATATATATATATATTTTTTTTTTTTTTTTTTTGTCACAGACACTTTTATAATGTGGTTAAAGGTTTGCTCTCCCTGTTTGCCTTTCTAGTCACAGCAAGGTCAGTATGTTCAAGCAGAAATACTCATGGCAATCCAGTTTTCATGGTGCACAGTTAATACACTGATTAACTGATTAACAATGGCATTATTAATGCTAGAGCAGAGGAAGTGGTATGCTTATATATTTGTAAGCGCAAGTGTATGATCTGCTTTTTTCAGACGTGGAAGACATTGCTAACAGGAAAGCACAAACAGAAAAGATATACAAATCAGAAATTTAATCGTCAATGATCGATCAATGATCGATCAGTGATCGAGCAGCCTTATTTTTATGAAAATACTTATTGACGATCCATTTCAGGTTGCATCTGTGGCATATGCGAAGTGAAGGCACAGTTTTGTTTTAATCTCAAAGGTACATGGGTTGAGGCAGTGGTGGCCAGATAAGACAGAGAAGTGGGCTTGGTTCTCTATCCTGCTGTGATGCCTATTGGTAAAGTTGGGAAGAATCCAAGTTAACAAAATTCTGCATTGGTAACTGCAGCAGTACAGCTCCAAAGCCTCTTCTACCCCTTTAGCTTTTGTTTATGCCTCTGCCTCTGGCTTTTTTTGTGTTTTGTTTTGTTTATTTTGACTCTCTTGCTCTGTGTCCTGATTACTGGGTGCATTTACGTAGGTATTCTGTTTAGTCTGGATTTTGTCAGGTCATCCTGTGCTGTCCTGCTGTTTCCTTACCATGTGTCATCTTTGTCCTGCCAGACGACGATCTTAAACTCTACAAACAAATTCATGTCAATCAGTACCAAGGGATTATTTGAATGGCCAAGGCTGAATCCAAGAGCAAGTCAATCCCTATAGACCTCCAATGCCCTACTTTCCATCAGAAACAAACATGTTGCAACAAAAGTCTGCTTTAATCTCTGTCCCTGTTCATTTCAATGGTATAGGGTAAATATTGGGGTAACTCGTTCCTATGAATTATTTTGAGATTGATTAAGTTGCACATAATAGTAGGCAAGAGTCAGGGTCCGGAGCTTCGTCCTGTGCCCAAAATCTTTTTTAGCACCCAACGATGAGAGAGGTGTTTCTTTCATCATGAAATGAACTTTCAGCTGTCCAATAGTTTACTTTTCTCCCTTGGAGAAATGAGTTTTGCAGTCTGCTCCCTTTTGTCCTGTGGACACTCTCCCCATGCCTTGGATTTTAAACAGTCCTTTTGTGTTCAATTCAGATAAGTTCTCCTTATGTGCAGTGCTGGGTGGGGGCTGCTGCACTGTCCCAAAACTTTCAAGGTGTGCAAGTGGACAGGCCCCATGACCTGTGCAGAGTAATGTATGCGCACACGCTGACTGTAAAAAAGCTCAGCTCATTGATCAGCTTTTTCAGTTTAGATCTCAGCTTTTTTCAGTCATGATCTTAGCTATAAGCATTTGGTTCATCCTGTGTGGAACTCATGTCACTGTCAGGTTCACCTTTGATAAATAATTTTCCGACTCTTTCTCTGCATGTCATGGTCTCAGTCTGTGAGTCCAATTCCTTGGACTCAAAAACTTAAAAAAATAAATTCCAGTGGTTCCTGGGGCAACAAAGCCAGTATATATACACAGTATAAAGAGTATATACAGATCAGCAGCTTTCCCTGCACTAATATGATTTATACACTGGGTCATCAGTGCAGCACTATAATGTTTCACTCTTAATGTTACAACGTGACACATTTTGCCCTTGTCTAATAATTGCAGCTTCCGAGAGGATATTGTGTTTTACACTAATTGCCGAGTTCCATAACATTCTTAATTTTCTGTTTAATGTAATTCATGCTCTTATACTCCTGAGATAAAGCACATTAATGCTGGCACATCTTTTACTATCACGAGCACACGACTTGCAGCAGACCGGCACTGCTTCAGTCACCAGAAGGTTATTATGGTGACTAATTATCTAATTCCTAATCTTGTCATAAAGGTTATCCCTCATGTTATCACAGGGATATCTGTGAACGAGTACTGTATTCAAATGAATAATTATACTGGATGTGTCTCTCTATTATGACTTTGCAACCACATTAACCTGCAGTGTCTGTAGTGTGCCAGTATGCGCCATGAATGAGAGTATATTCCTTGTTCAACTATTTCAGAAACCATGAGATTTTAGTAACTGCTTTAACAGCAGTGTTTTTACAGGTCAGTGGGGGCATGTTGCACTCAGTTCTTATAGATAGTTTGACCAAACAGACGATAAGCATCCCGTCAAGATCGCACAGCGCTGTCAATGAGTCAAAAATTACATTTAATGCAATGTGGATAGAGGACTAACATGCATAATGGTGAGTCGACTTTCAGAAGGAAATAGCCTAAAATGAAGCGTTGTTTACTGTCAGTGAAAATGACCAGAGGTCTGCTGCGCTGCACATTCTTCAGATCCACTCTGTGTTCGTTCAGCATTCTTTAACATCTGTATGAAACACACCTAGCTGTCAACAAACTGTAAGCCACAGTTTAATGCACAAACATAACACAAAAATTTAAACCTAACCTCTCTTTTGATGTCCTACTATTTGGTTCTGTCCTGTCCTGAAATATTATATCCCTGCTGATAAACTCTCTCCCGGGCCTTGCATTGATTTTTAGGTGTCAACAGTTTAGATGTAGGTCACTGATTCCTCCAAATCTCTCTGCAGCTTGAAGTTCCTCATAGATCCTGAGGATTTTTGTTGCCTCCACCTCCTCTTGACTTTTGCTCTTCTTGAACTACTCACTGACCTTAATGCAGGAATCTACTGTGCCTGGCCAGCCAGTTCCCAGACTCCTGACGCTAAAGTAAAAGATTCAGATGATCTTTATTCACACTTAATCCATATTAAGGGTGAATTGTGTGTAACTGTGTAATTGTCAGTCACTGTGTTAACCAAACTCTCACAAGTCCCCAAGAGTGAGTCTGTCACAGCAGTGTATTTCATGGATGAGGAGATGTGTTGGATGGCTGCAGCGGTTTCTCTGAGTGTGTGCAACAAAAGTGATGTGTGGATGTGTCAACAGTGGAGTTAGTTAAAAGCCTGTTGTGCCTGGTGTGATGCTCCAGGGGAACTTGTGGGTCTGTACAACATGCAACATGATGCTTTGGGGAATTCAAGTTATATTCAGTTTGTTAATTAAAGATACAGTCACTGATCAGCATCAATCCCACTGCTTTAACAGTATTTGAAAATGCAAGATTGCTTCTAATAACTAATGAATTCATTTACAATTATTAAACAAATCAATTCTCATTATTCTGCAGACAGATAAAGGTTGTTATGAAATATTGTTTGCATGGTATTTGTTCTCACTGATTGCACACTATCATGTTCAATTTGTTTGCAATGGCACCCATGTTCCTGTTGAACTCAGAACATTTTAGATGTTAGATGCTCCAGTTACAGTATTTGCCAAGCTGGGAAATTTCAAATGACGTAACAAAATGTATTAATTTTTTTGTAGAAAACTGTGTACTTGGATGTGTGCGTAGGAAGAGGATAAAAAACAAGTGGTATAAACATCTCATATTTACATGCATTACCATTTGTGCACAAGCACACACACAAATGTGTGCTATTTGGTAGTGTCATTCACACACTTTTTCTGTCTTCCACTGATGCACACAAACACAACCGCACGCACACTCACACACACACACACACACACCGATTAAACCCACCATGTGTTTCAGGGATTAAGTTGTGCATCTCTAAAGGGGTATGCCATGCCATCTGTGCAATGCTGACCAAAGACCACACACACACACAAACACACACAGATATACACACGTGTTTGCACCGTTGAGTGTTCCCGTAATCACATTCTTGACCATCTTAATTGACCTTCCAATGAAAACAAAACAACAATAGCATGCATGTTTGGTCGCATGCTAACAGCTCTGCATCTGCATTACTTGCATATGCACACGTACTAGACTGTTTGCAGACACGTGCTTACAGAGGGTATCAGCAACAATGGAGTATGGCTTAAGAATGGTCCACAGGCTGCTTTTAATTCACTGTTGCTCCTAGAGGAGCGCATGTACTTGATATACTAATGTGATACAGTGATTCAGAGATGTATAATACCCCTGGCAGCAATGAGAAACAACTATATTACTGAATATATAAGCCTGTTTGTGAGTGTGTTTGTATGTGTGTGCATGTGTGTGTGCGCGCTTGCTCATGTGCTTGATTCTTTGTGTATCTGAATAGTAATTTGTTTTAATTAGAAGTCAGTATATCATCCTTGGACAACTACAGCACATAGCACACTAGAATGTCTTCCCCAGTGAGTTTGGACCATAATTAAAAGTGGAGATAACTTTTAATTAGAGACATAAACAGGGCAAAATACAGAAGAATCTGACAGACTGAAGAAGAAAATGCAGCCTCTTGAAGCCTGACCTCTCACCTCTGTATTTGCATATTTTTTTCATTTATAACATATTGTCATGTCTAGGGCTGCATCTCTTTCTTCCTAAATGCTTAGATTGTGGATGTACAGTTTTACGGTGACTTTTTTTTCAACATATCTTATTTATACTGCACTGTATGCATACCATATTGACACTACCTGCAGTTATTTAAACCCAAGATGGCTCTACAGAGGTGTGATAAGATGTGATATAACTTTCCCTCTCTTCTTTAAGAAGAGTCTATAACTTGACTCATCTATGCACAAAGTACAAATGCTTCTGGCAGAAACATTTTCAATTTTGATTACTCCTCTTCATGTCTTCTTTGCAAGTCCATACTGAGTCATCATATACTGTATCTTTACAGATCATATGAGAAGCTCAAGTGCAGATGGACTCAAGGTTCTCACAGCTATTACTGAATTTCAATCTAAGCTCGAAGTACACATAATTACTTTTAAATATACCCTGTCAAGTAATGAGGGGTAGATTTGACGCAGAGTAGACTTGATTTTCTTAAGTCTGGCTATGAAGTCTGTCCACCCCCAAAATAAGCATATTTCTCTCAACTATTGACTGATTGTCCCACTCACTGGAGATTGAAATGTGAGATGCTTCAGAATGTGTTTGTAATAAATGTGGTTATTGTAGGTAAAACAGAAAAATGCATTGGTACATTTTTGGTACAATGATTTCTGTTTGTTGTCAAATGCGGTTCGACCCCTGTCTCATTTGTCTTGGCAGGAATTATACAGCATTTGTTAGAAGATTACAGCATTGAGGTTTCTTTAATAAAAGACCAGCCATTTTACATTTACAAAATGCAATCCACATGCAAACCATGTGTTGCTACTACAGTTGCTACACAGACATCTGACTTTTTTCAGAACAATATCAATGCAAAGTCTTGAATAAATTTCAATTGCTTTGAGAGATTATGGACAAAAGAAAGTCTGTTCACACTGAACCACATTTATGGAAAATATTTGTCAGTAATCACTTGTATAAATAAAGACTGTTATTCATCATTTGGTAAAATATTTGCTGTTGTATACAGCAACACATTGAATATGTGGATGCGATTACTGGATTTCAGCTGTCCTATATCTTTACAATGTCTAAATTCCAGTTTACATTGGAAGTATTATACATGTCCATATTCCAAAACAGCACCTTTCAAATAAAAGAACATGACAGGCTGTGAATTGACACTCGGAAATTGTTTCTTATGCAATTTTGGCTGCTCCATATTGAATGCAAGTGATTACTGCCTAAGATGTGATTTTACACTGATGGCAGATGGGCTTTTATCCAAATGGACACTTATCTATATTCTATGACAACAGCCATCAGTGTTCAATAGCAAGTTGCACAGAAGTGAGACTGCCACTGCCATGTAGTGACTATTGACTGTATCCTATTAGCTCTGCAAAGACACAGAATCATTATAATCCAGCGTCTTATGCTGACTTCTGGATATTGACTAAACCATATGGTCTGATATGGTAGATTCATTATTGCTATAGTGTGCTCCCAGGAGCTTTACATGCATTATTATTATTATTATTATCTGCAAGCTACTTGATGCTGTATCTCCAGCATGTTATTCAGCACAATGTAAATATAGATTCGCAAATGTATTTCATGATTTGTGCAGAAATGATCCACTATAGAAAAAGATTTTCTCAGTGAACATAAGTAAGTGCAAGTACATTGTGAATTCACAAATGTTCTTCGAAATCATTGTATAACTCAGAGCATATTAGATCCTGCGAATGCAGAAAAATCTTTGTATTTCACTATGTTGTAGAATTGCAGGCATACAAACATTCAGTCCAGTTGTAATGTCATTATCACTCAACTGCAGAGAGAGAAGTGACCCAGTAGTAAAGCTTGTACCAATGCATCAAGGCCGAATCCTCATCACAGCAGCCCAGGTTTGATACCAGCCTGAGGGACATTAGCCTTTGCTTTTATTGCATGCTAAAACTTCTATCATGAGCAATTTTTTTAAGCTGCATGAAATAAATGGAAATGAAACAAAATCATATCAAGTCTGTACTCCTGTGTGTTCAGAAGATTCATATGTATAGGAGAGGGGGGGTTCGGGGGGGGGGGGGGGGTTTGCAGAGTAGTTCAGAGAGGAACCAGGCAGAGTGGAGGGGACAGAGCTGCTGCTCAGCTGCTCAGAGCCCAGAGGCTCTGGAGAGCCAGGCGCAGAGCTGAAGCTTCTGGGGGAATAAACACTCGTAATGCCACTGAATTCTGCTCTGATCTGGAGCCATATCCCAGCAGGAGGAAAGCTGGGTTTGATCAAATCAAGCTATTCCACAGTCAAAGTCGCACAAGAATTTGCTTCATGTTTGATCTAAACACACCGTAAGCCTTCTCTGCTTGGTTATTGTTTACAATTGTTTTCAAATTGCATCTGTGTAGTACATAGCAAAGTCCAGAACACAGTTCTGACTCAAGAAAAATTGTAAATATATTTGTAATACAGTTCAGCTGGTCCTGTCAGTTATCGCAGAATTAGATCGAACACAATTTCACGCTGTATAATTCATAATTCATCTAAATGGGAGTTCGAAGGAGGTCAATATTCCCATTTAAAGTGTATTTTTGTCCTTTTCACCTGTTTTTCACTGCCTCGGATTTTTTTTAAAAAGCAGGGCGTGAGCAAGATAAGAGAGAGACAAAGTGGAGGTAACATGGGGAGAGGGAGGGACACCATGGTAGTCTGTCAATGAGATAAAAGCAGACAGGGGAAAAAAAACTCAGACAGAAAAATAGCAGTAGCAACACAAGAGCTGGGTTGGAGTGTTTGTATATAGGTCAGTCAGAAGTGAGGCACATTCATCCATCAAGGCTCCTATCAAAAATGCAAGAGCTGCAGCTTTTCTGATTAGCCGTTAGATTAAAGACACATATAGAACAGCTCTGATCATCTGTCAAACCACTCAGCGGAGGAGCCAGAGCTGTGTAATGATGCTGAACGTAATTCTACACAACACAACACACATTTAAAAAATAGATGAGCCTGTGACTACCAGACCTCACCCTAAACACGCTGCCGCACACCAACCAGCACAGGATCTCCTCACATGTTAAGTCCGTAATTGCTTAGGATAGACGCCAGCTGAGGGTCTATGTGGCAGCAGAGACTCTTGCAGCATCAAGCTCTGAGCTGGGGGAGGATGGGTGGGTGGGGGTAATGCTAATCCGTTATTTAGGTCCTGTGTGTGTTAGTTTGCCCACCTGGTGCATGTGTGAGTCAGGACCACGTATGCATGTCACATCAGAGCCATGTTACTTTGAGTTTCAGGCTGAACACGCGTGCATGCATGTTATACATATCAAATATTGGTTGTATTACGTTTGTGTGTGTTTCTTAGCCCACACATCATCTTTGCTTTTTTTTTTTTTTCCCACATGCAACCAGACTTGCGGCTGTTTGTGCTCACATCCGTGCAGAAGTCACCATTTGTGCACTTAGCTGTCATAACAGTGCTGCTGTTTCTGTGTTTGTGTGTGTATGTGTGTGCACGTGTGTGTATAGGTATGTGTATTGTGTGATTAAGTGCTGGAGAGAAACCCTACTCGCAGAGCTCAGGGGAGATGCAGTCAGATTGTGTCTCAGCTACAACACAGTGAAAAACAGCCGGCAGAGAAACAGACCGTTTGCCTGGAATCCTCACGACTGATACTCTGTCAACAGCTCTGAACTATCTACACTGGGAGGGGTGGTTTTCGGGGGTGGGGGGGGGTGGGGGTACAAGGGAATAAGATAAAGTGAAAACTAGAGGGTGAGGCAGGCAGAGAGGCGAGAGTGGAGTGGCTCTAACAGGAGATGAGAGAAATGTAACTTTCCTAACAACAGACAAAGCTATAAAAGAAGCAGAGAGAGATGAGGATGCATTAACAATAATAAGTACACTGTTTGTTTTTTCTCCCTCTATAAAACACCACTGCAAACCAAAAATTATCGTCACCCGATGTCTTAATACAGAGCTAGAGTCTTTATAATGTCAGGCATACGTAATTAAGTCTGACTAATATACTGACACTTTGCTTTTGTTAATCCACACAAACATAAGTGTTTTTCCACATTTGAACAGTGTAGTTGCAATGATTTTAATAAGCATAAACACACTAGGGAAGCATCTTCCTATTGTAATGAATGCACGCATTTACATATCTTCTATTATGCAAATTACTGATAGAAGCAGCAGATTCTTGTAGTAATATCAGCAATTATAAAACTCCAGAATTTAAATTTATAATTCATGCTATAGATTACTTTTTCTATCTATTTGGAACTTCTGCAATCAATAACATGATACAATGTTTGATTAGCAGCATATTTTATATATTCAGTCACGTAATCCATAGATATGAGGTGTATTTCTCACAAGGTCAATGAAAATCCTATGAAAGATTGCCTTATGGAATAGTGTTTTCCTCCCTATCAATACTTTGATTGTTTTTTTCTCATGTGATTTAAATTCAAGATCGTAAAAATATGAAACAGTAATGAAAAATTGCTGAACCATGAACTCGAACTTTTCCAGTTCTCTCATTCACATTAATCAGTGTCCCTTCTTGTTCATCATCTGTGGTTCTGCAGTATTTCTTTTCCTTTCATAACATGTTCATTGACATGTGCTTGGTCTGATGTTGTATCACTAATGACTCTCAAATGACAAGGCAAATGTATAGTATGGATTTTTATTTGTTTTACATTGTATTTTTCTACACACAAGCAAGGCTGTTTTTACATCACCTAGACAGCAACTGAGTAAAAGAAAGAAATCGAGAAAGGCGTGGATGAAAGTACAGCGAGGGACAAAGAGTGTGATAGAGGGAGAGATAGAGAGAGAGAGGGAGAGGGAGAGGGAGGGAGAGAGATATATAGAGAGAGGGAGGCAGGGAGGGGGTCAAGGGACTGAACGAGGGAGGGACTTAGAGGGAAGAGAGAGCTGAGAGGATCCACAGAAGAGGAAAGGATAAGAGGGAAAAGGGCAGATAGAGCGTGCTTTTAGTTCAACAGGGTGAACTGACGGAGAGAGGGAAACGGCCACAGAGAGAGTAACGTGACATTTCTGCACTTGGTCCACACTGAGCGGATGCTTGGAGAGACACTGAGAGGCTTGTGTGTGAGGTAACTGCTCTCCTTCTCACTACTTACACTGCTTGCTGATGAGAAAACGAATGCACTGCCACTGACTCCGTACCAAATTGTCAGATGAACTCTCCGTAGTACTTGCCAGTTTCTTTGATTCACGTGCTGCAAGGTTATCCCGGAGTGTTTTAACGTGAGCGTTGGGGCACTAAGCCGAAGGGAGCCGAGGGATCCTCCAGGCGCTCTTAAATCAATTAAAGAAGTGACAGCTACAGTAGAGGAGCTGCAATCAGGACATGTCATGCATTCCTAAACAGGAAAGAAAAGAGAGCCGGTTCACTTTGTGTGGAAAATCATGCCCGTGGTTTAAGCCCTTTGATCAGCTTATGGTGATGTGATGAAGTGATGTGAAGCTTGAATGCGGTTGTTTTCCTTTTTTTCTTTTTTTCAGAAAGTTAAGCATTGAATTTAGCTGGCTGCATGGCTTCTTAACGGGTTATTGGACAGGAGAAATGGGAAGAAACACACATTTACAAGATGACTTCTTTTGCCATGAGCTGAGCTGTAATTGCAGCACACGCAACATTTTCAAGCTTTTAAATAAGTTATTGTATCAACATTTTAGAATAATCACGTGCATTTCTAATTGATGAAGTACAAATTATTTCAGTGCTCTTTTTGTCATTCATGTTGTTCCATTTCCCCTATTGTTATCTATCTTTGCAAAAAGAAATGGAGTATATGATATCAGATTTCAATGCAATCATATTAACACATTAAATTATACATGCTACTCATATAACCTTGATGATCGCATCATACTTTTTTCTAAATAATTTACCTGTTAAAGGAGGAATACAATTCTCTTAATAGAAACACAATGATGCTTAGAATGTTAAGTCAGAGATAGAATAATATCCACAAGCTTCCTCTTATATTGTAGTACAGTGGTGGCATTTTTTTCTTTTGTTTGTTCCAAAAGTAGCTCACACAAATATGTTGGATGTTAATAAATACAGGATACTCTAAGATCCCTGCAGTAGACTGGCAACCTACCCAGGCTGTATTCGCTGGCTTTGCCTAATGTGTGCTGGAGATAGTCAGCAGCAAACACCTGCAAAATCATAGGGTGTCATCCTGACAAAGATGAATGGATGCATGGATGGATGGATGGATGGATGGATGGATGGATGGATGGATGTGTGGGTGGATGGATGGAAAACCTCAGAAAGTAAAGATATAGTAGTAGCAGCCATCTCAAATGTTACTCACCTTCATTCATTGATAGCTTTATTTGTATGCAGTGCAAGTGGATGTACATGGCACCCTGGGGAGTTAAACATTTGCTTATTTAGTCAGCCTATAGATACAAATTAGCATACACATAGTATTAAGTGGTTTTGGGGTCAACATGGTGATGTTTTTATTCTGGTTTTGGATCTGATGAGGTATTCTGAGGCGGTCTGACAAATCACGGGTTAAATCACAGAGCAAAATTGGACAGCTAATGAAGAAATAAACAAATGTAACTGCTAACCAACACCATTTTGTAAGCAATATAAATACAAAAACACTGAGAATGGGAACAAAATTAAAATATCCTAGTGGATGATAAAAATGGGTTTCAAGTGTATAACTCAAAAATCCCACTACTCAAAAAGGAAAAAAGCTTCTGTCAGAATTTCATGTGGTTTTGCTTAAGTATAACTCAAAGTGCTGTTTCTGAAGGCTAATGATACCATAAATGCAGGAACGCCTGTTATGAGCACGTTTGACTGGTGTACAACCGCTGTGCATTGAAGACTGAAAGACTGAGTTGAAACCTCAGGAGAGGAGTGCAGGGCTGTGACTGACAAAGATGCATAATTCCTTTTTTTTCTCTTAAGAGGTGGAAATTCATCCTGTATGGAGTTGTGGCTCTGCTTAGATTTCTAATAGCTTCTTGGTTTTGGTAGAGCTTGGAGGGACTGACTTCAAACTAATCCTGTAATGTTTTGAGTGTGAACCTACTCTCAGAGAAGATTCTTGCCAGTGAGAAGATTTGCATTGACGGTTTGGCTTTGTATGGAAAAGTTCTTGCACCATAAACCTTGGTTGCAGAACTTTGGGTTTGCTGCTTTATCTTATTTTGCTACTATGTACTTAAACTTGAGGACAGTAAAAGTTATATTGTTTTGACAAAGTACTGTTTTCTGATGTCTTTAATGAAGTATTGGTCTAGTCGGTCTACTGAATCTTCCATCGATCTGCATCTAACTAAAATGAATACATTTATTTGGCTAAAGGCGATACAGTCAACTGTTTTGTAATCCTTATTTATTCCTTCACACAAAACTTTTTGCCTAATTCAAAGTCAGAGATGCAGAAGTAATTTTGCAAGGACCACAGCCAGCAGCCCACACAGAGCATGTCGCCTGCACAACGCAGAGACCTATGATGCATACAATGTATTGTATCTTGGTAATCAGTCGGGGATACAACAAACTATACATATGCAATTCAGTAATATGGTGAACTGTCTATATCATACTTTTTCAATGTAAAGATTCTGCTCACAGCTGACTTCTCGCCCCACTGCGTCGGCCAGGATTTAGCAGCAGTGATATTGCTGCGAATTCAGCAGTGTTTGCCCTGAGGTGCAGAGCAACGCAGAGGTGGTTCTTCATAATGAAATTAATTTTGTTAAACAAAGGCTATTCAGCATCACTATTGATAAAATGATGCAGCCTAATGCTCTTAGTCACCTTCAGCGGTGGCAGCAGCAGCCTCTGAGGGCTCCTCTCCAAAGTAAACAGTCACATGTGCAGCATTTATCTCCCAAAGCGCTGCTGCTTGACTGGGACTTCAGGTGTGGCTACAGAAATGAAGTCGGGCACTTCCTGACATAGAGGAATGGCCTCTACCTCAGCTACTCCCCCACCACCACCAAGTACACTGCCCAGGAGCATCCAAGCTCACAGCTCATTTAATCCTACTCCACTTTTCTTCTTGTTTTGCTCTTACGTAACAAATATGTTCTACACATGTCCCATTGTGCATCTAAACGCCTCTCTCTCTATATATATATATGTATATATACAGTGTATATATATATATATATATATATAGAGAAAGAGAGAGAGAGAGAGAGAGCTAATCACAAAATAGCTATCTAAATATGTTTTGAATATGATGCTGTAATGTGTGACAAGGCTAACTAACCTCAATCCAAAATTGGCATTAGTTAGAAGTTGGGTTGCTAATAGGATCTATTTAAAATGTTATCTTCTTTTTTTTTTCTTTTTTAAATGCAATGCAATTACATAATAAGATACCCTGCTGACTCTATAGAAACTTGGAACTTCTTATCTTAGTGTCAAGATTGTAAGATTGCACTCATTTCAGCGGACTTGTAGTCATGCTGTGTGAGAGAGATTTGTAGTTGTTCTTCATTAGGTTGTTTTGGTCTTTCAGCAACACACAAATTTATTGTGTCACATTTCACTTCCCACCATGCAGATGACTGCACACACTCTGAGACTTCATTAATTCTCTCACAAACACACATTTGCTCTCCAACATAAACCTCAGAGGAAAAAAATATGTCATCAATCCATGGCAAGAGGGCAGCTGTGCTTTTCTCCTGGTAGTATTTGTGTGTGTGTGTGTGTGTGTGTGTGTGTGTGTGTGTGTGTGTGTGTGTGTGTGTGTGTGTGAGTGTCAGAGGTTGAGACCAGATACAAGAGTTCTCTTAATTCAGCGGGTAACACCTGTGCCAGTCCACACCTCGCCCCGGTAGATGACACCACAACAAAGGGTTAGGGTTTATTTATTTTTTTCATTATCCTTTTTTAATCCTCAATAATTTCCCTGTTGGGCCGACAATGTAGTTTTGTGTCTTTTTTTGTGTAACATTTGCATGTTCTCCCCATGTCTGTGTGGGTTTCCTCCCAAACTACTTTGTGAGGAGACATTATCAGATTAAAAGAGAGAGAGAGAGAGAGACAGTGAAGGCTAAACTGTGTTTACTCTTAATCTCACTCATTCACTCACACTGTGAGAGTGAATGGCATGTGCATGTTTTCTATGATGGACTGCCCGAGCTCTTTTCCCTCCAGTCCTCCAGGCTCCAGCAGACCTCTGTGATACCATTTGGGTACAAAGCGGGTCAAGAAAATGAATTAATTGATATTCCTGCGAGTTGGATCTGGTGCCTCTATGACCTCAGATAAATGCGAGGTCCTGACTGGGTTGTCTTTTCTCATTGATCTCTCTAAATCAATGCAGCATGTCAAGACATTTCTTCATCTTGATGAGAGACGCGTCCTGCCTTTCTCTTAACAAATATGGCACTGCAGGGTGTGGTGCCTCCAACAGGCAGGTTATTTGCAGTTGGAGGCATCCTTAGCAGGGATTCCATCCAACTCATTTTCAACAGATTTGAGCCGTCCATCTATGCAAAACAGCTGATGACAAAGCTGTTTTAGAAACATTCAAAGGGGCATCTCAGCAATGATGAGTGTTTCATCCTACTCTATAGTTTATATATAGAACAAGTGAAGTCACATTGACACTTGCTGAATTGGCTGTATTTCTCTCACACATACCAGAATAGCAGCAAACTTTATTATATCAACAATGATGTCACATTCACAGCAGTGTTCCTTAAAGTATTTTAGTTTCAAATTACCTTTGACCTTCTGTACTTGATACTTGCTGTCAAACCGTACATTTACATTCATACCAAATCCTTGCACATTTCGTTTGGGATTTTGAACATTTTTACTCTAATGTACCTCTCAGAGGTCTTGTTGAGGTCGACAAATGTAATGTGCAAAGTTATATTCTCTTTGACACAACATCCTATTTTAAGTCTGAGAGTCGCAGCATGTTAAAGGCATGAATGCAAAGGCGTGGGTGTTTCTCCTGCCAACTTCTTGAACGTCTCATTACCGGAGATCAGTCAATAATTCAACAGGTAGTCATAAAATATTGCTGCACTTTTGATCAGATCTATTTTTTTGTAAAAAAAAACAAAACACAAGACTGTACTTTTTACCTGCGATTTTACCTGCAAATATGATGAAGATTTCCATGCATCCATTATCTTACCTGCTTTGTACCCAATGGGGTCAAGGGCTGCTGGTGCCTATCTCCAACCAGTTTCCTGGTTTCCTCCCACAGTTTCAAAAACATGCATCATGTTTGATTGAAGACTCTAAATAGCTCCTAGATGCAATTATGAGTGTGAACGCTCCGTATGCCCTGCAACCCAGGGTGTGTATAAATTGACAGAACGTGAGTAAGACAACGGATGAATAATTATGTGATATTTATGTCTCCTCGTTTCTTTAGCCATTGTGTGGTGCACTCCAGGCTTCTATCCTTGGCCTCTTTTTTTTTCTTCAATATGTATTCTTCTTCCAGCATTAACTCAATAAAATTGTGAAAAAAAAATCGAATTATACAGACACAAAATACAACCAACCTTCAGTTGTTCCAAAAATCATCTGAACTTAAGTCCTTTAAACACAGAACATGGATGAGATGCAACCAAGTCTGCTGTCGGGAACTAAATTATTTAATTCTTTAGAGATTTGAGACTGACATAACATCTAAAACTTTGAGGCATTAAGCACAAGAGGAGCTACATTTTTTAACAGTTTGGTCGTGGTTGTGGGTTCCCACATTCATAAGAGCGGTCTTGATCACTTAAAAAGAAATATTTAAAGGTATTTATTATGGTGATTTTGGTGGCTTGGTGTCAGGTGCAATAACTGAAAGCTGAGTTTCTTATTGTATTTTATTGGATTGTTTGTTTTTGCAGCAGTAATGATGATGAGTTTTATGTCACAACCTCTGCAATTTGTATGTTTGTTAATGTCTTCTGTTTTGGCCTCTATAATTTATTTAGTGCGGCCATATCAGATTTGTGTTAAAATGCAACTGTGTATTGTTACATTTTTGAACAAAAATTCTGAACTTGGGTGCGTGTGTGCATGCATGTGTGCGTGCATGTGTGCGTGCATGTGTGCGTGCATGTGCGTGTGCAAGATGTAATTAACTGCCAAGGCTAGATTGGACACATGATTGCCCCCTCACCACCACTACCCCAAAATAAGAACCCATATTAAGTCAAGGCTGCAGCACCAGGAATGTAGGGAAGGCAAACCATGAATAAGTAAATGAAAGAAAAGGCCTACATTTCCTGTCAAATTGCTCTCACTATCATGCAGGAAGTGGTGGTGATAGATGGAAATCAATGGGAGTAATGGATTGGCAGTATGGAGAGAGTTTCTCCGTGGCTCCAACTGGGGCAGCTCGCCTTGTTCCACCTCAGTGGAAGATTGATGACTTCTGGGTTCTGGGATTTGCACCTGTTCCCACTCCTTTCCCCTCCTCTGTATGCCCCGCGTGCGCTCCCTCACTTCTGTAGCTCAGACTGACATTATTAAATCTTAATGAGAAATTATGTTATTAGTGTAATGTTTCAAAATTAATTTTTCATATTTAAAACACACTTTCAGGCTCCTGCACTGTTCATCAATGACCATTGTTTCCTCAAAATCTAATTCTAAAAGAAAAAAGAAAAAAAATCTAATTGGGAAATGCACTGTTCAATGTATCTGGCTTGAGGCAGAAATATTAATACTGACTTTAATTTTCTGACAGTGTATTCCACTTGACACAGTTAAGAAGCCATTATTTTTCATGGTGTTGTGGGCCGTGACTTACCTAAAAAGATATTTGTCTACAGTTTATGAATGCTTAAATGAAGTCTCTAAGGTTTCTGCATTGACTTTGACTTGATCCAGAGTGACTTCTTGTGCTGCTACTTTTTTTTCTATGACAAATGAATAGATATTATATGTTTAGTTTTGCAGTAACATCAAGTACTTTTATATGGCACGTGCGGCAATAGATTGGGAGCTGTAGATTGTGAGCTTGGTGCTCCCTTGTTACAAGTGACAGCATCAGGAATGAATACTGAAGGAATCTCTTCAATTGGCACATTTGTTCACATGTACCTATAGAGCAAGGCTTGCAATAAAGGATGGATGGGATCGGACTGAGTATGAGTAATCGATTAAGATTAAAATTGTGTCTAAACAAGCCAACACTTGCAGCCATGAATACTGAAAGAAGTTATTTAGTTAGATGGTAATGGCACATTGTATTCATTGATTTAACATGATTTAACATGTTTGGTCCAATGGCGATGAAAAGAAACACACACACACCCAGACACACACATACACACATAACACTAGAGTTTCAGTAGTGTCCAACCAAAAAACCTGGCTGAAGGCTACATTAGGTCATATTATGCTTTATGACAATGACTAAGTTGTCCTTGGACAGAATCACTGTCAGCTAGAATCAGCTTTATAGTATAGTGACCTTATTACATTGTATTTTTTGTACATAGATATTTTTTACATACTTTTCATTTAAGATAACACCCAGTGAGGGTTTGAATGTTTATTTTTTTCTTCTGAAACTTAAGTTTTTAATGTTTTTAGTGTTTGTTATGCTTAATATTTGTTATGAAAAACTGATCCTTTACAAAACTACTATTGTGGGAATGACAGTTTTCTGGCCTGTTGACCTCTGGTCTTAATCTAAATGACTTTCCCATAGACTCTGCAATTTATAAAACTGTAGAATAGAATTTTTTGTGTCTCAATTTGCAGATTCAGATGAGATGAGATAATATGGTTTACATTTTTATATTCCATTATCTCCATATATCTCCATTCATTCTATGGTCTTTGGGGCAATCTGTGGCACAGTAATAAGGTAAATCCAGTTATTCATCTGATTCTAAAGACTGCAGTATAAATGCAGTCTTGGTTTTGATCCTCATTAGATCCATGTGCACCTCGTTAGTCACTGTCAGGTCAAGCTGCAGATGGTCATGCTCACCCACCTTGACCAGTTCTCCCACCACAGCCTCTGTATGCAGTCTCATCATATCAGCGTACGGTCATTAGCTGCAAGCTCAAACATTCACCTCAAGATTTCCTGAAAACACAAGCACTTTCAATGAATATTATTTTAATACATTCAAACTAAGTGAGGTTCACCCGTTAACAGTAACATACTGTGAGATTCATAGCTGATTCTTTCAGAATAAGATAAGTTATGCTCACCTGCAACAAATATGAGATTCATTTTCTTCTTCTTAACCTTACCTAAGTGGGTTTTTTTTATCACTGTATAGGTGAGTGCACTGTGTTTCAATGTCCGTCAGACTCATAAAAATGCTGCTCTGGACTTTTCTTTGGCTTGCAAATGAGCGCTACTCATCTTACTAGTCAGAAATGATTTTATCACGGTTCGGTGGAGAGATATTAACATTATTTGTTACCTTTTTAAACTTTGGTCACAGAAGACGTTTACCCAATTATGTAAACAAACAAATCAAAACAAATCTTCTTATATGGTCATTTCAGAAATCACAGTTACAGTTTGATATTAGAGGAGACACTAAAGCCAGTTTGGTCGCAGTAACTGCTGTGCGGTCAGGTTATCCTACAATGTTTATATGCCTTGACAGAATGATCAAAGCTCACCTTTGAATCCATTTCCTTTGTAGCCATGCAAGTGGCAGGAAGGAAAAATTGCATCATCTGCATGCTTACAGTGCAACACCATTATGTATCATGCACCCAGACGCTCAGAGCAGTTGTATATCATAGTAGAGTTGTTGGCCAAAACCGCAAAATAAAAATCACAAACTTCATCTCAGCTGCCATGACTAGCGATGGCTTTTAGTGACTTTGAATTAAATCAATTTCTTTCTGCCACAAACAGCTCAATAATCCTTATCAAAATGCCACAGCAACCAAACTTCACAAAGCTGTAAATGTCATGGATGGATGTTCATATTTTTACTGATCTGCTTGTCAATAAATCTTTGAACTGGACCATCTGTGACCGCATAATTTGTGACATCAGTCTTGTCGAGATTTTATATCAAAAGTAACCTGTAATTTTAAACATCTACTGCTCTTTTACATTTTCAGAGAGCTATTATAATAGTGTGTTAGAGAAAAGGGTTCTACAGGGTGAGGAAGTAAGAAGAAGTTGAATAAAAAGAGCTGTCCCTGGAAAACCAGCAGGTGTGAATATAATAAGTAAACCCTTTCTTTAAACATACTGTTCAATATGTAAATATCCTGGTCAAAGAGCTTGTCCACAGCATGTCTCTACAGGAACTAGAGGTCAGATCTTCTTTTTGTTCAGAAAGAGCCCCATGTCATCTCAAATATGCATTTTCTTTTTCATTAAAAATGTATTATTGAGACAGCGCTTTGGTTGGCTGTAACCTGTAAGGCCTCTGGATTCTTGTTTGGTGGAATTTGTCCATGTTTCCATTGATCTCCAGTCAAGCAGAAGGAGGTTAAAGGAGTTGAGGCAGCCTCCATCCTCCAGCTCAGCTGTCCGTCAGATGTGAGCAGACAGTGTCGTTGTGTCCTGACGTCTCTCATGCTTTGTGAACATATGAAGCTCCACAGTGTCCCGAGGAACCTGCTACTGATAATTCATCGCCTGGGTCGTCGGGGCTGTCAGTCATTGTGGCCCAGCATGGTTTCAAATGCCACCAGGCCTCCAGTCAATAAGACTTACCCAGATTTTCCAAAATGTGTCACTTTTCCTCAGCACTTGTCCTTCTGCCACGTGGAAGTAAGCTAAATGGTTGAATGACATATATATATATTTTTTTGTCTGTTTCAGTTATGTCGAGTTCTAATATATAACATGGAGTCTGCCCAGGGTGTTTCTAAGCAGGTCACATTTTTCATGTGTGCTGATCAGCTCTTGGGATATTTCCACAGCACTTCTGCTTGGAATGGGGACATCCAGCCATGCGCCAGCTGTGATACCTGGAATCAGGGGATAGTATAGAGCAGAAGTTCTTAGAAGGAAATCATTAATCATAATGCTTTTTCTTTTTTCACAAATTGCTCCCAGTTCTCTAAAAAGTAAGGGTACAGAGCAATAAATATTTGTTTTTTTTCAGTTCAGCAAGAACCAAACCATTTCAGTGCTTCACTATCAATTTTTTTGTCATCTTTATCAAAAGCTGCTCTCCAACAAGTGAAGCAGTACTCATCTGCTGTGATAAGAAAATTTATTTGTTCAATAAGCAGTCTCAGAGAAGTGTTGTTACAAGAAATTTAACTGAAAATTGAAAGTGTAAACTACTATTAAGTCTCTTTCACTATTTTTTTTTTTGAGAGTTGTCTGAAACTGTTGTGTTCCAGTGGATCAAGGTGAGATTTTCTTTAATCACTGGTTGTACACAGGAAGTTTTTTAACATTTCTGGGGTAGAGCCTAAAGATAAATAACTGTTAATTATGGAGAGCAACCACGGGGCAGTCATATCTCCAGCCTCATCTTCCACTTTCGCTCCACCTTTCTGCCTGAGCGCGAACGCCATTAATCATCCAGGATTCAAACCCTTTGCTCGTTGGAATCCGGTGTGGACTGATGAAAGAAGTCATTCATCATCTTGTCTGTGTCAGATGAGCCGGATATGGTAATGGCAGGACGTTTTTGACACAGTTTCCTCATTAAAAGTGCTTGTGTGTGCGTGTATGTGTGTGTGTGTGGCTGTGTGTGTATGTGTGTGTATTCTGTGACTCCTGGCTATATTTTCACTGAGGAGTATCAAGTGAAACGAATACAAAATCAGTGATGTACTGTTATCAGCCTCAGGCCTGAAGTATTCTTTTGGCTGCAGAACATATTGCAATCTTGAATATGACCAATGCTTAAATAGTTCAAGCGAGACACAAACATGAAAATTAGAAACAGTAGGCAGCGAAATCCCGGGATTGTTTTAAGATTTTATTATTTGGTATTTTTTGTGATATGACTTTCTTCCTCAGGCAAAAGAGGTGACCTCTGTTTCATCTTTTGCTTTTTTTTTAGCATTTATCAAACAAACCTTTGCAGAAAAGTTCAGAGCTGTCATATTTCAAGCCAATTAGCTGTTCAACTGTTGCACATGAAATAGCGTGTATACTGTAGATGTTCAAAAATGTCACTTGAGGTCATGTTAAGTAGCGCTAACAACCCAAAAACACACAGAATGCTGGCTTCAATACAAGGTTATTTACTTGATCTGTCAACTTTCTTTCCATGTTTGAGAACAATAATGAAAGACTTGCTTAATCCACGTTTTTCAGACTTCTCTGGGCTTTCATTTTTAAGGACTTTCAACATCGCTGTCATTCTTGCCTGCTTTGTATCCAACAGTGATGTGGGGGTTTGCTGAAAGGGTCGCCAGTCCAAGCCAACCCCTACACAGATATATCATATCTCATATGAAATTTTAGGGAGTTACATAATTTTTAAGGCCTTAAATATACATGTGTATATTTCGTCAGTAAAGGACGATTTGCTGAATCTTACAAAGAAACAAAATATGGAATCGAATGAAATGTACAACAAAAATCGAGTGCATTTGCAAATTCTCATTTAAACAGACCACACATATACACACACAGACACACACACACACAGACAAGGCTTTATTCAGTTGTCCTGTATTCTAGCTAAAAAGTTATAAATTGCCACTGTGGCCCAGTAGGAAGCTGCTGAGTCTGAATCACTGTGACGCTGTCTGGGTCTTTAAAGATCACTGCAGTGGAACTCGGCCTGCTACTATAACCCAACTTATGCACACACACACTCACACACAGACACGCACACACAGACATCCACACACGCACACACGCGCATAGCTTGGGCTATTTTCCTTAGAATGAGTTCAAATCTTTTGTGAAGCTGTAAAGATAAATGTAGCGTGCATGTACGCTAATTATTTAATTGGCCATATCAGAATAAATACATTTCAGCCAAGGGATCATAGAGTGGTGACATTCCAACCAGTTAATTATAAGGAGACAAAATTGCAATCGCATTCCCTCAAAATTTCGATTAATTGTACCCCGTGCACTTACCTCTTGGACTATATGAATGGATGTGTGGTTTGGGTTAGTCTGTTTGTGCATGCTTTGTTCCCATATTTTTTGCTTTTTGCTCTATGAGGGCTGGTATTATTTCCAGCAGACCCCTGTGGCACCAATTGGGTACAAGAAGATGGATGAATGAATGTTTTCATACATATGATTGCTTGACTTTTGCACTACTATTGCTGTTTCTACCAATCAGTGAGGCAATAACAGCATAGGATGACCAGGACTTTGAATCGACTGAGATAAAAAGAGAGAAAAAAAGTCCAGTCTGTAAATGTTAGCTAATCACAGCAATGCACACAAACTTTTAATCATATGAATATATGCATGTCCAAAGGGTTGGATTATCTTTTTTGCGCATTTAGTGCAAAAAGTGCACATTTAGATTCTAGTACCTCATCATATTGAATAATAATCCAATCAACAAGTTACTTATCAGAGATTTATTCATTCCGAACTTGTCACCTAGGAAAAGCTTTTATTGTTTTTGGTGAGATTGACCCTGAGATATGAGATTGTTTGCCAACAGAACCAAAAACTCTTCACTTTGATCATTGTGATAAATGCTAATTTAACTTATCAAAGGATCTGATCTGATCTGAAACAGCCCACACGAACACAACCTGCAACCTGTACCATACCACCATCCGTCAAACCTTACCTGAAACTTGCTGATGACTTCTATAGGACTGACTTATTTTGTCATTATGACACTGAACTGATGAGTTAAAGAGCTGAATATTGTCTTTTACTCCTGTCTTGTTGTCATATCCAATTTTCTGGTTCAGCTGTGGGATGCTGCTGTGCTGTTCTCTGAGTGTTGCCTGTAATAAGTGATTGACAGGCTCATTCATTAGCTGCTTTGTGTTAACTGGTGCATGGAATATTACAGGCGACGCGTGTCCATTTTTGTGAGAGTTTTCACCATAAAAGGTCGAAAGTGACTGTCATATTATGCATTACTGTTCAAGCAGGGTTAAAGTCTGTGTGATATATTTTGGACGTCGCAATAATGCATCCAAAATAATTTATGGCCTTTTTTTTGTTTTTACATAAAATCCACTCTGACATGAAGAGACATATATATATGATAAACTGTCAACTGAAATATTTAATACACACAAGAAAATTTTTGAGATATGATTACATGGATGGAAAGCTTAGTAAAGGTAAAGCTTAGTAAACACTAATATTGCACATGATTGAATGTGTTGCAGGTAGCTGATTTGTAGGTTAAGTTACGAACAGCATAAAAATGATACTGGGAAGGTTTGAAATGGAAAAATGTGGCTTTGACTATTTTTGTGAGATTTTGACAAATCTCCACCTCCTGAGGATATAAAGCACTGTAATGTACAACTATTTTCAGGATTTAGACCACAGGGAAAATCAATCAGAAGTATCCAAGAATAGCTGAATCACTTGGGTCAGCCCAGAGGTTCAGAGCTGAGCACTGTCGGCTGACATCAAGAAGACTCGAGTGCACTGAGGAGCCAGCAGGAAAATATGCAAGGCTTTCTGACATGATGACTCAGGGCAGAGATATAGACAGATAGATTTCAAATTTAATAGTTAATATATTTTAATAACTGTCAGAGACAATCACATGGGAGAAAAGGCTGTACTGCATTAGCACGCAATTTATTCCAACAGATGAAAAAAAATCATCAGACCTCCACTTATTTAGTTTTTTTTAAACTTTCAGTCCTTTCAGAGTATAATCCAGAAACATTTAATCCCTTTATTTGTGTGTTCATTGAATTTAGTCATTATTCAGTGTGCTCTGAATGTGCTATTTATTGTTAATGACTTCTGACTGACCCCAAATGAAGTGGAACTTGGCTATCAAAAGTACTGCAGGCTTACGACACATTTTCACACATTTAATGCTTTTAGAAGTCAGCAGAGCTAACTTGTAGCATGTTTTTTTTAGGATAGTATATCTTGCTATTTAAAGTGTCGGTATAACATATAAAGCACACTTGAATGTTAAAGGTTAACAAGATTTGAATGTAGGTTATTGTATCTAAAGAGCCATTACTCAAAACAATATTAATGCTGTGTGAGTTAAATGCTCTCTGGAGAAGAGCGAGGGAGCTGGAGAGAACGTGAGAGTGAGAGAAAGAGATAGAGAGAGAGAGAGAGAGAGAGAGAGAGAGAGAGAGACAGACTCTCCCAAGTGGTGTTTTCACCATCTCTTGTTTCAGGGAGCACTGATCCATGGCAGCCTGCTCATGTGACGGTGTAAAGGGGGCAACAGAGCCAAAAGTGTCCCTCTTGACCTAGAGAGAAATCTGGCCTTTGGTGAAACACATTATTCCCCATGGTATCTCTGAGATTTTCTGTATTTGCGAATTACATTTCCCTCTTGTCAATTCATTTCACATTGCCGTGCACCACCAGACAATCACTGATAGTGATTTTGGGCAGTTGAATAATAGAAGTAGACAAGCCTCACAACACCCATCTCCTCGACTGTAACAGGGATGCTGCGGTCGAGAGGAGATTCATTTATTTCCACTGCACTGGAAACAAGTGAATCTCTCGCCGAAACTCCAAATTGAGTCAAGCACGACTATAGCCTGCAGCAGCAGTTCGTCCGGGCTAAACAGAAGCAGAGCTGCCCTTAATTGTCAGGCTCTGCTGCCCTCTTACAGCTGATGATTCAAAGTCCTCATGAGTAAACCTTTAGATTTAGATGCATTCTTGGAATAAAAAATCTGTAAATCTGCCTGTGGACAACGCAGAGAATTCATTCTGCTGTCAAAAGCAACGTGCCCTTTATGCAGAGGGACACAATATGTCCTTCATGCAGAGGGACAGAAAATTTGCGAGAAATGTTTGGAAGTTGGTGCAATAGACATGACCCATTCCTGTTGTTATTAACCCAAGCATAATAAGCCCCTAAACCAGTATGTCTCTGTCACTATTTGATGGCCATGGACATAAAAATATAAACATAGTATCTTGAATTATGTAGTAAGTGAAGTTTCTTTTCAATGGCATATACATTTGCTGTATATGTGTGTGTGTGTGTGTGTGTGTGTGTATGTATATATATTGTATATATATATATATACAACTAAACAACAAAAACAGCAAAGCAAATGTCACAGCAGCTCTTTGGTCCGGCATTCACATGTTTTTACATGTATGTATATATGTATGGGTGTGTATATATATATATATATATATATATATATATATATATATATATATATATCTCCTTTCAAAAATGACATATCCAGTGAGTCTGACCAAAAACGTCCTGTGCAAACAAACAAAGTTCTCACATGGAGGTGCCAGGTATTAACTAATCCACCAAGACCGCCAAGTCCATACCATAGTCCCTTTCTAATTAGATTCCTTTGAGCGCATTCGATCCTTGGTTGTTGGCCCGATATGTGGGTGGCAGTCAATGCAACAATAACAACAGCCATTCGCAGTGAAAAGAATTACTACTGTACGTTGACTATTGTTAAATATCAATAATATAAAAGAGGAGATGCTGTGAAAAAAGGTTCACTTTGCCACACATTTTCCATTGTCTGCATTGAATGGCAATGCACTGTCAATCTTTTAGAATCAGGCAAAGAAGTGTAGAAGATCAAAATCTTAGCAATAAAATGTATGATTGAGTTATATTAATTAAAAACATGAACCCAACTAGGTATGCTCTGGATATAACAGGGTGGATCCAGCCAAGGTTGTGGATATTGGACATGAAAGCATTCACTAACTGTAGTGCATCTCTTGCTCTTTACTGTACACATAGCTGAGAGTGCTGTAGACAAAAGGAAGCACAACTGTACACCGTGAAATTACAGTTGAAATGGAACCACTTTGATGTTTGTAGTGATAAAAGAAAGTGCCCATTTGTTATAGGGATTTTGCACTGTTGAAATCATGAGTGTGAAACCCTCTTTACCTGATAACAGATATGTAGTGTATAATAGCACACATAAGTAACCCCCTTGAGGTTGGATTTATTTTCTTTTTTGTTAAAGTGCTGTTCCTATGGTCAAGAATGAAATCCTTTTTTTAAAGATTTTTTTCATGTTTTCTTCTAGGTATCTGAGGGGAGGACTGATGCAGAGGACCTGAAAAGGCAGTTGGGTGTCCCAGTTCCTTTGGACTCATATTCTGAATATGAGCTGGATATTACACAACCAGACCACATCAGGACTTTTTTCTAAAAAAACAGACTTGTAGAAGGTCCAACTAATATCAGACAAACAGGGTACCCAGTGACTCCCTTTCGCAACATGATCTTCAGGGAATCTACACATCCTCTCGTAATCTTGCCTCGTATTGGAATTTAAACACTTTCTCCGATGAATACCTGCAGGGCTGATCCAGTTTTGGATGCATGTCCATTTCCAACCTGGAAGTAACCAGCCTTTTTTGAACTTCTCACTTGCTTTTTTGACAGCGATACTCCCTGATGATCACAAGGGAATATGTCACTCTGTTACTGCTGGGATCCTGTTTCCTGTTGGACTACAGCTCCCCAATCCCCCAGCAGGCTCAACTCCAGAGCAGGGTTAAGACTCCGCTGATGCCCAGCAGAGGGGCTGTAGGTTTGACTGAGGGTTCACCTTTTGTGGAGGGCACAACGTTAGAGGGCAAAACACGGCGGAGGAGACATGGGCGGTCGAGGATTCATCGCATTAAAAGAGGATGGGTGTGGAATCAGTTTTTCGTCCTGGAGGAGTACATGGGGTCGGATCCACAGTATGTTGGGAAGGTAAGACATTGAGGGTTTTTGATTGTTTATATATTGGAGTGGATTAGAGCTGCAGCAGGTAAGCGATTCATAAAATCTAATATTAATATTGACAACTATTTTGATATGTGAGGAATAATGGCAGATTATATACTATTATGTAAAAAATGAAAAATATTCTGAAGAAATTAAATTAAATTCAGCATCTCAAATGTGAATAATTTCTGATTTATATAGTCCTGTATGACAGATTTGTAAAAGGTTTTTATAGTAGTAGTAGTAGTAGTTTATAGTATATTAGTATAACATTTTTTTGTGCTCAAACTATTACTATAATCAAACTATTAATCTGTAGTACTATAACTCAATTAATTTAGAGAGTTATCAACAGATTAATGGGGTCCTACAGTGTGTGTCAGAAAAGGTCACCCACTTGTTCCACAAGTAAAAAGTAGTGCCCAAAACATTTAATGAAAGTAGCAAGCCTTTCCATTGGAACACACATTTCTTTCATTGGAGTTTTTCATGAGAGGACACTGTAAGATCCAGTTTTCAGCTGGCTACTTGTTTTGCACTGCATTATATTGTGCTGTACTTCCCCCTTCAAAAAAGAGCAGGGACATATATTTTAGCACGTTCATCATCATGCCTCTGTGCCACTTTTTATCTGGATAAAAGTTGAAAAGAGTCTTTCACAGTAGTGTATTGAGGATGGTGTGATGAGGGCCCACAGGTGATGATTCATTCAGGGAAACGTGTCCCTGGAGATGCGTCCTCAATGAGGAATGTTCAGGTCCTATCTCGCTGTAACCTCTGCACAAACACTTTATGCTCTGCGGCGATGGTCAAGGGCGTTCTGGGGGTTGTATTAAGTGTTGTTGCTTAAGATGTTTTGGTGAGGGGAGTACATTGCTGCACGAAGGTGAACATGTCCTAAAAGGATTTTTTTGTCTTACTCCTGAATGCCTTTTTGCAATAAAAATAAATAAATATGCAATAAAAAATGCAGTTGTAAAATACTCTCGACTGATTGAAAGATGATGGGCTGCAGAATTAAGGTTGAATCCAAGCCCCCTGTTTCCATTCCCCTCTAGCATTATTGCGATTTCTCTCTCCTTAATTATTGACAAAGTAAGAAAGCATTCAGGCTGTCAGGGCTGGCTGAAACTTCCTGGTGCAGACCTGTTTTTAAACCTTTTAAACCTCCCGTTATCTTTGACAATGGTGCTTGAGGGGTGAGGGTCAAGCTGGGGAGGGAGTCTCACACTCCTCTTTGTTGTCTGCATCTCCTCTCTGAAGACTACGCCTCCGGGATCGATGGCTGTACTGCTTGCTCAGTAATTGAAGACAACATCTAAGAGGAAGAAGGGAAAAAGGAGTCCAAGAAAAAAATGGAATAATGTGCAAAAAGAAGACTCACTCAGGGTGAACATTGCAAGAAGTTGATGCAAAATCAAAATGGTGTAAAAAGGCCATTACTTTGCTTTTTAGTACATAGGAAATAGCCCTAATTCATAGTGAAACCAATGAAAAATATCCCAATTTCCACAAGGTGTCACATCCCCTTTGGATGGTTTTGGAGTTCTCTGTAAAGCGAACAAAATAATTAAAGCAGAATTTGTGCTGCCTCATTATTCAGATCTTCTTCATAATTTAAAGGACTTTTCTTAAACCCTCACATCTTCTTTCTAAAATGGCATTACTCAAAGAAATACAACTGCCTTGGCAGGGACACAGGAGCAGGACCAGATTTTACAAGATCAGAAAATTTGATGCATCTGGAGTTCACTTCTGTTAATGTAGAGACTGTTACTGCACAAGGCCCGTTTATTGGTAATTGAACGAGTCCCTGAAGCAATTCCAAATCACATCCTTCAAAGTATTAAAGGAGGAGCTCAGGATTCACAGAAAGCTGCAGTTGATGTGATCAGTTTGGCAGGCTGAATTGCCAGCAGCTCACCAGACTGCCTACCACTGTAGACTCGAAGCAGCTTTTTTCTCCGCAGGAGGCGAGAGACCTCCAGCTGGCAAAGAGAGAGAGAGAGAGAGAAAGAGAAGGAGAGAGAGAGACCTAGAGAGAGAAGGGGAGAGGGTGGGAGAGGGAGGGATTGGAGGCGAAGGGAGAGCAGGATTTCTGTGGTAAATCAAATAACCTGGATTTATGTCAAAACACATCAGCATCACATAATGGCTCAGAAAAGGGGGTTGGGGGTGGATGGTGCAAATTGGCCTTTGTTCTTCATCTGTGGATCACTGAGCTAGTTGGTTTGGAGTTGACAGAGTTGTGTTGGCAATTTGGTACAAGTCTGTTTCATTTCTGGCTTTAAATCAAACAGTTGTTGCTTGCCCAGTCCCAAGCTTATTCAGTTAGCCTGATCATGACCTGGGTTAAGACTTAAGGTGAACTAACGCGACTTAAACGTTTGGTTAAATCTGTAATTATTACAAGAGAATTTCACACTATGAACAGTAAACCTGCCTTCTTGCTCTTCCACAATTTACAGTAAAAAGTTAAATAAATAATATGCTTATTATTTTACTGTATAACACATCTCCAATCCTGCAGTCACATAATGTGTGAGCTGCAACAAAGATCTGAAGCATCTGTCCTTCAAGTTACCAGATGCACTACATAGGTCTTAGACTTATATAAAGTGTCATGGAGTATGTTTTCATGACCTCTTGTTTGGGATGTTTCAACAGCATCCTTGGTCCATTGTCTGCTTCTCTCCATAGAAACAGACATTTGGTGACATCCCTGCTAACCACAATGCCTGTTTCCTACAGTAAGTGACGCAGATGGTGCAAAACACATCTACATACTGCTTGTACTACATAAATGCTGCACCAAGGGATTCTGTTGAAACTTTCCTGGCAACAGATAAATGGAGAATAGTATACTTTTTTTTGCTCCAAACAAAACATGCTCTTTAAAAATCTGCAGAAAATATACTTTTAATTCTGTGGTTATGACATCTTTTTTCGAAGAGGTACCATTCATTTATGAGGCTGAAAAGGTTGTCCATGTCCTTATTCACTTGTGTGCTGCTTCCATTTGATTTTGACCTCAACCTTGTCTTCTTGATGGGCTCGTTAACTTCCTTGTTTTCTAATCACTATTCACTTTCAAGAACTCTGTCCTTCTGCTTTATTGGCAGTCCCTTGCAATGGCCCGAAAGAATTCAGAGTGTACAAAAAAGAAAATACAGCTTTTGCCAATTGAAGATAGGCACCAGCAGACCTCTGTGACAAAGCGGATAAAATTATGGATAGATAGGCAACACTACATGTTCTGTCGACATTTTTGAAAAATGAACAATATTTTGTCATCTATTTATGAATAAAGTTTAAGATTTTGTTGGAGGGAGAATGTAGGCTTTGGCTTTACAGAGGACTGCCATTTTTTAAACAGTATATGGCCTCTTATACTGTTCTTGTGCCGCAAGCACAAAATATGTATCGTACTTAATACAAACAGGCAGAGTGCAGAAGATGGTAGATGACAATTTGCGGTAGAGAAGCCGCAGGTTAAGCCAGCGTTGCGAGACAGAGTGGGAAGGTGGAATTCAACATGTTTTATTCTGCGCCTGGTGGAGCGCCCACACACACGTAAAGACAACTTGACTTGCAATTGAACTTAAAGAGGCCAGAGGCAATCGCATGCTTCCTCTTCAGTCTGTCTCTTTGTTTGCCCTCCTGTTCACAGACCACAGGCACTGTTGCTAATGTGGTACAGGTTTGCTATCTTGGCCACTCCCGCATTCTCTCTCTATGGGAGTGTCAACAAAGAAATGGCCAGGACAGCATTTTGAACCAAGGATCTTCTCGCCAACAGAACTAACCAATGTTAACCCCACAAGAATCTACTGCAAACATGTCGTGGTAATGCCATTAAAAATGCTGTGTTCACATCCATGCTCAAGTCCACTGCAGAGAAAAATAGATGGAAGTTCTGAGGTTGATGAAGGGTACAGCATGGAGCTGAAGCCAAATTCTAGACTCTTGATTTCATGCAGATGCTTTGTAAAGGAAGTTTCTGTTGTTTTACTGTGTCATGTAAGATGACTTCGTCATAAATGCATGAATGAGTAGTGAGTACTTCATGTAGCTTTCTATGCCATGGCACATTAGGCAGATGGCTCACAGACACAACTAGAGTATAAATTAATAATACACAACAATTACTCAGCTTCCCTCTCTTGTTTTTAGGGTTTTTACAAAAAGGTGTACCATTTTGTGTGAGAGAGCTCAGAGGATCTCATCTGAGTACCATGGATGCATATGTAGGGGAATGGCTGAATGCAAGAATGTATAGTTTAGAGTTGAGTTTGTATAGTCCTCTTACATTTCAACTCCAGCCCTCTTTAACCAACCTGAACCAATGAGTATTTCTGTGACATCATCAGGGTCATATTGAGATTACAAAGAGAAAAGAGATAATATTTGACAGATAGCACTCACAATGACTGGAAAACTGACCTTGGTGAGTAAATTATGTGAAGCTAAATTAAATTTAACATTTCCAAAGGAATAGGCATAATATAATCTCAAAGCCATCCTTGCCGGTTTGGGCAATTACTTTTGATCATGACAAATACCATGCATGTGAGGGATACTGCTCATACTTTATATACGACAATTGGTCCAAACTCTAATCTTTCCTTATATACCTTGTATCTGAGTGGTGTTGAAGGAAGTTGCCAAACACATTGCTAGTCGCTCTTACACTGCATTTTTTCCTCAGAAATTTTTCGTCTCCGATTGGCCTTAATCATACATGCTTTTGGACTGTGGGGGAAGCTGGAGTAACCACAGAAAACCTACTCAGACATGGGGGGTGAAATCTTCACACCAAAAGACCAGGATTTAGAGCACTGCTCTTCTTGCTGTGAGGCTACAGCACTAAACACTCACTCACTGTGCGACCCAATTATATTCACCTTTCATTAAAAGGTTGCATATATCTTCAGTCAAGCTGGCATCATATGCTAGACTCTCTTACCATTATGACACATAAAATGCAAGATACTCAGGCTGCTAAGTGGGTACGATGTTAATGCGACTTACTACATCACTCAAGAACACATTTGCACTAGCTGGGGATGGAGAGGACTTCACTAGCTGGGGATGGAGAGGACTTTCACAAACGGCTCTCTCCAAGCACAGTTTTGTGGTGGCCTCACGCCAGACAGGGAAGAGTACACGTGCGTCGCGTGATTAGGATGAGTAAACTTGGCTCCACTCATGCCAGGCTACGAGATGTGTGCCCAAGGGCTCCTCATTAATCTTCTGTTGGTGCTAATAGCAGGGTCAGAGCTTGAATATCAGTGCCAGGGCCGTGTAGAAGCTGGGAGGATGGCACAGGGAATCATGGCCTTATGTTACTTGGGAGTCACAGCTTTCAGTGCTAAAACCTTTGGTTGAACCTCTAACAGGCAGGTTTAGAAGATTATGTCAAAGCTGCGGTGCTGTTTGCGCTCTAGGGAGTCACACCTACACACATGCACTTCTTATCAATTACCAATTAACCCAACAGCCAAACACCCAGCCATACAATGAAAGCGTGTCTTCATGGACATCTGTTGCACGGCTTGTACAGTAGGAAAAACAGCTTAATTCACATTGACCTCTATCCAGCAAAGGCTACAAGCCTAGCTCTGGCAGTGGATTAGTTATCTGGAGGTATGTATAAAAGTAGCCTCACATAAATCATTGCTTAAAATTATACAGTATAAAATATCATTATCAAACAAAGTGAAGTATTTACTTAGCTATTACATGCTACTGAGTATGCAGTGTACCAATCAGATGGTTACATCAGTCCTTTGTATGTCTAAAATGCGAAAATTTGTGAAGTGAAGCACATACTGTAGATCGCCTGTACAAAAGTAAGTCAGTAATAGTATTATTATAATTATATTCCTGTTTCAAATTTCATAGATTCTAAAATCATATTTGTGTAACCTTATCGATTCTCCATCTATCCATCCATCATCTGACTGTACATCTTTTATACCCACTGGTGCCCCGCTCATGTAGGATAAAGGCAGATAATTCACCCTAAAGAAGTCTCCAGTCCATGAAAAGACATATACACTCACCATTCATTCTCTCACTCACACTTTGAATTTTTTATTAGTTTATTCAGATGTCTGAGGTAATGAAAAACAAATATGTAGCGAGTTAAGGTGAATTTAATGTTACAGCTCTCTCAAAAACAAAAACTAGATATACAGTGCACCGGCTCCAGATGCTTTTATTGCTGGGTTTAGCATTAGCATTAGGAAAAGTATTAGTGTTAGCCGGTGCAGTTTTAGAAGACTGATAAAATGTGAATGATAATGACAAACACTGTCCGACAAATACAACAGCCCCTATGCATTAAATACTTTATAATTCATGTGGCCAGGGTTGCGGATGAAGGAAAAAACAAAACAGGAAACAAAAAGTGATGACAAAATCCACATATTAAGAACCATTGTCTAGACAATTTTGTAAGAAAATAGACAAGTTAGAAGAGGAGAAGGGATTGAGAATGAGTGAAGATGTGGTAAGGGAGTGAAAATGTGAGACTCACAGAGCTGTTGCATATAAAACACAATATGCAGCACATATTCACTCAACTGAAAGAACGCACATGGAAAAGCCATGTTATATCCTATAGACCCCTACACCGCTGAGTACTCTGGTTATAGTCCTGACAGGAGGCTGGATTGTGTGTGTGTGTGTGTGTGTGTGTGTTTGTATGCAGTACACACCTGCCTTGAGTCATTGTTGGTGACAAGATGAAGCATTAACTCTATTGCTCTACAGAGCAAGCTTTAAAGGAAGTGTGTGCTTGTCCTGGGTTTGTGGGTATTCATCATTTTGACCTTTGCAAACCTGTTTCTACGTAGATAGCCAAGACGGTTTCAGCAAACCAAAGTCATAGTGAACAAATTCACAGAGAGATTAATTTAGACCAATACAGAATAATAGATTCCATTGTAGCAGTGGTATGTTGAGTCATCAACACAGTCAACCTTTCATGTACCGTATACTGACTTGTACAGTTCACTTCAAAAACTTGATCATGAAATAAGAAAAGAAAAAAGGAAATAACATGAAGGCATTGCTGTGACTCTTGGACCTCTTGTTGAGTATGGAGACGGTCTCAAATCTGTTTGTATTTGAGACACTTTGCAAAGCTGTACACCACTATAGCACCGTGAAAGTTTTACATTTTCCTAATTTTCATACTCAACATTCAATTCTTGCTCTCATACTGTTGAGTCACTTATGTTGCTGCAGACCCTTTACTTGTCCCACGGCATGATGTGTGTGTGTGCGTCTCTTGTGGCTCTTTGAGCCAGAGACACATCACCTCATTGCCCTCATTACATATGTCTTCCTGACCTTTGCAGAGGCACTTCCATCTGTCACTGCTGGGTATGATAGCTAAACAAAATGACAACACCAGAGTATTTTCTGAGGTTATCACATTCTTGCAGGAAATCGTCTCAACAGCAGTATCTACTCCAGCATTTACATGGTATTATCCCCTATATTCATGTATTTAATTTCACTGACAGAAGATCAGTTTCTGAAATCATTCAAGTCCTACAGTCACCTTCTATTAAAATGTATTGTTTTGAAGAGTTAACCAATAAACCATAGTGGTCAACTAGCGGTCATGTATGGTTTAAAAAGGACTCCTATCTGATGAGTATCAGGTGATTTATTAATACAGTATTGCATTCCACTCAGGGTCAAAGAGTAATGGTTCTTTCACACAAGATCTATCTGATCTGTTTTAAAAGGACCAGAGTTTTTTTCTTGGGACAGTCGGCTCTGCTTGGGCAGGTGTGGACCAGAGAAGCAAACTGGCCTGAAAAAGTGGTCCTTGGTTTGGCATATTTTGGGTAAAAAAAACAAAACAAAGCAAGCCAACAACAAATCCAAAGAAGCAGAGGTAAATAAAGAAAAGTTTTGAACATGTCTTGATACCCCAAGACTGCATACATTTGGTATTGCTCCATTGTTTGTTTTTCTGGTGAACAGGGATGGATTTCCATTTCCGTTCCTGGCCAATTTACGAGGTCTTATTCTTCCTCATGATTTATTTTTTCTTGATGGTTAGTGCTTGTTTTGGGCAATAACACTCCAAACTGTTGTTCAGTGGTTTGGTCCGCCAAATCAACTAAAACCAAATCGAGGTGTGAAATTTTTCCGCATTAAAAACAAGTTCCAAAAAGGCAATTTTCCAAGGCAAGTAGGAAAGTGTGAATGTTAAGTTCAGTGATGATGGATTTCTTTGTGCATTGCAGGTTCATTCCCAGAAAGGCACCCCACCAATGATGCCTCTTGCGTTGTTTTATTTCCTGCAAAGACAACAAGAGCGTTCTCAGTGTTTTATGAAGCTGTTTGACAGGCTGGTGATGATGCAAACCTCACCTCCTCTCAAGAAACCTGCAACCGCAAGTTAACAGAGAATTTTCTAGCTCGCGTAGACACCAACTCTGCGTGACTTCTCAAACATCGTGCTGACCAGACTGCTTGCAAACCATTTTATATCTCACAAACTTGCACTACACCTTAGTGCTGTCCATAAACCCAACAGGCACACGCCAGGAATACGCTTTCTCATTTAAAATACATATAATGCAATGAATATTTCAAAGGTTCCTTGTATTTGTTTGACTGTGTTGCTGTGATTTAACATCGTTTCTCTGTGTGCAAAGACATCATGCAGGTCTGTGTAATATTCAACTCCTCTAAACCTTGCAGTTAGTCCTCTGGTCCTTATTAACTTCCACACGGATGTTTCATCTCTACTGGATCTTCATTAAATTTCATCAATATTCAGCTTCTTTTTTTCAGATCGGTGTTTGCAATCCAGCGGGTCTTAGTCAGTTGCAGTAGTTGTTCTGACTTCACTGTTACTCACTGTGACTTACACTGTGCAAACTTCATCTCTTTGATCATGTTTTCAATTTTTGATAAGAGCTAAGTTTCAACCTTTACTTAATGTATGATTCAGTCTAGGAATTACTTTTAAATCTTTGGTTAAATGCTGAATCGTGCAGTAATGTATTGGTTTAATAACTAAACATTGAGTATAAACCATTCTATTTAACATAGACAAAGTTATTAATCAGTAAAGTGATTGTGGTTTAGTCAATAAGTTCTTGATAACTGTAGAATGGCATGAAGTTGTAGAAAGCACATTTGAGAAATGTTTGTTTGTGTAGAGTAAAGGTAGACTGAGAATACAATGAGTGTAGTTGTGAAAACACAAATTCAATGACTGCAATGCAGAAAAACAAAACTATATGAAACAGAAAACTGCACCTCCCTTTATGTAGGGGACTTTGTCTGTTGTCATATATCTAAACTCTTCAGATGTTGACATCTTCAAGTGACTTTTTGAAGTCACAACTGAATGTCAGAGGTTGAACTTCTCATAACCTCAACACTTTATATATTTCCTCGCCTGAATTTGACCTCTAAGAACCGTTTTCCAACACTTGCTTTAAAAGCAGCGACTGAAGTGACAAAAGCCAGTGCCAAACAAACGTGAAAATGTGTGATTGATGTCACTTTTGAAGACAGAACTCACAGTTCTTGTTTTGTTTGGAGGACAACAGGAAAAACAGATCCAGAACTAATACTTATTTACAGTTTTGTTTCTTAGTCATCATCATTCTTCGTCTGTTGCAGTCTTCCAGTTACACAAAAGGCTAGTAACTAATGTGCATCTTATCATCCTCCACATAGCATAAATACTGGTTATTTCGTATGCTGATGACTGGTGTGTGAAAAATTGCCCTGATATATCATGCAACTGCTGATCCTGCTGATGATTCGTATTACTTTTTTAAGAATACAGCACTGTGGAGGAGCATGATGAGTTATTATCATCCCCGTTGTTTAACGTTATTAATCATAAAACACCAAAGTGTGGGAGGCAGCATTCATCTAAGCAGAGTCAATAGATCCTCTAAAGCTCTGCTGTAAGCAGCATCACTTCAGCCGACTTTTTCTTTCTACTGCAAAAACCTGGCTTCTGCCTCCACAGGCTTGCAGGCTACACTGATTTAATGGTCCATGGTTTTGTAGTCACAAGCAGCACTGCTCAGTTAACAGTTTCATGTCTGCTATGGCTCTGAAGGGATTGTCTTCTTTTTGGTTTTTTTGGGTTTTTTTTTTTAGAAAATGGTGATGGTTGATGTGATTTCTCATTCACATGGCAAATGGTGAAAGTCTCTATTGTTTTATGTTTTTCCATTCTTTAAAGAATGGCTTGTATTTTTTTTCCAGTTTAATAAAAGGAATGTAGTGCCACTTAAGAGATTTAATGATTTATATGTTGTGGCTGACTGATAGTAACAGTTGACAGTCAAAACTTGGGCTGCAACAAATTGTGTTTTTGTAGTCCAGTAATCTAATCTAATCTAATTAATTAATCAGTAGTTTTTATATAATTTTATATTTTTATTTTATTTTATATAAATGACACAGATGAAAACTGTTTATACCTATTTCACAAAGGCCATTATGTCTTTAAATGCCTGCAATGTCTTTTCATGTTTTTGTTGTTTGTTTCTTTTCATGTGCAATTGATTTTCTGACATAGAAGACGAAAGAAAACAGAAAATATTTATCAAGAAGCTGGGGGCAGAGAATATTATCTTCATTTCTTAATCTTTCTGATAGAATTTGTCTATAGACAGATTATAATATTATTTGATCAATATTCACTTTTTAGTGAATATTGATTAATATTTTACTTTTTTAAAATGTGTTTCTCACATAATACAACCCCTGGAATCTGAGTGAAATCACTGTGTTTATTTGACCCATCCATCCTCCGTTCTCTGTGGACTATCTAGTTCTTTATACTATGTATCTTGCTGTCTGACACTGGCACAGCGGGGAGCCCGTCGAAAGCATGTTTACTGTCTCATTCAGATGATAAGATCCACTCTCCTGTGTCTGTATGAGTCATCAAGAGGTGCAACAAAATATGTATTCGCAGGAATCGAGTTTAAGGTTCCAGAACTCAGATAATCTGTCGCATTAGACTTCAAGGTGAAGCTTTGATTTGATTAATAGTGTTGAAAGTCAAAGCAAACAACAAACCAACTATGTGACTCATTTCAAACTGCCTGTTGGTTGTTTTTCTCTCTCACGCTCTCTCTCTTTCTGTCTCTCTCTTATTTGCAGCTCCACACAGACATGGACCATGGAGAGAGTGCAGTCAAGTACACACTCTCTGGAGAGGGGGCTGGGTCCATCTTCACCATCGATCAAATTACAGGAGACATACATGCTCTGGTTGGGCTCGACAGGTCAGTGATCATCGCTACTTCAAATAATGAAATGCTCACAGGATCACTGTCAAGATGTACTTAAGATGTACCGAATGGCAAATTGGATATTAAGTCTTATGGGTCACTCAAGAAATGAGAGAACGATGAATTTATTATATTCAAATTATCTCAAGCATGTTGTGTTTCATATCACATGATCATTTTTTATTAGGTGGTGAGCAATTTTTCCCCGTCTAGTTATAACCTTTAATTCTAAATTAATAAATGTTTCAAGGGTACATACAACTTGCCAATACCATAGTGCATCTACGATGCTCTGAGAAAAGCACAGAATCAATTGCGACAAGCAGTCTGAACAGCAGCTACCAATAAACATGAAAGATCGATTGACTGATTGTGAATACAGAGAATAAAGGGTTTTCAATTTGCAAAACTTCTTACAAGGCAAATTGAGTCACCCCAGGCAGGCCGATATGATCTGTTCAGTGACTCAGTCTAGTTATATTTTCTGTATAATTTTCTGGATACTGAGGCTACTTAAACAAAGCACAGAATATATACAGCATATAAATATTGTGAATTTGACTACCACATGCTGGTTAACGAAAAGGAGTTATCAACTCTGTGTGTGTGTGCGTGTGTATGTGTGTGTGTGTGTGTGGGTGGCGCATGTGTATTAATATGATTTCTACGAAGCGAAAGAAACAGAACACACCTGAAAGAAGTACTCCCTCAAAAACTACTGTCTGATTCAGACCTTTCAGACGAAGGCATCAAAACCATAGAAGTTCACACAGAATTGCAAAAGGGAGCAAATAACAAGTGAAGTGATGCAACCAGAAGATAAAACATGGAAGTGGAGCAAAAACAAAACACGGGGAATTACAAGAACAGTAGCTGCTCAGGGTAATAAGATTAGACTGCACAACACAGTTTTGGACTGGATGGTGCATGTTTATTCTGCTTAGACATTGAGTAGTTAACATGGAGGTCTGGATAAAATTTGGAGATATCTAGATTCCTCAGTCGAGAAGTCCAGATTTAAGCATGTTTGTTTAACTTTTTTTAATGTCATTAGTAAAACTAGTTCCTCTGGACCGACAAAGGAGCATGATTTCATATCTCTGCGTGAGTGAGTGTGTGATAAGTCTCAGATGGGAGACTCTTAATAATGATGTTTCCATTTCTGACGGTTCTCTGGAGACACTAGTGATTGAACTCAATCCGATGTGAGCTATTCTTGTTTTCCTATTGGTCTTAATTTTGATAACCATTTGCATGCTTGCGTGCTTTAGGTCCTATTAATACCACCTGGCCTCCTCTAAATCTCTGTTTTGTTAAAGCTGGACTTTTTCTGTCCCCAGGAATGTATTATGGCACCGCTGTGTTAAATGTCATTATGGCCATTAAACTTTAAATGAGCTGTGCATTATGATGATGTTGCACCTTGTGTATCAGATGATTTACTGAGGTCATCCCCAGATTTTAAAGTAGTAGCATGGTGGTTTTACAGAGCATCAGTAATTTAATAGAACTGATTGATCATTGAAATAAAACCATGACCTAGTAAACACCATAGGATTTTAACATGAACTGTCACAAAGACTCTGAGACTCTGACTCTGTGAGTCAGAGGTGAAGAAGGAGGGAGATCAGGTGTTGCATGACATGAAGATTGTAACATAAGCAGCTGATCACAGCCGCAGTGTCTTAGTGACTAATCTTGACACCAAATCCAACAATCTCACACATTCTTACTTTCCGTCCATCCATGTAGATGTGTTGCATACATCCATTGCACACGACTCTGAAATTCCTTGAAAATTACAAAAATTTTCCCATTAACAGTATTGCATTGATACAACCATAACTGAAGGCTTATGCTGTCTGTGATATTTTACAGGGAGGAAAAGTCCTACTACACGCTGAAGGCCCAGGCTGTTGATATGATGACAGGTGTCCCTCTGGAGCCAGAGTCTGAGTTCATCATCAAGGTGCAGGACATCAATGACAACGAGCCGCGATTTCCTGATGGTCCCTACAGTGCCAGTGTTCCTGAGATGTCTCCAATAGGTAGGGTCACTCAAAGACAAGTCAGACCACTCTCATTTATAAAGCATGCACACTTTTGGGCGTATGCACATTTTCCCTCAAATTTCAGCATTTATAAATTTGGATGTGATCTTGCAACACAACCAAATCTCAAACCAGTTTGTGATTATTTAAGACCTGCATGTGGTGTGCAGTTCACTTTTCACATCCCTATATCTGCTTTATATATGAGGGCAATCTGTGTGTACAGACATAGCTTTAAAGCCATATATCACTGGTAGTTTAGGGAAAAATGTAGTGATTTAAATAAAAAAGCTACTGTCAAGTATTGTTACCACTTTATCACTAGTAGTGTGCAGTTTTGAGCAAATCTTAAGTTTCACTTTAATGCACATATGAAGTTGTAGCTACTCCACACTCATACACGCGCACACACAGCACACTAAGCCATACTTAGCGGCCCATCTGTCTGCTAAATACCATTACTGAGAGGTAATTTAACAGTCAAGGTCTTTAGGCCTTAAGCTGTTAATGCTCCAGCCGAGGCCCAAAGTGCTCTGAGAAAACACACGCTTGACCCTCGAGTCTGTCTTTGTGAAATACAGCAACAAACTGTATAGAGGATTAGCTATGGTAGGAAACAGCACAAGTATCAGTATGGAAAAAAAAAACAACAAACATAAGCCCATCTATGAGAACTCAGCAGATTAAGAAGGGTTTGTGGTCATATTTGATCTTTTTTAGGTGCAATTTTCAACAATAGCACCATTTTCTATTCAGTTTTTCACATATATTTTGATTATGATTTTGTTCAGCCTTTTCCAAAATGTACATCTACCACCCCAGGAGTAATTTTAACAGGAGAGTTTCTTCAATTAGCAAGGACAGCAAAGAAGAGATAAATACAAAAAATGTAATGTTGTTTTCATGATTGTTTAGTTGATTTAAATTAATTTGTAATCATTTATAGGTCAATCATCTGGTTTCACAACTACAGGATGAATGTTTCAGTCCTGAAATGTCAAAAAGTGTGACAATGCTCAACGTATCTTCATAATTAACAATCTCAACCTCAAGACTCCTAATTTACTATCACTAATGAGAAAGACATGCATGGGTTTTCTAAGTGAAAGGAGCCTAAACCAGCAACTGATTGCAATAACATTTGGTGGATTTCAGCAGGATTAAATACATTATCAGTGACTTGGTTGATGAGTGGTTAGCACTATTTCCCACCATCAAGAATTACTATGTGTGGAATCTGTGACATGTGTGGAAAAATGTTTAGGTAAAGCTGGTAAAAGCTGGTAAGATGATTGATGGATGGATAAATATTATGGGCCTGACACATTTTACACATTAACTCTCAGATCCGTCCGATACAAATATGTTTCTTCTCTCTATTTATGAATCTATATGTTTGTTTCTACCTCATAATTCAGAACGATGAATTTCTATCATTAAAAGGCTCTGATGATTCAGAAAGTAATCTCAAGGATCTGGTATGTCATGTGAAAATGAAAGTCAACATAATAATAATGTCTCCTTACATGTTATTTCAAGGTATAACCTTCAGGTTTTAATTAAAACAATGTTTTTCTAAGCTTGTTTTCTTGAGAGACATGCAATTCTACAATGTATTCTGCCATTGCACCTAAGATGTTTATGCGTGTGTGTTATAGGTACTTATGTGACACAGGTGACCGCCACAGATGCAGACGACCCCACGTATGGCAACAGTGCCCGCATCGTCTACAGCATTCTCCATGGGCAGCCGTACTTCTCTGTAGATGCTAAGACAGGTGAGAAAACATCAATAGTAATGTTACTTCAGCGCTTTGTCCAATACAACTGTATCGCGAATTGTACCAAGTGAGAAGCCTGGCTCTCTCTCTCTCTCTCTCAGGCCACTGCTCACATATTCATGTAACTTGTATAACCGTTTCGTGACTTTTGGGTGAACCTGAAGCTCACACTCCCAGCTCCCCGTTCTCCCCCTAGAAAGCCTTCAACTGGTTATGACAGTCAGACACTGGTCAGAAATTGGTTCTGAGAGTGAGTTTCTCCTCTGTGCTGCACCTGAATGCTAAAACAGGCACCAATAGGGATATAAAGACTCTGTCTTTTAAAAGACATCTCAACCAACCCAGTAACTGCTCTGAATATGGGGTATCATGGTTCATTTTCAGCATTCTCCAAGGAGCAGTATCTCTGGGTGTATGAGCACCGACTGTATCCAAGACAAATGTGTGAAACAAAGGTTTTATTAGTGAGATCGTCAATCTGCCTGAAGAACTCTGTGACCACTCATTTAGGTGAAATAAGAGATAATGATGCGAGGCGTCATAAGGCACAGTCGAATACATGTGCTCCTTTCTTTACCTCAACCTGAGAAGACTGTCTCTGAAAGAGATGTTTCAGTCAGACACACATAAAACTAAATAAGTCTTGTCGTAGGGTGCTACTTTTAAAATAAAATAATAACAGAAGTAGATGACTTGACTCTTGTTTTTTATCTTTAAGTTGGCACATTGGGAAGCTAATACCTGATACATATACAATTGCTATTCACTTTATTATTAGTAAAACAATGCTTTACATAGACACTTTAAATACCTGTAGACTCGACTCATAAAAGGAAGATATCTTGTCAAGTCTGTTGTTTCCTCATTTATCTGACAAGTCCTTGTCATAGATGCAATAAAAAACAATGTCACAATTGTAGTTGTAGTTGTAATTGTAGTTGTAATTTTAGAATTATCTTACTTTTTATTTGAAAAAAACATATAATGGAAACACACATACAGGCAAGACATGGCATCAGATTCTTCAAAAGTTATGCATTTTGCCTGCTCTGTATTCCGTGTTAAATACACTTCCTCCTGCACATGCACATGGCTCAGAGGCACATGACAGCATCCCCATTCCTGCATCCTCTACACATAGACACTCCACAGCTTGATTTCACATATGCTTACACAGGTGAAACATGCTGTGCTGAATCAGAGCATTACAGTACCATATGTGATAAAAATAACCTGTTATGACAGGGCAGAGTGTGCTTGATACATCAATGTAAAGTGTCACCTGGTGTTAGATAACCACATTAGCATGTTCAGCTCTTCTTGTGGTGGTTTTCTATTAAGCTCTGCCACTGCACCCACATTTGACCTCTTTTGTAAGCAGCACCCTTATGGAAGATCAGGCTTTTTTTTCCTTCTGTTTCGATAGATAGATAGATGGTTAGATAGAACAAAAAGCTAAATATTTTAATGATATGAACTGCTTCTGGTGCAGGAGTGATCAGAACAGCCCTGGCCAACATGGACCGTGAGGTGAAAGGGGAGTACCAGGTCCTGCTCCAGGCTAAGGACATGGGGGGTCAGCTGGGGGGTCTGGCCTCCACCACCACCATCAACATCACCCTCAGTGACGTCAATGACAACCCGCCACGCTTTGCCAAAAGTAAGAGCATATTAGCCCTCCTGTCCAACTGCTCAATCTATGAAAAGTAAACACGGAGAATCTGTTGACATACCCTTTTATCAATGAAACTTGTTTTTCTGACTTGCTCGTCTCCGCTGTCGTTATTCCAGGTATTTTCCATCTGCGCGTGCCGGAGTCGGCAGCAATCGGCTCAGCGGTCGGCCGTATCCGAGCCCACGATCTGGATGCTGGCAGCAACGCGGAGGTGGATTATGCCATTGTTCCAGGAGATGAGGGGAACATGTTTGACATCATCTCTGATCGCCAAAGTCAAGACGGAGTTGTAGTTTTGAAAAAGGTACAGTCAACGCATATCAGCGTAACATACTTTTCCACTTCACTTCTTCCGTCAGTGCAGCCAGAGTTATGTCAGTTCTGTTTTTATCAGTGTTCCAACAGTCATGAAATTCCAGGAAAAAGCTCTTTATATCCACTTGTGTTGCAGCACACATAGGGCGAATGCAGGGAATACGACCTAGATCACCACTGTGTCGCAAGGCAGACACACCACTTCTTTTTCATTCAGACCTAGGGGCAATTCATTCCAATCAGCTTTCATGCCTGTTTTTCGACTGAGGGAGGGAACACATTGGAAAAAGACCTGAAATTAGGGATGACCCAAGAAGTGAGATTTCAGTAACTTGTGTCATTTTGATTGAGTACTGTATACAGCTGGTCAGTGAGTGAGTTGAATTAGCATGCAGGATAAGCTGGATACGTATCAAAAGCAAAAAGGCTAGGCACATTCAAGTGTTGTCACGTCGGGACTTTGAGCAACAAAATGTCAAATGTGTCCGTCAAAAGCAGACTCCAGTGCTGCTGGATGCAAGCTAGGCAACAATACATGGGACACTGGCAACATACAAGAAGAAAAATATCAAGACTACATGTAGGTTGCACAACAGACTGCCTAGCACGTACATGTCGTATCTCTTATTCTGGTCCAGCTCTCATCAGTGCCTTGTCAGGCACGTATTTTAATTAACAAACAAAGAGAAGACTAAAATGTTGACAACAGTGTAATCTAGTTTCGCATCAATACCAAGATGGCTTTCAACTGACCCCAATTTAACACATCTGCAGCAATGCTAAGCACTCAGTGGTAAGTGATGCAGTATGAAGAGAAGGAACAAATGCAAAACCTCCACCCAGCCCAGAATTTCTCCTGTGGGAACTCAAGCGCAAAAGCCATAAGTGACCAATCTTTTTTTTTTTTCTAGACAGATCATTACATATGTTCAAACTATGTGGAAACTGTTTCCGACTGCAAAAGCAGTTGGTCTGAGTCTTTTACCATAGATAAGGTTAATAGAACATATTTAAGTACATGAAACTAGTTAAAATCCCTGTATCTCACCACTATTGCCTAACTGCTCTGACCTTGCAGACATGTGCCAGTACATATCCAGAGCTTAAATTGCTTCTCTGAATAGAAAACTCTTGTGAACAACAGAGAGGATTATTTAAGTCCCCCCCACCAGATCAGAAACATGAAATAAAGGCAATATCACTTCATGATAAAAGTTTGAGTAGAAATCAATGGCAAATTTTGCAAAGCTGTGCACTTCACTGGTGATGTGCAGTGAGTGATATAAGAGTGGGAGGATTGTGCTGATCTGGCACTGATCCCAATCATTCTGCCTCTTAACCAACTACTGGGCCAGGCTATTAGATAAAGCTGTACACATAAAACATCCTCATGTCTTCATTTTGCTGTGTCAGCCCCTCTCTTCAAAGGAGTTTCCTGATGATTTAAGATCCATAATATGTATGGGTAGAAAAGACAAGAGAAGAGACAGAGAATAATGTGAAGATGCAAGCAGTGGGAACAAAAGAGAGGATTATGATAGAAAAATTATCGCTGATAACTTTTTGATTTGTTCCTATTCTGCTTCAACTGAAGTTCAGCGTTTTTTTTTTCTTTTGTCTTTTATTCAGATTTAAAGTTTAATGCGCGACACTTGCTCCTGGTGGACCACTGATTGTAACGCCTCATAAAGGTTTTAACTGGGAGTCAGATCTGTGAGTGATGATCTCCCCAAAAAGAGCCAGCTGAGGACTTCAGAAATTTAAACTCTGTTAAATGCTCTGTCTAGAGGGATCCTACCTCGTATCACACTCACATACACACACACACACACACCCGCAGTGAAACGCACACTGGAACGCGCTGCACCACGTGTCATATCACATCAAGCAGTTCAACATCAGAGGGCTGCAGAGGCTTTTATTTCAGACTGTCCTCTAAATCGGAACAGTCACGACACTTTCTGAGCACAAAACTTTGCCAGCCATGGCGCTTCTTTTAGAAATGAGATAAGTCATAAATCCAGGGCTGTCTCTGGTCATAGTTTTAAAGCAGAGATGCAGTTGTCAAGCACTGAAAATAAGTTGACTCACCATTATAAATCATTTGACGTTAATGTTCTCCAAAGTTTGCAAATATCTTGCACCGTATCCTGCAAGACTGCATCTATGAATTAGCACTGTTCTGTTAAATGTGTCTCTATGTGGATGTACCCTAAATATATGGGTGTGTATCTTAATGAGAACATTGCGCTGAAACTAATGATGTACAAAGATAGAATATAATTTCAACAAACTCCCAATAACACATAATAGATTTTTGAAGATTTATTCAAGATTATCAATCTGATTCCCTATCAGTCCTATTGCTTATTGAATCTCTAAAAGTTTCTCATTACTAAGGAAATAAAATTGCACAAATGGGGCTTGTGACTTTCTATTTCTCTTTTTCTTCTTCTCTTTTATGTCTTAAACTATGAGAGAAGATACTGCACACACTTACTGCTTCATTGTGCAACATTTTAAAGTGCTCGTTAGCACTTTGAAACCTTTGACTGACATAAAAAATAAAGAATCCTGAGGATGACATTGAAGATTATTTATATGGTTGAATGTTTACACAGTGAAATGCCACAAACTAGGCAGGGAAGTATCCTTCCACTTTCATTTGCGGCACTAAGTAAATTATCAAACACGTGGGCATTCCTGCCGATTTATTGCATGCTGTGTGGTAAAATTGGAGCTTTTCGGGTGTTGCAAGTGGCCTTAGTGTCATGCTTTCCAATGTTTGCTGAATCAAGCAGTGCAGTGTGCATGTGACATAATCACACATTTGCAACATAACAGAGTCGATGAGTAGAATCATTAAGCAGGCAAACAAACAGTCCAGAGGAATTGATCATGTGAAAGAACCGTTTCTCGATGAAGTCACTGTTAATTTAAAACTCACTTTTGCAGCTAGGCACAGGCATCTCTAGGGACCACATGTGACCGTTTTTTTTCAAAGTGAGTGAACCACGGCACCCAGGTGGGCACAGACCTCAGAGGACCTGTTTTTACCTTTTTTTTTTTTCTCTCTAAGGATTCATAATAGAACCAACTCCTCATAACTGAAGAGTTACAGAATGAGGACATTACACTTTTTTCAAATGCTCTGAACTCTTGAGGAACTTGTCATTTGTAAGTTGATTCATCGTTCAAAGGGAAAGCCTTAGTCACAGTTGAAGGAGAGTCAGTGAGCGGTGAGACGGCTAAAGTTGACGTGACAGATCTGTGAATCAGCCGCGAAAAGGCTGACTTAGGAATATATGCAAACATTGTTTTATGAGTGATGTTTTGAATGAGTCTTTGCTCAGTTATAAGGGCAACTGCCTCTGATTTACTCAACTTCCAAATCAAGGACTTGACTTCACTGACAGGATGACAGCATTTTTGACACATGAGTTATATCCAGACTGCTTGTCAGCGTGGACACAGCATTGATGCTCAGCCTTCTGATGTGTGTCTGATATGTTTGAAGAAACCAAGTCCTTTTCATCCTGTTATGCAGACCTGTTAGATGCTTATTTTATGTTTTTAGCACCAGTCAATGGAATTTTAAGAACCACCAAATATCTACACCATAATACTTCCTAATCTTTGCCAGTTTGCATAATTCAAACTTTGTTTTATGTGATAATATTAAGACATTTGCCTAAAATTTCCTCTGAGATGGTGTAACTTTAGTGGTATTTGATTCAGCCCAGCAGAAGAGCTAGAGACTGCTCTCTACCTGATTCATTTCTAATTTTTTTACTCTGTATTTTCTGGACTATATGTAGCACTGGAGTATTTGCATCCTTCAAAAAATACATTGGGAAGTGTCGCATCGGTTTGTAAGTCACATTGATTTTTCAACAATTTGTATAATAAGAATCCAAAAACAAACAACAGTATTTTAAGAGCGCTAATTGTGTATTCCACAAAAGCACTTACACCGTAAGCCTTGTCGTTTGTTATGTTGATGGAAGAAGTTTTTCAATGGAGCTAAAGCTGTTTGCATGGATCGATATTGTTTGTCGTGACCAACCTGGTCATGTCCCTCTCCCTGGCATCTCTGCTCAGTTTTTTTCTGTATGGTATCCACTCCTTCATTCTTAGTTAAAATCAGAAGTCTCTGGTCATCTGCCCACAGTTTTGTTTACTTACCGATGTCAGTCATGTCATGTTGCCATCTTGTGGTCATGAATGACATAGCATATATTTTTGACATATGTTGCTTTGAAATATAAGTCACATGACCAGCCAAATTATTTTTTTGCTCCAAAAGAAAGAGGAAAAGACCGTGACATTTTAAGTCTCAAACCTTTATAAATTCGACCCAAGCAGCTATTCCGAGCACAATCCCTTTCTGGGTCACATTTGAGGATTCACAGGTCACTTCAGAACTTCAACTTCAACTTCAACTTTTATTTGTTTTAAGTGCCATATCATAACAGCTGTTATCTCAGAGCACTTTACAAGCAGAGCAACAATGTGTACATAGTGAAAAGACCATTTACACATGATCCAACATCAGGAAGATTGCACCACTCGAATAATGGCAGAGTTAGATTTGTCTCAGTAAGACCCTGAACCGTAGTGACAGTCACTCAAAAGTAGCCCAAGTTATGGCTCCACTCACTTTCAACCAATCAATAAAGCATTTCAGATTTCTTTGAATGATTATGATATTAATATCAATGATAATGACAGTGATATTGAAAACATAGTGACTCTGGCTAACCATTGCAGATAACACAGGCTTTTCAAGTGTCTTTATGACACACATGCAACAGTATGTCATACAGTGACCAGTTCAAGGAAGCTGAATATCTTGGAAGCTTGATGACATGGGATTCACAGCATAAAGAAAGGCAGCATTGTATTGTTAAGCCCAGAGCAAATTGATGTAAAATGAATAAAAAAGCAATATTATAGTTAGCTGTAATGGAATGTTTAGTTTTAGCTACCACTGTCATGTCTGACTTAATTATAACACTTTCCTTAATTAGCTCAAGTCAAGGGTTTTTTGGCAGAAATACTTACCAAATACTACCAAAATAACATCACTGAAATAAGGTGTTGTGGTGATGCAATCAAAAACGGTAACCAGCACGCACCTGTCTCACAGTGTTATGCAATTTGGTGACTTTGTCACTATATTTAGCAAGTATTCAGACCCTTCTACTAACTCTTTTTCAAAAAGGCGACTTGCTATTTATCTAGTGACTTTTTCCGATGTGATTGGAGACTCTGACGTGGAAGCACATATTGCATAGCGAGTGCTCCCTCCCAGCTGCAGTCAGAATAGGAGATGGTCACCCCATCACGTCCGGACTGCATCTTTCAGTAATCAGTTGTAGGCCTGTCAGCTACTCAGAATTTATTTATAGAAAAATAAATTCTGTTTTTAGCATTTTCAGTGTTTCATCATTTTCGGCAAAAAAAATCATTTTTGATGAATTGCTGGTGTTATGTTGTGTACTATTCTGTTCTCTGGCTACTAACCCCATCCAGTCACAGTGAGTAATGGCCTATATCTATATGGCATGTCAACAGGACATACAGCCACAGTTTCAGGCAAGAACCAGCCTTTTCGTTAACACAACATGATGTGTATCACATTGCATCACTGTAGGACACTGATATCTGGTCAGCTACTCTCCTCGATCTCCTCTACTCTATCCTTCCTTTTCCTTTCTGTATGAGGCAAGATGCCCATCAGTGAAACCTTGTTGGGTCTCTTGCTGCCCGGCTCCCATCCCTCTTCTCTTTCCCCTCACTTAACCCAGGTCTATGTGTCAATCAAGTGAAACAGAGTGGATTTGATTTATCCAGGGGAGATTTTAACTCTCCCCCTGTTTAATCATGTCACTGCTCTACAGCAGACAAATTCAGGTCAGGCGAGACACTTCATTCTGAGTGCAGCAATTTGAAACTTTATTAGAGTGTGATATTTTTTTTATAGCCACTCTTTCCTGTCCATCTTCCTGCAGATGTCTCTACACATTATGTTAAATTATTTTGCTGTACATCGGGCAGTGATAAATCAGACACAGCTAAGAATTATGAATGAGTGACAAATGATGACTCTGTACGTGCTCTCATATAATAAACTTTAAAATTAAATTGACTGTACAAACATCTAATGATTTTTTTAATTCTTACAAAGATTCTTGACCCTTTCAGCCAACATATCATATTGTCAGACATCAGTTTATTCTTCAAAGATACAGAACATTAATGGAAACAAATCTGCATACAAATGATTATATATAAAATTGTTATTCTTTATTCAATGGTTCCGAAGACCCACAAACAGTAAGGCTCAAGATAGATGTGCATACTGGCCATCCATGAATGTCATCTCCTTCACATGAACTCTTTGTATTGTGGACGGTGGGTGTTTGTGGGAACCAACAAAGTGCATTGTTCCCACAAGGCCGCTGGGAGAGCATGGATGAAAGTCGTGTGTGTTTGTGTAGGCTGAAGATGCTGTGTGCATGTGTGTTTGTGTGCAAAGATCCTTTTCTCTCAGCGTCAGAACTCTGCATTAATAGCCATGGCTCTGGTCTTAAAGTGAAGTCCACTTGAAGTTGATAGAAGCTCAAGCGAAGCAAACAAATCCATACGAAGCGACAGAGTGTAAATGAGGAGAAGAGCATCATGAGTTTTGTATATACCGTATCCATGTGAATTTGTCTTTGCGCACATTTGAGCTGCATTTCCACATCAAAGTGCAGTCTCCTGCACTTTTCTTTTGTGCATTAAAACACAGATAAGCACAGGGAAGAATGAAAAGTGACCCTCCTCTGTGTCCAAATCAATCAGTAAGTGGTGTCCTCATCAAAGTGATTGGACATCAATAACCATGTGTTCAGCCCTTTGAAGTCTCTACTGTGGAATTAATCGAGATGCAGTCACTGTTGCTATGCAACAAGGCAGGTAATCCTGGCATCCAGCACTAATGAAAAACTCCAAACTTTTACTGACTCCAAAGTGTTTTGAGGTGCATGCTTTTCAACAGAAATGTTGTTTCATACTGATTCATAGAATAAGGAAAATATGAAATGTACAGCCTGTAAATTATAGTTTGCCAGTCAACATGAGTGGAACAATTACATATGATATTAAGATGCCAGCAAGAAACTAAATTGAGTACATTTCAATTATTTTAATTTTAATGCATGTTCTACTTTAACCCCAAAGGTGGAGACCTTGTAAAATTATTTTTAGTGTTTCATTATTGTGAGATCCTGTCCTCATTATAGCAAGATCTCAATCTCGGAATTCCAAGAAACCAATTATGTCTACAACATCCTTATCTTATATCGCTGGTTTGGCTCAGGTTGAAGGAAGATTGTAATAGAGATTCCTAAAACAAAGCAGGAGACTGATTAACATACTCACCATCTCCTATAATAACTCGAAATCTACTCTTCTAAATGTGAGGTACAGAAAATTGAAATTGTAACCTAATGAAGCCCAATGACTATGTGTAGTGTGAGTATAAATTATCATTTCTTGAGGTTAGGGTTAGTCCACTGACCTACTGGAAACAGGGTAAATATTCTCTCTGTCTTCCAGATTTATCATTGTTATGTATAATATAATAATTTGTGTGTTTCTGCAGACTCTAGATTATGAGACCAAGAAGACATACACTTTCAAGGTGGAGGCGTCCAACGCACAGCTGGACGCCCGTTTCCTCCATCTCGGGCCCTTCAAGGACTCAGCAACGGTCAAGGTGAACGTTCTGGACATGGACGAGCCTCCCGTCTTCACCAAGCCATCCTACTCTGTCGATGTGTACGAAGACACGCCCCCGGGAACCATCATCGGTTCAGTGACCGCTCACGACCTGGACGCCAGCAGCAGTGCCGTCAGGTACGGGAGTGAGTCACTGAGTCCGTAACTTAAACAATCCAACAACTGTTATGATCCGCAAAAGAGCACAGAGATTCAGACTGCGTATTACTGCACAGCTGTTGTGCACTCAGACAATGTTATGGATGCTATTTTATGATTTAACAGCCTGCGCATGTGTGTGTGGGTTGGAGTAGATTGTGGGTCAGCATTGTTCTTAACTTCGTTGGCGAATGTGTGAAAAGTTTGAGATCATGCCAGTTTAACTTTAAGAAAGCACGTCCTCATTCCTCCATTATCTCTTTTTTAATTACTTTAAGTAAGATGACAACGATAAATGTTGTCAGATTGATAAGGGTGATAACCTTGAAAATAAACAAATTTTATTAATTAAAGAGTTTTTCGCTTATCTACACTTTTTTTTATAATCGCAATTCTCACAAATTAATCTTAGACACAATACATCCTAGTGATTTCATTTTTATTGATATTAATGACTTATAGTGCCACAATTAGACTGCCATTTAAGTAATCAGTCATATGGACAGAGTTAAAACAAATAAAGGTTAAATAAAATAACTTAACCTTTTAGCAGTCTGTGCTAGTGCACAGCAGACATCTCTGCCAGTTGTGTCTTCATCTTAGCTTGTTTGTTTTCTGCTCCGAGACACTGAGAATAGTCTGCCAACGATCTCACATCTGTTGCTCTTCTGATTATTTCATCCATCCAAGTTAGACTCTGCTACAGAGGTACTGCAGGTGGGCAACATAATTACTCCATCCACAACCTAAAGCTGTTTTCACATTATAAGATTTCTTGCCCAATTTTAACCACGATCCACAGTTGGACAGAGTCTGCACCATGACCAATCAGCACAGAAATCTATTAGTGTTTGAGGGCTGAAGACTCAAATCACCAAGAGTTTGAAGGAATCAGACCCAACCTGACCTCATTCGCAGTCATTCAGACATGTCAAACATGAATTTTCTGAGCAGACTCTGAACACAGTCAGGCAGTATGAACCGAGGCCCTACCCAACTGAAAGCATGTTGCCAACAGCCAATGAAAACACAAGCTCAAAGTATAACTTTAAGCTCTGGCTTCTGATTGATTTTTCTGTTCACACTGTGCACCCTTTATTTCTTTCTTCTTTTCTCTCAGAGGAATTTATATAAATGGTCATTATGTTATTGATTTTGGAACCCCAAGCTTTAGCTTTAGCTTCGGTGCTAAAAACAGAAAAGCACTCTTTTCTTTAATGGATTCCGTGTGACAAAAGTTCTCTGTGCTGCACCACGCTGTTCTTGTAACAGCTTTTTTCTCCAACAATGGGTCCCTTGATGACCGAACACAGAGCTCCCTGCTAAGTGCTTTCCTTTCAGGTGGACTGATAGGAACTGCTCTTATCTCTGCAGGTACTCTTTGGAATGGCATGCAGACTCTGACAGCTGTTTTGACATCGACACTGTTGAAGGAACCATTTCAACCAATGACTATCTGGACCGAGAGAGTTCTGTTCAACACAACATCTCTGTAGTCGCAACCAAAGTCAGTAAGTACTTTGCCACAACAACATACATGATTTTTTTCGACCGGAAGAAAAAGTGACTAAATAATCTCCGAAGTGAACTGAAGTGAAGAGAGATTAGTGTTGGGATACTCCAACAGCCACATGGAGAGTTCATCATTTAACAAAGAATGTACAAGTACAATCAACTTCCAGCAGCTCTAAATTACAGTGCAGTCTAATGGAGATGAGCTGCTGTGGCTTCTTAATGTGGTAAGACTAAGTACCTCTCATGTCAGTCAGGCTCAAGGAAGCTCCTACTCCTCATTTGCTCTCGGCATCCCTTTTCCTACAACCTTTTCGCCCTGCCCTTTGCTTTGCTTTGAGTTGTGCAAATTACAAGATCTGTTTTTTGTCTGCATCATTTACACCCAGTGTGATAAGAATATACCAGATGTAAATAAGAGCAGACAGCCAGCCACCGACACAATAAAATCAATACACGCCTTACTGAGTGCAAACCTTCGCACACAGTCATTAGACCTGGATGGTTTCCCACTGCGTGCACCAGTCAGGCCTCTATTAGCAGGTTAACAGCTAAGTATCTTTTTTCAGTATAATGTGTACACAGTGGTCATGTTATTCCTGTACTTACAAACCTCCAGAGCAGTGTTCGTGTTAGACTAGTTGTGCCACTGCTGAACATCACAGGCTCCTCCCGGGGCCCGTCCCCACAACATCTCTGTGTCAGGTCAATACAGACATGTCAGCTTAAGTTAACTCACGAGAAGAGGGAGCCATCCATGGTCCTTCTCAGATACAGTACATAAGGTGCTTAGTGTAGTGTGACCCAAAACAAAACTGCAGCATTGACAGCTGCTTGGTGATATATTTTTTTTTTTTATGTTGCCACTATGATTTTGCAGCAGAAAACAGATATCACTGCTTATTAATAAATAAGTGTTTCAGTTTAGTAAGTACGGCCTGCCTTTCTGTTTGACCGACAGTTTTATTGATCTATGCTTTAGGTTGCTCAGCTTGCTCTGGGGGCAGTTTCAGTGTAGTGAAGCTTCATTTAATGTTGAGTTAGTTGAGGCTCGACCAACACTGCAACCATCCATGTAAATGAAGACAAACTGTTTCCTAATTTTTTTCTAGTTTTCCAATCCAAATCCATATTAGTTTGCATGCAACGATATCACTGTTGCACAGTTATGAATTTAATTCACAAAACCTTTGCATCCTGTTTTTGTCCTCCCACCAAATGTCTGTATGGAAATGTGAGAGAAAAAATGATAGGAAATGTAAATCTAAGTGTAGATGGAAGGGAAGAAGGAGAAAATACATTTTGATTATCCTGATACAGACTGAACACATTCTCAAATGAATGCAGACTACACAATGCATAATGATATGCAACTTAAATGTTATCTAAAGCATCATATATTAGCTGCATTTATATATCCATTTATATATTTCCTGTTTCTTTGTACCGTATTTGAGTGCAGCAGAAACTGTAATGGCCGAGACACTAAATTTAGTTTATTTTAGCAAGCATCCTAAACCGTCCAGGCTGTGAATGCTCCGTATGATTCTCTTCTGTAATCTCCTTGAGAAGGCAAAGGGCGACTAAGTGACAAATCTGCCAAGCCTCCTCATTAAAGAGAGCAACAATATCACAATCCTGTGACTCCACCGGTCGGTCATAGAGTAAAAAAAACAGACTTGATGTAATTTAAATGGTAGGATTATCCAAAACGATTGGGTGGGATTATGTAGTAGGTGTTCAACATCAGGAGGCTGAACACAACAGCTGGATTCAAGCAAATGAATATCAATGACTATCTGACTCCATCTAGTGGTGTGAGGCTTGTTAAAGATTAAGTAGGTTTATACTAAGGTTTATTATGGAGCAATAAGAGTGCGAGGATGCTGTTGCAACTGTAGCGTTTTCTTTGCAGTTGTGTTCTATACAATTTCTTAGTCAACATATTATTGTGTAAATATTTTGTCAGCTCTTAAATTTTTAAAAAAGTGGGAACACTCCTGTCAAATCTGTCAAGTTTTACTCCTGTCAACTCACTTTTTACAACATAAGGAGAACTGATAATCTAAAATATATATACACACACACACATACACATACACACACACACACACAAAAGGTGGTGCACTCTGGCTCCATATTCACTGGCCAGTATATCTGCTTTATTAAAGACCTTCTGTTTTGATTTTTGTATTTGCGGCTGTTTCTCTTCATCCTTAACACATTACTGTGTATTTTGTGATTTCTGCATATATCGCATGGCCACGGGGTCATTACATTGGACAGGTTACATAACGGTTGTCTCAGCAGGTTGACAGTCATATGTTCAACAGTTCCTGTTGACTTTTGCAGGCAACCCTCTGCTGTCCACTAAAGTGTCCGTTACAGTCAACATCCTGGATGTGAACGAGTTCCCTCCTGAGCTGGCAGTTCCTTCAGATACTTTTGTCTGTGAAAACTCCAGAGTCGGACAGGTAAACTGTATAGACAGCACCTGCATTATTTTAATGTTTTTATAGATTCCTTACTGGGTTGATTTCATTCATCAGTTCCATGCTCTGTCTGATCTCTGAGCAGGTGATCCAGACGGTCGGTGCTGTGGACAAGGACCTTCCACCGGTCGGCCAGAGGTTCTTCTTCAAGTCACCCAAAGAGCTTCGCAACAGAAACTTCACAATTCGAGATTTTGGAAGTAAGAAAAGGGATGAAAAGGGAAAAGTACATTTAATTTATTGTATTAGATGTCAGAGATGGCTTAATTTTCCAGCATATTGATGTATAATGATCACATTAAATGAGAAAGCAAAGTTCCTCATTAAAAAGTATTTACAATAGGAAAACAATTTATGAAGATGTTTAATATGTTTGTGGCATTCAGTACTTAATGGTTCAATTTGCTGGAGGCAGATCTGCAAGAGATTCAGCTTCAGAGAGCTTTATTTATCTGCATGGAGCAATTAAGGAAAGAGTTCAGTGTTTCTCTGAAACAAAAACAAAAAAAATAACAAAACATTTGTATTTGGCTCAGATTGAGAGGCAGAGAAAGGTCCAAACGAAAGGAGCAAATTAAAGCATTCAAACAAACATATTTAAAAGTCAGCAAACAGGATTTCTAAAGACTAACGCTGTGTCCGAAATCACTTCCTTATTCCGTACACCCTACATAGGGAGTCTTCCTAGGAGACCCTAGGGGGTCTTTTTTTTCTGCATCTGTCCATGAGACCAAGAGCATACTTTGTTTTAGTTGTGACTAGGGTCAAGAAACTCACATGCATGTTTGTGGTTACAGACTGACATTTAACATCAAAACCCACAGTTAGTGCATATATGAACTCTAAATACATGTTAAGATAGGATAGATACACCAAGTAGATTCTTATTTATCATTGTATATTTCTGGACAACAAAAATGTCTTTGACAGCAGTGGTTTTCCAAATAGCATTATTAGTCATTAGTCATAGCATATACATAAATTAAAATAAATAGGGCGATATGGCACTTGCATGTTCAAGTGTTAGCATTACCAATACTAACCAAATTATGGGATATACTGTATGGTTTCTGTACTGAGGGTGCTTTCAGACATTTAGATTCACAAATTCTTCTACTTTTACTTGTATTAACCACATCTCATCACATCATTTCTGTGTTCCTGCTTCCTCAATATCTCAGTCCTGACAGTTCCACTCATTCTCACACAGTCTGAGCTGAAGGAGTTGCAAGTGCACCAAGCAACAGATAATAGTCTCACTGTTACAAGATTTTCCAGTGTAATGATGCTTCATCCAGCTTTTTTTTCTGTTTCATCACATTACATCATTTGTTCTCACTGCGATACATTACCAACAAATAGAAATCATTTGTGGCCATACACCATTTCTTTGTCTGATATAAATTCTCTCCTGACATTTTTTCTTCTATTCTTTGATGCAACGCTTGGCCAAAAAGCATTGTTGGATTGTTCTGTACCTCTACAGTCAGCATCACATCTGATAGAGTCAAACACACAGGCCTGAAGCCAGCGAGGGGAATTGGAGCGTGTGTGTGTCTGCGTTTGTGTACTTATCAGATGATGGACTTCTATGATCTTATGGGTTCAGCAACGACAGACTGGCGAGGCGACAGAGAACATTTTGCAGCTGTTGGTCATGCTGTAAATCATGCAAACAACATAGCTACATCCTTCTGGTTTTCAGACTTTTAGCCAGGAGGGCTGTGTGTAGGTGTATGAGTGTTAAAGTTTAATTCTCGTCCCTGCCCCTGCAGTCTGGAACAAGAGTTGGAAAAGACTCACTGACCCACTTTTTTTTTTCCCTCATACTCCTTAACATAAATTGTTGTTAAAATATTCTGGCTTACAAGGTTTTTTACTCTTGCTTTATGATTTTTAATTATTTTGAGATATTGCACCAAATGTTACAACAGAGACTGTCTTCTTATCTGTGGAGTACTTAAAGTGAAAGCGCCAATACCTCAGCTATGTTACATATGTTACGTATGTCCAGATACCTCACATGCTAATCTGCCAACAATGTTTGTCATTTAACATCGTTCTATGTTTATTCTCCAGACAACACAGCTGGTATTGTGACTCGACGCTCCGGTTTCCAGAGGCACCTGCAGGACTTGTACGTGCTTCCTGTTGTGGTCGAAGACAGCGGTTACCCGGCCCAGAGCAGCACAGCCACCCTCACCATCCGTGTGTGCGCCTGTGGGACGGGGGGGTCTCTCCTGACCTGCTCCGCAGAGGCCATCTTCCTCCCAGTGGGCCTCAGCACCGGAGCCCTGATGGCTATCCTACTCTGTGTGTCTCTGCTGATTGGTAAGATGATCATTCTCAAGTGTGATCCTTTCATTCATCTTCTCAAACTTCCACAAGAGTTCACACAATCTAAAGCAACTAAAAGTGTACACTTTCAACTAGTCCTTGAGACTAGGATGAGAAAACTCTGTATAACATTTGCAGGTGAGATACAGATTCCCATTCTTCTCAGTGTTTTAACGTTTAAAGCTTCTTGGCCCTCATCGGACAACGTTGGCAAAGGCATGAGCACCAATGAATTAATACACATGCTGTGCCACTAGAGGGCGATAAGATTCCATGACAAGCCTTTCACCATCACCAGAATGATATTAAAGTGCACTCAGAGTTGCTGACTCTTCTCTATTTCACTCTTTTATCTCACTGATTGTTGCTCCCTCTGCAGAGAATTTAAGTTGTGTAATCACCTGTTAAAGTACGCATTTATAATGTGTGTGCAGATGCCTTTCACTGTGTTACATTACAAAGACACCAAAGATTAAATTAAAACTTATATTGATTCAACCTCAACATGAGGAGACTGAGGAATTGACTGCTAGTTCTTCCCTCACCTTCTCTGTGTATGTGTGTGTGTTTTAGTGTGTTAGATGAGAATGTGTGTGTAAATGTGTGTGTGTGTGTGTGTGTTTATCTGTGTGTACTAGTGCGTAAGAGAGCAAGGGTGTGTGAGTGAGTGTCTGTGGGCGTATGAGTGGACTGATGGCATGTCAGGGAAGAATCACAGCCTCCTGGGGGCTTTGTGCCGTCTTTATTGCTGTACTCTGTGGAAAGGGAAGATCACTGAAAGAGGACATAAAGGAGAAGAAGGGAGGATGGACTAATAGCTACTAACACATAACTTCACCTTTGGCCTGACAGAGTAATGTCAAAGAGTGATGCACTTTGCTGTAGAGGAAAAGGAACTCAAGGTGCAATTGATGAATTATAGAGTGGTGTTAATTACTTGCTTTCTTAACACTGAATGGGTTTTGACAATGCAATAAAGTTAAAAAAAATAGTTCAATGGAAATGTTGAAAAATATTTTCAACAGCTTGGTAAATTGTTGTTCTTTCTCTTTGTATCTTATATTGTATAGTTTGTTATAGCTCTTGTCATTCATTTTTAGCCTAGAGGACAAAAACATACATTTAGGACTTCATAAACACCCTAGTAGAGAACCAATCCAAATGGTCTTGACCTATCGAACTGTTTGTTGACAAAATATCTAATGTTTTAAGACGAATAATTACAAACAATAATTACAAACCCAAATAAAAACTTTTACGTACTTATTTTTTAAACTTCTTTACGTGACCAGCCATAAAAATAACATGTTTGCAGTGCCTTAAAACAGAGAAAGCTCATGTTTGCAAGCAAAGTGGTGTAGACTTTCTGTTTTAGGTATTTACAGGTATTATAAGGTATCTACAAAGGTTGACACTATTTGACATCTTTTACCCAAGCATTTGGTGTTTGACTAAATATCTTTGAAGGCTAGAATTTACAAAGTGCAGACAACAGCAATCTTACAAACACTGATTTGTAAAAAAAAAAAAAAGATAAAAAATGTAAGCAAATGGGCGTTGTTCCAAATAGATATCTGACTCCGTAGGCAGTTGTTTTCGAAACACAATGGCATCTAGTTTTTTTTTTCTGTCAGGGTTTTCAGGGTGACACAGCTAGAAACGTGTTATTTCATTCAGGCGTACAAAGTTAAAACTCTGCTGAGGATTCTCTTACAACTCTCTCAAGGACTAGTGACATGGCATTAAAAGCAATTCCTGAGTTAACAGGAAGGCATTACAGGCGAATCTCTCCTCCAGCTCCTAGCCATAGTTAAGAGGGATGTAGCACTTTGGACGACAGCTGCTGGAGTAACAATAATCTGAGCGTAACGATCTGAGGCACTCATGACCTTTTCCAGATCAACAGAGAAAAGATGAGTCGAATTTTTAACGACTGTATTAGCTGGCAGTAACCGGAGTGACCCAGCCTTTAACTTGGTATTCAAAGTTCAAATCGGGATCTGATTTTTCTTCAAATAATGAAACCATCCTATGAGGACTAGAATTAAGCGCTGAAGCTCAAACGATCCTTTGATGTTGAGGTTGTGCGATGGTTGTGTGTTCGAATGAGTCTGTGTTTCATATTCATGCATGCAAAGAGCTGGATTAACATAACATACTGAACATGCGGGCGCAGGAAAACTACACTCATTTAACTGCAGTCAAGGTTGACCACACACTCCCTTAAAATCTGGATGTTTTAGTTTGTAGTATAGGGCTGTAGGTAATGTTCTTAGGGTCTCTGTCCAATGTATAAGAGTCCCCAGGAAGCACTAGCACAGAGACAGTAAAACTGTTTTACTATGACTATCTGGACTGAGTTGGCTAATACTGTAGCATCAAAATCTCAAGTCAATTTGCTGTAAAGGGATGTGGATTCCTTTATTGTATTTGCTCAAAGATATTACCTACACTAATCATGAATTTGGTGGGTCTACTCCTGTGGAAACCAGCCTGCTAATTTCAAAGTTTAACCACTGTGACCACATTAAATGAAGAACAGCATAATTCCTCTGAATAAAGCAAAAGCTAAGGTCTTCTGATTTGGGAGCTTAATGAGTTAGTTACCTTTCAATCAGAAGGCATTTATTCATGTAACTGTGCTTTCATAGCCGCTGCTTCACATGTTTGTCCTCTATGATACATCAGTCGTACCAGCAACAACAAAATATGTGCTCTTCAGCACCGCCATTTCATCCCTTGTTGCTCTATGGAGTTCAGACATGGTCAGCTACAGTCACCACCATGAAGAGAATCCAAATGTTTATCAGCACATTGCAGCAGGATTTTTAGGATTGAACTTGCAACCCAGAATTGTTGTAGTGAAGCACTCAGCAAGCTGCTGAGGAGGAGATCCTCCCGAGATGTCGAAAATGGATTGGCCACACTTTGTTGCAACCAGAAGCCAGCATCACAAGACAGGCTTTCACAGAAATGTCCCCCCAGGGGGAGGGGGACAAAGTTAATGACAAAATTAATGAATTACTGCCCTACTTTCAGTCCTGCTAATGTGACAGCGACTAGATCAGTTGGATTTCTTCAGATCAGCTTGGGTGGTTCTCTGTCTGAGGTTTCCTGCTTCAGTAGTGTCTGGAGAAATTATCATTTATAAAAGCAAACCCCAGTGTCTCTTCCGACAGCTCAAGATTAGTCTCTCTCTCTAATGTTAGCCCGCTGTTGTCCTACACCTGCAGAAAGATACAGTACTTTTGAAGGGCCTACCAAACTGAAAACTCAGTGATTCAGTGATTTGCACCATACGTATGCCTATATCTTGCAGTTATAGGGCAGCACAACACAGTGCAATGTGCATTATAGGTGGCTCATAAATAGGGCATGGCTTTTAGTGGATCTATTTTTAATCCATAATGTCTCATTTAAATTCCTTCTGACCTTCTGCAGTGACCCCTGTTATTATCTCTGAAATATGTTTGCTCCTCTTCACAATTGCTGTCTTTAGTGTAATTTTTTTATCTACTAAGTCAAGGTTTGTAAAAAAGAAAAAAACAAAAAGAGGCCCTGCTGCTGACACAAGATGGTTTTCTATTAAGTCTCCCAAAGAGCTGAACGTGCAGAAACATCAATACTCCAGTACATACAGTACAAGCTCCATTAATCGAGCCCTTACTCTACACTATGACCTTGTTTAGTTTCTAAAGCACACACCTCCAGGGGATAAACTTGCTTGTGCACTGATCTGCTCCGCAGATCTGACAATTGGTTTTCTAATGGAGGAAGGTGATAGGGAACAGTTTCCAAATAAGACAGTAACATAACACATCTGCATGCAATGAGGACTTTCAGCTAATAAACTGACATATCCATAAATTGTGAGATGTGACCTTTAATCAATCAGCGTTATCATAATTACACTGAAAGATGTATTAAAGTATTTTTTTTATTCTAAGCTGCTAGTAGTCAGTATTCTTAAATTATTCAGATGTTCAGATCTCACTTAATAATAATAATAATAATAATAATGATAAGGACAGAAATTAAAAAATGCCTCAATTAAATGTCTTAATGCTGGTATTTAGGTCTTGCATTTGTACCACTTAAACAGTTGCTAGTTTGTGCCATCAGTAGATGCCTCTGTATTACCCTGACAGATTGATACAGCCAACTGATCGAGATAAGATTAGATTATCAATATGGGAGTGAGATATATGCAAAAATCATCAAAACTCAAAAGTTCTTACTGTTCTCTTAAAATATTATTTGTGGCTTAAGTGCCGTACAGAGAGGCTTTGTTTGCTGTGTGATTCAGGTTGGTGGATTGAAGAGTAGATGGTCATTACCTTTAGCCTGGCTGTTGCTGCAGGCACAGACAGTTCCTATGGACTAAAAAAAACATTGTCTTCATAGACTGAAGTTATTTGACTTCAGTTGTAGAAAACCTATAGATTTTCTGTACTTTTACTCTGACACATGAATACACCCCGTACAGCAGATATCTTTTTAAATTCAGCAGTTGGCAATGAAATTCCTGTACCTGCTTTTACAAATACAAACGATTAATGCCCTGAGTCGATTTTTAGATTCGGTTTAGTCTGCTACCGCTGTGAAAGTTACTGCAATGCAGGAACGGCCAGTCTGGGAACGGATTAGGGTCCCTGAGAAAGGATGAGAAAGAGTAAAGAATGAATTGCAGATTTTGCTTGCTGCAAATATTTGGCAAACTAATTATTGAGTTTGAACTCAGCATGGCCTATTTTTCTGGTGAGCAACTTTAGATGTGCATTTTATTATATTTTCTAAATACATGAATATTTAGCAGGCCGAGAGGAAGCTGTGGTTCAGTATTGTGCTGTCCTGAAAGTGCAACAAGAGCTGTCAGGTCAGAAATAGAAAATACCAATGTATCCTTATCATTCCAAAATATTTTAAATTCCTACGCATTTATTTTTTATTTTGTTAAGGTTGAGCACTAATGCCCCAAGAGAACAGCATTTAAGCAGTTACAGAAAAGTGAACATAGCAGAACTTTGGAGAGACTCGTGTCAGAGACGTAGTATTATGTTTTGTGCCTGTGGGAGGAATTGCAGGATTTGAGTGAGCAGCAGGACATCCCCTTCGTGCTATCTTCAAAGCTGCTGGTGCTCATTTGTGTCAGTTTGTATCCACCTCTCTTACGACGACTCCAACTGAGAGCAGTACAAATTATCCTGCATCTGACCTACGAGTGCTGTGTCATCCTGAACCTGCCGTCAGGTTACTCAACACTGAGGGGCATCAGCTTTTTTCCATTTGTCTACAACAAAGTGTAAACGTCCAGGCGTTTATAAATAAATAAGATAAGATAAGTAAATTCAAAAATGCATATTTAATAACATATATTAACATAAAAAATACATTTTCATATTGACATCTTTTTTATTTATTTATAAGGTTATTATTTATACATGTATGTATGTATTTATTAGGCATTTCCACATGTATTCAATTATTTATTTCTACATTTTTACTGTATATCTCCATTTCACATTTATTTATGTCGATTTATTGTCAATTTATGTAGACTCTGGAAGACCTATAATGGGAAAGGTCATTCACTATAAAGAAATGCAACACATAAGTGTACATGCAATGAACAGAGTAATGAATAAAGGGTCAGAAAGGTAACGTGTAAAGGTAAGATTCAACTGCGCCAGATCCTATTAAACATAAAGTTCAAAAGAAGGTATAATTAATCTGTTTTTCTTTTCCCTAGCTTTAGAATATGAGAGATAAGCCAAATGCATTTTTGGATCATTTTGACCAATCTGTTTTGTTGTCTCCGTATTTCTTGCAGTCATGGCAGCACTATACATGGGCCAGAGGCGCAACAAGGAGAAAGAGACTCTGATGACGTCAAAAGAAGACATCCGCGACAATGTCATCCATTACGACGACGAGGGCGGGGGCGAGGCAGACACCCACGCCTTCGACATGGGCACCCTGCGCAACAGCCACTCGCAGTGCACCAGCACCCAGAGCAGCACCTCCAAGAAGAAGGAGAGGAACGGCTACGGCAACGGCGTCCTTCTGCACTTGAGCGGTCGCTCTGAGGACGTCCGGACACCTGACATCCACTGTCAGACGGCCAAGGTCATCGCCGGCGCTGGCAGCAAGGCCCTGGTGCCGTCCCGCGGTCGAGTGACGGAGGGCGACGCCGAGAAGATCCGGGAGTTCATCGAGCAGCGTTTGGTGGACAGTCAGCAGGGCTACGCCGCCCCGCCGTACGACTCCCTGGCAACGTACGCCTATGAGGGCGAGGGCTCGGTGGCCGGCTCGCTCAGCTCCATAGAGGACTCGTTTGTGATTGACGATTTAGGAGATTTCAGCTCCCTTGGGGACTGGGGCCAGCCGTTCAAAACGCTGGCCAGCATCCTGGACAGACAGCCGTCCACTGTGGCTGAGGAGAGCAGCTGAGAGCTGCTTGGACAGCAAAGACTAAATGCCGGGGCTGTGGGAAGTAGCTGTCTTTTCTAGATTTTTTTTTGTACTGTATTGGTGACAGGCACTGGCTAGAATGAGGGCAGGACTCAAGAGATAGACTTATGGACTGGTTAGCAAGACGACAGAGACTCTAGCCTAGCTACGTACAGTTACGTGAGGAAAAAAAGAAAGAAAAGAAGGTAAACTTGATAGCTCCTCAAAGTGCCTGAGGTACTATATGTTTACATGTATTTTAATTCATACTACTTAATAAAATATACAAAAAAAGTGTTTTCAGCCTGTGATTCATACTACAATGAGAGTACCCCTCCAAGTATAGTCTCACCACGTGGTCACACAGCCACACACTTTTGGAGACCTTTTTATTTCATATTAGGGCATCAACATCATTCTAACATTAATTCAGTTAGATATCCATAATGAATGTTTGACAATCAACTGAAAAGTTGAGTAATCACTTCTTTGAACTATTACTCCTTAAAAAAGGTAAAAACACATCTAGATAAAATGATAGAAAAGCATGAGATAAGTCATGTTCTAGCAAAAAAGCAAATAATGTCTGAATCAACCACACTTGTTGACACTGTAGAGTGGGCTGTGTGTTAATTGTTTCTGTGCACACTGGCTAAATATAGCTTCAGAATGACTCTCAGACCCAGACCTCTCAGAATATCAACACGGTCACACGCTCCATCTCCGCCCACCTGCTTATGCAAGGCCTTAGGGTATAATCATGTCTAGAGCTCCCCTTTGGTCTGAATGTGACTGTTAAAATTAATGTTGCAACATGTACTTTCACATCCCAAATTTCACTCCAAGGTCATAACGATAATGAAAGAGCACTGGATGGCTCCAAATTGGGCCAGATGAGCGAACCAGCTCCATTAACCCATTAAAGTTGGAATAACTACAACTATAATATTTTGAACGTGGATCTAGCTGGTGTTAGCAGCCAGATACCAGTAAAAATGGCATATTAGTTTGGGCACAAAGTTCCTTCCAACCTGTGCAATCTTGAACCATGAAAAACAGGCTCTCACACAGGGGATCAGCAGATGAAGGTCAGACATTATTCACATTTCTTACCTATCAAACCACAAAACCACCCTTAAACTTCACTAGTAATCCTGAATGTTAAAGATGCACTAGGAAGTTGACATGTTGACATTAAATGATCATTCTCACTGAATGTGTATTTTTTTTGCACCCAAAAAAGTGTGCATGTTGTCCCCATTTTCCACTGGAGTACCAAGTATTTTCCTATCACTCAGGCCCACAGTCTTATTGCATGTTTAAGCCAATTGGAGACTGTAAAATTGCCCCTACAAGCTGTAAACTGTCCGCTTGCATTTGGAAAGGGAATTTGGAAAACAGCCTCTTCAAACCAGCTTGTGCTATGGTCATATTTTGCTTTGTTTTGCTTGTTTGGTTTGTTCAGCCTCCTGGCCACCAAAAGACAGAAAGCTTTATTCATGAATAAACAGCTGTAACAGTCTGACTCAAAGGTTCAACATAAAACATTAGGCACAACTATCACACCAGCAGAGACAAGCCAGGTAGTCGTTATCAGTATTGAAGTCCATATTTGAATGGAAGTCATTAAGTATTGCTTTTTAAGATTACAGGTATGTATTTTATTTTTATTCCACTTCTTATTTCTTTGTCTTTTGTCTTTGTGTGGAATTTGCAGGTTCTACTTGTGTGAACAGGGGTTTTTCTCCATATTCCGTACTTACTCCAGCTTCCTCCGAGAATCAACATCCCCTAGATGTGAAAGTGAGAGTGGATGGTGTATTTTTGCCCTTCAATGCGCTGGCAACCTGTCAAGGGCGTGTTCCCTGCTTTTGACATATGTGTTCTGGAAAAAAGGCATCAAAGACACCCGCGACACCTTTGGGTACAAGGTGGGTAAGATAATGGATGGATGGATTTCTTTTATCCACGAACAAAGAAACCTGGAGGGAAATGATGGCGACTTTTGTGTAGCAGACCATTAAAAACAAATGGTGAGATCAATACTACTTTCTTCGAGTTTACACATTTCTTTCTTATTCTGAAAAGCAAATCACACATAAAGGCATGACATAAATGTAGAGATTAACAATACCTCATCCTGAAATTTGGAGGAGAATTCATAAACAGCTCTTATCACTGCCACGGATGAATGGTTAGCATATCTTATTTTTAACGTACAGGACTATGCAGTCAAGAAGGCAGAAGTAAACTTCCAATCTTATGTTTGCATCAGCGTACTTTAAATTAAGTAGTCTTGCAATGGTTACGTAACTATATGTGTATTGATATTCCTTTAAAAAAGAGGAATGAAACTACACCTTTGGTTTCACACAAACCCAAAGCACTGAGGTGAAAGTCATCATCTGCATCTACATCATCTGCTCGACTGATGTTTTTATGTTGATGTCAGCAAATATGATACATTTACATACATTTGTGTGGACAGGCTGTTGATGGAAGTGACACCCATAAACTCTAATGAGCTGTGAGTGAAAGAAGGTTAATATTACTTTCTAAAAAAGTGAAATAAGTTCAATCAATCCATCAGCAATTCACATTTTAGCCATGAGACACTGTCATTTATTTCAGATTGCACAGAGCCCAATAGAAAGATTCACTTGTCTTTAAAGTGTGTATAAGGAGGCCAGATGTTACTCCAAGGCAAATAAAAACAGTTAAATAGCTTGGACAGCCCTTTTGTTTGTCCTTTGGAAATTGCCAAATCAATACTCGTCTATGTGCATCAAATTCATCTTATCCTCGGCAGCTGCTGTGATGGAAAATAGATTTTGTTGATTGCTACAGCGTAACAGATAGCTTCAGACAGTTGGGACGTCCTTCACTTTATCAAGCTTCGATAGCTGCAGCCACAATTGGCAATACCTAGCTTGTAAGGACGAGGTCAATTCACTCCGAGTTCACTTTCCGTCAGAAAGTAAATTACTGCTATTGGAGGATTGCAAGTGTCATTACACACTAGGATGTGCAAAAAGATCAATCTGCGTGATATGTCACATGTATCAGCAGTTTTATGTTGATTTTGAAGGAGGGAGTATGGAACAAAACCACTGCAGTGCTGTCACAGTGCACAGGGGTGGGATGGCTTCAGATAGCCTTTGTCTAATCAACAAATCTAATATTTCAGAAATTAAAAAAAAAAAATCCTCTTTCTGTACTATCCTCTAAGGTCAGACCTGTGATGAGACCTGGACACACAGTCTACTCACATCCATAGTTACAAATGCAGAGGTTTGAGGGGAAATGAGCATGTACCCAAAACCCTTTCCTAAGCACACTTGATAAATGAGGACCAGTTTGTATGGGTTCGTCACCTGGTGAGTCCATTTTTGGCCGGAGATCACCCAGGTCTCTGCTGGGTAACTGAGGGCCACAGCTAACACTCCTGCCACATGGCACGTGGCATCACCATTATTTTGGCTGCTTTTAACCTCTGCTTCTTGTCTCTTTTCTTTAATTCACCCTCCAAACTCAAAGTGATTTCTTGTTGAAGCACATGAGTAAACTAGAGGGTATGATCACCACGTCTGAAGGAATTGAAATGCCTCAGTATGAGTGAGCAGGGGCAGCAAGTGAATGGGAGAGCCTGTGATGTATAGAATCACAGGTGGGCTGAGGGTTTGTGGACCACTGAACAACAGATAAATAACAAATGTAGGACACACAAACAAAGATGTTGGGGCCTGAAGGAGGAAGTGAAGAGCAGTGTGAGAGACGAGGCCAACAGACGGGCATTAGGAGGACAGTAGAAGTCACATAGTATCAGCAAAATGTCCATTTACTGCCCAACAGAGAGCTTTTAAAATGTATCACATGAAAAAAGCACAGTTGTACTTAAATCTATATTTATCCAGTTGCTTTATTTTCTTCTGTACTGTACTTTGCAACTAATAGTCAACAAATATTCCTTAGTTCTCTTCAAGCTTTTGTTGGCCTTTGGTTCTCTTCAAGCTTTTGTTGGCCTGAGCTATGACTGACAAACACCTCATGCCAATAACTGCATTAGAAATACGTTAACAAAAAATGTTGACATGGGTCTCATGTATTTATATTAAAGTGCAGACTGTTTGAAAGACTGTTTGACCCCAAACGATGAACCAGAAAGTTTTTGTGTTTAATTTTTCCTTTTCCTATGCCTGCCTCCTCCATCCGGCATGGAGGAAGCCCCAGACAGTAACAACTCAACTTACAGTTACATCTGACTCGATATGAAACTTTACTGATATGTCAGACAGGCTCAATACTGAATTGGCCTCACTTCTCTGGTCTGTTTCCAGCAAAGTGGCAAAACTGTGACTTCAAAGCAACTTGATTGTTCACTTTTGATATTGATCCTGAGGCAGCATAGGAACACCAGCACACTGATATGAGAGCATGTTACTACTGATTGCCCTGCACTGAAGGGTAGCTGCTCTGTGGATTGAAGTCAATTTTCCTCTGCTAAATATTTTCATCTGTTCTCTTTCTCCATCTGACTCGTCAGGTCAGTCATTCATACAGTAGCAGTGAACTTTGAACGATCTGAAGCTAAGATTTCAGTAACACAGACTTTCATGCAGCTTAAGGAGTAAACCTTGCGGCACAAACATGAATTGCAATGTGAAGAAAAGGCACCAAATCTGGCAAAGGAAGAAGCTGCCTAAACTGAGAGGCTGCAAGGCTGTGTGAGGCCAAGCAGAGTTGTGGTGGGTTAGAGCACCACATGCTACATCTGATCAAAGAAGATCAAATGCTGGAGCCACAGCCCGGAGCAGGCAGCCTCTCAAAGTTTGATGCCCCTCTTGCTTACATGTGGTTCCAAAATTTTCTCTGGGGATTCAGGATTTCATGCTGGTTAGAGGTGTGGGTCTGATCGTGTTCCCTTAGAGATCATTAGAGGGAAGGTGAGGGAGTGTATGTGACTGTTACTGTCTGTCTGGTGCATGTGTCAACACTGCTCCATCATCACCTCCTGCTTCACATATTGTTTCACTCCTCTCCTTTTTGCTCTCACTTCTCAGCTCTCACTCTCTTTCATCTCTGTGTGCCTTCATCTTTGTCCATTTAACTCTCCCTATCTGTTCATCAGTCATATCTCCCCCATCTCTCTTTCATTTTGCAGCCCTTTTCTGTACTTCTCACCCTGCTGTATTTTTTCTTTTCTCACCAACCTCACCCTACCCCATTTTTGTCCACTTTCTTCTTTTTCTCCCTCTTATCCCCCCCACACACCTTTTTTTTGGCCACACTGTTTATGCTTTGCTGTTGATTTCAATTTTAGGTTTCTATCAGGGTTTCATCAATTCTGGGCTGTTTCCAGTGCTATGGCTATTATATTGCAGCCATGTATCTGATGATTTTGTGATTGTAAAGTCTGATGCAGATTTTCATTCATAATACTGTGGTAGCAACTGCAGCAGTTGCTAGGTGATTCACTTTGCAGCACAATCCTTGTAATATCAGTTTTGCACATTTACATTAAAACCGAGAAGCAGAGGATTCTTACCTTGACCCTGATGGAGGGCGAGAAAGAGGAAGCGTTGTGAGGAACAGCATCAGCTGGTCCACGGGCTATGCATGCACCTCAAATCATCAGATTGGACAATGAAATTTTGGGTTCAGTGTGTTGCGGCATGAGGCACGCACAGCATCCAAAGAGCACAAAGAGCACTTGCGGCCTGTTCAAAATAGTTGAGAACAAGATGCCTTGTGTTGAAAATCTGTTGTGTGTGATTGCCCCACAAGAAAGTTGTTCATATCCACAGCTGTACAGTTGCTCTCTGCCAATGCAGACAGATGGACAAGATAGTCAGTATTGTAAGGGGCTGGGGTTTGTCAGTCATATGAGTGATCTCAACATGATTTGAAAATATCAAAATTAATCTTGTTAAGTTACTGAATGAAGAAACAATTAAGGTACAAACAACAAAAAAGTGTGCTCTTTTTTGTGTGTTGGTACAACAACAAATGATTTTGTTTCTCTGTGTAATAATTATTTGGTTATTTTGGTATATTAGTCAAAACCTCCTCTGTCCATTAGTATTATCATTAGCAAACATCTGTGCAACACATTATACTGACTACTGCAATTGTTTCTGTTAGTGTACATTTAATGTATAAAGGTGTATATATATATATATATATATATATATATATATATTATACTTCACACAATGCTTTCGTTGACTTACTTCTGTCATCAGCAGCTCTGTCTTTGCCTTCTGTTCATGTCACGAATGTAAGCATTTATTCAGTCATTATTTTTAATTGGATTTATGTGTCATTGTGTGTCACAAGACTGTCAGCCAATTACTGTGACACTGCACTCGGCAGAACATCACAAAGCAGTACCTCCATGGACATAAAGGGAAAAGTGTTTTTGGAAATAAACTTGGCAGCAGTTTGGTGGGGAAATAGCTTTCAGCGCAGATCGTAAAGGTGGACCATCTGGGTTTATGTGGATCCAGTTTATTATAAACACTGAACCGCCTTGCAATTGATAACAAGTCACCTCAAGGACTGATACATAAAACACATCACAGCAGTACAACACTTAATATTGAATGCTGCACAACCTTAAGATCAAAAAGGACATTCATTATAGACAAACCAAACAACAAACATACTCAGGCATTGATTTGGTGTATGAAAATGCTAATTTTTACTATATTGTCATGTAACCTTTCATGTCCATTCCCTGGTCTCTAGTACCTCTGTCTCTCACCTGTAATTAATATCTAATACCACACTCACCGATTGTTCAGTATTACAATTTTCATGGTTACTTTTGTGTATTTCTGTCCTTGTGTTTGCTTGAGTAGTTGCTTTTACAAAGTGACAGTTCTTGCATGTGTGTTTTTGCTTACTCGGCCCACCTCTCCTGAGGTGTTCCCGTCCCAGTGTGTGCTCAGTCAACAACAACACTGAGGACGGACGTTGACGCTGACATACGCTGACAGTTCACGTCTCCCTCCACCACTTTATAAATGTCTGGTCGATGGCTGTCAACAACAGTCAGATGAGATGTCTCAATGACAGATGTTATGTGAGAGTTGGTCTGAAATGGATTTTTGAAAGCCAGTGGTGCTTTTTAACATGTTGACCCAGATATGAAGCCCCGTGGCTCCCAGCTTCTCTTTTTGTTCACTCTGAGCCAGACTCTGGGACAATGAGCACACTCATATTGAGCTTTTTAATGATAATTTCATAATACAAGACAATGATTATCATCTTAGAGATATACAAGACAAGAGACTGAAATCTACCTAAATGTTCCTTCTTATCTTTAAAACATAATATTTTTACGGATTGTATTGAAGCCATGGCTATATTTCTGTGCCACATTCGCCTCTTTGCACTGATTTCCTTGATTTGGCTCTGATGATTAACAACCTCCTGGAGTAGCATGTCCTTATTTTCATATCTGCATTGGCAATAGTGTCATGTGGGCAGTTGCAAATCTTCCCCATTGTTATGCTAACAAAAATGAGACTGCAGGATGTTCTGGGCTGTTGACATGAACAGGTTCAATTGTCAGTCCAAAGTGGGACAAACAGTTTGCCACCTCTGTGTTCAATCTTCCAAAAGACAGAAGTTATTGATGGGCGTGTCACTGGATAACCTCTTTTTCTTTTCTCTAACGACTTTCTGTTGGTTATAGTAGTAAATATTGGACTACCAATGTTGGATTACAATGAAAAGTCTGAGGGAGTTGATGCAATTATCAAATTCTTCATGATAGTTGTTTCTGTTATTTTGACATTATGTTTAACTGGATTACATCAATTGGATCTCTTGAATCTTAGCCTTTAGCTGTTGAAAAACTGTCACAGCAGCTCAGCTCAATTCTGGTTCTTATCAAATCTTGCCAAGTCTTATTTCAACAAAGCTAGAGAGAGCCTAACAAAAATGCATAGGTTCAGAGCCTGAAAAGCTAGTTTTGCAACTAGAAAATAGCATTTTCTTCCTTGAAAATCACAACATTACCAGTGTTATCAATCCAAGTTGTGGTGTTTTTTTCTCCATTGGCTGTCATCTGTCCATTGTTAAATTAACATAGAGCACCAAGGTTCTGAGAGCCCAAACCAGAACTAGTGTGTAAAAGCACAATAAGGAATCTGCAGCCAGGCAAATAGAGGGTTTATAAATTGTCACATTCCAGTTATATTGTACAGTATGGAATCACTGTTGTCATCAGACAGCACCTATAACAATTCTGGACTTTTAATGACAGATGAGAGGACAGAGGAGGAGAAAAGAATAGGGTGAATCTTGTCTGGTGTCTGACACCATAATATCAGGATGAAAGAAAAGCAAGGATGCTCGGGGGAAGGCTGACATGCTGTCATATTGCTGCCCACCCCCTGAAAGGACACTTGTCACTCATTGTTTTGTGCAAAGTATACATTTTGAATCCCTACACCTGGGGCCCCGTGTCCTTCTAAATGCATCATGTTTATTCCAATATTCTGTGCTGTACAATCCGACAAAAAAGGCAAAACCATTTCCTCATTTAGTGGTTAATAAGATTCCTTGATAAAATCTATTTTGAAAAGTATAAAATGATTCAAAATTTTCTGTACAATCTTAATGGAAACCTAAAATTGAAATAGCATTAAAACTAGGAATGGAAATGAACAGTGGAGAGGGATTGTCAAGTTTGTGGAAGAAGCAAGGTCCCAATTTGTAATGCAACTGGCATGTTTGTAAAATAGAGAGACAATAAAGAGGAAAAAAGATAGTGACAGACAAGAAGAAAACAGTTCATGGAGGTAATGTCATGAAACATCAGAGGCAAGAAGAACACCTCAGACGCTCAACTCACTCTCAGCAGTGTTGAGTGTAAGTTCAATGACAACACTAAAAACACACTCACTACTTGCTCTCTTTCACTGACTTCATTGAAGTTGGCACTTAGGGAAAAAATACCTTCAAGGAGCTCATCCATTGCATGTATGGAATTGAGATGGTCAGCATTCGTATGCACTCCTCTGCTTCTACAGTTTATTGTAAGAACTGAAAATTTGCAGGCAGCCTGAGTGTATATTGAGCATAATATTGAGTATAATATTGGGAATATTGGAAAAGATCTAAAGATCTTAACGTGTGTTCACATGACTTTTAGTGTGTCAAATGGCTGTGAAGTAACTGTATAGTCAAAATAAACAAGCAGCAAAATAACAGGTACCATTAAAGGTACTCACAAGGTTGCATTACAGGTCAAATTAAGTAACACAAGATTCCTGTTTTTGGTCCAAGGGTTGAAAAATTGTAGACCAGGCCAGGGTGTATTTCTTTCCTTTGCCTAACACTGATGATAGACACAAAGCAAGTAAGATAATGGATGGATGAATTTAGAACATCAATTCAATAAAACTATTCAATCCATCCAAGTATGAACCTTGTTGATCGAGATCTGCATTTAAGGAAAGGACATTTTGAAAGATCCATTGATTTCATATGCAGAAAAGTGGGTATGGTATGAATACGCCTTTTTGATTGAGTAATGCCCAGTATGTGTGCTAACAAGAGCCTATGTGCTCATAAATCTCTGCATGCACATCATTGTGTGCTCTGTGCTGACAGCTCTTGAGAACATTTGAATTGAGCACATTTTGCAGTTTCTGCAGTTTAAAGGATAAATCCTTGCCCTGGCTCTATTCATGGATATCCACAAAATGTATAACTGAGAAAGTTTCTTCAGAAAGTAGAGTGAAAATACTGTGAAAAAGCCTACGCAATAAATGGTTAATCTGCATAATGTTGTTGCTGCAGAAGCTATTTTGGAATGCTTGATATCATGACAATGACAGCATTAGGTGTATTTCCATTACTCCTTGAGATGCGCAAAATCTAAATCTTGCAATGAAAAACTGGTAATGGAAACACCTAAATCTAGAAAAACCTCTGAAGCATTGCTTTAAAAAATTCTGCACTCATGTGGTGATTTGGCAGACATCGACATTATATGTGTATCACCAAAGTATAATGGAAACACTTTTTCACATTCACACATTTATGTGTGGAGTTCCATTAGATTGTGTGTCTAGTCCCACTAAATTTCCCCTATCTATTTCCACTATCCAAAAACAAGCATTAAATTCGTCTGGAGCTTTAATTGCCCTTTGGTGCGTGCCCTTTGGTGGACTGGCTACTTGCTTAAAATGTCCATTCGATGACATCTCGCAAGGTGATTTGAAAAGTGAATCTATTGTTTTTCTTTTCTTTAAAGATATATCTGCTGCCCTGTTAATCTCATGTTGTAAAATAGCCCCAGGAGTCAGTAGATGCTTTAGCGAGTACAGATATAACGTAACTAATGAGGTGTGTCTGAGAAATAAGATTCATGTTGTATCAAAGGAGGACTAGCCTTCACCCATCCTTTGTCACATATCCAAAGTGAAAGATGAAGAAAAACAAGTGAGTGGGCAAACTGTAGAAATCAGTGTGAGCCAATAATACTCACATCTTTATAGGTTGTCTTCATTCTGAATGTCTGTGTGCCTGTGTGTGTACGCAGCAGCCAATCAGGGTCTCCCTTTGCAGACGCAGAGGCTGCAAGCAGGCAGAATGGGGGAAGACCAAATATATATTTATATATAAATCTATACCAGAGAGAGGGGGAGAGACATTAAGAAATAGAACTCTGCAGGAGGGGAAAGAGATGACAGAGAGGGAGCTTTGGTGACAGACTGAACAGAGGCGGTCTTTTATTTTCCTTAGTGCCACGACCACAGAGAGGGAGGGTGAGGGAGAGTGAGAGAGACAGAGAGAGAGAGAGAGCAAGAGAGAGAGAGATACCATTGCCTGTCCAGTGGCAGGCAGATGCGGAGCGAGCAGGATCCAGAGAGAGGTAAACAGATAGATGAGAGTAGTGCAGTGTGAGGAGGGGAGTCCAGACACATCCATCTGCACAAGGTAAGTATCACCACCCATTCATCTTTTCCTCGCTTTGTGTTTCCCTCTCATCTTTCCTTTCTTCTTTTCTGTCTTTGTCTTGATTTAGCTACTGCTTCAGTGCTGTAAATGCAATTAAGCCTCTGCTGCTGTTTCTGCTGAGTGCAATTGAAAAGTGTTCATCATTGAATGTACTGTATGAAAATGAATAGACAAAAGCTTCACAGTAATATCTTAAGCTTCTGGTTGCAACCATAGAGAATGTTCCTTATACAACTGCACTATGTTACATGTGACTTATATGTGCATATGGATGCACATTGTTAGTACATGCAAAACCTCTCTCTCTGTCTCTCTCTCTGTCTCTCTCTCTCTCTCTCTATCTCTCTCACACACACACACACACACACTCCTTTTGCCCTACCAGCCTGTGTATTTTGGTGTTAGACTCTAGGCAGAGCAGAGTTTAAAGGAAATCATTTGCACAGTGATCAATTCTTTGTAATCTTGCACAGATGGATGAATGGAGATTAAAAAGAAAAAAAATATATATACACATATTTCACAGCAATGTGACATTGTCAACGCTTTCTCACAGTGGTGGGACTTGTCTTAGTGACAGACTGGAATGAAAAGTAAAAATGTGCTAAAACAAGTTTTGGCCATTCCTCTGTAAATATACCAAGTTAGGAGCGGTTGAATGTTTAACAGAACTTGCTCAGTCAGTGATTCAGTGGGGTAATTTCTCTCTGGCATTTAATTTTCACCCCTCTCATGCTTCCACATTCTCTTTGTAATGTAAACTCCTTCAGTTCTGTGCAATCATGACTCAAACTCAGAAATTCATGCTTAAGGGTTTACACAATGTCGTGATGGTAGCCACTTTTGCCCCACAGCAAGATGGTTCCATTATATCTGAGTAGAGGGGCTTCCTGCAATAAGACTTTCCTGGGTGGAAACAGGTTCCATCTGTAGTGTGAAGATATGCATATTGGGTTAACTAAGGAGTATGGGTGTAAAGTGCTGAGTGTCACAATGTGTCAGCCCCAGTTTTAGGGGTACTGGGGTGATGTGAAATGGACTTAAATGGTTTTGCTTAACAGGCGATGTGGTATTGCAATTAACTGAAAATTATACAGAGGCTTTCTCAGAGTTTGACAAGGTGCATTTAGATGTATTAGTTATTGACAAGAAACTCCATACAGCAAGGAAGTTCAGTTCCTGGGTTATGCATGTGAAGATGCATGTTTAGATTGTAGAGAGAATGAAGTTTGGAAGAGCAGCTGCGAATCCAAGCAATTTTGGATTCGACATTTTTGATCATTAAAGGTTTTCTGAATATTATTATTTTATTATTATTATACAAGTCACCGACGAAATAATGTTATTTTGTATATTTTTACTCCGACTAAATAGGACCTATGTTATGTTGATGTGCTCCGCGGATGTATACTATCGTATGTGCGCCTGAGGCATACAGTAGGAACTGTTGGAGAGAGCGTTGCGCGCAGTTCTAAACAAGCGTGGCGGATGCCCAACACTGTACATTACCTGTGAACTATAAATCAAACGTTTGGATACATTATGGATTTTACAAGTGACATAGTGAACCTGTTATGTCAGAAGCGATTTGCCAAATGTAAGGTAAGTAGGGAGCGAGGTAGGGAGCTATGTTCCACTGGCTCTTCATGCGAGCGTGTTGCGTGTGTACTGTAGGTGCTGCATATGTGCATCACATTCTTCATAGTGTATCGCAATGCCACGACTGCCCTACCGTAATGCGCAGGGATGGGCTCCAGCAAACCCACGTGGTGCCAAGCAAGCAAAATAATGAATGGGTGGATTCTCGCAGAGGTGTTGAAAATATTTCTCACCTGTGTGGTGGTGGAGTTTATTTCAGTGATCAGTATTTTCACAACTGTTGAATGAAACCATCCTGGGCATGAACTGTAATCATACCAATCGTTTCAATCACCCTTTATCTACCACTAACACCACTTCTAGTTCATAGGCTCAGGCTGTATATGTCAAGGTTAACTTTCATGTTATACTTGTGACAACTTCAAATTTAGTTCTGGCCTTAACTTGCATCACTTAAACTAACAGCATTTTTGGAAGCATTTGTCAATTAAAAATGATCATTTTCATCAAATTCTGACATTCAAAACATTGAGAATTTTGGAGATTCATCAACACTTTTTCATGGTCAAATTAATCAATATCTGCTCATCAGAAAACCCTGTGAGCCACTGGATAAGCTGATTCCCATTTTTGGTTTGAAATCCAAAGGTTAAAAACATCACTGAACTCAGACAGATTACGATTTAGTTTTTCTCTCAAGGCCTGTAAAATTACATGAAATGACAGGGAACAAATCAATTAACGCAAAAAAAAGGTATAATGAAAAAAATGGCAGGATGAAGACAAAAACCAAAATGTACCACATCAGAATAAAAGCAACAGAATAATAAACCAGAAAATGTGGACAGATGTGGCTGGACAATCATCATACACGCTGGTTCGTTTTAACGGCCCAAGTAATCTTACCCTTGGTTTTCAGTCTGCTGTATGTTGAGTTACAGTATGTGAAGAGGAGGAATATATCATTGTTACAAAAATAAATGTATTACCTCTCTATGCCATGATTGATACTGGGTGTGGAGGAGATAATTACTCTACTGCTGCTGTTGCTGCTTTCAGCAATAGAAAGGAGAGCATGAAACTCAATTCCACACAATTTCTACATGTTGAGCGAGGTCAAGCATACCTGTCTGTTTACATCAGATGACTTACAAAAGTTAAAACGAGTGCAATGTCAAATACTGTCATTTAGCTCCCATTCGACTCACACTCTGTGCCCTGTGGACAAAGCAGCACTGAATGAATGTGTCAGCTCTGACTCATAATGTCACAGCTGATAATGTTCCTAATGGCGTATATGCATGTAGTGTCTGTTAAACATACTAACACTCAAAAAATATATAATGTTTTCAAAGTATAAAAAAACTAAACACACTGTAGAAATTTGAGTTTTATATGAATTACAATTCACTAATCAGTTCTTCAAACTACACAAATTGTTACAAATAAAAAATTCAAATTGTTACTGTTTATGTGTCAAGTGGAGGTGAAAGCACCACAATAGTAAATGCGTCCAAGTCGCTGTACTAGTGTGATTAACACTCCTTAAGTCTATTTTGTACTGAATAATTTAATGTAAATGATGATAATAGCATTGAGTTTATAGTTAAAGTAGACAGCAGACAATAGTCCTCTTTGGAAGAAGCAGCTCTGCTGCTGAGATAAATAAAAGCTGTGGACACTATAAGATTACTTTGAATTAAATGTGCCTGACTAAACTTGCGGTGTATTGTCGGATCTTTTGAAGGAGGGCAGATTTATTGAGATTACACAAGTGAAAGAGATAAACATGGTGTTCATATCTAAAGCTTAGAAAAGTCTTACATTTAGACTATATATCTTAACTCTTACTTTCATAACTCTTGACATATTCTTCATTATGCACTAGACACAGCAAAGCAGGAATAAACCCACAGAGAAGTGGGGGCAAATGTATTAGTGCCTTTTAAATGGGTTCCATATGTGATTATACAGTGGTTTACATATAACCTTGGTTCAAATTGTTGTGTCATACCAAGGGACCTCTTAACAGCCTATAGAAGTGGTTGAGTTGTTCACTTAGTGTGAAAGTGTGTGCTTCCTCCAACAGCTGAGGTAGTGCATTAGAGTTCCCTCAAGGTTTGAGTCTCTGAAGTGAAGACCGCTGCAGCCTTTTCCTTCGATGTGTAAGGTTATGACCAAAAGCTAGATAAACTGAGTGATCAGACCCAGTGGCCATGTGTGTCCTCAATCTTACAAAACGGGCAGCGAATTGCCCTTGAGTGTGGCATTTAACTCAGAGTGTGTGTGTGTGTAAACCTCTGTCTTCTTAAATCTCACCCGGGGCATTTGATGTAATGAATACTTTCATACTTGTCTGGAACTGTCACATGCTCGATCCCGTTGAGTCAATTAGTGCTGCTTGGTGTTGACAACGTTCCAGTGGTTGTTCTGCCACAGAGGCATCATAATGTTAAACCAGCATCTTGACCTATATGTCTTATCTAATCCCATATTTACAAATCTGTTATGGAAAAGCTTTTTTTTCCATTTGTATTATTGACAATGAGGAGCTGTTGGGATACAGAAACAATGTGCAACACAGCAAAAAAGGACAGTCTAGATTTGGATGTAAGGTGATGGAAGCTGGTGAAATGTGCAACCATCTTTCTGTCCGTCTGTCCATCCATCCATCCGTCCATCCATTCAAAGAATTCCCCAATCGATGGAAGTGATGTAAGTGTGCATTAGAGATCCACATTGAGTTCAGGGGAAATGTGTGAATACAGTAGATCAAATATTAAAAATATCTACATTCAAATGCATCTCAAAAACCACAAGAGACATGAGGGATAAAACCACAAGCCATCTGTGGTACACATGGTGTCAAATGTGATATAGCCTCCAGTAGTTTCCTTTGTAAATTTAAACCAAAACTACACAACTTTAAAATGAATACAAGTGAACATGTGTACTCTAACTAAACACATCGTAGAAAGAAAAGATTTTTTAAAATCAGGCCTGAATTTCAACACGATAAAATTAACTGAATCTAATGGCTTTAATCTGATAATCACTCCACAATGTCATTTCACAATCTCATCATCATCTGGCTAGTATGTATATGCTTACCATTTTTTGTTTTGGAACAAGTAATGTCCATTGAATCACTTGTATTGTGCTGTACTTTCTGTACCTAATACCCATTTGGAAAGCTACACTTTTGACAGTCCATTAAATAATTCATGAGCATTTATTCTACACTATGTGACTCATCTGAAAATGATGTTATTAAACTGTTATTGAACAACTGACATGAGTTTTCACTCTGCACTTAGCTTTCATTTGGTGTTTCATTATGTCTAATTTTGTGTGGCATGGGGAGGGTAAATAGGAGTAAATCACCAGTCATGGTAACTAGCCACAATGTCCTTGCATTTATTTGTCAGTGTGAGAATCCAAACAATCTGTGTGATTCTAGATCTATTTTCAGTGAGGCATCCAAAGCCCTCACTAAATAATTCATTGTGACTGTGTTGTGACTGATTTGTCATGAAACAAAAAAACAAAACAAATAAATAAATAAATAAATAATACCACCAGATTCACCTATGTGGTGAGCACAGTTTTCAGGTTTTGTTCAATGCTGCAGAAAAGAAAGAGACAAAATAGACCAGAGTGCAGAGAGACTGGCATACTCACAGTCTATGTTTAAGATAAAAATATTCATCATGCTGTTAAGGATCAGGAGATGAAATTACCCTACCATGAAAAGAAACACTCACTTGAGCTCTGGCTTTCTCTCAAAAATCCCTTGCCACTGAAAATGCACAATCCCAGGAACATTATTGGGACCAGCATATGCCGGCTCCATGAACAGTGAATCCCCTGTGGTAGCCCATTAGCGCTTTCGCTATTGATTGCTTTTGCAATTGATTATTTAATCGATTAATCAACTAAGTGAATAAATATTTTAGAGCAAACTTACAGTACACAAGAAAGCATGCCTTTGGAAATAAAATGGCTGTTAGTCCTGGGCATTTTTGTGCTTCCTATGTCCGTTACAAGCATATTTAGAATGCGGGATGAGATTATCAAGTGCACGTATTTCAGTTGTGTTGGGTTGTCAATCACATTGACATACCTGCAATTGAACAACGTTTTATCTATTTTCCTTGTGTTAGAGTTACGATTATAACTACCCGTTGTTACTGACCTTCTTAATTCACCATTACTAATAACCACAGTCATGTTACACCACTTTTCATGCATCTTGTGCCAAATTGTGCTACTGTGCATCACTGCTCTAAGTTTTTGTGAAATACAAATGGAGCTTGTCAAATTTGCAAATATTAAACAAAAATGTAGTAAAGCTTTGATTCAAGAAAATCTGCCACAGCGATTTTTTTTGGAATCAAATTACTTGAGTAATTGTTTCAGCTGTACTACCCCTAACTAACTACCCCTCCAATGATACTAGTCTATCATTGCAGTTCTTTCAGACAGTTGTTGATGTGACTTGTGCATACCTGTTACCTCATGGAAAGTGTAAACATAACTAATTAAGGCTTTGATTTACAATGATAATGCCAGTCAGAGCCACACGGTGGGAGCTGTGGCGAGTCCTGTTGTCTCATAGCAAGAAGATAGAGAGTTTGTATGGTCATTGCAATGTGGAGTTGCATGTTCTTCCTGTGTGAATGTGGGTTTCTGGGTTCCTCACACAATCCAAAAACATTAAGACGACATGAAGGTCGATTGGAGATTATACCTTTCCCCTAAATATTTAATTAGAGAGTGAATGGTGTGTGTGCCATGTAATGGACTGGAGACCTGTTAAGGGTGTATTGCCTGCCTGGAGATGGGTAGACAGACATATACATAGCATACAAAGTGAACATTACAATTAAAAGTATGAAGTCTTGTCCGTATTCATGTCAGATCTTCTGCTTTCCTTCAGAGGTCTACTGTGTATTCCCCTCCAATTAGCATCATAATTAGTGACACTGGATGCTCATCCATGGCTAATTGGTTTTGATAGATCTCTAGAAACCAGAGATTTTAGCAGAGGCCCTGCCCTCAGATAGAAGCAGGAAAGCAGTTACTGAAGCTTTTATATCCAGCTTTAATCTCTTTGTTGAGATGTCTGTCTGTTATCAAAGGCCAGAAAAACTTTGTAAAACGTTGGGCTGGAATTATTATGTTAGTCGTGATTTTTTTTTGTCCTTAGGCCAACTGCATGATTTCAGTTTTGTTCCTATTTACCTCTCATTCTAAAACCTTGTGTTTTTACCAAATAAGAGCAGTGGGTAATGATGGAAACACACTTCTGACATCACCAAGTGGTAGTACATAGCACATGATCTGACTTAAAACTTCACCTCAGTTAAACGCTACCATACTTGAGTGTGAATGATAAAGGAGTTATATATAGCTTATAGCTTATAGCTTAGTTATAATGATCATCATTAGCTGTTTGTTTTATCCTCTTTTCTTTCCACACTGCTTTCAAAGACTCCATGAGAAAAAATACCATTAACATGAATCTAGAAAACATTCAAATATTCTTTCATGAAACAGGCCACGTTGACAGGTCACACACTGTCACATTTTAAGTTTCAAAAGCATATTGAATGTCTGCCTGGTTTGCCTCTCACCATGTTTTACTCTGTGACTCTGCAATAAATGAAACCGCTGAGCCAATGATCGAGGTTCTGCTAACACTGTTGCCAGTCTCCTAGCTTCTTCCCTTTGATTTCTTTTTTGCCTTCACAAGGACCTGTCCTTCACTGTTTGTCATCACTGGTTAGAGGAGAAGTGCCACTGCTAATTCTGTCCAGGAGTTAAAACTTTCTATTGATCTGTTTTCGTGGCATGGAGAGAGTGTTACCCATGGATGGGCATGTTCGGATCAGTTTTGCTCATTTACAGTCCATGTTTGTGATGCGGTATGGAGTGTGTTCAGCGTGCACAGTCCACAGTCATAAATTTTTCCCCAGCTTTCAAAGTAAGGTCAAGGCTGTAATATTGGCATTGAAAACATACACTTCGGAGTAGTCCCAACTTTTTGTTTTAACTGTCCATTTTCTTTTAAAGCTAAGCCTCCATCATCACTAAGCAGATATGTTTTATTATCCATTTAGAGACAGTTAAGTTCCTTGAAGCTTCAAACTCAATGTCATGTAGAGAGAAGGCAGTTTAGCCAATGAACTGTCAAAACCATTCATGTAATTAAAGTTTCTTGGCAGTTGTGAACATTCACAATGAGAGGATACATTATAAGCACAGACAGAACTACAGCAATTACAGCGAAAAGAGCTTAACATGTTGAAGGTCATATTATATTATGGAGAAAACGTGCTTTCTCAAACGGATTGTGAATAGACATTGTGCCTTGATATTTGATGGTGTTCCAAATCATTTCTCATTTCAGATACTGTACAAACCATGAAGTGAACATTTGTTGTGTATTAAAAGAGGGATTACTACATTTTAATTGATAGTGAAGCAGAGTTTTGAACAAAAAACATCGGCTTCCTGTGCCTTGAGGTCTCATTAATGCAATGTAGAGGATTAAGCAAATCCATGTCAAAAATCAAACTAAACGCAATTTGTGTGAATACACCGAAAGAAGAACTGGAAGAATATGCTTATGGTTAAGGCGATTCTTCCTGATTGTCCTAAATTACATATATATATATATATATATATATATACATATACTTTTATTCATTATGTGTTCTCACATTTTTGTAGTGAGAACAAAAAAGGATGAAGAGTGGAAATGATTCCTCAGCTGATGAAACATTTATACTTACATATTGCTTATGCCTTGCTGTTTTTTTGATGAGTCTGATGCTGCTGGCAGGTGGAATGATTTAGAATCAAGGCAAAGCAAAGATGCCCTGCAGCTCTCTCATGCTTTACATCTGGTCAATAAAGACAGAAAATGCATAGCAAGCCAAATCGCAGATTGCAGGCTTGGAGGCTTCCCAGTTGAGTACATACTTTGAATATAGGATTTCGAGCTTTTCTTGGTTGTGCTTGTTTCTTCTTCAAGTGTGCTTATTTTTCAATTTTCATCTGACAGTCAAAAAGTGTTAAACAGTGACCTTTGCTCAGATGTTTCAAGAGAAATCTACTTGAATATTGAGCTGATTAAAATGTGTTAAATACTCTGAATATTATGGGCTGTGCATTTTCCCCAATCATCAGGTCTTGTTTTTCATTGTCTCCATTTAGTTGAAAAGATTGTAATAGGACTTAAACCAATGTCCTTGATGCTGTGAGCTGACAAAGCCAACACTGGATCCAAACAATGTTCAATTTTTATGTAAATACAAATTATACATGACACAGGTGCTCTTTTCGATAGTGAAGCAGGGTTTAGCCAAATGGAGTGTTGGTTTGTAAAAGCTAATAAATCTTAAAGGCATTGCAATTAGTCTTTGTATAAATCACTATAGTTGTTTGGGAGCTTGAATGAACACAGTCATCCTCAGTATTTTTAGAGAAGTCAGTTTTCCCTGCATATGATGTGTAAGTAAGGAGACAGGATACACATGAGTCAAATCCTAACTTCTGGGCAGCCATGAGAGAATTCAAATTGTATTTTATTTTCACAAAACGAGCAGTAAAAAAGATCCAGTGGTGGTGAGGCGCAAATTGACCCTGAGGAGAAAGTCAAGCAAGTTAAATAAAGTTAATGGGAATGAATGAATGAGAAAGAACTGCAAGAGAGATGAGGAGAAAGAGTGCCAAGAGATATCTATCTTCAGTATAACCCTATAGCAGCATAACTAAGGTCTTGCCTTGGAAGGTGTCTAAGCACAATGTAACTCTCAGCTTTATCAAAGTGAAAAGTTTCATGCTCACTCTTCAAGATAGAGAGAGGCTCCCCTCTGGACCAATTCTAGTGGATAACTCCATTGGAGAGGAGCACAACAGCTAAAGGCTCATGCTGCAGATCTACCTCTGGAGAGTTTAGGAAGCATGTCGAAGAGTACACTCAGGTTGTACTGTGTTCTCAGGGTGTAGTTAAGTTCTATGAGTTTGTGGGGAAAAAAATACAGGGAACATTTTAAATTCCATTCTGGATCACGCAGGGAATAAAGGCTGACAGTGAGAGATATCATCTATTCTTTTTGAAAGACCAGGTGAAAGAAGGCAACATTAAAAAATGGTTATGTTGAGGAGTTAACAGACAGGTACTAATCAGAGCTATTGTCCAGACTCTGTACTGTACTGAATCCAGGCCATTGCCATTCTGAGCCACTGATCAGATAATTAAGTCTGAGGCTTTTTTGGCAGTAAGTCCTACCTCTTTAGTTTTGTAATTGAGGGTAGAAAGTTTCAGGTCTTGAAGGTCTTAATGTCCTTAAGACAAGGTTTAATTTTGCTTTAAGATGGCGAATAAATCAGTCCACTTATTGGAGGATTTTGGTTCAATCTCTGGTCTCTGCAGCAATGTATGGAAGTATCCTTGGGCAGGATAATGAACCCTAAGCTGTTCTCCACTATGAAGAGATAAAAATATTGGTCTACCAAGGTTTTTTTTTTTTCAAATAATAATAACAATATCTACCACCTACAAATAATTCCAAATTTCAGGGTAAATCATATGGTTAACATTTACAGTGTAGTGTTCTGTTTTGTTGCTCTTAGTTTGTTGGTACTACTTTCAAGCTGAAAATAAAATTGTCTTTAATGATGGATTTTATCTTCTCTATTTCAGGAAGTTCACATCTTTGATGACCCTCTGACCCAACCCATCAACTATCGACATTCTGCAAACCTCTGGCCATATTGGACATAATGCATCGTTATATCAATGGTGCTGTCTAAAAAAGAGAAACGTCCATACCAAATTGTGGTGGTCTTCAACTTGGAAGAACTATGTTTGGAAGAAAACTTTCCACAGATGAACCAGCAACTGACGCCCAGGCAAAGTTAAGCAGTAAATAGGCAGTAAATTAAATTATGGATTTCTTTTTAAGTCTTTTGAGAGGACCATATGAAAGTTTTCTTTGGACTTCACCATGTGGACAATGCCAGTTATGCACAGTGAAAAGGACTGTGAATATGTGTGTTTGAGGATATTTGCAGTAACTAACAAGCGTTTGCATATGCCCAAAGTGGTATGACACAGTGGAAGTGAGAGGACAAGACATTTTCGGACCACTCTTTCTTTACAATGAGAGTTCCAGCCACCCTGGCTGCAGTTTCCTGTCTTTGTCCTTTGCTCGTCTTCTTATGTGTTGTCCCAAGGAGTTGTTATGGGACCCGGGTCAATCTGAGCCCTCACACCAACCCAAAGCCCAGTCTGTACCCTCATCTATGGTCACAGTCATTGCCTGAAACAACATCGCCCACAAGTGCCAGCCCCAAGATACGTAAGGCTCCACCAAAGGGCAGTCAGTTCTCAAGCCCTGGCCAGAACTTCTGGAACAAGTCTCAGTCAAAGCCAAAACTTGAGACCATGTTGTATCCTACTGACAAGCAGAGGTCCAGCACAACCTTTCCATTCACCAATGCTCAGGCCACATCAAGCTCAAACACAACTGGTTTACACCAGGCACCAAAACAACGATCATGGCAGCCTTTGGCATACAAATCAAACTCGCAACAGGTAGCAAATAATGCCTCAACCAATGGGGGCCAATCTTCAAAACTCAAATCAAATGTCAATCAAAAATTGTGGACTGGATTGCTGTCAAAACCAATCACAAATGCCAGGTCCCACTCCAGGATCTCCAACCCAAACTCTAGAGATTCCCTTAGAGCACAGAAAAACCAGACAAAGCTATCTGACACGAACAAGGATTCCTACTATCGACCTAAGAGAGGCTGGGTCCGGAATCAGTTCTTTGTATTGGAGGAACAAATTGGATCTGAACCTCAGTATGTTGGAAAGGTAAGATATTTTTATTACTCAATTTTTCCCCCATGGGGAACAAAAGAAAATGTATTTTATGTTTTTTTGTGTTTCTTTTGCAATGATATGTAGAGTGAGCAGTATGTGTCTGGCTTATTGCTGTTTGTGCTTTGATTAAATCATCTTAGGTCAGGAAAGAAAATGCAGACTTTATGTCTTGTCTGATTTACAGACAAGACATTACCCGTTTACAGAAGTAGTGTGACCTAAAAATACTTTTACACTATGGTGTAAACATTACATGATTTCTAAATTAATATCCATTATAATCCCTTTATTTTATGGGTATGGTAGAAACAGGATTTTGAGGCAAATTGTACAGTTTACTGTGATGGAATATGTAGGCAGAGGCAAAACTCATGGATGCTTCCTCTGCACTGGGACTTCCCTTTAGGACTTTGCACTACCTAAATTTCATTGGAAAAACAAGTTGGCTGCAGGCAATTATTTGCTTACACTCTCTGCTAACACTGTTGGTAGATTGTGTATAATGGATATAAGACCGCCTAGTTTATAACTTGCCATAGTTGTAGGCTGGCAAGTCTGGCAATGAGTGAAGTTGCCTGACATCGGGATTTAAGAGTCCTCTGTCCTCGGGCACTTTTTTCTTCTTTTTTTTTTCTCTCAATGTCACTAAATTTAATTGAAGAACAGAGAAAGATGGTGGGTATAACAGCAAATTTTCCATGTAAGACTTGAATGTGCAATTTTTTGCATTCCATGTAAAGCAATACAAGGATGAAATCTAGTACACTTATTCGAACAGCACACTGTGAGCTATGTAGGTGTTGCTGGCTGGAGATAAAACGAACCTTTGTAACTAGCTAATGAAATAAGAAATAGAAATGGGATATTGCCCTGTGTGGCTGTACCCAGAACACGCCTTAAACATTACACCCACCATGTGATCTGAATACTTCAAAAGTCCCATTTGCTGTCATAAATCTCCATTTCATTTATGTACAAAAAAAGAGTGCTGGAGATAAAACACAACCCTGCGGCACTCCAGTTTTCAAAATGATTTCGTCAGGCAGGGAGCCTTGTAGAGATGATCTTTTTGGGGCGGTCAGATAAGAAGTCTTTGATCCACAGTGCAAGGTGCCCATTGGTATGAAGTTTAAAAAAGTAGATTTAATAAAATGCTCGTTATTATCGTTTTAAAAGCTCAGTCAGAGATGTGTGACACCTCAGTCCAGTCCTTTCCTTTCATTTGAATGATTTTTATGATAAGATCAATGGTTGTAAAGTCATTTTAATCACTACGATTCTAGTCATTAGAATGGATTTTTCTATATATCCAACTTACAAATCCTACCATAATATTGAAAAAAACACCTCTTCCCGAGGCTCTGAAGCCAAGGCCTGGAACTTTGTGTGGCTTTGGTGCTAATTTGCCACCAGTTAGTAGGTTAAATAAACCTCAAAATGGTCTTTTGTATTGTCAAGAAAGGTTCTGTGAATGTCCTTTTAAAACCTACTATAGAGAGATGATATCCGTGGGCAGATTTAGTTATTTCATGTGCACTCTGTCTATCATTGTACTGAGAATCCTCCAGGCCTTCTTTGCATCTCTGGTAATAAATGTGTCTCCATTTTGTGTCTGTGCTACAGTACAGATCCTTTAATAATTCCCCTCAATTTGGCCACTTTGTCCTAAGGCAGGCTATTTCCTTCCGAAGCATTCCTTCAATATGAGACCCCTAACTTATAATTGAGATACAAAGTGTAAAGTACTGTACTGTATACAGTCTTTATAAAGATCACAGAACATTCTCCTTTGAGAATGTGACTACAACTATAGAGCTGTTTGTGCAGAAAATGTTGGATATTACCCAGGAGGAAAACTGTTAGAGACCAACCCAAGAAGAGCATTCAGGATGATTATGTGGTGCGGACTATGGCCCAGTACAACCAACCCCAGGTCTATTTCGGAGGAAGAGATTTATTTCTGCTTGCTTCTGAACACTATGAATGTGAAAGGAAAAAAAAAACATTGCATGAGTGGTGCTCAGACAGACTTCTTTTTGTCAGTCGTTTTGCAACCACTCCATATGCCACATTGCTGCTGATTTATACATGCAGTGCTAGAACACATAAGAGCTATATCAATCAACCAACTATATTTATCCCTCTGGGGAAATTTACACATTTGTCAGCAGCAGTCAAAATGTATAAAGGGCTGTGTTAAAAACAGTAATATGATATGAGAATAGGATAAGACTAAAATCTGTCTGTAGACATGGGCATTGACTAGACGGTTGGAGAGTCTGTGTGTATATGTTCTTGGTTCATGGCAGAAGGCGTTTGAAGGGCTGGTAATCCAGTTAGCCTAAAAAGATCCATTCTGTAGTACCCATCTTGGGGAATTCAGCTAAGCACATTTCACTGGGTAAACACTTCTTCATGTGCTCAGGCTTTCTTGCTCAGAAAAAAGAATCCTGTCTGCTTTTTTCTTCCAGTCAGAGAAATACTGCAGAGGAATCACAATACACACTTCAAACACAGATGACGCATCTCACTTTTCTTACAGGGGCATTTTTTAACAGTAAGATGCCAGCTAATATTTCACATGTGATATGAATAGTGGACATTTGAGTGAAAGTGTCACTTTCACTCAGCAATTTTGCCTGCTTTATTACAGCTCCTGTTCTCACCCATAAGTGATAATTAGAATGATAATGTGAATGATAAAAATATTCCTTAGTATGTAAGAATGTTGAACTTTTCCGAAATGTAACTTCGGAATGTAACTAAGCGTGAAAGTTGAGCATTTATCTCCCCAAAGAGCTTTTGGTCTATCAGGAGCATTTAACCAATTCACATAGGTAACAGTAAAACAAACATTACATCACCTGCTGTGGTAAGGCTAAATGGTATATACAGCAGATGTTATTATTGTAAATATTATTTTCATTTAACTTTAATAGTTTTATAACAGGAAACAGAAATGGAGGCTATGCAGCCTCAAGCAGAGACTGAAACTGAGACCTCCAGATTACAAGTCGAAATTGTTGACCATTATACCACGCTCCTCTAGGGATATGCATGACAAATTAAGATTAATTTATGACACAGTTAAAAATGAAAAAGGAGAAAAGAATACTGTAGGTGCAGGCTGGTTTCCTTAAATCAATAAGTTCTTTGTTTGCAGTAGCAGCAGCTGTGACAGCTTGTGAAGCTTTATGATATTTTACAATAATCTATAGCTCTCTCATGGCACCTTGGGCTACATGTACATTCCTGGATGCATTTAAAACAAGCCAGAAAGAAACCCAGCACAAACAGGCTTGTGCATGTGTTTTCCTTGAAGAAAAAAAGCATATAAAATGCTGTGATTGAAAACATTACCTGACTATTTCCCTTACCAGATGCAATTGCCTCACTCAGTCAGTGGAGAGGGTCAACACCAGCTGCAACTTGAAATGTAAAGTTAATTTTTAAAGCAAACCATTTAGGCCTATTGCAAAGGGAAAAAGTGAACATCTGTACTTGTAGTTGCAGATACAATTGCAGATACATTATCTGAAGTTGCTTCAAAAATTAAATTCCTTTGAAACATTATGGGAATCTGAAGCCCCACTGAGTTCAATTGAATCTTGGCTCTGCTGACTATAATCATGTCCAGCACTTCTGTTACAAGTTTCTTATGACAATTTTTCAAGTTGTGCATATAATTACTGGTCCTTTGTTCTTTCCTCAATTCATAAATTTATAATCGCAGTTAAGTCCAAATGTTGCCTTCCAGGCTGTTGTCTGCCGGACGGAAAAATGTGTCATATTCAAGTTGGTCGCAGCACAATCACATCAAGCCTCTGTCAAATTAATTTATGGTCCCTGATACACAATTTTGCATACCATGAGGTATGGTAGGGAAGAATTGAAAGACCATGGCCTGTTGTAGGTACTTGTCTTCGCTGTGCTCATGGTAGAAGCAGGACTCAAAGGAAAATCTCTGAAATGAGCTTACTAGAGAAGTTGAGTGACTGCAAAAGCCGTAGGCTGTATGGTATAGCCAAAAGCTTTTACTCCTTTCATATTTCAGTTCAAAATCAACATATGAATGCTTTACAGCTTATTAGTTTTCTATGTAGCTATTCACACTGTATTTCTGCATGGCTGCAGATAAAAATGAGGCAATACAAACATGAATAGTATTTTGTTATTTGGAGAATTGGCTTGCAGTTGGTGCGGTGCACGTTTTTTCATCTCCACAATGCATTTTAAAAGTCAGATTTATTAAATACTTACATTGAGCTATTTTCAATAAAGGTAGTTATTAAACTACTTTCTCTGAGGCACACAATGAACAATACTCAAAATACATATTGTTTTCACCTGGTGTCTGTTGACTTGTTATTTAATAATTCACCTTCTCACACAGTGTTTTCAAGTTCAAGCACCGACTTAGACACAAATTTCAAGGTAAATTTACAGAACAATTATTTGATGTCATGCTCAGACAGGAGCGATGAAACCTACTGAATAGTGCAGTCTGTCAGTGTTGAACTCATCATCCATCCATCCATTGTTGCCCTGCCGGTGCCTGTCTCCAGCATAGGACAAAGGCAGGTAACAAACCCTGTGTCAGGCCCGAACTCAGGACAGGACTCAGGCGCAGAGGTGGTCAGAGCAAGGTCGTTTATTAATCAAGCAACCTCGAACAGAGAGAAATCAAAAGGCTATGAAAACCTGAAAAACTACTCTAAGCTGTGAAACTAAAACTAAACTGAAGGCGCTCCAAAAGGGAGGAGAAAACTCTAAGAAGGAATTACAAAATTATTGAAATCAAAATCACTCTCGAGGAGGAAAAACAAAAGGCCATAAAACTTTTAAACTGAAAATCACTCCAAAAGGGAGGAAACAACTCTAGGACTATGAGAAATATTTAACTAAGAAGTTACAACAAAAAATCACTCTGACGAGGCAAAAACAAGACTTACAATAACCGACTTGGACTGTGAACTGTGGGCTGTGAAGCAGGCTTGGGTGTTCGGACAGAGACGAAACACTTCTGCATCAGACAAAGGGAGACACAGACTATTTGAGCACATGGGGGTAATAGGGAACAGGTGGACACAATCAGGGCTGACGAACGAGGACACAGGAGGAAGGGCAAGTGACCTGACACGAGAGGAGGATTAGACTTTCAAAATAAAACAGGAAATGACAAGACAAAAACCCCAAGACAGGACGACCTCACCACGGTGTGACACCCTGGACATTTAATCAGCCTGTAGCAGGCCATACACACTCTCCACTCTCAAACTCACATAAGGGGCCATTTACAGTGTTTAGTAGACTTTAACCTGCATGTTTTTCACTGTGGGATGACATTGGAGAACCCATACGAAACGCTGACACGGATTCAAACCAGCAACCTGCTAGCTGTAAGGTTGTGGCCCCATTGATAAACGTTACACCAAAAGAAATGTAACTTAAATGTAAACTGCTACATTTATGGTCAAGTTTTGCATACTGGAATACAGTAATCGTGTTTATATTTATTTACATGCAGTTTGTATTCATCCATCCACCCATCACGGTTCACTTTGGAGTTTTATGCAGCCCTTTGGACCACCGGAAAGGTACCTTACTTCTACCTAACAGGGCAGAGGTTAAACCTGACACAGTACATGAACATTAGATAACAAGAGAAAAATTAGTTTTCCTTGAGATCGAAAACTGCTTTGATGTTAAATGTATGCTAAGTAACCCTAGCATCGTAATCCTAGCAGTTAAGATAAAACCAATTACCCATGTGAGATTCTAGATTGTGAGTGCGAGAGTAAATGGTGTGTGTGTGCCCCTCAATGGACTGGTGACCCGTCCAGGGTGTATCTTATGCCTTTGACAGATGTGTGTTGGAAATGGGCATCAGCAAACCCACTGTAATAGGCTATTAAGGCACAAAGTAAGGGAGATAGTGGGTGGATCAGAGCCATTGTAGTTAACACACAAAAACAATTTTCTTGTTGAGTGTAAATTAGGTGCTATGAAGCTAAGAAGCTGGAAGAAGCCAATTATTCCCCATTTTGCTTCATACTGTAAGTGACTTCAAAGCAATGAACCGTGTTAAGATTTGCAGTTTCTTCCTTAGTGGAAAGTATAAGGAGACGCAGCGACTAATGGTTTATTGGTTGCCCTATAAATAGGCCCACCACGGATATTTGCCAAGACACGGCAAACTAACTGAATGGAAATATATCAGGGTGTGACACTTCAAAAGCTTGGTACAGGCACATGATAATATAGCCTCCCCAGAAAGTTCCATTTTGACAGTGTCTAGACAGAAGATCTTGCCCAGAGCAGGAGGGTTATCGTTATGATACCGCCAAGACCAACATCGCTGTGTGTGAGTTTGGACAGTGCCACGACTCCTGTGGCTCGCGCTCAGCCTGTCCACTGGCCAGTTATGATGCATGAATGCGATGAAGCTGAGCTAATGTGCTCTGACAGTGACATTGCGTGACATTGACACTGCACTCTTTATGAAGGTGAGGACTTGAGCCGGGACTAAGACTGCAGGGCTCTTCAGTGTGTATATGTGTCTTTGCATGTATGTTTGTTAAGCGTGTGAGGGTTATGTTGTGTGGCTGGCTCAACGAAAAGGTGGAAATAGATGTGCTTGAGGTGCAAAAAAAGCACACATGAAGACAGAGTTATGGTCGACACACGTCTACACAGAGCTCCCCAGATACACTGAATCATTGCTCAGTAGGACGCTATGACAGCTGTGCTGTTTTTTTTTTCTGTCTCAGACAAAGCCTCAGTTTCTATTGATTTCCCTTAGCGGGACACCAGGGACACTATAGTGCAGGCCCAGTACCCACTTCAAAAAACACACTGTATGCATACACACACGCACACACACACACACACACACACACACACACACACACACACACACACACACACACACACACACACAAAGGCATTCAGAAGCTAAAATAGACTTTACTGGTGTTGAATGATGGAGGGAGCTATTCTGCTTAGAAGAAGGTGGGAGCAGGTACAGGTGAAGTGAGGTGAGTTAGGAATAGAGAGGAGAAAAGGAGAGGCAGAAAAGCTGAGGCAAAAAATAGAAGGTTAGAAAAAATAGGTTAGGGAGAAGAAAGGGGGAGCTGAAGAGGACAAAACAGTGAAATTGCTTAATATGAAAGCCCATAGAAACAAGTCTTGTCCATGAAAGGGTTTTCATGTAATCTTTCTTGACACCTGGACAATATACTTTACATTTACATAATATAATTCAGTGTATTTCACCATGTAGTTGAAACTGGGGAAAATGGGGAAGAAAGGTTGTTTAAGTGACTTTAAATGTGGTTATTGGTGCCATATGGGCTAGTCTGGGGCTGCCTCTGGGTCTACTCCCAGATGGACATGTCTAAAACCCCTCACCAGGGAGGTGTGCAGGAGGCATCCTCGCCAGATGCCTGACCTGCCACAGCTGGCTCCTCCCTATGAGGAGGAGCAGCAGCTCTCCTTTGAGCTCATCCTAAGTCTGAGCTCTTAACCCAATATCTAAGGCTGAGCCTATCCACTCTGAAGAGAAACACTTTTTTTAGCTACTTGTCAGAATCAGAATATGCTATTTATGCTATGTATTCCGAGTATTTTTTCAGATTTCATGCAACTGCATGCAAGAAAACATAAAAACAACATCATTACACACAATTATTGTAATTTCCCTTTTATTTCACTAATACACACTAACCCTAACCCTTCACCAGGAGCTACTTTTAGCTTTCTTATTAACACGTTATTATTTTTTTGTCTGCTCAATCATTTTCTCAAGAAAAAATAGGAATCAGGGTGATATGAATGCTAGACTGATGCAGCATGGTAAATCATTATATAACAACATAAATTAAAGTTATGCATAATTAAAGTTGTTGACAGGTCACTAACAGCTGAACTACTTGTTTTTTTAGCAGTCAAGCTTGACCTACCTCATCCCCAAGCACACATTTCTCACCTCCTACCTCCTTCTAATTATCCAGCCAAACACCCAAGGCCATTCTAAGCAAGCTTCTTATATCATGGGGCTTGTTTTAGGCAGTCAGTGGATTCAAACCAACCATCACAAGCCAAATCCCCCATAGGCTGAGTCGCTCTGGTCCCAGGGGGCCCAGCTAAGGAAAAAGTGGTGATGGTGAGGGGAAGAATAAAGAAATGAGGGCAAAGGACAGGATGGGAGTGTTGAGCAGATGAAGAGAGGCCAGGTGAGAAAGTGGGAGGGATGAAAGTAAAGGGCCAAAGATGAAAGAAGAAGCTAGAATGAGTGTGGGGAGTGAGGTGAAGCGAGGTAAATAGAAGAGAGAGGAAGGGATGATGAAAGGAGAGGAGATGAAGAAGAACGAAAAAGTAGGAATGAAAATGGAAAAAAAAACTTGCAGGAAAGTTGTGTGTGAAGATTCCTCCACGGCAGTGAATCGAAGACAGTTTCCCTCCGTATCCTGACAGTATGTGCTGCACTTCACACCTCTCTGAAATGCAGCCTCATCACGCCTTCACACTCTTATGGTCTTCTGCTCTATTTTTACCCTCTCACCCGCTCGCTCTTACTCGAGAAATGCCAGCATATCTGTAACTGAGCAATGAAGCAAAAAATGGACAGAGTATTTTGCCGAGTGGCTTTGAACCTCTCCCGTCTTGTCATTCCTTTTATTACGTCAGTGCTTTGTCAGTCAAATTGCATACTTGTCGTCCTACGTGATCAGGCCCGGCTGCTGCCATGAGAAGATTTATGGGAAATGTCACCAGTGACACAAGCTACTTGGATGTCTTGGGCTGTCAGTGGCTAGTGCAGTGATTTTGTTTTTTTACCTTGATAGTATTATTTCCACAGAAGTGCCCTCAGTATAATTGCTCTTTCTTTAGCATTCATGGGCTATAATAAAATGCAATAAGACAGTGACTCTATTCACTTTGTGATTGTCTTGCTAAATCAGAAGGTCCCAGAGCCAGACTGGTACATGCAGACCATAACATCAAAGACTGCTTTTGTCTGATTCCGTATTATATTTAAGCATGCATCAATTACCATTATATAAAGGATATTAGCAGTGAAGAACCACTTCATTAGTTTTAGTCTCATTATTCTAATTAAGCTGTGCATCAGTCACAATATCTATTCAAAAACTCTGCTAAATGGTTCATTGCATATGCAAGGGTAGACCTAACAGACCTGCACTGTCCTGAGTTTTTTGAGCTTGTTTTCAGAATTGTCTGCCTCAGCATGAAAAGATTGAGTCAATGAGCTTGCTTATAATAACTAATGTATAAGGACTTTTAGCTTTATATAAAATGTACTCTCGTCAGGCTTCTTCTGTTCTGTCTGGCTGGTGGGGATGTCCAGGATTTAATGTCTGTGAAGTCCTGAGCATAGCCACCACGAGTACCGAGCTCTTAATAACGGTCATAAAGAGCCATTACAGTCACCCGAGGTCTGCTGTAAACAATTGTTATGGTTAGATTTCATTGAGATCGGGTTTAAGGGCGTGTTCTACCTTCCTTAGAATGGAGAATAGCATTGTATGTTGGGTTTCTGACCACTGCCTCTGTTAAGAGTTGGTTTCTCTGTTCTGACATTCATTTAGTCTTCCTCAATACCTTGTTCAAACCATCTGTCTTCCCTCCTTGACATATATGAACGTTCAAAGAAGTATACTCTGTCTTGGACGTTTACTATTGAGTCTAGACCTGAGGAATCTGCCATCCTGTGCCGGGCCATACCTAATAACTAATATATTAACACCATCATATCTGCTGCGCTGTAACTGGGCAGTCAATTACATTTTAGAATTTTATGTGCACAGACTATGAGACTATGATAAATACTTCAACAATGTACCATGGTAGTGGTTAGTACATGAAAACACCCTGACCAATCCAACTGTGCTATTTCTCACTACTACCACCACATTGGTCTCACACACACACACACACACACACACACTCTATCCTTTTCCTCTCTAACTCAGGGCGATGTTGTCAGATGGCTGCAGTACTTTTCTACACTGACCTTTCCATCACGCAGTGTGCTGAAATCTGGGCTTAGTAGACTATAGCCCCAGATATAAGGAGCTCCTTCTCTGTTCAGAATCTGAAGTTTGTTGGGACATGTTTGCATTTAATGTAAGGAATGGTGACCATAGATGTTTTTTTTTTTATTGATAGCAGCACAATGGAATAATGTCATCTACTAGTTTTGGAACATATTTAATTCCTAAACCTACAGTATGACATATGCATGGTCATTGTTAGAGTTAAGGTTCATCAATGCATATGAAGTTAAAGTTGGATGTTTCAGAATACAAACTCTTGTCCTTGTATGTGTCACATACCCAACATAAAGGGCAAGTACTTCCTCAAATGGCATGAACCTGAAGCTCTGGTAGTACATTCATAATTTATTTATTTATTAATTTGTTTGGAAAGAACGTACTGAGGTGAAAGATTGCCAGCCACAAAAAAGCAAAAACTCAAATCAGTTATTTTCACAATAATTTCTCACTGCAGGGGAAACAAATGGTGTTTTCTCCCGAGGTATCAAATAAGATGCTGGTTTTGGGGTGGGATTATTTCTAATTCTCTACTGATTGTGAGTGTCAGTCAAACAATAGGTGCACAGACTGATGACTTGATATTAGAAAATATCTTCAAATTTCCTCAGTGAAAAATGAATGGAATGTCTGCATTTTAATGACATTAAATCACGTAAGTGTACCAAACAGAGATGCTTATAAATTCACAAGTGTGTTGCCTATTGAAGAATAATCACATTTTTTAAATTGACATAACTGACATTTTCTCAAACTTTTCCTTGTTGGCATCATTTGATTATAAGTACTAAAACTTTAAAATTGCCTCTCTGTGCAAACATTGGTTTTGATGTCTACTAATAAAAATGTTAATTAAAGGTCAATGTCAACACTCTCTATTGTGACATTAAAATGTTACTTAGTTTTTAACCCAAATCCAAGGCACTTATGATTATCTCCCAAAAAACCCAATTACGATGGCCTGTAAAACTAGCTTACAAGTGCTCATTAAAAGAAAAGCATCTTTATTAGTGTGAATAAGTAAATCGGTATGAGTCAGATTTCAGCCCTCCAGCAACTCTTTAGAGATCATTCTTGTGAATTCTCAAGTGTGCACGGCTCTCGATAAGAGAGATAAATAGCAGTCTTGTGATAGTGGCACTGTAATTTGCTGCTATAAAATTATATTATTATTTTATCTCATTTTTAGACCCATTAAATTCACCCAGCGAATCCTTCTCTATTATTTTGTGCTCTCAATTTGTCATCTGAATGTGTCTTTATAGAGCTCAGTGTTTGGCAGAAATATATTAAAATGTACAGTAAAGTTGAATAATATTGGTGTGTTGATGGGACATGAAGTGATAACTGTAGTGGTAGATGCCTAAAAGGATCCATCATAAAGGTATTATTTTACAGGCGGAGACAATGTATCTCACAATGTATCATATTGGCTGCCACTCATTTGCAAATATTTCTTTGCCACTCACTTCTTAAATAGTTGTTTTTACAATTGTGACACAGGCAAAACGCATGCATTATTTTATTGTCTTTCTGTAAAACATTGTCTATGAAAAAGTGAGCACCACTAGCCAGAGCTGACACATAAAAACATGAAGCACAAAAACAGTCCAACAAGAGGAGTACAAAAGCCTGACCATGCATGGGGTACAGAACAGGAGAATATTTTTTAATAATTTAATATGCACAACAGCCCTGTAAGTCAGAGTTACCCAGACAATATAACAACAATGGATGCAAGGATGGAACCATTGCAGATCTCTATGCACAGTTTCAAAGTCTGTGGGCATTGATTACAAATCCGAAACAAATCTGTAAGTGTGGATTACGAATCCCCCACACTCTCAGAATTATAACCCCAGTGCATTGATTGGTCTGGGTGTCAAATGTAGCCGTCAAGGTTGTGTTCCAGAGTCTGGCTGAGCTGCAACTGCACACTCAACATCCCCTTAATCCCTTTTGTTTTCTCTGCACAGCATAAATGCAGCTCGGGGCAGAGGGAGAACTGTGAAATACTGTGTTTATTACATGTCATGCTGTCAACTTGTGGCTTTTGTGCCATCCAGCTGCCATTCTGATTTTCTGCATCATGGGGCCAGCCCTGGGTTTAGTCATCAAAACTACCTGCTGCAGAAGATTGCTCGGTCTTTATCTGTTAAGGTTTGACACAGCTCCACAGTCTCCCGGCTGAGTTGAGTTTTTGCCACCTCTGTGTGCATGTTCTTCCTTTGTCCGCATGGTTTTTCTCCCACAGTCCAAAAACATGCACATCTAGGTCATCTATAGACTCTAAAGTGTCCTAAAGTGTGAGTGTGAGAGTGTACAGTGTGTATGGACTGGTGGTGTGGACAAGGTGTATTTCCTGTCTTTGCCCTATACTGGGTCACTGGATGGTACAATGGATGTATGGATACATTACATGCTGTTTTTCATGGCATCTTTCTCTCAAAGTAAAATCAGGTTCAGGTCCAGTAAGGGCCATAAGGCAGTAAGCAGCAGGTTTAGGAAACATAGTCCAAATCCTTATCTAAATAATCAAGCATGATTCTGCAGTGTATTTGAGCATCACACATACATTTTATAAGGTGAGCGTGTTCTTAGAAGGAAGCAACGCGTAATGGTGAAAAAGCCCAGTGGTCTGAAAATTGGATCTAGTTCCCAGCAGGCTGGCAACCAAAGAGCTTCTGGGTTGAGACAGCAATTCTGTGCTGCTACACCACCAGAGCAACAGCTTTATGTGATTTTAGGAAGCAGTTTGCCCTTTATGTTGGGTATGCAACACATGCAATTTAAGCACAGAAATAATTAATATATGCCTATACCATGTAAGGATGATATAATGATGTTCTACATTTCTGTTCCTATCTGCAAAATCCCATGTGCTAGCTTGATGGATGAATATTAAAAATAAGAGGCAGCTTGGCGTAATTTAATCTTCTGTGACAGTGTGTTTGACTGTTGTAGAAAAAGCTGTTGCACTGAATGACGTTTTCTGCTGCCGTACACACAGACATGCTCCCTACGTCATCCCATAAACGCTATTTCATTCAAGCACCAAACATTTTAATTTGCAGCTGAGGAGAGTCTTAAAATGCACCTGTGTGAGTAATAGTTGTAAAAGCAAATGGCCAGCAATTTTAGCAAATTGCTGAGCCTATTTAAAAATCAAGCTGTGAGGAAAGAAAGCTGCGCCGTCTCGCATTAGTTCATTAGGAAAGAACAGTGTGGGTTTTTTTTTTCTTTTCATTATTTCAGTTTTATAAGCACCGATGACCTGCAGGGAATCAGGCGCTCATGAAAATGTCATCCTCAACGTTAGCCCAGCCTGTTTGCATTTTAAAGACTTATCAAGAGTAGGCTGGCAAAAAATAAGCCCCGTGTGTCCATTAGCTTACGTTTTACAGTCGGGAACACCGCTGGGAAGCTTAGATTGTTTTTTTTTTTCTTGTTTTTTTCAGCTTTGCCTAATTAACTCTAGGGAAGTGTTAACTGGAGGTTGTGAGGATTTGTCAGATTTGTCAAAATGCATTGCTGTCAACTTGTCAGATTTCTTTCTGCACAAAAGCTGTCAAAACAGACTTCATTTATATACATAATGCAACTATATAATTGTTTGGAAGATAACAGGAAGTTTACGTCTTTAATTAGGCATTCATATTGTTATGTGTGCTTGCTTTCTTTTTGCATCTCACTGCTTTGATTTCCTGGGAAATTAGAGAATACGCTATGAATAGGATTCTAATTAATTTTCTGTCGCTCTTTTTCATGTATGGCTGGTGTATTGTTAACTCAGATAATCGTTAGATTTTTATTTATACTTTGCATCGTGGTCCAATGCACTATCATGCCACACAATCAGTAGTTTGGACCAGTCATCTCTGTTTTATGTTTTGCAGTCTGGTTTACACTTTCTACATAAAGTTTGCCTAGAAACATTTTAGATTAAGACTACAGTCAGATTAGTTTGAGGCACAATGAGAATTTTTGCATTCTGTTGCTTATTATTGAATGTCTAGTGCGGAATGAAACAACCCTTCAATCGAAAAAATGGAGGCAATTGTACTTTGTCAAAGTTTTAGACGTATTTCTTTACTTTGTAAAAAACAAGTTTGTGGTGTACTTGTGGACACTATTTCTTACTGAAGCATGGTAGTGAAGAAAATGCACTAGATACTGCACTAAGTACTGCAGTTCTAGGATGGTGGTATCACAGTGAGTCAGGTATAATAACACTGCTAGAGAGCATTAGTCTCACTGATTTTACTGGTTTACCAAGTACCCTAATGCATCTCCATTAGATTTTTGTCATGGCCACGCTCTTGCTGCTGTAATGGCTGAGCACTTTGATAAGCAGATCAAAACAGTGAGCAAAATACCAGCATCAGACAGACCTTCAGACGTTATCTTTTCTTCAAGTCTCTCACTTACCATTTTTGACTGGAGTGTCTGTGTTCCTTGTCCACCTCCAGCTACACTGACAAAACACCAAAAATATGTTTTCACTGCATCTTTTATAAACCGCAGCTCTGTTACCACTCCCTCCCTTCTCCCCCGTGTTCTGCCCATCCATTTAATGATTTATCGCTTTTATTCATTTGCAAAGCTAGGTTTGAAGTAAGCAGGCCAGTGCTTCCCTTGCTGTGCTGCTCTCCTTTTTGTAGGCTTAATAATGATCATGTGTGTAAGCGTGTGTGAGGGTGTATGTATTGCCCTGTGGCAAACATCAGTCAGGAGCTACACTCAGCCATTAGGCTGTCAAAGAATCAAAGGACCTACATCCAGCTCTGAATGTGTCTCTCCTTCTCCTTCTCCTTCTCCCTCGCTCTCTCTCTTTCTCCCTCTCTCTGCAGTACTCTGACTCATTTTTTGTCAGTGTCAGTGTGGATTTGTGGTGCCACTCATTTATTTGTCTCTGTTTTTTTTTTTTCCGAGTTGTTTCTTTTCTGTCAGTTGGTGTTTTTCACTGGGTTTTTGCTGCTCCTGCTGCTGCTGCTGTTGTCAGTGTTTACATGTGGCGGTGAAGCGAAGTGACATTTTAGAATATTTATTAGAAGAAAACTGCTTAAGCACCAGTGATGTATTGCCTATGTTACAGAGGTGTGACAGTGCACATCTGAACCTACAATCAAGGATGATGAATAATAATGCACTTTTATATCTAGTAACATCAAATTCTGTAAATGAATACATTTACCACTAATGTATGGCATTAAATTCAGTATAGGCATGTTTCCAAATTTGTCCCCAACAAATTGTGTGACTAGATGAATACATTTGTGTTGGACTGCGATAGATAAATTACATTTTAGCACAACAGCTTTATTTTCCAATCCAGAACAGCATCAATGAATGAAATGGACTTATCAACGATGATTAGCCATAAACAAAAGTGAAAATCGGACTGCCACTTTGTAAGTGATGATGAATATCCCTGACTTATTATACAATTTCTTTTATACCAGAACCAGGGGCCATAGAAATCATGAGAACAGACAAAATCCTTTCCTGTTGTAGCTGTACATCAATTCATTATATCGCCTGCTTTGTAGCTCGACAATCTTGCATAGGTCTGCTGGAGCCTATACTAGGGCACACACACCATTCATTCTCAGGCTCACACCTAGGGGCAAGCTAGAATCTAAATTTGACACTCCACTACCTGGAACAAAAGCCACATACACATAGGGAGAGCAGGCAAACTCTGCACACAAAAGCCTGAGAGTTAACCCTACAGTAGGACCTTCTTGCTAAAAGGTGACTAACCACTCTGGCACAAGGCGACCGAGTAACAGCTAAACTGTCCTGAACCAAAACGTTAAGCAGGCGCCTGGCAGTGAGAGCAGGGAGCTGATGCAGCAGCAGCAGTGCCACAGAGCTCCACTGCTGCCAGACTCAAATACCCTGGAAACGTACCAGAGCCCTCAGGTGTTCCACATTACACTAACAAGCAACCTGTGGAGCGAGCAGAGGGAGGCAGGTGGATCGCAAAGCAGCATGGCAACAAAACAAAACGACAATGCAGAAGTTTTTTTTGTTGTTGTTGTTGAAGGATAATGACCTGAAGATCTGTTCTATTGTCAACTTTAGAGGTCCATGTCTATATATAAAGGGGGTCCTGACAAATATCTGGCAATGATATTGGATCAACCAAACTTCAGCTTTTTTTGAGATTTGCAGTCATTGTAATTTTAAAAAGTCAAATACTGTAGTTTCATGTGGCAAATATTAAAGCCTATTGCTTTACATGATTAAGAGTGATGATTAAGAGTGATGATGAAGGCTTCCCGACCTTTGAATGACACTCATTCTCATTATTTAGATGTGCTGAAAAACAACCCTATTAGATGGTTTGCAAGTAGACATGTAAGAAAACAAGAGAAAAAGTATAAAGATGCCTATATAGTGCATTTGAGGGTGTTTGAATTCAATGATGTGGGATTATTTAAATACCATATGAACAACCCATAATGCATGTTCTGTGGGGGCACCGTTGTCTGACATTTGTGCATGTCTGTGGAAATTCCTCCAGGTCATCGTAATCCAAGGAGTTGTAGCATCGTGGAAACTCGACTTGTTGTAGATTCTTGAAGACGTTTCTCTTCTTATCCAAGACGCCTCTGCTGTTGAACTAAAGATCAGATGAAGCCTCTTGGATGAGAGATGAAATGTCCTCACGAATATAACAAGTCTCAAACACTAGACTAGACAAGTCTTGCCTAGTGTTTGTGTGTTGTTCTGCAGTGTCTCTGTTGTATTTATATTTGTGGAACTCCTCTTTATACATGTCAATTTGTTTGGAGCATTTGCAAAATAACATGTGAGAAATGGAGTTCAGTCAGTGAGTCTACATATGGTGCTTGTGTGTGTGTGTATGTGTGTGTGTGTATTTGTATATGTATTACAGAGATCAGTTAGCTAATCTGACTCTGCTCAGGGAATACACTAGCTGCCAAGAATTAAAGCAAGCCACAGAGAATGTGTGTGTGCCCCTGTATGTCTGTGTGTGCTTGATGTCTTGCCAGGCGTGTGTGTGTACATGTATTGTGTGTTCTCAAGTGTGAATTTGTGTGTGGTCAGCCAGATATGGCAACATTACTCTGACTACTCTACATCTGACAAGTTGCCCTGTTTGTTCATTTCGATCCATATTCACAGAAACGGATTCATATTTGGAATCTGGCTGACACTCTCCTTCTCAGTTTGTTAAAATGTGTTAACGTTGAGCATCTGTGGGTGGAACGATCATATCCATGATCAGACAAACGCTGTTACGCCTAACTGGCATCATGTTGTATCTAATCGCTGGTGGCATGGACATCAATTTGCTGGTCATAGAGGCTAGTGGGGCTGTAATTCCACTGAATATAACAATAGCTGAAGGGGCATCCTGGGGTGTTGTAAAGAAAATAGGCCTTTATCCTTAGGGCTGGCAGCGGGATATCGGATGGTGATGGAAGATGTGAGAATAGGTAAGCAACACCGTCAGCAAGTACATCATCTGCTGTGCCTTCATGATGACCAGACACTTGTTTAGGATCCTGGAGAGTTAAATTTTGGGGGTTTCAGATCAAAAGTGATAGTGGGAAAGCATCATTAAGCACAGAGGTCGGGGTGATGGCCGTTCACTGGGGACTGGTGTGATGATGAAAGTCTAGAAGATGGCAGATCTGTAGGTGCATTTCCATTACCCTGCAGAAATGTTCAAAAAAGAGGTGGCGATGGAAAAGCCTAAACTTTGAAAAACCTCTGAAATATCACTTGGTGAGGTGTGTTGATAAGAAGTATATCGCAAAAGTGAAAAAGAAATTTCCAGATTTACATCTGACATGATGTAGGGTGTCACATGATGTGCATTATATGTGGTCAGAGAAGGAGCCTGAACTTTTTCTAAATTAATACATAACCATGGAAAGACAATCCTGAAAGTTGAGTTCTGCACCACTGCACTTGAGAGAAGAATTATACCTCATATGAGAATTATACCTCATATGCAAAACAAACTGTAAACTGTACTGAAAACATCCTCTGACTGGGAGAACATTCAAAGTCTCTCTTCTCTTCATCTCAACTCAGGACTTGAAACCCAGCTCCTCCTTGCCTGTGGGCAGAAGGGTTACGCACTGATTCACTGCAAAGTGCCACTAGTAGTTTGTCATCCGTCTGATCCCTCCCCTGAGGATGTGGGAGACAGCTGTTTAGCTACTCTCACTGATTTACTTAACCTTAACTCTGCTACTTTCCTACACCTAAATATCCCATTTTGCCTAACCTATGCTTATGCAGTAGCATAGTTATGGTTGACATAAATAAGTTAGCACAGCTCAGTAAACTTGTCTTTCAATATCTCATGTCATGTTCTCCACATATTTAGGTAGAGGACTAGGCCAGACAACCAATTCTGAGGAAAAAATAAGAACACCCACACAGGCTGAGACTCCCCACAGAAAACCATCATCTCATTTGTTCACCTTGTTGACAGAATGATGCACTGATGTCATACAGACTGTATAATAAATCAAATCAGAGTGAAACCACCTCATCATGTCTCTGCTCACATGGTTAGTAATGGAGCTTAGTGTAGCATGTCCTGTAAATCCCAGCTGAGGGGAATTAACCTGTTTAAATTAATAACCATCACTTCCTGCCCGCCCACGTGCTTTTTTATTCATATTTCACACCTTCGCAAGCTTTTGTTCTTCTAGCCAGAGAGACGTGCACATGGGGAAATGCTTTAGCCTCAAAATGTCAGTCGCAGCTCTGTCCTCGCCAGCTGCTGCACAGAAACACTGTTGTCTCCATGCTGCCATATTTTTATCCTCCACCCTGTTTCCTTTGTCTTCCTCTGTCTGCTCTTTTGGTTTTAAATGTTTTATTTTGTGCCAAGGAGATGGATTTTCTTTGTCTTCTTACTGCAGTATTGTCGTTGCTCATACTGGCAGTGCGTTTCTGTTCTTTCTGTCTCGGCGAATTGTCACATCTTGTCGTCTGGCATATTTTGTGGAACCGGCAGAGTCAAGATTTGCCTTCATTTTGACTTTGTTCTCTCCAACAATATTTTATAGAGGTGGGTGTGAGGTGGTTTCTTGCACATGAACCACGTTTCTCCCGGGTGGTATAATACCTCTGCTAAACAATTTGTGCCCTGGAACAGAGGAAGCATTGTCTTTGCAACATCGATAAATGTAAATTCCCTTCTCTGGGGAACACGACTTAAGTGTGCAGAGGTAATGGTGTTGACATTTCCTAAAGGGAAGGGAAAACCCCAAGGGATCTATCTTATCTCATCTCTTCTCATCTGTCTGTCTGTCTGTCTGTCTGCCTGCCTGCCTGTCTGCCTGCCTGCCTGTCTGTCTGTCTGCCTGCCTGCCTGTCTGTCTGTTGGTTTGTAAACCAACTCAAAATCATCTCTCTGTCCAAAGTTCACCATGCTGTTCTTGCGTTCTGTGTGTCTCTGCTCCCTCATGAATGAATATTTAATTACCAACTGTCAGCAAAACGGCAGACTATTCAAAATTAAGTTAATGGGATGTCTGCTCCCCTGTTGTTTGTTTGCCCTCTGCGTTGCTTTCTGTCTCAGTATCGGTGGCTGTGACCTGACTATGGAGGGTTGATGGGGTGTCCAAGGACATCAGCTGAATTAATGGTCTCAGGGCGGTTGAGACGTGGGTGGATGACTCAGGCACATTCTCTGATTCTTGGTCTTAAACACCCTCCTCAGTCACATCTGTAATGCCGAGGTCCAAGTGCAATCAGACGTACTGTTTGAAATGTCAGGCAGCTCAACGGGCAATTCAGTCGCATTCCTGATGCTCCGATTTAGATTTAATGCCTTATTTCTGTTGTCGGACTGAATGGATTTTTTTATTAAATTGCAATGAATGCAATTCATCTTCCTCTCATTTCAAGTCAAATTCCATTTAAATATCCAACTCCATTCATAATTTTAGTTTTAGACTTTGGTTCACAATGTCAGGCCACTACTTGTTATTCTACAATCTGAACTTGACCTTACTATCAAGAAAAGCATGAGGTAAAGTCAAGTTAATTAACATCGACCTGGTTGTGATTGTGCTCATCAAATCAACGCCACTAACAGAGCTCAACTGTGTATTCGCAGCTCCATAAGAGGCTACTTCTACTTCTTTTTGACTGATTACAGTGTTTGAGACATCTTCTGTTTTCAATATATCTTCCTTGCTCTTCTTATCCATAATTTTTCACTGAGACATTCTGCCTTTAATGGTCTGCACGTTTTCCTACAGTTTTTCTCCTTGCTTTGAAAGTAGCTTGTTTCATATACTGAAGCTTTTGTCCAACCTGTTCATGCTGTTTCTCCATCCTAGTTGTGACAGCCATGCCTCTCATTGCCTGCTCCTCACTAATGAGTGGCCGCTCTTCCTGACACGTGGTTATTCCTCTGCATTATTGCCTCCATTACCGTCAAGCACTTAACTGTCCCCCCTCCCTCCTTCCCCAAATCTCCAGCTCCACTCCAACTCTGACAAGGGTGATGGCTCTGTGCGATACATCCTGTCTGGTGAGGGGGCCGGCTCCATCTTCATAATTGACGAGACCTCGGGTGACATACACGCAGCGAAGAGCCTGGACCGGGAGACCAAGTCCCAGTATGTCCTGCATGCCAGGGCTGTCGACCGGCGGACCAACCGCTCACTGGAAGCAGAGTCAGAGTTCATCATCAAGGTCCAGGATGTCAACGACAACGCTCCGACGTTTCCCGATGGGCCTTTCTCTGCCTCTGTGGCTGAGATGTCTGATGTTGGTAAGCCGAGACACTTCGACCTCTTGACAACAAGTCTGATTCCGAATTTCTGAGTAGTAAGAACTGCAGCTTGTTTTTGCTAAATTTTTAATTCTATTCCCTTTAAATAAAGTTTTTAATTGAAATTATACATCCTGATTCCAAATTTAGTCTGCAACTCATTCAATTTTTTTTGGAAAAAAAACAATTTCAATTGCTATTTCAAGTATAAGATCATTTTTAATTCTTAACACATTTTTGTCAAGTCTAGTCTTGTGACTCCCCACACTTCCTCTAAAATCTCATCCCGTGAGGCTCTACTTTAAAGCAATTCTCACCTTTCCGGCATGTTGCACAGCACTTAGAGGAAACTTGAACAGGAACAACTCCGCCTCCTTCCAAAAGTCCCACCCGCTTCCCCCCTGCCTGACCTCTGAGACTGAAGTGAAGATAGAGGCGGAGGAGCAGCGCGAGTGAAATGGGTCAGCCGAGTCAGATTCGGAGGCAGCTGGGGGTGGAAGTGGCATCTCGCCTCGGTCAGTCAGTGTCAGTTCTTCGCTGTTTCTCTAAATCTCTCTCAGACCGCTCTGCCGCTCTGCCAGACTGGGGGGGGGGGGGGGGGCAGCTCGCTAACGGTGACAGCAGTAGGCAACTGGAAGGGACGCAGTGGCGGATGACAGCCAGGGAGCTCGACAAATCATTTTATTCAGAGCGAACAAAATTATTGGTCAGGCTTGAATATTGATGAGCTTAAACGCCTGCCATGCATTTAACAAAAGAAAAGTGTAAAAATCCAAGACAGGTAAGAACTGCTTTAAGGACATTAAAAACAAACTTTTTCATGGTTTTTATTCGACTGTTTGCTATATTTAAGGAAAGTTAACTTTCCTCATCGATCCACACATTCTGCGACACATCATGTCTGGTGACACATAAACCACAGAAAAACCACCTTGTGAGAGTGTAAAACTGTTTCCCCAATATCTTCGAGGTTATTTTAAGTGTGCAGCAGGTTTTTCCACCAGTTTTTCTCACTGCTATTTCAAGGTGTTGTGCATTTGTGCTGGTGATAGAAACACAGCTGATCTCTGTAGATTTTCATGCAGCTCTGGTTCACACTGGCGTTATAACATTGATGGTATTTTCCAGCAAGCCATGAAAGTGAGTCAGTCTTCACTACGCCACTGCCCTGGAACTGACCCGCATGAACCAAAGCTTGTGATCATTAATGCTTTCTCGGGTATGAAATGTACAAACTAGAAGTCCACACCAAAGGTTAATGGCAAGTTTTAAGTGAAATCCCAGTTTTAAAAAAAGAAGAAAAAAGAAAGCAACATTTTGCCAGTTTCTTTGAACACATTCTCAGTTGAACTCAGTCAAAATATATTTTTGATGTTTTACCTCCTTGACGTATTTTATTATTTATTATTGATTTACATGCTTATTTTAAATTTCATGCCACTAACAGTGACCTAGAACAAATATGATATGCTGTAAAAGACATCAGTATCACTACATGAGCTGGAGAACAGCAAAAACTGGTTAACACATTCACTCTTTTCATATTTGGGTTTGACTCAGCTTCCAGCTTCTCTGCAATCAGGCTTAATCTTAATCTTTATCAGGTTTATGGCATAGGTTGCAATTCACGCTGAGAAGTGCCAACATTATTATTTTAGATTAAGATAAAATTCACCTCGTTCATTTTGCTGCCGTCATTGGAGATAAAAAATGCATCGTTTCCCTCCTAATAAGTGTGCATAACAGGACAATTAAAGTGAAATTAGCTGATAAACCATCTTCCCGGATGCTGCAGGGAGAGATGTTTTATTGTTGCCATCATTTCTAAAAATGTGCTCACGCTCAATTACAATGTGGGTCAGATGTATTTTTATTTAAAGATTATTCTCAGTGTTTGCACTTCCTCAGAGATTAGAATGACCCCGTCTCTTTAATTCTCATCATCAATCAGCCAGCACAGCTCAGAGAAAACATCCAGCTACCACAGAGAGCAGCTGGCAGCGTTTCATAGTCTGTCTTCACTTCTTGCTTTTCACTCTGTGTCTTTGTCTCTCTCCACATTAACCGACTCTCACTGTCTGTCTGATGTCTGTCTGTCTGTCTGTCTGTCTCTCTCTCTCCAATTTCTCTCTTTTTCTCGCACCTTGTTTTTCATAACCTATATCACACATTTCTCAGTCATTTCTGAACCTTTCAGTTTACATAGCTGGGCATTTTATTCTGTCTGCCTCTGTGTAATGAGCTTGTGTGCCTGCACATTTTTCATTAGCTGCTATACCCTCCCTCAGCTCCTTTAATTGATTTTATCTCATCAGTGACTCTTTTTATCTGACTTGCAGTATTCAAAGTGTAAATGGACTTGCAGGTTCAATTAATTGCATATTACAAGGTTAAATCTCTATTTGTCATCCCAGTGACACAGCGGCCATCTGTCCATGGTTCACATCTCGTCCCCAGTGTCAACTTTGATAGTTTCCTGCAATCTGCCAACCGAGAAATATTGAAATTTTGATGGAATGATGCAAGGGTGGATGAGTGCACTTGTTCCATGTTAACAGCAGGCAGTATTAAAAGTTACTGTACATAAATGGAGAAGGCAGATCTCTGAGATAATTAATGGTCTGTTTATGCAACAATATTTTCAGGTGAAAACACAAAACCTTTGTTGCGTTTGGGCTGCCTGTCTACACTAAAACAGTGCTTTTGGTGTCTGACAAACCAAACAATATGGAGATGGTCTCCAGAGTGTAAAGATATGAAAACGCATTGATCTCTGTTCACATGCAGGCGGGTTAAAGACAACACTTTGAGAAATGTGTGTATGGAGATAGTAGCTTGTTGTGTAAACAGGGCTTCAGTGGTACAGCAAAGCACAATGTCAGTGGGGATACAGTTATTTATTTAATCTTTATTTATCCAGGACTAGATCCGTTGAGATTGAAGATCTCTTTTTCAAAGGTGTCCTCGCCAAGATAAAGATAGTGATCTCACAGTTTGTCTCATGATTATGCTCCACTAGGTCCATTATAAAAATGTAAGTTTTTAAATAATCGCAATTCAACGTGAATTGACCATTTATGGTGTCTTCGCATGGAGAAAAATGCAGTGCTGGTCTACCATGATGAATGAGATGGATATAAGCTTTCGCTTCTCCTGTCTGCTGCTACATGGTCAGGCTAATGGACTGTGGCTTTTTACAAGAACACTGCTGACAAAACACTCTGCGTTTTTTATTGCAGCATGTAGGATGCAGTCGCAAAGTGAGGAGCCTTCTAATTACAGTATGCAGAAACAAGATAGTCACTCTGAGAAAGTAAACAGATTGTGGCTTACAGTAGCTTTCCTCTCAGATTGTAATCAGAGCCACAATACATCGGCAGTGACAGTAACATTGTGTTTAGCTTGTTTTGTCCTGACACTGACTGAATGTGCTTAGCTGTTTGTAGAAAAGTACCTGGAAGATGTAGTATGTAAGATTTAAAATACCATGAAATTGAATGAGAGTAATTGCAGATGAACCCAAGACCCTCTTGCCCTGAGATCAACCAAATCAGATTATGTTCATATGTTAACATGCATAAACTTTCATATTATGTCTTTGTAGTTATCATCAATCAGTATCTTTTACTACTTTTTTATCTCTTTTTGCAGGAACATCTGTTTTCCAAGTGATGGCCTCAGACGCGGATGACCCCACCTACGGGAACAGTGCCAAGATTGTTTACAGCATCATAGAGGGACAGCCCTACTTCTCTGTTGATCCCAAGTCAGGTAAAAAAATACTTCTGTATTCACTTCAAAGACCTTTAACACTTGCTGAAGGGGAGCTCAGAGAGACAGAAACCTTGCCAAAGTGATGCTACAAACAGTGATGCCAAAAGCCAAGGGAAGCACTGGGTGTTTTTGCCTGAATCCATTTAGTGCTGCAAAAACTGTGAAAAGGACGCTTTCCTAGTGAGTGTATAATGATGCAGATGGCGAGTACGTGTGAACAGCTCTTGGCTGCGGAGGCAGATCATTTAGGAAAGGATGTTTTTTTTTTTGTCCTTCTCATTTTCACCACATCATCTCCCCACTTGCACTGTCAAAAAATGCTAATGGTTCGTGTAAATGTTCTCATTTCTATACATCTATACATCGTTCCATACAACATAATTTTCCATGCAGGTACTTTTTTAATTTTCTCAACACAATCTGATCAACTTCTGCAGACAGTGTGTACCCATGCAGAAATGGTATGTAATTTGAGTTGATGAAGGATTTGAGTGAATTAGGGAGGAGATGACTTAATTTATTTCCATGGAAAAGAGGAGCTTTCATTTGAGCTAAATGGAAATTTAAGTGGCAAACATGCAGGGGAGGGTCTTGAAAAAATAAAGTCTTATCTTATTATGTCGTAATAACCAGTAATATCCTTTCAGAGTTGTCATGCGTTCAGAATTGTTGCAGTGCAACACTGAAAAACTGATCAAATGACAAATGCATTTAAGAGGCCCTGGAAAAAACTCCTTTTCTTGCCCCTGTTTCTCATTTTCTCACTTTCTCTGTGTCACCCATGCCCTGGCTTTCCTAGACATGATACTGGGTCCATTAAAGGCACAGGAATTACCATAAGTCTGTGTAACGGCAGTGAAAAGAGAATACTGTAGCGTTTTCAGTCTTCAGTGCTTTTCACTGCACATTCCACTCAATGTGAATGGAATTAGCTGGAGACAGAAGAAAGGCTTCAGTAAAAGGTGCCGAGTTCATTTATTTATCAGTGGGCTATGTGATGAAATTCTATTTGTAGTCCCCCTATGAGGTACTTAATGGAATTACATTAGGCACCTCACTTTGCAGATATTTCCAGTAGGTATCAGTGATGTTCTGGGTGAATTTTGTCACCTGCTAAAGAGCACAAAACATGTGCTTCACCCGAGACATTCTGGTACTGATCAGACAGGGTCACTGCAAAGATGTGGACATCCACACTGTTTAATTTTCAATTGCTACCATTGCCTCCTTTCACTGTGACGATACAGTAGTTGATTATAAATGAGCACAGGATACAGTAGCTCCACTCTCATCCTGTTTCTTCTATGTCTCATAGATTAAATGTCAGATTTAATCAATCTATGCACCACTACCGCTATGGTTACATCTGTAGTAACAGTGTACGGCCTGCATGTAAAGGCATGTAAAGCTTTTTCCATTGATCAATTGCAGTAAGAACTCCCAGGAACAGAAAGCAAAACATACCAGATTTTAGTGGCAACATTTCCAGCGTGATGCTCTGCTTGTTTAGAGCGGTTCTGGTTTAGATGGCAGCAATTTTGGATATTCGCCTGCATCTCAAAATTGTTGTTCGTACGAAATCAGATGATGGCTGGAAAAACACGAAGAAAATGATTACCTTTCTGAATGCAAATAGCTCTGACATCCAGAGCACTGCAGGATAGCAACAGTGAAGGCGCCACAGGGACAGAAACCAACAAGCAGGGGAGCAGAACACCCAATGACTAAAACTGCAATTAGTACATTAGTATCACTAGAAATGGTGTCATTAAAAAAGTGATGTGAGTTAATTGTGCCAGTCTAAATATGAAGATATCAGGATGCTTAAAGAGTACCTAAGCCTCTAGTTTTAGTCCTCTGCCACTCAGGGGATGAGGCTTGATTCACGTTGAATCATGCTGCTAACATTAGCGCTGTCTTGCTAACATCCTTGTAGCATTATGTTAAGTGGATGGACTGTGCACAGAGGACTCACTGTGTAGTAATTTTAGTGCCTGAATGTACCACTCAAAGTAGAGCTGTGCACTATGGTCCGTAAATGCACCGTCCCTGAGTAACTGCAGTCAAGTATGCAGTCAGGGCTCCTGCTAAGCACTGAAGCATTGGGTGGATGAATCTTTTGAAATAATCATTTTAATAAATAGTATCAGTATAGTACGATGAACAAGTGGTAGTTTTTATCAGTCGGCTGATGCTAACAGTGGTAGTTTGTGATGAAAGCTGCCTCCAAAATCTCATCAGCCTCAGTTGCAGTCAATAGCAAAACTCATTGCATTAGCCAGGTTTAACCCTGTAGGGGGCAGTCACTTGTACATTTTGAAAAAATACCTCAAATTGAAATACTTGGACTAAAATGCCGAGAGTTGGTCACACCCAAATACATTTGATTTCAGTAGAAAAATGTTTTGGACTTAAGTAAGTGCCCCAGGTAGCTGGAAGACTGCAGCTGAGAAATAGCCTGCAACTAAATCCCTTTGGACACAAGTCTTTTTTTTTCCTTTTTTCGGGGGGGTTGGGGGGAGATAGCAGGCTGTTATTGTTCTCTAATTGCAAACTATTTGTCAATCAGAGAATCCTTCACAGACCACCATTCATGCATCAGTGGCAAAACAATAATGGCTCATCAGTGAGAACAACTGAAGGTCATGCTCAAGTCTGTAGGAGCGTTGGAACAACCAACCAACCTTTATTAACTTAAAGGTTGGTTGGTTGTTCAGCTCAGGTTTTTTTGTGAAAGAGTTCGAATCCACACCCTTCACATCCTTCACCCTGAACCCTGCCTGGCAGACTTTTTGCCTTGGCCCAGTCACTGACCTGCTCTGCCTGTGGACATTTAGCCCTGGTTTTACGTAAAATACTTTGTGGTTGCTCATCTCTCACAGGACTGTGCTCTGTTCTGACAGTGGTTTAATGAGCCCTCCACTAAGGTCATGTTTGCAGAGTTACACTCTAGTTATTTATTTATATAAAGCTACTTTGTGTGATATCTACAGTCACTCTCACTACTTTGCAGTTATGAGTTCATCTTTCATGAAAGTGTTGCAATTACTGAGAAATAAATGTTAAAATGATATTCATTGACGTCACTTTCTTTCAGTGTGAGCATATTTGACTATGCAGCTTGCTCATGCGAGGGTAAATTGGGTAGAGCCCTGGAAACGTATCTTCAATTAAAAGCATCCGCAGTAGGAATAATTACAAATAATAGAAAGTACAAATAATTTATTTTGCTGATTCTGTTTTTGGGTCCTGCTAATGTTTCTGCTGGCTCAGTTTCACACTCTAATTGTCATTCATAATGACTTGTCTTTAAACTTTTGCAGCTCAAAGTGTTGCAACAAAATGCAAAAACACACAAAAAAAGTTCCCTTCTTGACAGTGTATTTTTGTTTTCTCATTTCACAGTGGTAGTATATTCCAGCTGCACATTTATTTTAATTATTTCTGCCAGCCGTAGCAAATTTGTGATGATTGCTTTTAGAGCATGTCCCTACAACAAGTTATGGAGCGGAATGTAAGCAATACCAGGGTTAATAAAACCATAACAAATGCCTGGACCTAAAGGAGGTGTAACCTGTGTAAATGTGAACAGCAGAGACTGAGGCTTTATTTATTTGTTGATGTTTTTCAGACCTGAACTATAGTCTGAATCTGTCACTGCCTGTCACTCGACACAGAGCGGTCATTACTTTCTTTTCTCCTCCACTCCATGTCATTAAGAGCAAGTTTTCATATCTGGGAGACTTTGGACAGACTTTGTTAATTTTCTTCTATTGAAAAGAAGGCAAAAAAACGAGGATCAATATAGAGGCGAGAGCAAAGTCAGATGCAGTTAATGTCCTCGACCGGGGTCACAGCCATGAGAGAAAATGCGCATAAGCATTGAGGACAGATAATTTCCAAACATACACTGCTGTACTGTAACTCAGTTTATTCCACTAGTCTCGCTGTTTCTTTTGCCCACACACAAATCATTAAAATAGTGTAAAAGATGTACGACATCCTTGATCTGCTCAATTTTATTAACGAGCTGAATAAAATTCAATTTGAATATCCTTCAAAATGAACTCTGGAAGGTTCTAGGAAATGAGTACTTTCTATCATTTCATCACATTCATCTTCTTGAAGGCTCGGGGTTAAAGCCCTATATTCATTAATGCTAAGTTCAAATGATTCCATTGAAAAGTGAATTGTTATGAGCTCCGCTTGGTTGGGTCACCTTACAGGTCAGCTATCTCTTCACCATCACAGAGCAGAAGAGCAGGACGCTGCCCTGATCCTTCTTTCACTCTTAACCCCTCCATTTTATTCCCGCTCATGACGAACATCCCAAGATACTTGAACTATGTACTCGGGGATGAACTCCTTCCCACTCCACCTTTCCCTCGCTTAGAACTTTGCCATATTCCCATCCTTGCCGCTTTACACTCAGTTAAAAACCCTCCATATCTAAAAATCTGCTGAAAGCTTCAGGATAATGCTCGATGATGCTGCTTGGGCCCCGTCATCTGCAAAGAGCAGAAGCCGAATCCTGAGTCCGTCTTTCATCATTGGTTTCATCATTTCATCATTTGGTTTGCTTAAAGTCATAGATATGAAATCATGATACAAATTTTTCTTAATACCTCTCTAGCCCAGGTAAGTGGTTGGTGTATTATACTAGTCTGCAATACATTGCCAGGCCAGTTGCTATTTAATGTACTGTATATATTAAATAACATATGTAATAACATATAACATATGTTCTGACCAAGTGCAGAAAACATATCAGTTTACCAAATTAATTATCATTATCAAATCGTCAAATAAAATGAGTAAAGTTCAATTAATTAGTGACCACAACAATTATGGACCATTTGCATTTACAGTAACCTCGACCTTCATTGGGAGTATTGTAGTTACTGTCATACTTTTTCAAAGGCTCCATTAAATGCACTGACGGTGGAAACAAAAAGAGAAAGAGAGAGGCTCTCAGGCTATAAAATCTTGATATCGGGAAAGATCAAGTATAGTCGCTTTGATTTCTTTTTTCTTTGACGCAGTTGTCAGCAAAGACAGTTGAACCGAGCCATTTGCGTAGAATGAGAGCAACTTTTCCTGTCCTCGGTAAGAGGCGGCTAATTGAGGCCATCTTCTTGTCTCGGATTATGGTGATGTTATCTTCGCATGTCTCCACTCTAAAACCCTGAGATCCAGTTTATCTCTGCGCCCATTTTAACATCAGTGATAGCTTCTTTAACGCAGTGTTGCATCTTGCATGAAGCCTTAGATGGCAACACATAAATGAGGTCTGACATGGTTTTGCATTTGCAGCCCTGAATAGCCCCCCTTAAAACTTTTCTGTGGTACCCATAATCACACCTTACTTTGCATTTGGTGCTTTACATTGTACTCTTGCTTGTTTAAGTCTATGTATCTTGTGTGTACATATTGGTAGTCAATGATGGCAGGTTTCCTTGTGCAGTGTTAGCAGTGTTAAATCTGTGCTGCTAAAATGGAATAAAATAAAATAAAAACTTGTCTTGTTGCGCACTACAGCTTTGAAATACAATATGGGACTCCCGCTTGCTTTTCTCCCCGATGGGTATGATTAGCATGACAGATTACTCTTTGTACCACACAGACAGGGAGACAGGAAATTAATTCTAGGCTTTGGCCACAAACGCAGCAGCCAGTGTTTGTCGGGGGGCCGGCAGCTGAATGCTAAAGGCTTGTTCAACATGTTGTGGAAAGAATCTCAGCAGGCTGACAGATGAACTTAGTGGTGCAGGCAGGTGGGAGCCAAACACAACATCTTTTCTGGAATTTACCTGACATCAGTGGCTGAAGAGGGCGGCGAGGGATGAAGAAAAACAGACAGAGGAAGAGAGAAGCAAAGTTAGAAATAAGGGCAGTAACCTATGTTCAGACACGGGCTAGAGAATACAAAGTTGTATGGAAATATTGAGTGCATTGCTGAATCTGTGAAGCAGGAAGCACAGGGAAGGGTTCCCTCTCAGAGGTTTTGTTTAATAAATCCAGGGTCCAGGGTGAAATATTTGCATCTTTCGACAGGAGCTGTCCTAGGGATCTTATAGTATTACGAGATATGCTGGGGATCTAGCAACACAGCTAGCACTCTAATGCATTCTAAACCTAGGTGTTACATGCATCACATCAATAGTTAAGATGTATTTTAATGTCTCATTCCCTGTAGTTTATCAGCACTGGCCATTTGCCATGCCAGACTTAATAATGTAGTAACACAACATAGCTCAACTCAGACATTACAGTGGCATAGGGAGGTGTGTTGTATGTAGGTCTACAAATGGCTGAAGGGGGAACGGGTGGTTCAGCTAACTTCTGCTGACCTGGTTTTTTTGTGTGAAGTTGAAAGGTACTTTATTGGACACAATATTCTCCTAAATGAGATCGAAGTTTGACCGACTTAGAGTGTCTGAAAAGTCTTTTTGTGGAATGATAACAACATTTGTTGATAAAATAAGAATTTAAGACTGTGGATCACAGTAAATATGAGTAGGTTATTTTGGGGAATTTGTCAAAAGCCGGATGTGTGTTACAGAGAATCTTCTCTGTCTGTGTGAGAGGATTTGGGCTGAGACAGTATTTGATGCTGTAGGAATGAAAATGTGTAATGTTCAATCACATAATGAATGCTGAACAAGACAAAAAAAGTTATTGAATTCTACCCCCTTCTCTTTTCTGTTCCCTCTCTTTGTTTCTGTCACATCTTGTTTACTCTCATGAGATTATTCCATAAAGGCGTACAAAGAATCGAGCTTCACAGCAGGTGCTTCGCCTCAGTGTTTCTCTGTCTGTATAGAAGAAACAACAAGCATCCTCGAATATTGTTGTCATAAGCTGCACCCAACATCCATTCTGTGTTGCTCTTATCTGTGCAATGCTGAAATAAAACAATTATTTCCTTTTGGTGCAGCTCTCCCGTGGCCTTGGAAAGGGGGCGATGGCTCTGTACCTTCATGCTTGTATGAGCACGTGAATTATCAGGAGAGGGAAGGAGGGCTAACCTTGGACTTTGCAAAGTGGAGAAAATCACAGGATGAAAGCCAAACATCCGGCCTGACAAAAAGGCTTTGTGGATATGTGTGTGTGTGTGTGTCTGCATGGTCTCAGCCCAAGTGACACAGCAAATGTATTTGGAAACACGAATAAGATTAAACAAGAGTTTTCAATTTGTGTGATGTGTAGTATCTATAAGGGGTGAGCCAAAAATCACATTTCAGTACATACTTTAAGGTTGTGGGTCTGTTCATTTTCAGCACAGTAAGGGACCAAAATGCAAAACATAAATCTCATGGTTTAAGGTGTGGTTCAATGGGGCAGAACTAATCCCTGCGCCCTGTGCCAGTTTCCGTCAGATTGTTGTTGCAGACAAACACTGTGATGAACTGACTGAGAGAGAGAGACTGACCTCTTTACGTTGATAAACAAGCATAAAGACACACACATTTATCACATTTACTACAGATTTTGTGTGTGGTGTAACGTGTGTTACACTACACACCCATAAGTGTGCGAGTGAAACGCATGTTAATGTCCAGTACTGTCATACTTATGAATAGCTGTAATATTGTTTACCACATATATGGTACAGTGACAGTAAAAATTGCTGCAATGTGACAGTGGCTTAAATGACTGAAATGGGCATGTGTGCTAGGAAATCATTGCAGATTAATTTACACGTGACACGTGTGAGGAATGGCGTGTTTTAAAGCCAGACACTGCAGTCTAGTCCCCTGTGTGTCAGAGCGCTTCATCAGTTCAGGTGCATCTCGTGCGGTGCAGTACAGGATGAAAGATCAAACTCAAACTCAGCCTAATGAAATAGACCACTGCTGTGTCCCTCTAGGTTCTCATTACCCCTGCAGTTCCCATTCTGTACCGGAGAGGAAATATAAATGATTTCCATTCAAGATGAGGTGATGGAGGTACTGCTGGATTCCATTATGTTTAATACTAATGGATTATACTTTTGATTTTACATCAAGCAGACTTTACTCACTGGAACTGTCCAGGCCACAGTCCAATGATAGCCATATTCTGGACATACAGACACATGCACAAAACGCTCTGGATTATATAATTTACCCGGTTTTTATCTTCAATGTGTAGTTTGCTAAGAAAAGACTCTGTTTGCTATTTTCATGGACACAATTTAAAGGCTCAGCCAAGTGGTGGAATGTGTGTGCTCAGTGGCTTCAGGACTTTGTCTCTGCTCTTTTCAGATGATGCTGTCTTTCTGGTATCATCGACTAGTGACGTTTTGTAGCCAAGTGTGAGGCGGCCAGGATGAGAATCAGCACCTTTTAGTCCGAGTCCAAGATTTTCAGCCAAGAAAGGATGAAATGCTCACTCTGGGTTTTGGAGGAGTCTCTCTTTAATGGAGGAGTTTAAGTATCTTGGGGATTTGTTCACAACTGGAGGAAAATTAGAGCAGAAAATCGAAAAAAATCACACTTTACCAGTTCTAACCTTTACCTATGGTCATGAGCCATTGGTAGTGACCACAAAAATGAGATCATGAGTAAAAATGGCTGAAAATAGTGTTCACCACAGTGTGACTGGGCTCAAACTAAGGTCTCAAAGTAGAGCTATTGCTCTTCCATAAAGAGAGAAGCCAGCTTATGGTGGTTTCGGCATTGGACCAGGATGTGTCATGCATTTCCATCTGGGTGGCAAGCATGAGGCAGACCCAGGACACACTGGAGAGTACAGTATATATCTCTCGGTTTGCTTGGCATCCTCTCTGAGGAGTTGGTGAAAGTGGCTGTCGAGAGGAGTGTCTGGACTGCCCCACTAGACTGTTGGCCCCATGACCTGGACCCAGATACGTGATAACAAGAATAGTTGAGACAAGCTTACATACCAGCTATGTGTTGAAATAAGTCATGACGGGGCAGCGCAGTGTTAGCCAGTTATGGAGCTGTAAAACAGAAAACCGTGGACCGTGGACACTGAAGTCACACACATGCTAAAACCCTCCCTGAAGCCAGTTTTAGTTATTTATCCGTTGTAGGCTGCTGTAGAAACATAGCGGTGCAGCATAGTTGAAATGCTTCATTCAAACAGTACAACAGTACAGTATAATCACAAACTGCAAAATACATCCTTATATATTGAATGTATGTTGTTAATACAGTTTGTATACACATCTGTAGATAACATACACAAGAATATTACATCACAGACGTGTTTTACATTGTTTGATCCCTAGTGTGCATTGTAGTTTGTTGCATGAGGCTTTATATCACATTCATATGGTTTAAAATGTATTTTGATTCATTGCAGCAGCTATGGTGGATATCAAATGTGACGTTTATTTAAGTCAAATCAAAGGAAGCTAATGACTGCACAGAGATTCACAGAGATGGGCAGCAGAAACATCTGTTGAATCCTAATGTATGCTTTGCTTCCCCTCGCTGTGCTCTCTGATCTCTGACGGTCTCTCCGAGCTAAAGGGTAGAAAAATATCCTCCCCTTATCTACCCTCTCTTCCTCTTGTGTCTGTGTGATGGATTACAGAGGAAAATGACGCAGGGCTGTGCAGAGAGAAGCTGCATTTCTAATGTCAAGTGGCATTTACTGAGGCAAATTCACAATAAAATATGGTTTCATCATATTTGTGCTGCTCTAATTTCAGCAAAAGGCAGGTGGTGAAATGTGCACATTTTAGGTCTTTCAGTCTGAGGGACTGGGATTATACTGCAGTCTGAGAAGAGACATCTCAATACATCCCCTGCAATCAAATTCAGTGGTGGCAGAAAAAATTGGTTTTGGCCTTCAAAAAATCCCCAGAAAGTCTGTGAAAACCACTTCCAGTCGTCTGAAATTGTGTCTATTCCCTCCCCGGCCGGGGACGGTTAATCTTTGCTTCTGACCGTACAACACAGCGGCGTAATTCCTCCCATCCATTCATCTTGTTTTCCTGGCTCACGCCAGTCTCATCCACTCATTTTCAAACACTCTCTGCGGTCACTCTCTCTGATACAGGTGCATAATGTGTGCCGCCTGTCCTGCCCGGGCTGCACCGTGTCTCTGCGCTGAGTCTAAAGGGGCTGATAAGGCCAGATGGCTCTCTGCTTTGTTCGCCTCTGAAGTGACTAATGCAGTGGAGCAGAGCCTCCAGGCTAAACACTGTCTGCATCTCATGTGGGAGGTGTGTGTGTGTGTGTGTGTGTGTGTGTGTGTGTGTGTGTGTGTGTGTATATGAGTGTGTGTGCGTCCATGTGTATCAGGGTGTTGTGGCATCTCTGTCCTTGTTAGAACCAGTTTGGCATCAAACCTTGTAAGTGTGGACGCTTTATAAAGCGAGGTCATTTGCCCAGTTTTCAGTCCTTAAGGCCAGACAGTATCTCACATAATCAACTCACAGAATCATGTGTTAGGTCACTGAGGTGCAAACATTAAATGATGTATTAAATTACACTGGACATGGCTGCTTGTGCACATTAATAATTCTTATTCTATTCAATCTCTTTCAAGAAATGCTAAATGCACAGACATAACATTACAATCACACTCTTAGTTAAATATATGCAATGCATTGTAAAAAGATGCATATAAGATGATTATTGATAATGCTGTTGATAAAAGAAGGAAAATACATTTATGGATATCTCTGTTCATATTAACGTTGGCTCTGCAGAACATCCACATCGGTAATGCGCCTGCTTTTTTTTGACTGAGGAACATGCAGCAGCCGTTTCAAGATTGTTTTGTAGTCAAAGTTTGGATTTGTTGCAACATCAATAGAAATGATCAGCCTACAGCCTTTTCCCATCCGGAACCTGCTGATCAGGTCAATTTCAGTTTACTTCTAGTGCTGATTCGGAGAAAATGTAATCTTTTGAGAGGCGCCCCATTGACGGCAGGTTGGAACCAACATCCTTAATGTACAGAGAAATCAACAATCGGAAAAAAAGCCACCTCGTTCAGGGTGGGTAGCCCTCTGCGTCATCAGGTCGGGTGAAGGATAGAAAGAGAGAGAGAGTGAGAGGAGAGCAGAATGTGCCAGGTCCCTTAGCAGCCTGTGCCCAGAGCAGCAGAACCAGAGGCTACTCAAGGGAGAGCCTGAGCCTGTGCTTACCTCTAAATGTAAGAAATCTTGGGAGTTTTTTTTTTTCTGAATTCAGTATTTTAGAGAGATTAATTTCAGATTAAGGGAAATTATTTGAGATATCTAGGTGTTATCTTTACAACCCACAAAGCACATTGGTGGGTGCACATTGCATTGGTTATGGTTATGGCTTCAGTGATTTGATGATTCTTGCCACTATTATATCAAGGCTGGCACTGTGGCTCAGGTTAATACTGCTGTTAGGATTTGCATGTTCACCCTGAATCTATGTGGGTTTTCGCTGGGACAGTTGAGACATGGTTTCATATCAGCCCAAATGCAGTTCATCATTCTAAATTAATTGAAATGAGGCATTAAATTGTACGTAAATATAAATTGATGAGCCATACTGTAGTTGAAAGGTAAATTAATTGATGCTTTCTGGCAGCAGTAATTGGTAATAAATCCTCTGTGGACCATTGACTCTATCCATGCCGTCATCACCTTCAGACCCGACTTCTGCAATACCGTTTTTCTCCACCTGCCAAACAAAACCATCAAAAAAAACTCCAATACATCCAGAACTCAGCTGTTCTGGACTCCCACCCACCTCTAGGATCACATCATCCTGGTCGAATCTCCCACTCAAGCAAAGAAGTGATCCATCTGACATTCAGAGCTCAAAAACTTCAAAAAATAATAATGATAACACCAATATTAATCATGTTTATTGTTATTATTATTATTATCTGTAAGGAAGCACTGTTTTCCGCATTATGTTATGCCTCAGAGTCCTGATTTCGCTCCTCAGGTGTCATCCGTACGGCGATGTCTAGCATGGACCGTGAGACCAGGGACCACTACGCTGTGGTGATCCAGGCCAAAGACATGGCAGGCTCAGTGGGAGGACTGTCTGGAACCACCGTCGTCAACGTCACCCTCACTGACGTCAACGACAACCCTCCGAAGTTTTCACAAAGTTAGTGATCCCTCACACACGCAGTGCACAGTGTGCCTCCGTCGTGATAAAAAACATGGAAGCCAAGCTTTTAAAAACTCAACTGCAGCACTAGTATTTTTTCAGTTCAGAAAGTTTCTTGTGTTGTGCTGTAGCTTGAGAAGTGAAAAATGAGAAAAAAATCCCTCCTCACTTGATGACATAAAACAGTTCTTCTCAAACCAGTGTGGATCCACACTACTGCTCGGTCAAATGGCACATGTTCGACACTTTATGATTAATCTATGTAATAATCTCAGCATGCACACAGACATGCAAATTACAGCTTCAGGACAGCATAAAGAACAGTGAGAATGAACACATCAAGAAATACTGGATCATTAATGGCATAGCAAGGCGCTTATTTCTTGCTCAGACATTGTCTTGTCTCTGAATGAAGGACAAACACAACAATTGAAATTTACCATACCAGTGTGCTTTGAATCACAAAATGGATCGAAGGACGTCTTGTTACACAGTGAGAGAAGATTTCAAACTCCAAGCAGATAAAGGTTGTTGAAAGATTCACTGAAAAGATTTCTGTTTGCGGCATTGCTGTTGCAGAGAGCTACCAGTTGTACGTCCCAGAGCTGGCTCCAGTAGGGAAAGCGGTGGGTCAGATCAGAGCCAGTGATGAAGATGAAGGAAAGAATGCTGAGATGACCTACAGCATTACTAATGCAGATGCAGCTGCCATCTTCTCCATCACCACTGACACCGACAGCAGGGAAGGAATCATCTCGCTCAAACAGGTAGGGGGCCGAGATCGCTCTGACATTGATGCGCTTTATTTTTCCCAGATATGAGCAGCTGTCAAATGTGGGGTAGGGTGAGAACATCATGCATCATTTTCTGTTCATTCCAGGCTTTATTTGTTTTTACAACTGTGATGGCAGCCAAACTTGACCAGTTACTTGATGCTTATGTTTTGTTTTCTAATATGAATCACTGATATTGAGTCAACTTTTGTGACAGTCAGTCATACATACTATAGATAGATAGATGGATAGATAGATAGATAGATAGATAGATAGATAGATAGATAGATAGATAGATAGATAGATAGATAGATAGATAGATAGATAGATAGATAGATAGATAGATAGATAGATAGATAGATAGATAGATAGATAGATAGATAGATAGATAGATAGATAGATAGATAGATAGATAGATAGATAGATAGATAGATAGATAGATATACTGATTGTGTTCTTTGGATGGCACTGTTTTTCTGTTTTATGCAATGTTTGATTCAAGGATGGACATTGATGGACTAGTCATGTCACTGCAGTGCAATATAAGTAATTAACTAATTTCTAGCCTTAAGTAATGAAGTAAGCAGATGAGCTTTGCAAGCCAAAGATGTTGAGTGTTTCTTTAGTAATGGTGCCAGTGCTTTGAGACACTTGTGTGTGCGCAGATACCGTTGTCTTGTTTGTTTTTGTTTACAGCTTTTTTTTTTCTACTGATGCGTAGGAGGTTATGTTGCTGCTCAGACTGTCTGCCTGCCTGTCTGTATCAGTCTGTTTTGGTTGCAGCGTTACTCTGAATTCACTCAGCCAGGTTCCATAAAATCTGGTCGAATAATGTAGCAAGTGCCAAGGAGGAAGCCGTTGTATTGGAGCAGGTCCAAATTATGGCGAAGGTCCAGGAATTTATTACCACGTGGACACTATTTTTCAGAGAACCAGAATTATCCTGCCACAGCAACACATCCAGGCACAGTCTGCAATTTATTGCTACCCTATAATAAGAATAAGATTAGATGCAACCCATTATAAAAGAAGCATACATAAAGAAAAAAGGTATGAAAACAAAAAAAGCATAGTATGAATAAATAATATTAAAAAAGTGGCCCACAAAATTCTTTTTATGCATGTAAACCTTTTGTTGACCATTTTCTGCTACTGAAACGATGCAAGTTAACACAACCAGTATCGAGAGCCAGGCACATCAGCATAGACTGACCTATCCCACCGAAAATAAATGTTGCTCCGAATGGGCCATTTAGCTCAGGTTGATGAGAACAGTGAATCACTTCAGCCTTCAAGGGAAGGATGGATGGATAGATAGATGGATCTTTGATTTTTGTCGCCTGTACCTGCAGGTGGTTAGTGTGAAACCAGATTACAAAGGCCCTCACTAAGCTCCTCAAGCCCATGATGGCTGCATCATCAGCAAACCTCTGCCTGTGACATGAGTCAGAGTTGTAGCAAAAGTCTACAGAGTGAAGGGGATGATGTGTTTGGGATGAGTGCTGAAGGTTGTGACGAACATCCTCCATATCAAACTCTGTGTGATACGCAAACCTATGTTTATCGACCTACGCATTATGCTAATTAAAATGATTGTAGGGGAAATTAGTTTTTCGTTCCTTCAGGCACAATAATAGCTCTGATTTTCATTTTTCGAGCATCCTTAATACTGTTGACACATTGAAAATCCTTAAGAAGTACTAAGTCACAAATTTGGCATTAAGCTTATTAATCTGCAGTAAAAAATTATGACTCAAAAATGGAGGATGTTTTCCATTACAGAATGACTAGGTTGTGTATAACCAAAGTGAGGTAAATCATATCTTAAGCTTGACAGACCATGTTGTAAAGTAGAAGTCCTTTATGTGATAATCCTTTTGAACACACAATTTAGCAAATACATTGTCAAGCAATGCTGGGGTAAAGGCATGGTCGTTGAAAAGGATAGTGTAAATATGTGTGGTAAAGATAGGGACAATGTCTTAAAGTGGTGAGCTTCCACTGTGAGGCTATTATCCTCCACTGGGGAAAAAGGTTTTTTTGGAGCTTTTCAAGGGCTTTTTTATAGGACAGTTGCAGAGTATCAGGGAATGGAGAGAGAAGAGAAATGAGATGCAGCAAATGGTCATAGGCTGGATACAAACCGGGATCGCTGCGTAGGACCATGGGCCTCTGCAACTGACTGAGCTAAACAACGCCCATCGACTGGGTAAAGCTTTAAAGGAAATGGAAATGTCCTCTTCTTTCCTCCAGTCTCCACTCCAATTTAATTACTGTTAAAGAAAGTATGCTTCTTTAAAATTTTCTACAATTTTTTTTCTAAATTTTTCTTTAAAAGTTTCAGTACTTATATATTGCACCTAATTACTTTTTACTGCTGCTGCTTTGTTTATTCGAGATTAGTTCATAGAGGGAATTATGTGATGATTTTTAGGGGAATTTTGACAGCACATTGTAAACTGTACAGTTGTGGGTTGTAGGATGAAATACTGGATGTGATTACTGTTGTTTGCAATACTGTTATTTTATCATTTGCACGCGTAATTAGCAAAAAGAAGTGGTACAGTAATTAGTTTCACCACTGTAATTAAGTTGACTTTCACCACATTGTAACACTGGATATATCCTGATTTTCCAGTCAATCAAAAATTACCCATCATTGTGTTTTGTCGCTCCTTAACCACAAAATAAGGGTTTGAGAGAGTAAAATCATGGTGAGCAACTGTTACGTATTTTCTGCCTCTTTTTTTAAACATGCGAGTGTTCATGGAGCTGTGTGGGAAATGGGAAGGGATCAAACTCAGCATGCATGCTGATTTTCTTTGAGATGGTCAAGCATGTGTGTTTCGCTCTGCAGCCTTTTAAATATGACAACAAGGAGGCCTGGGCTCAGCAGGGGCGGGTATTACCACTTGGTCAGAGCCACGACGAAAAAAAAAGATTTTGATCTGCTTTGTATTTATTCTCCAACTGCTTAAAATCACGAAAAGAGGGAGAGGAAATCCCCCATCACAAGGGAAATTTGCAAAGAATTACCAGCAGGTGTTTAAATGCATTCCTGCTGCCAGAGCTCTGAAGTTTTCTTCTAGGATATTGTAAGCGGATATTGTGTGGCTGGATTTATAAATCAGTTTTCTCAAAAGCACTTTACAGCTTCTCACTCAACCACCCATGTACACACAAACACACCAAAAGGCACCAGGCTACCATGCAAAGGTGCCCCACTTAAGAGCACTACGACACATGGGCACGAAAGGTTTGGGATTGAAACTCCAAACAAGATCAGTGGATGACCTGGAAACCAGTCTCCTTCCTTACTTTTTATCAGGATAAAGAAAAATATGATTGGAAGTGGCTAAAAAGCTAATTGCTTTTATTTGGAGGCCAATACAATGCAGAAGAAGCATTTGGTTTCCAGAAATAATTGCCTTTGGCCTTCAGAATAAGGTTGATCATCATCCATTTCTTTCCCTAACTCAGTGACTAGAAACACATTTTCAAGAACAAGATTAGATGCACCTCTATCTCAAATAGCAGTAGGTGAAATGTTGAACTGTTCATTTGTGTATAAACTGTGTGCATATCATACTACCACATGTGTGTTTTGAATTTTGTCAGGAGTCAGAAATCACTAAAAAGAACTTTATCTGAGCATATTAGCATAATGATAGGAGTCCTCTTGTCCAGCTCCCACTTGAAGGTTGGATAATAATCTCCTTTTTACCGAAGATGAGCATGACCTGTCTGCATCAGAAGCCATAGGTCTGCTGAGCTGAGCGTGTTAAGCATTTGATACTGTCCCAATTAAAGGGATCCTGAAATGCATCTATAACTGGGTAATTGTTCTGTCTGTGTCCTCCTCAGCCTCTCAACTACGAGAAGAGAAAAGTTCACACACTCAACATCGAAGCTTCCAACACTTACCCAGACACCCACTTCTCCCATCTGGGGCCATTTAAGGATTCCACATCTCTCCGAGTCATTGTCGGCGATGTCGATGAGCCTCCTGTTTTCTCCATGGATTACTACATCATGGATGTGTATGAAAACTCGCCTGCTGGCACCCAAGTTGGCGCCATAACTGCAATGGACCCGGACAGCACCAACAGTGCCGTCAGGTACTGTAGAAGAAAAACATCACATTATTTTGTAGATGTTTTTGCATGTATACATCTGCTAGTTCCTGTATGGGATTTCAATGTCTGCCAAGAAGAACAGTGTCCAACGCAAATCTATTCAGCTTCATTTTAAAGGACCAATAATCTCCCTCATCGGATTGCTTCTTCTATTGCTGTTGGCTGTAAAATACTTTTAGCTAATATATATATGTAGTCTGTTTTACACCGAAGCACAAGGAAGTAGTGTATTGGTTCGGTGAATGTGACTCTTTGCTGTCAGCCTCGTAGTTAAGTGGAGAATCCATTTCGGGGCGGCACTCTGGGGGCTGTGGGTGAGCCACCATTGAAACGACTCCAAAAAAAAGCCCTTTGATTCTGGCCTCATATTGGTCCTCTGGAACAGATCAGTGGCAAGGGCCAAAGAGGCATACAAGGGCTTTCTATCCTCAGACCAGCAGCTGGTTGCACAAGTCCTGATAGACCACTGACAACACTGGCAGTGCTGCTGAATTCTAATGTCTTGGATGGTTGGAGATCGGTCTGAAGGCTGTTAAGCCTGCAAGGCCTGGGCGGGTTGAACCACTGAGAAATAAAACAGTTCAATGAAACTCCATAAACCACTCCTATTTCTAACCAGTGACATACTTTTATGCTAAATTACGGTCAATACTGAACTGCTTAGTATGGTTATTTTGGTCGGTTCGGTACAGAGAGAGAGAAGAAAGTTATATATATAGTAAATATATAGTAAAGAAATATATAGCACTCTAAAAAAGTAATAACAACAATAAACTCTAATAATGTGGAAAAAAATCTAGAAATAATCTAACATCCTAAACATCCTTATCTAGCCATGTTAATTATATCACTGTCTAACAATCAAACAGAAACTTTAAAATGTGTTTAGTTTTTCTAATTGTTGCTATGATTTCACACCCCACCATTGTACATCACAGGTACTTCATAGAAAATGAGGAGGAAAGACCCTTGTTCTTCACCATCGGGGTGAACAATGGCATCATCAGGACCACTCAGCTTCTGGACCGAGAGGAGCGAGCATGGCATAACATCACTGTGATGGCGGCAGAGGTTGGTAAGTTCCCAGCACCTACAAACCACATCAAACTAACTTTATAACTTTGATTATTTTTTCATAATTTCTGCCTCTTTGACTACAAATCAAATAACTGGATTCAAAGTGAAGTGAGTTGTTTGTTGTGTGAACACATTTATTCACCTGAAAAGAATTGTGTTGCAGGATGTTAAAAAACCTGATATGAGTTCAACACATAACAAATGTGACAAAACATTTTAGCGTGTTAAATGACAGCAGTCCATATGGTGGATGGTGTCTATTTGGAGCTTCAACCGTCCTTTCTTCCTGTCTGACGTGGGTCTTCCTCTTTTTCATTGTTGAGGTGCTGGGATCTGGAGTAATACCAGTAATACTTATTATTATGCTCACTTAAGAAAGAACAGTTTGACTTTAGATATTCAGGTATATATTCAGATAAATTCCGATTCAAGGCACTTGTTCTTGGTTAATACGTAGATTGTCTCTGAAGCACCTGGACCTGCATCCTCATCATCATCTTCATCCTCATTGACCTTAGACTCCTCACTTGAGAGAAAAAAAATAATCCAATAGTACAATGTACTATTGTACTCCTGAGGACATTCAGAATTGGAGGGATATTCCTCAGGAGCTGTTAATGTCTCCATCCTTGTTCTTCCTCTTCCTGGAAAGTCCAGGTCATGAGCCTTCCATTTCTTTCTCTGTGCCTGAATCATCCTCCCCTGTGTCCTTAGGCTGCTGACATCTCAGTCAGAGTTGTTGTCTGAGGTCCTGTTTGTGACCGCATCTTGTCTACTCTGTCTTTTGCTGCTGCTCTCCTAATCGCCATCATCTTCCTCCAGGCTCCTCTTACTGGAGACTGCAGGATGTGGGTGTTCACGGCTTCTTCCTTGTTTGCATCACCCTCATCGTTGTCCTGGACACTGCTGTCATTACTTTCAGAGTCTGTGTTTCTATCTCTGAATTCATCCCACCACCTGAATCCTCCATCTTCCTCCTCATTCTCTTGATCTCGCAGCCACCGCTCAGCTCCACCAACCACTTGGCCTTGTTCAATCATCAGGATGTCTCCTACATCAATCACAGGAACTGGGACACCATCCTCACCCTCATTGTCACTAGAAGCAGCGATACCAGTGTCTGGTGCATCACCAGCATCTGAATCGTGCACAAGATCAGCAAACCTGTCCCCTCTGAGTTCAAATTCAGACACCTCCTGTATGAAAAGCCATTTAGCATATAAGTCCACAATGTTTCTTGTATCTGAACTGATCTGAAACTCATTGTCACTGGTTTGAACGGTAATAATGGTGTGCATAGACTGACCCCAAATTGGTAAATGCTACCTGTGATAGATGGAATAAAACAAGTATGGATTTTTTCATGTCTCTGTTTGGATTGCCAAATGGTGGTTCCACTGCCTTCATTTAGGCAGGCATTGGGCATTAGGCACAAAAGCCATTGTCTGGCAGCCAGCTGGTAGGCCCTGTTTCCTGAACCCACCTCAGGCATCGGCACCTGCAGGTGCAGTAGGGCCCTGACTGCTCTAATAAGAGGGTTTCAGTGGATGTTCTTCTGTGGGATAGACGAGTGACATCGTCTCTGAGAAGGTGGTCGCTGAGTTCGGACACAGCTGTGAGGGGGAGAGTGCCAGATGTGTGCACCTGTGATGGGGCCTGCCAGGATTACTCCTGCTCAATCTGCCCAACAGGTCCAGGTCAGGGTCTGGTTTGGCATGCTGAGACACAGGGGTTCTAGCCCTGCCTGCTGGTTTCCTGCCCCCATCAGTCGCTGTTAACCATTGTTTGTGTGTGCCTCCCAATGTGGGTTGACTGATGTTGTCCGTTTCTCTTTGCTCTTGCACTCTTTCTCCTTTGATCTTTCATGTTATCAATACTAAAGCCTCACTCTTAGTAGATCGACACTCCATTTCCGATCATCAGCTATGTTGAACTGAATGAACTGAGACTATGGCTGTGCCTGGGCTCATACCCAGTCTTCTCCTGTGTTTTTTAACTTCTTCTAAAGGGAAGAAAGAGAATTGAGTCCAGCAGGCCTGTCAAACAATTGAAATATCTTTAAACAATATCTGCCGGATTCTTTAGGCCTGCAGATAACACCAATAAAGACTCACAGACACAACCTTGTGTGAAAAGAATTTGTAGATTTTGATCTCTGAAAAGCGAGTTAAGGTTTCAGTAAGAGTTGCCATATCCACAGACAAAGCAATGCACCCTATAATTTAGTGAGCAAGTTAAAAGCACAGCAGCAAAACACAAACTAGTAAAGCTGTCATCTTTTTGTCACTACAACTGGGATGTCAGTACCTCTGACAACTTTCTGAATTCTGCAACATAATCATAAAACTGTCCTGCCAACACCTCTAACAAAATCCAGTCAGAGATAGTGCTGCTCTTGCTTGTTAGCCACGTAGTTCATTGTATGTGTCCCAGACTCCTTTCCCCAACTTCATCTTACATGACTTATCCTGCAGTGATGAGATGCACAAAGGAGCCCAATGCAAAGAAAAGGTCAGGCTAACCACAGATCAGAGCAGTTTCATTATGTAGAAGTTCAAGGATATGCTATATTTTCTGGCTGTCTACTGATGTCTAGAAGTTGATTGAGATTTTACAGAACCCTTTGACACTGATTGACGTATGACATAGAAAAACAATTCACATTACATGGCATTTACTCGTTCCAAAGAACTTGTCCACTTTGGAAGTTCTTTGACTAACAAAACTCTGCAAGTTCACTATCTCAGACATGGCAAAAAAGTTCATTGTTTGACTTTGTGGATTACATTTCCATTTGTCTTTGAAGCTCTGTATAAAACACATTGCATAAAAGATTAAGATTTTAGAAGGCTACGCAACTTGAATTTCTATTGAATTCCCTTAAAGACATATTTAGAGCTCTGACAGGACCTCTGCATGGATGAGATTGCGTCTGTGCTGAAGGCCTCTAAAGAATCGTCCATCACTTCTTTCTTTGTGATCTGTGATCCCGCTCTCTCATTTCTCTCTACCCAATGCTTATCTGGCCAATTACAGTTTCTTCTGGCCCCTTGCTGCAACATTCTGTGAGTAATGGACTGAGCAAGGCATTCATGAACAGCAGGCAGCCTGTCATCATGATGCTGATTCTGTAAAGATTAATCTAAGATCCAAACTGTGTAGCTTCCATATCATTTAATAATTAAACATGCAAACCCAAAATGTCTCTCCTCATGTGAACCAGTGGGAAACAATCTTGGTCTCTATACAGTCTGTGTTAATGAGACTGTAGTACAATATATTGTAAATTAAAAGCCATCATCCTTTTGTCATGTCAGCTATCATCTCATGACATGTAGACATTGGTGAGAGGCTGTGAAAATGTTTAAACACAAGGAAGAGATCATGACTGGGATTGGTGAACCCATGGCTAACCTCTCTCTATTTTTCCTTTTTTTTCCGTCGGTCACATTCTGACATGCTTCTTATCCATTAAAGCTCCTTGTAAATGGTGGTTTAGGTGGTATTTTTTAAAAGTGCTACTGACAGTGCCTTGGCCTCTAAGCTATATATTTAATCAGTTCAACAGGAGAGGAGGAATGCATCCTCTTTTTTTCCCTCCCCACACACAGTTTGCATGCAGTGACATTGACCCGGGTCAGTTTACTTAATTTGAATACGTTGCCCAGGAGCTCAAAGCAGAATTATCAGAGCTCAACACTGCTTCTTTTGGTTACGGAGATATTCATGGCCGCTAATGCAGGAATCCCCTGAGCTAATTGGGCTGATATGCCTGGATATGATAGTCACTCTGAATGAATAACCCTGAATTGTGGTCTGAATATTCATGCCAGTAGGAGAGTGAAAACCTGTATCTAAACAGTGGAAAAACAGACTACAAAACTGTTGATCTTGTGAATTTAGTGAACAGCTTGAACGCCCCCGACATGTTAATTGCACATGGTGTCATTTTGGATTCGATAATGTGTTTAGGATGTATAATACAGTACATCAAATTGTATGTTTTTCAGTGCAAACCCAATCTTTACAAAGACTGCTGTTCTATAGGCAGTACAAAGAAGCCACAGCTGTCACAGCAGTATATCTGTCAAGGAGCGCATATATTTCAACTTTTATTACAGAGGATTCTGTGAACTTTTATCTCGTCATCTGACTTGCCAGTATCGTTGTTTTGGAGGATATTGTTTTCCCCTTTGTCCTTCTGCGAACAAAATAACTAAACAAAATGGGTGAATGGATTCTTCCCCAAGCTTGGCAGAGACAGAATAATGTTTACAAACTAACATCAGGTCAGATATGCCCAGTGCAGTGTTTTATCCCTGCACAAACTCTAAACCGCATAATGTGAAACAGCATGAGGCTTGTGGGATGTAGTTGTCCATCTTTCAGCTTTCATCTGCTGGTATTTTTCAGTATCCTCTAATGATTCAGGCCAATGCACAGTTAGATTCCTGCTCTCAATCAAAAGCGAAGGTCATTTTCATTCTAAAGTTCACTGAGGTAACTGAGGTCTGGTCAGAAAGCTCATCTCCTGCGGTGGGGAGCTGCTTGCCAGACTCGCTTTCTGAGCTGCCTCTAATGCAAAGTAAAGCACTGAGGTGGAGAGAGGATTTAGACGAGAGGAGATGGCAGAGAACAGAGCTCAGGGTGGAAAATGAAACAAGACATCAGGTCTATAGTGTGGAGCAAATTTTCTGCTTCCCCTAAAAGTAATGTGATTTTGTTCATGAACAGGGGTATGAGTAAAATATGAATGAACCTGTCTTCTAGGAGACATTTCAGTCGATAAAATCTTTTAATTTGCAAAAAGCTAATTTATATTCCCATGAACTACAATCCAAATTTTATGTTTAAGGTGATAGTGAACATGTGTTTGTAGGGCCTATTCTTATAGTAAAGTTGCACTTGCACTTTGGCATCAACTGTTAGGAGTATAAAGAGATATTATAGTTCAATAAAGCCCTACATTCACATAATCAATTGTAATCGGTTCCATTTTACTTCATATTCAGTTGTTTTCCAACAGTGTGCTTTAAAATCTTAGCACTCAGAGGAGTTAGGAGTTGTCTCATTATAACTCCCGGTGTAGCACATCATAGCTGTGATAAATATCACTGTTAGCATCTCGCTATGTATCGCTATCATTAAGCACTCAAAGCACCACATAATTTGAGCTCGCACTTCAGCAAGATGTCCATACAGCTAATTAAACTATGTGCCTGAGTGAAATATATTAGCTATGACACCATTCTTTTTAATTCACATCTCATCGATGTGATAGCTACTGAATAGAAAACTGCACATCACCAGCACTGAGAAGCAAAGGATACCCTAACATACCATAGTGTAAAACAAAATAGAATATACCTTTAATCTTTATCTCTGCTTGCATTTCATATACAATCTCTGTCTGTCAGTGACATAGCTGAGGCTATATTTGAAGCATTTTACTTGCAGTAGGTAGTTGTTTATGCTTCTCTGCTGTGAAACAGCTGCTCTGTGTTGTCAATCATAAATCCCCTGGAGGATGAGCATCACCAGATTACCATATTGTCGTCGACTTACATTTTCACTATAATTGGTTTCTCTATAATCATATTCTCACTATGTTTTACATGTACACATTTGAGACTATGTATGGATAGTCTTGAAATTGAAATTTATTAAAATCCCCACAGAATTGACATAGCAGTTTCAGATGAAGGCAGGAGGGCGTTTTCTTTTCTTTCTTTTCGTGGGCATTTGTTAAAAAATACAGTATATACTGTTATTGTTCATCATACTTTTTTATAAGTCACCTGCAGTAAAGGGCAATCTGGAGTGTCCAATTGACCGGTTTGCAGACATGCATGATTTTGGACTGTGGGAGGAAACCAGAGTACCCAAAATACACAAGAATAGGCAGGGAAACCATGCATACTCCTCACATAACATCCCTCAGTCCCACTGGGAGTCAGACCTGCAACCTTATTGCTGTGAGGCAAAACAGTGCTATCCACTCTGATGCTGTTTAGCCCTAAAGTCAATAAGTCTCTCTCTAAGTGTACAGAGAAGCACCTGAACACAGAAACAAAACCCTACTCAAAATGAAAGATGAGCATAAGGGGATCGAAGTATAGTATGAATATTTGTATGAATATTTTATTTCTGTGAAATTAATCCCATTCCTCAATCGCACGTACATTTTATGACCAAAGTGCAAGTGCACGGTGAAACATGTGCACTAGTCTACTTAGAAGATCATAGGATGAGAAGAAGCGGGACAGCAACAGAGTGGATACTGATTGATAAGTGATGGTGATATTCTGAGAAATCTCAGGTGACCGTAAAGAGTAAAATAAATGTGAATGCAAATGGTGTTTGTGTCATTCTTCACATCAGAATCAGATGAACCATCAGATGCTTTCACATGAATGCTCTCAGGTCCTCTGTAGCATAAATGGAGACACAATGTAGGCGCATAGAAAAAGAGAATAAAAATGCAGCATTTATGGAGAGTGTCAGGAGTTGACTGCTGAGTTGTCAGCTACTGTAACTTCCATACATGTTTAATGATAATACAGTTCGGAAGAGAAGAAAGTGTCTAAAAGGTTCAGAGTAAGTAAGTCCTCAGATATAAAGGCTGTTAAGCAGTATAAACCATTGAATAATGGCTCAGGCCTGACAGAACAATGACTAAATGTGCCTTTAAAAACACAATAGTGTGCAGTGTGTGAATTAGCTGCACAGGCAGCTACTTAAAATTGCGAACCTCTAAGATAACATAAGTGCTTTATATATGCCTGTGTCTCGTGTTTGTTTCCAGATAACCCTCGTATGGTGAGTCACGTCCCGGTTACTATCCAGGTCCTGGATGTTAATGACAACATCCCATCTGTCGCTGGGAGCAACAACGCTGTTGTCGTGTGTGATGGCACCAAAAACGGACAGGTGAGTTGCTCATGTTGCTGCAGCTTTACCAATGATGTCTCAGTCTAAATCTCGACTTTGTATTTTAACTCTGGCAACAGTTTGCCAGTCCATCACAGGGCACATACATCATTCACCATCACATTCACACCAAGTGGTAATGTAGGTAGGGTCTTAAGTCAACCTAAACATCCATCTTTTTAGGACTGCGGAGGAAATTAAAGTGGAGAGAACATGCAAACTCCACGCAAAGTTCAACCTGTGAGTTTTTGTTTTGTTTGTTTTTTTTTCACAAAATTTTATCAATTTTAAATCGTACCATCTGTATATATTTGTTAATCTTAGATTATTTGAAAATCTGATGAGAACAATTCTGGAAGTATATATTGCGACACAAAACCTGTAGTAAAAAATCAAATCTATCAAATCTGATCATCATACATTACACAGCTTACATGCACATGCACTTACATGCACTTCATGTGCATGTAATGTAACATGCTTGAGGGTCAATTCTACATTTAGTTTACAATTATCTTATTATCAGGCAGACTTCGGTAAATGTAATGTAAAAAATGTCTGAGACACCAAAACTGTAGGTGGTGAAGAAAAGAGCAAACAAGATTTTCATTCCGTTTTCATTCCGTACATGTCTGGATTACCTGGAGGGGATTTTCAAAGAAAACAACACGTCTTTGTTTTTCAAGCCCAGCAAGACACTGAGACAAAAGCTCTTTCACACAGAAAAAAAGAATTTAAATTCTTCTTTTCTAAACCAGGCCTAGTTAGTCAGGTCATTTACTGCACCTCACAGACTGCACTGGAATGAGAATAAGGGTGTGATTTTGTACAGATGAAAAATAACTTCATCACCAAGTCTATATCCCAGTTATTTTGACTCAATCACCCGTTCACTGCTCCTGCAAGGAAAACTGCAGCACTGTATGTGGATTAATCCACTGCTAAAAAGAATCCCCACAAATGCACTTTTTTCCCTCATGGAGGACTGATTAAAATGATCGATTGCAGTGCGACATTGCTGAATCATTTGTAAAAAAGTAGGTGTTTCTAACACGCTTAAAAGATCCTCGTGAATGGGAGGAAAAAAAAAACTCATGCTGACTCTACATCACAACACCCAGAAAACAAAGAAAAAGTAGAAATTGTGCATGCAAATTACATTTAAAATTCCAAATATAACCTTATGTTCAGGTCTTGAACACTGGCACACAAAACACAAACTCAGAAAGCAGTAAGAACATGCATAGAAATGGTTTTACTCCCTCATGTACATTTCCGTTGATGTGTAGCCTTTTTGGTGTGTGTGTGTGTGTGTGTGTGTGTGTGTGTGTGTGTGTGTGTGTGTGTGTGTGTGTGTGTGTGAGACACCATCAGCAGGGGGATTTATCAGCTGCGCTGCAGACTCTGCAGCTTCTTGAACCCATAAATTATTCAGACTGCAGAGCACGCCGATGCCTCCACTGCTGGGCCAGATAGTAGCATAGACGATCATAATAAACCCAAACACAGGTCTGCCTCATCACTGCCTCACGCAGCTCACCCTAGTCTTCCTCACCCCATCCTCCCGCTTAGCATCCATTCAGTGTAAAAGCAGCATTTTAGTTATCTTCAGAGCAATGCACAAAAGCAAATATTTCCATCAGAGCTGCTGCTCTTCTGCAGCTCTGATTCAGTTCAGTTGTTCAGTTAAAAAAAACTACTTTCATCCACTTTTATTACATATCATAAACACTACCTGTATGCTAATTGAGGGATTTAACTCAAGTGTGTGATCACTTACTAACAGACTCAAGGAGGCTATTTTTTTTTTTGTCAGCCGGCTGGTATTGCAATAAATTAACATGAGGAAATTTTCATGCATATCACGCCACACTGGCACGACACATTTTTACTGCCTCATTTGCAGACTGAGTCATGTAGTACATTTGCTTAAATGATTGCACAGTGTTGAGACTGGCTGTTTAGGTTGGGGGGCATACACCACTTTTGATGCTCATTTCTTGTTTGCTCTTTTAAATGTATGGAAATAAATGTCAGATACAAGCCCGAGGGCTCACAAAACACTACGTTGCTTTGAATCGGCACTTGTGTTTTTGTGTGTTGTATGGGAAAAGCTAGTAGGGAATGAAATAGAATACAACTTAAGCTGTGAAACTGGTTATTTTCACACAGCAAATAACACAACAAAGCATACCGGCTTTTGTCAAATACACTTCAAGCCAGCTTGTCTCCTCAGGACATCTGCAATAGGAGACAGTTTTTGAAGGTGATGGCAGTTACAGAGCACACTCATCAGTCTTATGGAAAGATAAAGTGGCTTTCCTGCTTGGATCTGAGGCTTCAATGGATGTTTAACAAGTGTCTCCACATCTGGTGTAGGTCCCACAGGGCAGCAGGACAAAATGCATCATTGCAGATGAGGGAGACTTTCACACACACCTCACATTTCTTTGGGCAACTCTAAACACATGCTCTTTTCTTTAAGATTTCCATGTTAATATTGTTCCCCTTCTTATATGTTTACACTTTCTTAACCTTGTGGTGTTTCGTTTCTTAGTTGCCTCTGTATTTTGTGTCTGTATATTTTAATTTGCTTGCCTCTCCTTTGCTTTATCTCTATTAGGTGATACAGACCATCCGAGCAGCAGATCGGGACAACTTTGCCAATGGAAAGTTTTCCTTCTACATGCCTGCTGGGCATCCAGCAAATCCGAATTTCACTTTGAAAGATAACGGAGGTAGGAAAAATGATATTGTTAGCAATATGAATACTACTCATTAGAATATACATTCTGTAACAGCAGCCATTTATCTAGGGCTCAATCGGATTACTAACATGTTTTGAAATGTATTGTTGTTTAGGAAAGACATCAGTGGCGACTGTTTTTCTGTTTCCAAAATTTAGACACCTTACAATCGCTACTTGTGGCTACTTGAAAACATGTTTTCATTGATGGGTGTTTTGGAGATGAGACACAAGTCTAGTCTCAGGACATCCCAGAACTGTGAAGAAGATGTTCAAAACATTTTGCATTTTCATGCTGCTATTACATTTTTTAAAATTAGATTTAGATCACCCTGAAAGTGAAAGAAGTGTTTCCATTGAATTTCTGTGAGGCTGGCGTAAAGAATACAATGGTTGAAGTTTCACAACTTTTATATCACACAGACATATTACACTGGACTGTGTCCTCACCACGCCATGTTGTTCGGATGTAAATCATGTCGGGGGGGGGGGGGGAATTCTCAAATAACTCCATCACAAGAAATAATCAATGCAAACTCAATGAACAGCGGCTTTATTAAACACTGCCAGTTGTTAACATGATGATAGCCAAAGAGAAGAACATACAGCTGTGTCTTTCTCACACCACCTAGGCTGAAAGGTGTACAGCACACCCCTACGACATCCTGATACCCTGTCTTATTTGCTCTTAAAACAGATTATTAGAATTACTGGTAGAATAATCAATGGTAAAGTAGTGATATAATCAATAGTTGCACTTAGCGGGAACTTGGACAGACAGGCCAGAGAGTGAGCGCATGAGTGTATAGTGCTCATTCAGACCTGTCCAAACTTCTAGACGTTTTTCCAGACGTGCTTTTCAGCCTGTGTGCATCACAGTCTAAAAAAACATCATCCATTATAGCACATCCATCACTTTCACACTGATCCCAGTATGTACGTATACTGCGCTCACAGTGTTCCTATAACAACAGCTCTATTTTTGGGTTTCTGATTATAGTACAGTATACCAGCAGCAATTCAGTTATGAAGCATTACACTGTGGGTTCCTGTACCTAGCAAGAAAAACATCCTCTACCTGGGGTGGCGAGCCTGTGTAACACAGTGTGTTGGCATTATTATAACAGTTTGCTGTTGGTGAAACAGGTGAAACAGGTACCCCATCTCCAAAGTTGGCTTATATGTCCTTGAGAAAACCTGTGGTGTTGTTGCCATAGTTTCCCAGCTTCCTTTAGCTCCTGGTTCTAGCTGTCCTGTATAAATTTCATGGCATAAGGTGTCCCCCAGCTTACAGGTATGTTTCAGTTTGTGTGATGTTCCCCGAGCTTGATCTTTGGTCTTTTTAATGTGGTGTCACTTGTCTGTGTTTCACCACGACTCCCTCCTCTCCCTTACAGCCTTTAAAAATCTGCCTGGGCTCATTTCTGTCAAATTTCATTTTCTCTTACATCTCTTGGTGTTATTGCAATGCATTCTGCAGCTGGTCTAAGACAAATACAGGACCTGACAGCAGACTCGGTAATGAGGGAGTGACAACACTCATACGGGGAGGTTAGACAGCAGTGTGCAAGCTAAAGGCTACAGGCACTTTGTATTGTTGTTTACTTGTATTTCCTTAGAATGCAGGCTTGGCTGTGTTGCTGCATTGCAGGTGTCATAAGTCTTATATCTCCTAACTTGGAAGTGCTATGAATGATTTGTAGTCACTGAATGGAAATAGTCATTTTTTCATTACCTTTGGGTAGCACTGTGGTCAGTTTGTTGGGAAACAGTTCTGCTTGCAATTAATAGAAATCTTTTGTGCTTTTGTGGTTTTGATGGATTTGAGTAGTAAGACATAAAATCGTTTAGAGAGTTTGGCCTTCTGCAAGATTCATGGTGCACTCTATATGATTGTTAGTCATTAATAGTCATCACCATGTCAGACTACAGGATTACTAAAAGCATGCCATGTTCAGCACATATTCGATTCCCGATCATGGCTCACAGCTCATCACGACACTGCACAGCTTCCTAGGTCAGTCATGGATAAATAAGTATTATTGTTGCTGGGTCATTTGGAAATGTATAAAGCTACATGTACAGTATACAGTATGTTCTCATCTGCAGGGAGCGATGAGATTGGTGGCAAGGCACCAAACGCTGCATGTTTAATGATACTGTGATGAATAATTAAATCACAAGTTGTCTGATTGAACTTCACACCAGAAATGTTCTTAAAACTATTTTTGTGTCTGTAGGGGTGCCCTTTAACAAATATGCAATTTTCAAATGATGCTGAAATTGTATCAAAATTGCTATTGTTTGTTTATTGCTTTGTTAAGTGGTACAACTTAAATAAGATGTCATAGTAAGGTCTGCAACAATTGTTGAAATCACAAAAGTACAGAGTTTTAAAAATGCATGTCAACAGCTACTGAATCGTTTATACAGTGCTTAATGTCATGGATTTTTTGCGATCCGGACAGTTCCTCGTGTGTGTACCACTTTTAGTCATAACTCTCTCATTAGTTTGTCTCTCTGCTCTCGCACGCCTCTCACCTCTCACTGCTGTTTAAAGCTAAAAATCCGACAAAACTCCTAAGTTGCTTGGAAACCTTGATGCGTTTCCAGCTATAATTCCCACAGGAACACAGAAAATATCTCCAACCCTGGAACTATTTTCTTCATATAGGAGAAAATTATTACAATGACACTGCGGGAGCAACGCTCCTCTGTGTGTTTGTGCTCATACAGAAGCAGAGTTATCCAAATATCTCTTGGCCTTTAAAATCAGTTTGTATATATGTTACCATTAGTGTCTGTGTCTCCACCCACAGGCTTTATGCACATGAACGCAAATATTCTTCTGCGCTAGCTCTCATGGGCATAGCATGAATATGTTCCACAGACCATATGCATACTATACTAGAGGGGTCTGTTATTATGGACCGCAGCTCCAAAGGCCAATTTTGACATATGGAGCTTTGTAAATAAAATACATTTCATAAATATTCAACAGAATTGATTCATTTCAGAGTTATCAGTGTCACAGTAACAACAATCAATGAAAATCACAGTGGACGAAGACCATGGATGCGGTCAAAGATACCACTTACTTTAGGTCATTTATGGGATGTACACTGGTTCTATTTATAGGCTGCTATTACTCCATTATCCATTGCATTGCCTTTTAAGAGTGATGCCCTTGTAATTAATATTTTAATCAGTTTTATTCACCATTGTAGTATCTGCAAGGCCAATATTGCAAAGCCAATATAAAGTCTTGTATGTCTTCAGAGGAATATGTTTTTGATAGCGGCTCAACTAACTGTGTAAAAAAAAAAAAAAGCTGACAAAATACCAAACAATTCAACCCTTCCTCTGACAGTATTTGGCCTTCCTCTGTTGATTCATTTTTTTCCATCCCACAACCTCCTCCTTCAAACCCTTCAACTCCTCATTGTCCCCACTGCTCTCAGACAACAGTGCCAGTATCGTATCTCGACGGCTGGAAAGCTTCAGCCAGGACCGGGACCAGGAGTTCTTCAGCCTGGTGCTGGTGGTGGCTGATGGAGGAGAGCCTCCACTGAGCAGCACCGTCACAATGTCCCTGAAGGTCTGCGTGTGCCAGAGGAATATGAGGGGACGTAACAACATCTGTCAGGCTCAGGCCTTCCTCTTCTCAGCCGGTCTCAGCACTGGAGCGTTCATAGCCATTCTGCTGTGCATTGTTATATTACTGGGTAAGTAACTGGTTGCATAAGCGTCTGTTTTAAATGCAATTTTCTGTTCTTAGAAATCATGTAATGCATGAAAGGTTTACATGTCACCTTGTGCTTCATAGTTTGCATGAGGAGTTTGCATGTTGTGCCTCCGTCTTCATGGGTTTTCTCCTGGTCCTATGGATTCCTCTCACAGTACCAAAACATGCATGTTTAGGTCAATGCGTGAGAGCGTGTGTACCCACGAGATAACATGCTTGTGTGTGTTCACACACATCTGATTTTCTCCCTCCAATCTTCAGTCTAGCAGTCATATTTGTGTAGTAGGTTCTAGGTTTTACCAATTATTCCCTGTGTTGTGATGGTTTGATGTAAATTATTTTCTGTTCCTTTGAGTTGACCCCCTGAGGTTAAGGCGGTTTTAATCCTCTATTTTTAGAGGTTTTTGTGAAGTCATGAGGAAAAAGAATCATGACAGCGGATTATTGATCTTTTCTTCTGTATTTGCTTCCCTAACTCCATCTCCTCTCTTTCCTTTTATCCATCAAATAATTTTTTTTTTCCAGCCATTGTGATGCTGTTCACCCAGCTACGAAATAAGAAAGCGAGCAACGAGCCTTTGATTCTCTCCGAGGAGGACATCAGAGAAAACGTGGTGACCTACGATGACGAGGGAGGTGGGGAGGAAGACACAGAAGCGTTTGACATTGCCGCACTTCGAAACCCCAAGGAATCGGAGCCTCGCAGGAAGTTCCACAGCTACCTCAGCTGTGGAGCAAGCCCTTACGAACAGGAGGACGAGGCTGACGAGGAGCGGATCGTGGTGGTAAGGAGGATAAAAGGACACGAGTTGGATTATGGGAACTACAGCCCAGAGTCAGAACCCGCTTGGTTCGTTGTCGACTGTGTTCCTCAACAGATCAGCCGGTCGGCACCTTCTCTCCTGCTCGACAGCCACGACATCATTCAGCAGATCCTTCAGCAGAAGGTGATAGAGGCAGACCGTGATAGGCGAGGGCCGCCGTATGACTCCCTTCAAACGTACGCCTATGAGGGCTGTGGCTCCTTGGCCGGGTCCGTCAGCTCTTTGGGTCTGAGTTCAGCAGTGCCTGAACTCAGCTACAGTGACCTGGAAGACTGGAAGCCAGAGAGGCAAACTCTGGAGCGCATTTTTGGAGAGCATTTGGTTCCTGGCCAGACAAACCCTGTCACCTAATTTTTTGGCAGAAATGCCAAAACAGATTGCTTTGTACTCGTGCCATTTACATTTTGGTGCAAGGAATAATAACTGCTGTCAGTCAGGACCGGGGGTACCATGTAAAATCAGTGGATAAGAAAAGCCATCTAGATGAGAGGAACTTTCGGGTTGTACTTAAGTGCTTGTCTAAAAGTGCTTGTCTGTGGTTGCTGAAACGCATTTATGATACCCAAGAGATTATTACCAAATCAGTAATTCTTTGATGAAAGCTTCATGCTTCACAAACCTACGATATGTGAGAGCTGATAAAGGGGATGTGTGCATTCACTGAGTGACATCACAAGGTGACAGAAGATTATGACAGCTGTGCTGTTAATACTTTATTACCTATTTTAGTTGCCTCCCAAGGATCCAAGTGTTTGTCCCAATGCCCGACTTTCAACAGCAGTTGAATGAGCACAATGTCAAAGCTCCTTTACGCTTCAGCAAAGACAGTGCATGGTGGAGTGGGATACATTTTACAATGACACCTAAACACTGACTCGATGTAATTTTCAAACAGATTTGGCTGTTTTATCACATAATTCACAAACCATCCAGGACATTCTTGACTCTGCTACAAGACAATGTAGGGCTGTAACAATACTTGCATTGGTATTCAGATTTTTGGTACTGTAAAGAGGAGCACCAAGTTCTCATACGATATATATATTGTGATGACTGTGGCTTCAATGAGGCTCTGCAACTGGCTTTTTGACAGATGTCTCTTTTAAACCATAAGGTTTGTTTTTCGCATTATGTTTCCGTAACTGTGTACCTAGAACAAACCGTACCATGACCTTAAAGACAAGGCACAATACCTAACCATGGTTTTTGGCACACGTTACACAAAATGTGTAGAGGAAAGTGTCCAATTGTCAAACTGAACTAAAATGGGCCTGTCCCAGAGTTTGGTTGGACCATTGTTATAACAAAATGTATGGGTTAGTGAACTAATCCATTTTTTTCAAGTTTGTGAATTGAATTTGTGAATGAATGTGAATTGCAGGTTTGTGGCAGAGAGGACTCTGGTTTTCTGCATGAAATGAGACAATCTACATACAATAAATTGCTTTACCAATCACCGAAAACAGTCTGTAAAACTTTTTTTATCGTTTCTTTTTGCCAGTTTGGCTGTAAGTGTTTTTGTAACTCTTGTTTTTGTCAGATGTTGAGTACTTTTCTGGTTTAACATCTGGCTTTGCCTTCAAATTGGGAAGTGAGCATTATTCATTTATCTTAAAAAAAAAACAAAAAAAAACAGATCTGCTTCGTTTAATGACGCTGTGGAAATGAAGTTTGTTGGCTACACCATGTCCAGTTCATTTCGTTCAAAAAACTCACTCTGAGGACTTATAAGGCAGCAGGGGAAATCCATACATGTACAGCAAAACATCTGTTAAGGGCCATGGTTAATAATTGAGACCAGTTAACTTCTCCCCATCTATTCTGGCTTTCACTCTCCATATAACTTCTGTAAATCTATGGAAATCTGTTCTTGCATATCCTTTCACTGGGCTGACATCAGTGAAGGGACTGTATCACATCTTGCCTGAGTGGAAATGATTAAGTCAGCTGGAGAATAATCAGGAAGATGGACGAAATGAAGCCCATTTTCCCTGGTGTATATTTTTATCAGCGAATAAAAGATGAGTGATTTGAGAAACGCTGTTTGATTATGTGCTTTGTTTTTCGATCTGTGTGTGTGTTGGTCTTTGAAAATTGCCAATGTTTTGTCTCATTTTCTGTTATTATGTCTGGTGGGGTAAATGGCCCATCTGGGATTCATTATGTTTTGTGTGAAATATCTTTTCTTCAACCACCATCTAGGCCATTGCTACTATTAAGAAAAAGAATATTCCTCTTTCTTTTTTCACTGTATTTACCAGTACTCTGAGTAGATTGTCAGAGAAATAAATATCTCGTAAAACTTGCCTAAAAGTTATTAATTGGCACAACATCGTTCTAAATGTAATGTCTGGCTTTGAATACCTCAGTGAGCTGCTTTTATGGTCATTGAGGGAGTTTTAATGTTGCTGTACCTACGGGCTCCTAGAAAGATAATAAGGGACATAAATTAATGAATAAATAAGCTTTTCTAAATGTTAATACAGTATCTGCTACGTGGTTGATATTTCGAATTAGCTTAGAGATCTTTGGCCTTTTACCATAATGTTTTGGTGCACTGAAGCATGAAAAACTGGCCATGTCAGCGGCATATTAATTTGGGTCCATTCATCATGTTCTTTTGTTTTATGTACAGAGGAGAATGTTTGGATTTGGAAAAGTAAATGGAGTGGGGAACAACACAAGATTGCATTCATTAAAAACAAAAGGTCTCGTGTTACACAGCAAATCATAAACTCCATAACTGTTTATCCTTTTCAGTTATTCAAGAAGTAATTAGTGAGGCCGATGCATGCTCTGTCTTTTTAAAACAACACTGGCTTCAACAGGACTAAAAATATGAATAATTCATGCCAGATGTAATTGGGGTGTTGAGTGAGAGTAGCATTTACAGGGTTTCAAGGCTAAACAGCAAACGTAAGCTCTGAAACCAGAGCTCTGAATGATGAGATTTCCATATCTATTACCCCATCCTAGGCAGACACTATGTAAACATATTTATGATTCTAATATATGGACTCAACATGTGACTCTACGAATTTCAAATGAGTATGTACAACTAAGAGAGTGCAATGCAGTCAGTGTCCTGTATTAATAGTTTCTCTATGTTAACATATCAGTTTGTCTTTGGGTTCACCCCACAACACGAGGCTGGGACAAAGGATGGATGGACATCAGATTGTGAAATCACTTAAATGTGTAAAGTTACATTTTAAAAAGACCCATTTCATACTGATTAGCTTAATCAATTACATGCTTCTGTTTTTCCCTACTAAACCCCATCATCTGCAGTGATCACCATAATAGCAACATCATGTATTCTTCAAACAACCCCTTTCTGCATGTGTTGGACTGTGAAAACAGCAATGAAAACCATGAAGACAGCAATGAAAACCACACACTGTAGTTCACTCAAGTGTAATTTAATAGTATATCCATCAGTGAGCTGCTGCTGCACAAGCTGTCTGTCGGGCAGAAAACAGCAGAGCGGGCTCTGGTGTCTGGTGTGTGCAGTGGAGCACTACATGTTTGTGTGTGTGTGTGTGTGTGTGTGCGTGTGTGTGTGTGTCTAATGCAGAATGTTAATCTCTCTCTAGAGAATAATTGATCAAAACTCAAATGTTCTGACATTTGGAAAATTGAGTCATCATTGCTATCATTTGATGAACTGAATATAGGGAGAGCTTGAAAATTCCAAGCATATTATCGCACATATTGTGACTAATGGAACAGATGGGTAATGTGCATAGGTGTGTGTGTGTGTGCGTGCATCAGTTTATAGTTAAGAAAATATGAGTGAATGAAACTGAAAATGTTAATCTTTATATCTTAAGTAATGCATTAAGTACAATTCTATGAAATCCTCCAGGTTATAGCTCTATTTTTGAAAAATTACGACTCATGCGTGTAATATTATGACTTTATTCTCATAAAATTCTGACTTGATGTCCGTAATATTATTACTATATTCTCATAAAATTCTGACTTTATTTTTGTAGAATATGACTTTATTGCCAAAGCCTGTGATTTTATTTTCTCCAATATGTCCTAATACTCATAAATTTTGCCTGATATTTATGTAGAAAAAACATGTTAGACCATTAATCCTCCATCTATTTAATTAGTACTTATACAGAGGTTGAACTTGTGATTTAAGTTGCAATTATAAGTGACTAATAGATCAGGAAGGATGCATATTAGTCATGCACATCCGGTGTCATCTAATGTGCTCTCACTCTGTTCAGCCCCATCATCTGCAAAGAGGCATCATCGTAATACATGTGCGGAGATGTGAGCATGCGTGTGGAGGATGGTATTATGCAAAAAGAGGTATGAGATGGCATTCAGATGTATAATCTGTAACACAAAATGGGGGGGGAAGCTAAATTTAAACTTAAAATAAATATGTATATCATAGTTAATTTCACATAAATCTAATCAGGAGAAAAAAGAGTGTTGTCATGGCCCTCTTTGAGCTCTGAGAGTATCTTTGCAGCGACAAGACTTCAGCTGACAGCCTCGTGGCTGGGCTCCACACATGACACCTTGATTACCATATTTTCCGGACTGTACGTCACACTGGCGTATTAGTCACATCTGTCAAAAAATGGGTTGCAAAGAGGAAAAGTCCAAAAATGAATAGTCTGTTGCCACTAGGTGGAATTTTAAGTTATTTGAGGAGCACTAACTGTAAATAGTAATTTAATAATCTAAGTGTAAGCACTTGCGTTGTAAACCTGGCAGTTTTGGTATGTCTATTGAAGAAGTCGGAGGCAGTAGTTCTTTGTCTCAGCTCAAGTTATTTGCACTGAGGTTGTATGGATTGGCTGTGTACCTTTCCTGTACATATCTTATATCCAGTATCCACTCCTTTTTTGTTAGTTAAAATCAAAACGAGCATGAAAGGTGCCCTCTTGTGGTCACAGTTGGCATGGCCTGTAATATATATATATATTGCATGACAAGCCAAACTACTAAAAAGGGTGATTCATAGTCTGAAAAATACAATACATATATCAGCAATATTCTGCTGTTTGGAGAGACTTCCGCTCTTTGATACAGTTTGGTAATGACATGTTATTGATGTAACATTGTGTAATATGTAAAAATATATATATATATACATTCTGTTAATGCAATGAAATACCCATGAATCAATGTGCACAACTGGAAATTATTTGCATTTCGGAGCTTCTGAAGCGTGCTCTGACCATCTTTGCATAAACAGTTTTGATTCATATCACACTTGCGGTATTTGCAGAGTCAGCAAATTTTGTTATAGCAAGCTGTTAAAAATATTTTTTTTTGGAAGTTTTCTTTAATTGACTCCTCAAGAAACCTACTTTTTCCAATGTTCAGGTAGTCTGGGGACATGGGTGGAAGTAGGCCAGTGCAGCCTGGTACTTTGTAGCAGTGAATGCCTTAGTGCAGGTTCACGGCACCTGGAGCAGAGGGCAGCAGCTTGCCTGTCTGCAGAGCAGCCCTCAATCCTCCCAAAGCTGAGCAGTTATTGCTGAGCAGCAACCACTTCCACTACAGTTGATTGTCTGGTCATCAGCTTTTTAATCCCACTTTTGTATGCAGGTGAATTATCAACCCGAGTGGTGCTGATAATGTCACCAGGTGAGCTGGGTGTTAAATGCAGAGTTGCAGTCTTGTACATTTCCTAAGGGGGTCGAGACATTAGAGGGTGTAGTACTGTTCAATGATAAATGCATCATCTACTGACCTTTTCAACACTTCCCCAAAGCAGTGCTATTAAAGACAGGAATCAGACTGAATCAAGTTTGTTCTTTTAGGTTTTTGTCTTGAAATCCTCTCATTTGTCATTGGTTGCTGTTCGGGTAAAATACAAAACAGGTCAGTTGACAGTATGGCCTCTGGAGGCAGGTACTATTACAGTATAATATCTACCGCATGAGGAGATTTCTCTAGAAATGTATTCGTCTCCAGGAGAGGCTTCCCTGTGGAAATTCAAGTGCTGCAGCTGCCTTACTCATGGGCGTGATGGGTTTTGAGCCATCCTTTTCTATTCAGACAGAATAGGAACCTGTGCTCTTTTAGATTTCTAATCCAATGCCTTAACCTCTCAGCCACAAAACATTAATAAGAAATCATCAGCTGAAGCTGACTGATTAAGCTGAAAAGTGAGTTATGGTAAAAAAATTAAAAAATAAATAAAATCTCTAGGAAATTTGACTGACCTGAAGAGGTATGAAATCTCCAAAGAGAAAAACAACACGTGCTCTTTTGTGTCATCTCAAAGAATTGAATCTCAGTAGATTGTACGATTCAGGAGGCTGAGAAAAAATTAACTGTCTCCAGTGTCAGCTGGCAGCACCAGGCCTGGCTCCTCAGGAATGAAACACTCGTCTGTAGCAGACAGACAGGATGTTTACTGCCGAGGCTGAGCAGTAAACATGTTTGCAGAAGAGTTAGATCCACCGTTCCTGTATGTATTCTGTTCTTGTTTTCTGTCATAACATCCTCTCTGCAATCTGGAAACGATGAATATCAAAGGGATCGTATATTCGCAACACCAAAAGTAACACTCCCTGACAGAATTTTGAAATTCACTCACTGGTTTAGACACCTTACATTTACGCTATTTAAGTGTACACAGCGTTTGCTATTTGCATTAAGAATTTACCATGTTACCCTTCATAGTTATGACAGAACATAAGAAATACTCACAAGTTCAATGAACTGTACATGATCTTAGATCACATTACAAAAGTTGTGGTAGTGTACATGCATGGGCACAGTTCTTAAATTTGATATTGTAAGATAAGGACCATAAATATCTCGAACTCCTCTTCCTCAAGTAAACACTATAGCACTTTGATACGAACTGTCCCTATTGATGCCTCTGTCAGTGTTTCATTTGTAAATGTGTTGTATGGGTTGTTTCTAAGTAGCCGTTTCTTTTCTCCTATATAAACCTCCTGGCAGTTCTCACTGCTCTTTCATTTTGTTTGTACAGTTTAGTGGTATATGAAGTACTCAAAATTGGTACTTAAGTAACCAAAGTACCAAATTAAAAGAGAAAAGGTGTTCTTTTAAATGTAGAAGTATCATAGTAACCACATACATAAGCAAGAACTTGCTATCAAACTATTATTGTACAAGTACATGCTTGGATAAGTTTCATCATCAACCCACTTTGCTGCACAATGAATGACCTGTGTACTACCTCTGTTAAGATTTCTCTCATGCAAAATATTGGGGTTTTCTCCCATATTGAAATGCCTGTAACATTTCCCCAGGAAGCCGTCTCAGAGGCCACCGCACAAAAATGCTAATTTCAGTCTCTTGTATCGTCGATCTCATTTTTACAGATCCATAGCTCATGATCACAGGTGAGTTTTGGAACAAACAAAGGCTGGTAAATCAAAAGCTTTGTTTTACAGCTCAGCTCTCTCTTCCACAATGGGCCGATACAGCGTCTACACCACTGCTAATGTTACCCCAGGGGCAACATTGGCCTTTTTCCGGCTGAGAACCATGGCCTCAGACTAGGAGGTTCTCATTCTCATCCCAGCTGCTTCACACTCGGCTGCAGATCATCACACTGCAAGCTGAATGTCACATATGGAATCCTAAGGCAACTAAACCTGACCTTATGCCATTTGAGTGCACCTGGGGATTGTGTCTGTGGCAGCCACTGTTTTTTAAGGACTTTAAGGGCTTTTGCAGAAAAACAGGTGATTGATTAAAAAATAGTGAGAAAATACTTACACCGAACCACTGGGATGGAGGTGTCATTATGAAGTGATTGGAATAGCAATGACTATAGAGTAATGGCATAATCTGCATTTAGAATGGGTCCCTAATCCTCATTGCAATTTTGTCTGCCATTGACTCTAATCAGTCTGTTTCCTTCCTTTTTTTACGCTCTATACAGCAACCCACTTCACAATGCTAACGATATATATATATATATATATATATATATATATATACATATATATACACACATATTACACAGACACACATACAAAATAGAACTCAGCTTGTTATACCATTGAAATTTTCAATTTACCTCTTGAGTGTTCATGCTCCTTTCCTCTTTCATTTTTCTGAAGTGCTGTTTGTTTCCTCCTGCAAATATTCAATCTTTTTTTTGTAAAGTGGAAAACCACCAGTGTATCTTTCAGTTTTAAGAAAAGGTGTACAATTTGGGGAGAATCAACACTTGTATCAAAACTCCTTTGATTTTTCAATTATTGGAAGACAGCCTTCTTTTGGACCACTGCTTATGCTTTTTCTTGAGATTGAAAGTCGGTGTTTTGATTTTTAGATGGACTACAATTTACTATTATCTTGGATGTCCAACAAGTTCTGTTTCAGTTTTACCAGATATAATAAGCAAATGTGCACATTCATAGCCAACCAGTCCTGATTTTGGTTGATACATGTTATACATGTTTTTGCAATGCCATATAATGTATATTTACCAAAGCCAATTTCACAAACCCGCTCCTATCCTATAGTGTGAGAACAAAACTTATGCCCTCCTGGAGAAACCACAGCCAAACATAATTAAATCCTTTTTCAGAATATGTTCCTCCCTTGGAGGGTTACATAAAAGCAATTTCTTTCTGTCATATTCTTCCTACCATGCTTCTTACTTTATGTGTCCCTGAATTCCAACTATTTCTATCATTAATTTCCTGTCAGTGTAAAACAGTTTCAAAAGCATCACAGTACAGTAAGCAGGTTGGCAAACAAAAGGAAGAGCAACCAAAGCCAATTCAACCAGACTTCCAACACAAATGTCAGGAACAAAAAACAAATGTATCCAAGGAAAAGCAGTGGGAGTACAAAAGCAATCCATGCGCTTTGAAACATTGGAAAACACGGGATCAATGTGGGACATTGCAGGGAAATGCAGATTAGCTGACAAAAACGAAATAAGCATGGTGAAGAGCTGACACAAAGAGCTGTTTGGGGAAACACAGGAGAGAAGTGAGTTGATTTGGTGTAGCACAGTGGAAGCAGGGCAGAACTAACAAGTGGAAAAAAGGACAGGTGTGGAAAAACATTCAATACAACAAAGGAAATCCTTCAGGAGGATTGAGCGATTCATGAGGTCCTTCTTCCCCACAATTAGACTATATAATGACTCAGCTATGGGAATGAGCTAAATGTTCATTCTCTCTTCTATTCATGAATTAATTGGTTAGGTTACTATTAGCACTGTGTATATTATCTCTTTACCCGTGTTTTAGGTTATTTACCCTCTCTCTATCTCTCTCTGTCTCTCTTCTATCTATCTATCTATCTATCTATCTATCTATCTATCTATCTATCTATCTATCTATCTATCTATCTATCTATCTATCTATCTATCTATCTATCTATCTATCTATCTATCTGTCTGTCTGTCTGTCTGTCTGTCTGTCTGTCTGTCTGTCTGTCTGTCTGTCTGTCTGTCTGTCTGTCTGTCTGTCTGTCTGTGGAAGCAGAGAGAGGTGAGTAAGACTACAGCTCTGCCACCTGGTGTCAAATTTGAGTAGTTAGAAAATATCTGCCAATTATCTGCATCACATACATTAATTGCTGGCCAAATTGGGATGTAGTACTGAATATGTATACAATATACAATCAGTGCATACACAAAGCTACGAAATATTTGCAGTTTTACACAAATTAGTGTGTCACAATCTGTAGATGTAGAAAAGGGAGACTATTGTGTTGCATGAGGTTTTGTTGATGAAACACTGATTCATGCCAGAGGGGAGCACCTCAGGGTGATTGTGCCCAGGATGGATAGACCTGGAGGGGAAAAGGGCTTTTCCTGAAGGTGGACAGCAGTTGATTGCTGAATTTTACACTGTGTCTGATCTGGTCTCTGGAGTGTACCATTACTGTCTCTGACCGGCTGAAATTCTTTAGGTGTTGGAGAAATACATCCTCTCCTAGATCGCCATACAGTCAACCAGGCATCCTCATCAGAAAGAGGACCTGTGTCCCTCCCCCATCCACCAACTTCAGGAGCTTCAACAAAGAGAACAGGGTGTCAGTGACAAACTTGCCCAGTCTCACCTGCTGTCTCCTGACAGGCCGGAAGTCGGGTTCACTCAGCTGGGAAGGTTCATCTTGTACCCGAACTGGAATGATTCTCACACTAAACCAGGACTGCCAGTGCCTAAAACAAGTTAAGTGATGCTGTTTTTAACCATGACGGATACATTTGAATATTTTACATCTATTAGTATCTCTGTTTTGTGCAATGTGCAAACTGACCTTTTTTAGTCAAAACTGGAGCATAATATTCCTGTATAAAGCAGGCAAATAATAATCAGGACACAAACTCCCTTGCTCTCAAAAAATGTCCCAAACGTGACCAACAAATGGTGAATTTCTGAAACATTTTCTTGATGGATTTGAAGTTGTTACATTAAATGTTATGAGAGTGTAAATGGCACCTAAATTACTATTTCCTACTTCTCTTACTGGTGCAGCTGGATGAAAAAAGGCTACACTGTAGGACATAGCGGATGCATCTAGAGTTAATTTGTTTGTTGTTGTGTATTGCTGATTTGGCAATAAAATAAGCTTTTTGTGTTATATGCACATAATTTCATCTATGAATGAAGGTTTTGCAGCTTGAAATCATATGGAGGCATGTTTATTTTAAGTTAAGCTTGTTGCCAATCTTTTATGTTTAAAGGCATTGAAATTACTCGAAATGCAAAATAGACCAACTAAAAGCAAGCTTCAATCCAATCCAATCCTGACCTGAACTCAGTTACTAGATAAGCACACATTATAGTGTGTACGATATGGTACATGGAGAGCATTATGTTGAAAGAAGTATGTAATGTTTGAAGGCGTAAACGTCGTGCTGCCCTGCCCGGAAAAAGGTGAGTCCGTAAACCTTTCTTAACAAATGCTACCATCTAGTGTTCAGAGAAGATACAACAACCAGAGAGGAGGGAAGGGTTTAACTAGCTGATAAGTCTAAACATTTCTTCCCAAAAGTCATGAAATAAAAAACTAATTTCATAAAATGATTTTATGTGTCAAAAGGATGTTATATGACATATACATTCAACAAAAATGGTGAAACTGTATTAGTTGCCAATGTAGCATAAAATATGCCACAGTTGGTTAGTTTGGATACTAATTGACTTGTTTTTCAAAGAGCCATCTTACATCTGTTTATCAGCTAGTCTGACAGTGTTGTCTGTGTTCTTTTAGAAAAAGACAACAGAAGCTATGAGCAAATACAGTCATAACACTGTGAAGACATACTTCCTTACTCCTAACCTCATTAATGTTGGGGCTATCATAGTGGGTGATGATCTCAATTACTGAACTTTCCACCTCAATCGAATTGAATATGATGAATATAAATTGATGAAGGACATAATATCACTGTCACAAATTGAATTTTTAAAAATGATGAGTGGCTCAGCTTCCATACATTATCTTACCTGCTTTGTATCTTAAAGATGCTCTCACACTTACAACTAACATCCGATTAGATGTTGTAGATTAGAGTCTCCTATCAATGCAGTGATGCCAGTTTGGGACTATGGAAAGAAAAGAAACAAAGGAAACATGTAAACTTCACATGGAAAAGCCCTCAGTCTAACTGGAGTTAAATCCTAGGACCCATCTTGCTTGGACCATCTTGAGGGTCACTGCTAACCAATATATCATCACATTTAACAGGTATGTTTTAAGGACCCAAATGCAACATAGAAGAACCAGCGTATTTTAAACTCATTTTTTATTGAAATCTGTAGACACAAGATCTCAGGAGATGACTGAGAGAACTGTGGTTCACCTAGACATGGCAGGTTATGGTGGCGCTACCAGCTCCCAAAAGGCTCAGTGAGGAAAAGCAGGAGACAGAGGTGACTCATGATTAGTGTGTCTCCGGTTGGGTCATGGCAGGGATGGCGGTGAGGAGAAGATTCGGACCGGGAGATGGAGCCTGAGTCAGTGGTCCAGACCAAGTGAGTCAGGGCAGGAGCTGGGGACATGGTAGACGAAGATCAGTAATCACAAGTGGCATAATGCAGGTGGTTTTACCAGGGCAGTGCCGAGTCAGGGACAGAAGGCAGGAAGGTTCTCTAGGGACATAGATGCGAAGAGCAGGGCGGAGTTGAGGCCTGCCTACTGTCTACAGCTTCAATTGTTGTTCTCCTTTTATAACAATTCCATATAAACCAAGTGTCCCCACACTGGAACATGATGCTAGTTTCAGTTTCACACCTTATGTTCCAGTGCCTCATTCTGGAGCTTGCTCATGTCCTGTTAGCACCAATTTCTAACTGCCAGGATACTTTATGAACCGTGCTTTATTAACTGACTTGCTGTGCACGGTGTTAAAACTCGCACTTTGATTCAGGTTGAGATAGACTGTTAAGTTTCAGTTTGCAATATGAGTAGTTGATAAGTAAAAATGTAGACCTGCGTTACTTTCCTAAAAAGAAAGAATCGATCAGTCTGGCAGAGTTGGCCATAATGGCAATGACCTGAGAAAGATCACTTAACTTGAAGAATGAATGGTTTCTCAGAGACCTTCAGACGGTGTCGAAATATCCAGATAAAAAGGAGCTGAAAACCACAGATTCACTTTCAGAAAGACTGGGCTAAAATCTCTTTAGAATACAAATGATATGCTCCCTCTGAGTTTACGTCTTACTGCATCTTATTACTGTATCTTTGAGGAATGTTTAGATAACTAATCTACATAATGCTCTCGAGCAGGAACTGCTTTGAGTTGGAGTCCAAAATTCTTACAAATGTAATCAACATTGTCGATACAAAACTAGGATACATTAAATATCCTGATGAGATACCGATGTTATATAGCCCTTAAGTCAGTAATATAATACATTTAGAGAGATTAAAGAGTGGGATGTCTGCCAGTATGGCTATACCCAAATGAAGCAATAATTGCCAAATGTTTCTTCAGGTCACTCATTACTTTGAGGTCATCACCCAGTGTATAAAAAATATAATTTATTGATGCCATACTTTATATTCATCCATGAAAACATAATTTGTTGCAACAGTCACTTATAACTATCAATCAACAATTCATACACCGTACCTAAATACACTGAATATCACAATGACATATTTAACAGTTTGAAATCACATAGGGACATTAATAACCATTCCATTTACAGTATTTATATACTGTATATATACTCTTCATAATATTTGTATATCTTTTTGCTTGTGTCAGTTTATTGAGAAAACACAGTCGTATCCCAACCCAGTGCTATTATATAAGCACTCAGTATTGCCTTCACATACATTCATGTCAGTTGAAAAACACAGAAAAACACACTGAATTGCCAGGCCCCTGACAGTATTACTGACAGTAACATTATTTTATGCCTTGTTTAAACAAGAAAGTCCCAGTGACTTTGATCCTGTCTTTTTTTCTGACAAATCACAATTAAATTATTCTCAGCTCACAGTAAATATGAGAAATGGCAGATACATTTGTCTTACTATTCAAGATATTTAACTTTAACTTGAAAGAAGACGCAAAGAGTACAATGGAGGTCCAGTGTTTCGCTGAGCTTAGCACAAATATCACATTTCTATGAAATTGACTTTTGCAATGATTCCTTAATTACATGATGTGATGGTTAAGCATTTTAAGGCTACAAAGAGCAGGGCACAGGTCCAGATAGTGTTACTGAGCTTGCGCTACACTGCCACCACATTGACAGGAAGATGAAAAATACGATCCTGGATTATTACAATAATTTAAACATGAGATGTCATCCAAATTAAGGCCATTCTCCACATACTTCAATAATAATCACTAATATTGCACTACTGACATGCGAGTGTGAGTGCGCATGTGTATGGACATGAAACGAGCAGTGATACCTTGCCACCAGTGTATTAATGTGTGTCTAAGCAGATGGTTGCTGTATAGAATAGAATAGTCGGAGGGATTGAAAGGCCCTGTTTGGTAGTGTGTCATTTTTGTGTACTCTTTTTTTTAAGTAGTTCCATGTGCAGATGGCAACATTTTGAATACGATCTCCATGTCTGGCAAGACTGCAGGAAACACTAGAAATGCTGCATTACACACACTCGGCCAGTAGTTGGCACTGATATTTTGTGATGAGCTAAAAAATGCACATGCTTAGAGACACTTCCCTTCTCAGCACTGTAAAACTCTGAACCTTTGTGCACATGCCTATTTCTCAGAATATTATCTTTTGCCTGTTCCCACTGAGATGGAGATCAAGGTGTTTTCAGATCTTTACACTCTTGAGCCAATTTGCTCTGTTCTCACTCACCACAAAAACTGTTCTTGTATCCACAGACAGACAAAACAAAACAAAAGTTGTGCACTTCACCCGAAAACTTTGTCATGTATATGGACCCTCAGGGTCCCAACAAACGTTATGTAGATTCAAGACCTGGATTACAGTGTCACCTTTTCATCTTGTTTCTTGCCTCTGCTGCACTGCACAATTTCATTGTGTTGAGACCCTCAAACACCCAGATCATCCCTGCATGTGACATGGCCTTCTTCACATACTCTAACAGTGACATGCTGAAAGTTGGTTAAAGTAATATACTGTTTGTATGTGCTGTCTTTAAAGTGTTGCTTACTCATTAGAGGGCATGGTTTTGCAGAATTCTTAGGCACAACAAAACTCTTTCTGTTAAGGCATAACCTTGGGAAAGGGCTGGGTTAAAAATAAAATCTTATACTTGTATGTGAATAAACAGTCTGATGAAGCATACAGTGTATTTCAGCTTTGAGGGTGAAAAGAGCTGCTGTCCAAAAGCCAACCACCGACATGATAGAGGAGCTCTGGATACCAATGGATACCGTCCACTTGCTTCACATTGTTGAACTCTTTCACCATCCCAATCAGTGATAGGAACGAGTGCCACAGTCGTAGTGGTGCAAAAACCCAGTGTGCAAGGTCATGATCCTCAACCACAGCGTAGCATGATGCTAATACCTGGTCGACTATAATGGTTCCATGTGATGTGACAGGGGCATAAGATCCTTCATGATGCTCCAAATAAATCTTTGTCACTCTTGCAGGTATGAGGTGGTCTGGCCGGTCACTGACAACAGTGAGAAGCTGCTGTCCTGGTGTTACATCGCTGGCAAACACTGCCTGAATGTCTCCATTGTTTGTGTTGTTGGAGTTCATGATGAAGACAAGGTGAGCTGGAGTTAGAGTTAGTCTGCGGTGAGGCTCCTCAGTCTCTAGGGCATAAAACTCTCGCTTGATCTGCTGGTCTTGGTCCATGAACATGAGAAAGTCACTGGCGACAATATTTCCCCATTGGTCAGAGGCAAGCACCTTGTCTCCAACCTTGAGCTCTCTCAGTGGTTTGGTTCTTCCATTTGCCAGTATCACTGTAGACGAACCGTGGAAGCAACCTCCAGACTTTGCAGCGACCGAATTTTCTGGAAAATTGGAGAAATTGATTAAGTTCATTGCTCATTGTGAACTCATCATAGAGTTCATGATTAGAGTGCTGCAGCCTATATCCCAGTTCACATAGAGCGAAGTACATGTACATGTCCATCAATGGATACATACACACATCATTCACTCTCACACTCACACCTTGGGGAAATTTAGAATCTCTAACTGATGGGCTTTTGGACTGTGGGTATAACAGAAGTACTAGGAGAGGGGAGAACTTGGTCGTGGTCCTTGGTGGATAGCTCAGTGCTATCTTGCTGCCCCTGATTAGACTCAATGAATAAAATTAATTTGAACTGTAATTGGGATTAATGGGCAAATTGATAGGCCAGGGTATTGTCAAAACTGGTTGTATTTTGGAGATTATAATTATGTTACTGCAGTATCCACCAGAGAAACTGACAGCAAAAGACACCAGAACCAGTTAGTTGGTCTAAGAAAATCGAACACACACCATTCACTCTCTCACTGATACTTAGGGCTAATCTAGAGTCTTTAGTGCAACATTTTAGACTCCAAACTCCACACAGAGATGGCTGGGGTACAAGTCAGTGCTATGAGGTAACAGCACTAACCATTGCACAACCCATTTTCCATATATCTACACTGACATATATTCATAATGGATATACACAAACATACAGTAGGTTCACATACCAGCTTTTACTGAGCAGTGGATGTGTGCTTTGGACTCATAGTGGACCCAGTCAAAGCCAGCCTCCACAGCCAACCTGGACAGCATGCCGTACTTGCTCTTGTCCCTGTCAGAGGTGGTGATGTCCACCGCCCGACCCTCGTAGTGCAGAGACTCCTCAGAATGATGACCGTCCTCATCCCAGCCCTCTGTGACTCGGAGTTTCACCCCAGGCCACTGATTCATGACTGAAATCGCTAAAGAGTTCAGTTTGTCCTTACATCGCTGAAATTAGAGACAAGCCGTGATCCAGTCATTAATATTAACAGACCATTAACATTATTTTATTTCATTCATCATTATTTCTCATATTCTTTTTGCTTTTTGATTTTGTCAGACACCACTGGATACATAACCCGTGAGTCCCTTATGGGACTAAGCATATATGCCTCAAACAGAATTATGCCCAAATAATGTGCTGACCATGAAAAATGGCCGTAATTTAATCCCAACAATATCGCCTCACATTTGTTGTGACTTGGAATTCAGCAGCATACAATAACTAATGCAAACATTATTGTATTAATGCATTTTAGTGCTACAAATATAAGACTATAATAAGAAAGAATAAGCATATCCAATACTTTTTTATGTACTTACTGTACAGGTTTAATAGAAAGCCACTGAAAGGAAATTAATAAACGATATATTAATTGGGCACAATGCAGTTTGTTTTGACATGATTTTTTCCTTTTTTTGGTACTTGGTTTTTATTAGCGGTTCATTCATGTTTTCATTCTCATTAACGGGTGAGAATTAACGAATGCTGACTTATGTTGTGAGACTTTGAGTTGTAGACAAGGATAATGAGACAACTCAAAATGGTAACGCCCACCCCCTCACCCGCTACCCACTCCCACAAAATGAAAAATCAACTCCAATCATTTCTCTCCTATAGGCTATCAACTGATGTTAGAATTGAGGGACACAGAGGAGCCCGGGTAAATAAATGAACAGTGAAAAGGGCAACAGCAGAGGCAGTGATCTCCTGACTATCCATCATGCACCTGCCGATCCGCTGGTGCAGCCTGCCCAGGTTCATTAAGCAGACTGTGGGTACTCTCAGGACAGGTCTACTGCACTTGTTTTCACATCTACAGACAGTGCATCTTTGTCACTACCCTCACCTGGATGTCTGCAGACTATACGGCTGCGCAAAGGGTGAGAAATGAACGATTTGGACTCGCAATGTGCGTAAATGAGAGTTTAAAGTTTAAAACTTCTACCGTCTCCTTTGATGCACTGATAATTCACTAACAGCAGGAGAATAAAACAAGGGCGTTGTGACAGACATTAGCGCGCGAGAGAGAGAACGAATCGCTTTTTGTGCGTCGCTTTTTTTGTCCTCCTCTCTAAAGAAAATAAATTCCAACAGTCCGAAATGTTGTCTCCTACTTGCGTCATGAGGCGGTCTGCGTTGGTGTTCTCCTCGTCCTTAAAGATGATGTCGGGGTTGTAGTTGGGAGTCAGGTCCTTGAACCTATCCGAGTTGCGGGTGATCTTGCCCTCGTACTTGCCGCTGGCTCCCAGCGTTTTCTCGGCCACGTTGGGGATGAACTGTTTGAGGGACAGAGGTGTCAGTTTCTTGGGGTGCCTCCGCTTGCCGTAGCCCCTGCCCGGTCCGCACGCCGAGGACACGGACGCCTGCAGCAGCAGCAGCGTCAGCATCACCAGCAGCAGCAGCATCCCTCTCATCAGGACCATCTCTGCCTCACCTGCAGCACCTACACTTCCCTCACTGCCCCGTTCGTTTCCTCTTCCTATTTTTTTTCTTTCTTTTTTAAGTATTTCAAACTACAATTTGTGCACTGCAGGTGTCATAACTACTGTAGGTTGGTCTGACTCCTTCTCGCTCTCTCTCTCTTTCTCTCTCCCCCCTTCTCTCTCTCTGTCTCTCTCACTCACACACACACACACTCACGCAAATGAGCACACAGATTAGAGTGATGGTGAGAGGGGTGAGGGCATACTGAATAATTTTCATTTTTAGTTTACTATAGAATTATTGAGTCTAAAAATACTGGAAACAGCCTCTAAAATACTTGGCTCAAAAAACGTCCTCGTGTCCAGTAACTCCACTCAAAAGATGAATATAGCCAATATAACTCAGCTCTGCCTCATTGATTTTATATCTATAACCATTTGGCTCAAGATTAATTTCTCAATATGTGACGTCAGTGTGCAGTATGAATCAAAATTAACAAAAAGATGATTTGGAACTAGGCTCAGAGCAAAGGACTGAAGACTTCCATCCATTTATTATTTTACCAGCTTTGTATCTAACAGCATTATGGGAGGTCTGCTGCCAGCATATATAGGATAAAGACAGGGAGTACACCATGGACAAGTCATCACTCCATCAAAGAGTGCACACGCACACCTTGAACCTCTCTCCGTTACCATAATGCCTGTTTTTGAACTGTGGGGGAAACTAGAGAAAATCCACATAGATACAGGAACAACATGCAAACTACACACTGAAAGCCTGGAGACTTCTTCAATATTTATTTGTTTTGCTTTTTTGAGTGACAAATTAACCTAAACTAAAGTTTGCAGCTATTTGCCCCTGTCACCCCACACGAGGAAATTCTCACAAATCCCACATCTGCAGAGAACCGAAGCTTGTTCCATCAGCAAATTTGCATCTGTCAAGGATGCAGAGCTTTCAGATGAAATGATACAATTTTTAAAGAAATCACTATTACTAGTAAACAATACATACTTTTCCAGCAAATAAATGTCACTATTCGGACTCGATACACAGACAAACTACGGTATCATTGGCATATGTCTCAATGTGGATGTAGGAAACTGGGCCCCACCACAACTGACAACAAATACAGAGGCTTGAGCCACAAATTGTTAAAATGTTGGAATTAGAATTAGCATTTCTTATAATCCTGATCCTCAAACTATGTTAAGAGTCTTAAGTATGGACTCCAGCTTGTTAGTGCTTTTCAGTACGAACAGTCACTTAAGGCATTTGTCACTGAGGAATAGTGAGGAGTTAAGTTACGTAGCTGTGGTGGTCATGTGGACTGCGTTGTATCAAATATAGATAAATGATATAAGATAATTGTTATAAAATGCCCATCCCTGGTTCTGGTTCTCATGTCTGTCTTTCTTTCTTTCTTTAGATCTATCTAAAATAGGTTGTACTAGAAAGTCCATCCATCCACACCATGTCTTACACCCCGGTCAGGTCACCACTCCATCACAGGGCACACACACATAAGCCAACATCATTCACTTTCACACTCACACTTACCACTTAAGAAATGAGATAAGTGTGATGAGTACAGATCTTTTTTAACAGAATGTGAGAGTTGCATTTTTCAATTGAATATACAGAGAAACCACAGGTTAGGGGGAGATCAATTTGCCTCATCGATTTGCTCCTCAAATGCTACAGAACCCTAGAACCTTCCAGTAGTGGAGTTTAGTGCATTTCTTACTTTTTACAATTTATCATTTACTGCATGTTTTTGCACACAAGCAACATTTTTAATCTTTTTCATATTCACACGTTTTTTATTAATGCAGAAAAGAGCTGATAATGAAGCCTAAGGAAATCGTGCACCCTGTTGAGTGCAGTGTGGAGTGTAAATGGCCATGCCTCAGTGCTGTTAATCAGTTTGTTGTCACATGCTGTAGTTGGAAGGCAAAGGAGAGAAGGGGTCAGTGGGGGCAAGTTGGTTGTATCAGCACAACACATAACCACCCTGCAGTTCAACGTCTGCCTTACCATCTTTTGGAACTTGGTGTGAGTTGTTTATATCATGCACAAAGAAAACCACAGCCTGGAGGCTCCCACCTCCAACTGTGCAATGAAGGAGGCTGAGGATGAGGCAAATCAAACAGCTGTGTTGTAAGGGTAGCATCAGTTCATAGATTGGACAGCCAACCCCTGACTGAGGTTCCTTCTATAAAGAGAATAGGAGCAGCACTTGCAGCATAAACCTGTAGGTGAGTTGAGGATAATTCCTAAATCATGAAATAATCATTTAAATAAATGTAACAATTCTGCATCCAAGTCTTTATTGAGTCCACCCACCTTGAACACCTTACACTTAATCATAACACAAAAAAGCAGGCAAGAGCTCCATTAATGTAAATGATTGATGTATGAATGATGTATGAATGATGTACATTTGGATTACTTTGAGTGTGGCATTTTAACTGTATATTATGTCTAAAGCTTTCACATTTCAGAATGGTTTCTAAAACAAACTCTTGGTCTGACATGCTTGATGATGGTTATATGTATTAACTGAATTAAATAATTTGAGTTCCCTTAATCTTTCTGAGATAGAAAAAGTGTAAAATTCATATGACTTCAGTCTAAGAGCTCCAAACACAACCCCTCTAATTAAGACTGATCGATAAATGAGGTGGAGCGAGAGAGACCAAAGAGAATGAGTGTGCTGTATTGTGTATTTCTCTGAGCCTGGGTGTTTTTGTGTGTGTGTGTGTGTGTGTGTGTGTTTGTAGAGGGGCCATTTGCAAGATTGAATATTTGTCTTGTGAAAGTGTGATTTAAAATGTTTTGACTTTGGGATCAGAAGCTGAGCTGCCTCAGTGTTTGGAGAAATGGTGTTGTAAGTTAGGCACATTATGTGCATTGACATTTACATGCATGTACATTAAAATGTGAACAGTTGTCTAATAGGGTGAAAGTCCCATGTGTGTGATGTGTCCTTAAACGACTTAGGTGCAAAAGTTAAAACAAGACAATAGTGACCTATGAACTCATATGTGACACAAATAGCAGTGTCCTCAGAGAGCACCCTCTACCTTTTGGAGAGGTAATGTAGCCTGCAGCCTAAATAGAGATGGAGGGTGGGAGGTGACACGTTTTGCATTTTACCTTTGAGGACAGGGTGTATCTATCGAAGAGTTTCAAGATACAACAGGTGAGCTGGAAATATCACAGAAAAAGTATGATCCAAAACTATGCAGCGCACATGGTTAACTATGTCCGTGCAACTGAAAGCATGTCTGACAGACTGAGTTACAACATGACAGCTGAAGCCAAAGAATGACCTTTCATCTGTTATACACTCAGAATGTCATGAATGCATTCACTTGTCGTGTCTTATCCTCTCCTCTTCTTGACATCTTCCTCTCTTTTTACCTTTGTGTCTCCTCCTAGGTGTTGCCATGGCAACAGACAGCTTTATCTGACCGCAAATGGGGTGATGGATTAAAATAGACCTCGGTAAAGAAGTGACTTTTCCCAATTTCACCCTTCTCTCTGTCTCCACTCTCTTACATACACACACACACACACACACACACACGCACGCACACACATGCACACGCACACACTCACGCACTCACACAACCACACACGCACAGCTGAAGAGCTAATTAAAAGCCTCTGCTCTCTGAAAACCCTTCATGTCAGTTACTCAAATATGACAAATGTCAGTCCCTTTATGACATTAGAATCCACCGCATTTACCTGCTACAGAAGTGGAAGTTAAGACACATTAAGACATTTTTGACACCCCCCCCATCCAATTATAACAACCTGTCTGATTCTATTTTGAGTAAAATAGTGATTAATTCATTTAAATTACTTAGAACAACTTGTGCAGTACTCCAACATGGTTGTAATCTATTCAAAATAAACCTACCATCTTCCTCTTAAGCGAGCAGAACCTACAACACGCAATGTTTGATCAAACTAACTTTCATCCAAGCCAGCAATTCACTCCAAGCGCCTGCATGTTCCTTTAAGACATTTTGGATTCCTATATGACCTGCTCCCACCCTCTATTTACTTGGAGTGTAACTTAAATCTGCAGGGATTAGAATGACCTGCTGTACAATGGGGAAAACAACTAGGAAACTGCTTAACATTTCTGACCTGCTAATTAGGGTTAGGGACAGTGTGGAATTCTGCCCTTCATTGTGGAGGAAGCAGTCACAAAACACAATTAGCGCTCAGCTATAGCATCCAGACTGGCTGGAATTCTCCCTATAAGGGATTTACGGTTTCAGGAAAATTACTAATGCTTTAACTATCTTTAACTATCTGTCTCTTTATAATCAGTAGGCCTGCTGTACTAAGACTTTTTGCTCACCATCTGTTGTTCGAAACGTACACCTTTACATCACACCTATCTAATGAGACCTACAGTATGTAACCATGCCAGACTAGTTGCTGGTGGGCTACCAACCCATATAAACCATAGATTTGAGAATGCAAAAACTCCTTGGTCTGGGAGCAAGATCAGATCCAGTCTCATAGGGGTAGCAATAAGGCTAGATCCTGTACTAAACAAAAGACTTCTGTAGAAAATAAAAGTGCCGTTTAGTTGATTGTGTAAGAGGCTAACCACAAATGTAATTTAGATACCATTGCTATACCATGGCGTTATGCATAATGCTGCAGAGCCTCACAAATTGCTTTGCTCGGGTCCCTGACTCCTCTCTCCCATTTTCCTTGGGTTTCTTTATGTTAAACTCAGTGAAGTCCCGTTCTCTTTTCTTTACATCCTGCATCCACCGGCACCTGCATCTGAAACTCCCCAGGCATTAAGCAGTCAGTTCACTGCTCATTTCTCATTTCATCTCAAGTCTGGCTTGTCTGTGCTCTACTTCTTGGTCCAAAAATGTGCCATTAGCGACTAAATATCATGTATTATATATAGGATAACACATGAGTTTCTTTGGTCTCAACTGAGTCTAACTCGAACACAACTCCCCAACTCTGCCAGACCATTTCAGTTTCCGCTCATTTTATAACTCCCCAATTACAATAGTTTCTTTCTGAACAAATTCTGAGCCAAGATTATGCTATCTCAAGAAAAGCCACTTAAAATCAAAGCAAAAGCTCTTATTTGCTATGTAACAATAGTTTGGCAAAGAGACACAAATATGCCTTTCATTTGACTAAAATACAGTGTAAAATACAGAGTACAGGCTCAGGCTGTCTGCCACCAGACTTTAGACTGCATTATTATTGGCTGAGAGAGTATTGTGACAAATCTGGGATGAAATAATCATGCCCACTGCTTTGTGTGCCACGAAAATAGCTTCTACCTGATGAATACCACTCTGATTGCAAAGAAACAGATGATATCCTGTGGATAAGATAAAAGGTTGGACGCAAAATTTAAAAGCATTAACCATCTGAGCTCTGACAAAAGTGATGTCTTGGTTTTGGAATTTCCTGATCTCCAGAGGGAATAATATAAGGCTCCAACACTGGCCAGGCAGAAAAGGATTTCATGGGAAATGTGTACAGGAATTAGTGGCAAATCTAGCCACTAATGAGATTTCTTTCTATTTCCTAATCTTTCCTTGAGCCACCATTCAGAGGATCAGGGCAGCACAAATACCTCGTCACCACCTCACATAGACATCAGCATCAACAACTCAGTGACTGAGATCTAGCTGACTGCTACATGCTCGCTAGATTGACTACATCTAAAATTATAGTAGAACCTATTAATGTTATCTTGTAATTGTTCAACCAATAATAAAACAGACATAATTGACTTGTAATGTGATGTTATTTAAGAAATGTGTTCCTGCAATGATGATTTTCAAGCAGCCCTTAGCGAAACTAGGACAGATGTTGGGAAAAAGTTGCATACATTTACCTACAGAATTGAGTCTTTATGTACATGCCTTTATGTCTCTGTTGATATACTATGTTATATGTACATGCTGATAACTATGTATGTTAAGAAGTTTACCTAAAGCACTGCGGAGAAAATGAGGTTTCTAAATCACACTTAAACATTAGATTAGTTAGGCAGCCTGCAAAACAAAGGCCCAAAGTAGATACATAGAAACTTAGTTGTTACCTGGCAGCATCGATAGCCTTGATAGTTCTATCAGGGTTTGTAAAACTGTTAATAGTCGGTGGTAATTCTGACTTTCGTGGTTGCCCACAGTTGGTACAGTACATTCACTGAACTGATCTACTGACACTAACTTGGCAGCAGTGTATGCATGATTCAGTGATCACACAGCGACTGTAAAGTAATCACAAATCACCGCAGTGAAAGCAGTGATCCTTTGTGATCTTTGTGGCCATTACAAGAAGGAGGTTTCCAGTTGACTCCAGTTCCGTTTGACTTCTTTTATTAAAACTCCTCCGTGCTGGTTGACGGGAAGTGCGTTGCCAGTTCTGAAATTGCTGTAGTCGTATATAGCATTGAGAAGCCTGACTGTGTGCCAGTGATCCCCAGGTTGGTAGAAACACCCCGTCATCAAAAAGCTGCTGTACAGCAAAATTCTTTGGCCGTCGTAATAATTTGAAGTAGGGTGTTAAAATCCAACATGGGGGTTTTGAAACTTCGCCTGTGACATCAGAGCTCAACCTATGTTCTTCTTTGATTTTGCATACATAAGAGCACTGTCACAATGATCAGATTTTATTGCCAAGTGCTCTTGCTACATTCAGTTTACACAGTTTATTTATTTTTATAATGTACAACATCTGAAAATAATCAAAAAATGAAGCACTGCCCACACACACACACAAACACTCTCACACGCACAAAACAAATGGGTTGGCTCAAATACTGTACACACAGTACGGAGGCGTGACAAGATTAATGAAGGTTAACTGCTGGAGCATCTCAACAAGTAATGATACTGCCACCAACAACTTATATGCTTGTTTCCTGAATCAGGGGACATTTTACATCAATAATTTCTTATTAAAGTGCTCTAAAGCAGCTGATATATAATTACATATTCAATAAAGCGGGCCATTCAAAACTGAATAGCATTAAATAAAGAATAGCCCTGTGAGTGATGACCACAGAATAGACACTAAAGCAAATATATGGCTTTGGAATTAGCAGCCATTTTTCTTTTTAATGGTGGGCAATAATGAGTTGGTAAGGGAGTGTCTCAAGGACACCTTGACCACTGTTCGGTACTATCTATCACTTATCTCAAGCACCTATCGGGAGCCGCCACACAGACACAGTGGAAACCCTGTCCCCAGCGCTGGCAGATCATTAACACCAGTGAGACAGGACGTCAGCACTCATCGGGCTCCCCTGCGTCTAAGCTCACATCATTACCTCATTTAAACAATAAAACCAACTGCTCATGAAACAGCCCTGAAATACATGCTGTTGATTTTCTCTGTTCCATTGTCCCAAGCGGAAGGTTCGAGTATTTTTGGTGCTTCAGATCAGATTTTCGACTCACAGAGATTAACTTCAGAAACACCTCTCGTTATGGGCAGCAGCCATACGTTCTACTTTAAATAAGCACAACAGATCCCATTAAATCCAGATCGATATTAATATGCTTTTATTTCCCCACAGGGGAAGTTAGGTAGGTTTGTGTCATCACGCACACATTATTGTTATGGAGTACCATATAACACACTGAATACTAATGGGAAGTGGTGTAACAGTTAAAGACCATTGTCTGGAAATATCTAAATTATTTCTCTGTTGCAAAACAAGGTAGTCAAAAAATATAAAACTGCACTGACATTTTATATTACACATTGAGGGTTCATATTCTTTTACAGTAGCAGAAGTATCAGAGCTGATTTTGTGTTCTTTTTTTGGACAATCAGTCACTCACTTTTTTTCATGTCTCACGTTTTTTCACGTTTTTTCAGAAAATGCAATTTATTACACTGCAACTCATGTTATACTCTATATTTTCAGAATTATATACTTAAAATAGGAATGAGTAATTAAAAAATATGCAAGAGATCTGTAGTATCATAGTTTTTACAAATTTGATTTAATCTGGCTGGGTTTCATCTTAATTTTTATGTGCACACACATTAAGTGACAATATCATATATTACATATTGATATTGCAGCATTCTTTCCATCTCTGGATATGTGTGATTACCATAAAATCATGTCTTTCTGGGGTGCATTGCAAAGTTTTAGTGTATTTTGTAAAACACTTTTTTACTGCATATTCAGCAAATTTACCCTCAATTACCCACAATATTACATGATAGTATGTTAAAATTGTTCTTTTGTCAGAGCATGACAACGAGTAGATGATCTTTGCTTTTCACAGCTCAGATGGCGTGACTAAAATGCAAAGGCTCCGGGAGATGTATACCAGGGTTTTCTTGAATTCTCAATCCCACTGGGAGTTGAGTGGCATGACATCACTGGTTGGCACTGGTGGATGTTCTTACCTAAGCTGCCCTTCTGTCTGACTTCACTGGCAGACGTGGACCATGTGCACAGTGCTGCTTAATTGATGGCATCACTTAAAAGCTTCAGTCCACTGAAGTTGGCATCTCGTTTAATATCCTAAGTGGCCTGGCCCATCTCACAAACTCCCAGAGGTGCCATACCCAGACATTCAGTCAATACAGGCTGATGGACATCTCTCTGCTCTGCCTCAACATCCAAATACGTTAGGCTGAGAAAACGGGACTTTTTCAGTCTGCAAGGTTTGTGTCTAAACTGACATTTACCCAAATAAGAACCTTTAATTTTCAATAATGCTAATATTATAATTTATTTAAGGCTCAGATTGGGCTATCAAATGATGTATACTATTAATACTATATACTATTAGACTAGGGTATATAAACCAAGGCTATACACTATTATATGTCATTATCTGTTTGTAGCATACACTAGCATAAACTTCATTATAGCTGAGAAAGAATCCTTTTGCATGTCTCATTCATCAAAGACAAACTTGTGCAGACAAGTCCAGACACCCAGCTTTCATTATGTCTGAGAGGCATCCTATCATATGGCTTATGGTGCATAGCATCATAAAGACCAAAATACCTCAATGAGTGACTTCAGCCAAAAAAGAAAAAAGCAATGTGTAGAAAGCAAGGTGAAAGGGCCCGAATCCAAATGACCAAATGCAATCAGAAAATGTTCTCTCTCACTTCACTTTGTCTGGTAAAACTTGTTCATAGTGGTCAATGAGGAGGGATGAAAGATGTATTCTCTTTTTTACCTGCAGAACAGGAAAAAAAAAGATTTTAAAAATAGCTTCACTCTGTCACTTTAGAGACATTTTTTGCACGGTACTATAAACACGTACTGTGCGTGCCAGCAGGCTCAACCTGAAATGTCAGCATTTAATCACTTATCACTGCTTAAGTATACTTCAATGTGAGTTTTTTTTAAATCATTCCCTGCATCCCCTCCTGTATGAGAATATCTCTTTATGGCTCTCTCAAACTAACCATTCAGAAAACACAAGTATTGCTCCTGTACTTGCACATGTCTGTCTGACTGTCTTGGCTCTGCTATGATAGCTCTGACCCCATTTATCCCTCTCAGCTCTCCTCTCTGTCACATGTGATCTGACAATCTGGTACAGACCTCCGAGCTGACTCCATCTTCTTATGTAATTTATTCAAGGCTGCCGATCAGCTATAAAAAGCAACCATCTAACTGTGTTCTTACTAAAAATGTCCAGTCTGGATTCATCTGGCACACTGTCTCTCCTCCTCTGTCTGTTCTTACTGAGAGCGCCCAGCAACCACGATAGTATTCACAGCTCACTTAATGAGGTAAACCAGGCTCCGAGAGGAAAGTTCACCTCACATCATTTACGAAGCACGTATTTTCTTTTCAGAATTGAGAGGCCTTGCCATGAAAGGTGCACAGTGAACACAGAATACAAGCCATTTTTTGTGTGTGTTGTAAAATAATTTAATCAGCATTAAGTCACAATATGTAAATACGGTTAGATGTCAGAAGTAAACATGGACATAGGAATCTCATCAATCAGACTTTTTCCAGAATGGGTGATATTATTTTTGAGGTTTTCAACATCAAACATACATTTTTCATATATTATAAATTATTTGCTGCAGTCCAATGCAGCAAAGAATGCTCTGAATCACTGGATGAGAGGTGAAATGTATTATATACAACTCCAGATGTAATGAGTTAAAACTCTTTGGATACATATTTTAGCAGTAGATCCCATTGTAATTTCAACATATTTGATTTAAGTCTGCACCAACTGAAATAAAGAGAATACTTTCTATATTACTGAGAAATAAGCCATAGAGAGCTCTCTATAGAACAAAACCTCACAGCCAGGTAAGAATCGACAGCATCTGACCAACAGAGGGCGCTCTAAAGCTACCCTTACTTTCATCTTTTTTTCTTCAGCTTTTCATATCAGCTATATTGTCCTAAGATCATGACTAGATGTCTTTGGAATTCTCAAGTATAGATAGCGTCATTTTCACAGTTTTCTCCATTTTCCTGAGGTGCTGAAAACACCCCAGGAGTGCCACAGCATAAAACACAAAATACACAAAATAGTCTTTAGGGCACCGGTGATATTGCAGGAAAAAGAGTGGCCACAGTAGCCGACAACATCTGGGAAGTTTCACCAGTCAACCAGAAGAGGGAAAACAAAGGTCCTACATTCAGTCCTTGTTATTGCTTCAGCTGACTGTTTTATCGTGTTTATCGTATACCACAAAGTAACAGACAAAAAAGAGAACTGTAGGCCTTCAGTCCCCCTCAGAGTCCTTAGCACTGGGTCCTAGTGCCAGAGTGCAGCCTCAGTCTGGTTTGGTGCTGCTGACTTGAGGTGGGGTGGAGTACTGCAGAGGGATGTCCAGACCCACCAGAGGAGCAACCATACTGAGCCAGGACAGCACGTAGTTCACTGGCCTGCACACAGACACACACAAGCACACAAACACACACGCTATGACATCATAACTGCTTTATGAACTAGATTAAATTGTATGCAAGGGTTCAAAACTGGTTCCTTAATTGAAAATCAGTGTAAGAGTGTATTCAGTCAAAGGTTCATTCAGAAAGGGTCAAAAATTATGTCAGTTTTTAACTCCTGTCATGATATGTAAAGGAACAGCTGTGGCTCACATTCATACATGCACTCTAATAAATGCATCTGTGTGTTCACTACAGAACAAGTCCTGTTTTTTCATAAAGAAATGAAACGACGATGCAAAGAGTTCATGAGCAGAAACTGGATGTTCTGGTTAAACAATGAAGTAAGAAAAGGTGGAAAGACACTTTGTCTTTTTCCAGTTGACTGGCAAGTAATGTTATGTAAAGTGGAGCTGTGTGAAAGCGTTCACTGTGGTATTTTGGGGGCAACATTAATCCTACCTGTGTTGTTCCTGAGCTGCCTGCAGCACAGGCCTCATAAACTGCTCTGTCTTGCAGGGATGGACCATAAAGAAAGGCTGACCAAGCAGAGGATGCTCCTGAAATACACACACACACACACATACACACAGAAGGAGGTTCTCAGTTTGCATCTCTTTGTAAAATCCAGTGAGAGTAAAGCTGCATGTGTCCCAGGTTTACCTGCATGCTGATTGTGTTCAGAGGACTCGTCCGGAGTCGAAGCTGGAAGTATGGATGAACAGAGCTCCACACCTCCTCTAACGCCAAGCTCCTCCCCTCTGACACAGAGACAGTGAGTGATTGATCATCTGTGCAGACGGTTGAAACCCCTGGGCTGTCTCTTTTCAGTCTAAAAACATCTGCTTGTTGTAACATTTCATATCCAGAACTGATAAGGCCGAGAAGCCTAAGGTCTTCCTTTATGTACTCATGCTTATGATAAAAACACATCAAGTTTTGTACAGTGACTCTTCAGAACTTAAAATTATGCTTCACTTAACAGCAGTGTTTGCTAATAACCACCCTATCCTATCAACTCTACATTACTTAATAAATCTCTGAACTTATCTCAATTTGTCCTTTGAGCTATATGACCAGTACCATGTGTTCACAACAGATATGCAATTATGCAATTATACATGCAATTATAAAATGGTAAAACATGGAGAAACACAAAAGGTGTGCATGCAGCATCTACTGTATGCAGCTAACCTTGATTGAAGGCTCTGAAGAAGAGCACCGGAGTCCCGTAGCTGCAGGAGAACAGGATGTGATACTCATACTGCAGCACCTGGTGGCTGCCCTCACACACCAGGCACGCCGCGTCGTCTTCTTCAACATCACCATAGCCATCATCATCATCATCTGTGTCCTCTTTGATGCTGGGGGCATTAGACTGTTGGAGAAAGAGAGACAGAGGATAGTGAATAAATAAATCTCTTACTTCAAGATTAAAATCTGAAATGAAGTAGCAGTGTGTCCAAATTTGAGCTGAAACAAGTACTCATCAATAAGTCTATTTGAACTTCTGGGAAATATTTTCAGCATGTTTTTTTATTGTTTTGCTATCAGCTTCTTAAGTTCAAATGTTTGTTTTTTAGTTCTCTCTTAAGTTGAAATTTGACACAGATCAACATTTTCCATAATTTTTAACACACTTTACTGACCAAACTAGAGTTTGGAGTGGATTAGGGGAGAAAATAACTGAACATTAGACTTATTTCCTCTATTTTACACTAACCTCTTCCAAGTCCTGTCCCTCCAACTCTGAATTTGATCCTTCCTGGTCCCACACTGACTGCAAGTCAATGACCACAGATCGCAGTGTGGTCTTCTTCAGGTAGCCTTCCTCTGACCCCTGCACCCAGATCAGATGGTTTCACACTCTCACTGTGACACACATTACCACACAACAAATCTGTCTATGTGGGCGCTGACCTGGACTTCCTCCCAGCTCCAGCCGTCTCCCAGCTGCTCCGACTGCTGCAGCAGAAGCTGACAGCACTGACGGAAGCTTGGCTCATCCAGGACACCGCAGTTCATCTCTGCTCGGGAGCACTGTGACAGGAACACACTATAAGGCTAAAATCAAGGCTCATGCACCATTTCTGAGCTCAAATTCTAGTACTTTTCAAGCCCTCCAAAGGTCCAAATATAAGTACTTTTCTTGTTCTTTTCTGTTCGAATTTCAAGCATTTGTCAAACCAACCTCAACAACATTACAATCTAAGCATTGTCAAGGACTTGAAGAACCAGTGCGAATAAAATTAAGCCCTTAAATTTGTGCCAGATGTAGAGGAAATCCATGGAACTAAAACAGCACACACACACACACACACACACACACACACGCACAGCTGCAAGAAGCTTGATTGAATTTATCATGCAATAAAACACAGAATGTGGCATCAAACAGTCTGATGCGTCATAGTATAACAACATGGGAAAAGCATAGACATGACATGCACTCCAGACACTGAGGCCTACAAGCCACAAATACTTTAAAAAGTTTACTAACTCAATAATAATAATAATAATAATAACTAAATCATCACAAAAAATCTGGTTTGAGAAGAAAAGATAAAACACAACACCATGGAATAAAATATGTATTGCTGAGGATTTATAATTATCTTATATGGTTTAGTCATTTCTGTCAGGCAATTCTGAAGTAAAAAAGTTGAAATGACCACAACAGGAAGGTCAAGTCAACAATAAAAGCATAAGGTACATGGAATATGAATCTCTGAGGTGCATCATTCACTCTACACGCCCTGACGTCTGTGTGAATTGGGACACTTGTTGTTCTCTAACAGTGCAGCGTTAGTCCAGAAGCAACATTATGCATGATGCATACCTGGATGGTAGAAAGCACATTGTACTGACACTATGAAGCAGAGAGTGACTCTGGACTATACCTCGCACATAAAGGCACAAGTCCCGAATTTCCCCATGGAATCAGATGCATTCCTGCTTTTAACATTGCTCTGGTGAGGAGCTGTAGAGCTGACAAAGATAAAGCTCCTTGAATCTTGAGAAGATTGTAGTGTTTTTCGCAGTAAACGTACAGCACAACAGTGGTTTGGGCACAGAAAGACGGCCAGTCTATTGCGACAAAAGTGACACTAACAAAATTAACTGACGAAAGTAACAGCTAAAGAAACCTTTCTCCGGTCGTACTCACTGTTTTTGGCTGGTGAATGAAAGCCGATGTTTTTCTTCCGGGTTGAGCCACGGTCACGTGATCACCACCTTCGGCTTATAAAGCGGTTTGATAAAACTGGAATTCCTTAGGAGATAGCGTTTCCACTGTCAAACATGATTTTAAAGAAAAGAAAACCTTTTTTGGCAAACAGACTACACCTCATCCGAACGTCGAGCGTTTTGCCTTTATCGGGGTCTGGTTGGGGGGTGTGGGGAGGGGAGGGGAGACTAACACAAGTGCCGTTTGTGTTTCCCGCCGCTAGGTGTCAGGTTAGAGCTGCAGTCAGAGCAGTGGAGGACCGTAGCACTGCAGCAGTGTCACACACAAACAAGCAAATGCGTACACAATGTCGCTCAGTATTGATATTACGCACAGGTCCAGATATGTCACCCATGATAGGAATAAATCACTGACAGCATGCTCCTTGACGCAGTGGAATCTGAAAGATAATGTCCTAGACTGGTCCCATGAGTATGACCTGCCGTTTTTGGACACTTTTTAAGACTAAAACAAGACAACTAAATTCAATTACCCATTATTACTACCAATAATTATGTACTTATTACCTATTAATTAATTCAAATACCTAATTCTAGGTATATTCAATCCACTGAATACGGATGTGAACTTCTCTATAGCTGCTGTACAGTTTGAGATAATGCATGTGTATCACTGTATCTATCTATCTGTCTGTCTATTTATTCATCTGTGGGTAGAAACAGTTCCCTCGAAGAGCTGGGGGGATACACAAGGCCAGATGCCCCAGGCTGTGAATATGGTCTGTTCCCCACTTGTTGGGGGTGACTATAACTCAGGGGTAGTTATCCTCTGCCACCCATGTACTGTATGTGAATGAGTGACTGAGACTTGTGACACAGTCTGTGAAGTGCATTGAGTGGTCATGAAGACAAGAAAAGCGCAATAACCAGTCCATTCGACATTTGTTTGGTGTCTGATTTAGCAACAAAAATCATGCGTGAACAGATAATAGGCACTCCTCCCTCAGGAAACTGTACCTCTATTGGGTTACTTTGATTAAAAAGTGGGTATTGTATTCCTACTTTTGCTCCTGGGAGAAACTGAAACAGGCAGATGCTGTTGAGGATTGTCTTAAGTTCCTTTAAAAAAAAAAAAATGACTGCCACATCGTCTGCTTATAAAATTGAACCCCTTTACTCCAGAGCCATACTCAGTGTTTTATATTTAACATGCTGCATTCCTCAGCTGGTTCTGTGTGTCTGAGTTCTTTGAGGCTTCCTCAGGTGAGAGATGGAGGAGATGCCTTGAGCAGTGTGGTAAGAATATCGCTATTGAATTCAGTACCAACAACAATCTGTGTGGTGCTGTGACAGCAGGCAGAGCAGCATTTGGATTCTCGAGGGAAATAATGCTGAATAGTACTTGTTAGATGTGGTTGAAAGATAATAATAGCAGCCTCTTTACCTTCATCTGTGAATCTGGAATTGGAAAGAGAATAACTCACTGATGCTCATTTCATGATTCAGATATGGAGCATAAGATATTTTTCTTGTAGGAAGATGTCTGACAATTCTCATTTGTCCAGGTGACCACTCTCCAAGGAGTTGTAGAGCCATGGCAGCTGGATATGATTCCTTAGAAAGTTTTGCCTCTCACCCAAGAGGCTTCTTCAGTACAAGACTACTTTGGTTTCTTCAAGTATCTACAAACACTGTAATTTTGTCTGATCTAACTTCACATGCTGCATATTGGACTGGACTGTTTAAAGGGCAACCAAAGTGAATAGATACCAAGCGGGAGAGGAAGTCTTATTGTGCATGTGTCCCCTCTTAGCCTTATACTGTTCCCTCAGAGATTTGAGGACGTGACTGTGAACACATCACAGCAGGCTTATAATACAATGTGGACATTTGGATCCAGCCAGAGGCAATACAATCTGTGACAGAAGGGAAACTCAATGTGTAATTATTCTGCATTAGTCTGACTATAGTGACTGCAATCTCACGTTAGGGTTTGTTAAAACGTCAACAAATCTTTCGTGGCAAGAGATGGCAAAATAAGCCATTTATTGAAATATTCAAAAGAAACTAACCATGAACATGTTTTTTGTTGTTTTTTTTCTCAGTTTTTTTCCCCCAATCAAGCAAAATATAACAGTTTCCACGTCAAAAAAAAACAGTCAACACTTAATCTGAAACAATGCTGCCTGGTTTGATCAGACAGTTCAGTGTCCAGGGCAAAGAACAAAACAGCAGTTTCTTTTGTTCAGTATCTTTTGTAACACATAAACCGTCAGACAGAGAAAAACTGAAATTCAACATTTTTCTTTTAAATCAAATATATACAATTTTTCTTACAGCATTTACACATAGAAGAGAAAAAAACAAAAAAAAGCAAATTACCACAGAAAAACTCTATCTGTCATTCCAAAGATTAAAAAAACAAAACAAACAAAAACAAAGTCAAATCAAATAAAAACACACTGCGTAGGACAAGAGGTGAAACTGAAGCATGACAAACCGCTGCCAGAGCAGCACAACATTGTCTTTATTTCACGCTGACAGTAACAAGCAACAGGTTTCTCCTGGACTCTAAGAGGAAAGGTGAATGGGGAAGACACGTAGGAGTACACATGCTGGCACAGCCCTGACCTCAGAGCAGGGAGACAGGTTACAGAGGGGGGAGGGGGGGGGGGGGTTCCTCCAGCTGGGCTCACTTCACCTGCACGGAAGGACAAAATCTCAAAATCCCTCCCACAGTGCTGTTTCCCTTGAAATACGAGTGTTTTTTTCTTTTTTTTTAATTTATTACCCTGACACAATATCAGGTGAAGTAAGCCCCTCATGGTTGTTGCAGGACACACTGACGCACACCTGGAGCACAGAGTTAAAGGTGGGGTGAGGAGGAGGAGGAGGAGGAGGGGGAGGAGGAGGAGGAGGATGTGCAGGCTGCGCACTGACTGAGCCGCCTGCAGGCATGTTGGCAGACCACAAGGATAAGGGTGTAGGGGTTCACCTGGCCTGGAACACACACGGAGAAAAGTGACAGGTTTTCTTTTCCCCTCCTCCCCGTGGCTGGGATCGGGACCGAGGAGAGGAGAGAGGAAGCGGAGCCGAGGGCATCGACAGGGTGTTCAGTACAAACGCAGCCTAAAGCCTTGGGGTGTGATCCAGAGTTATATGCGAGCATAAACAAACCTAAATCTTAAATGGCATTTGAAGAGAAGGCTTTCGTAAGATGACCATAACCTCCCGTCCAGTCCCGTCTACACCTCTCCTTCATATATTTTGCAGTAAGGGACAGACAGCTTCATTAGTATTGCTTTCAGTGCATGTTTATAGTGCCTGGTGGTCTACACATGACCATGTTTTCAACCACGCGGTTTGAGAAGAGAGTTTTGGTGTCCTGCAATGCTACTGAGGTGTTCACCTCCTGCAATCATTTGGGTTCTTCAATGTTTTAAGATTTGTGAGTGAAAATTACTTTCACTCGGATGCCACCACATCCAAATATGAACTGAAATTTACTCATTTATTGGACATTTTTGGTAATATCATCATGCCTTTTTAGGGCAACTATCCTGATAGCTGGTAAATGAACAAGATTCGAAGTCTCTATTTACTATAAGGAATTAATTCAACCTTGCAGAATTTTTAGTCCATTTAGTCCACCACCTGACCAAATTTCTGACTTTCAAAAAACATCTCACTTTCTCACTTTCACTCTCTTTCAAAAAATGTTCATCTTGACTTGAAGTACAAGGTTTAGCATCACAGGGCACCAAAACTCTGCAGTGAAATGTTTTGTCGATGAACACGGACATATGAAAGTGTAGCTTTAATGCTTTATGGATAATTACGATCGAGAGAGTATATTTGATATTGTGTGTATCAAGTTACTGTCAATGTCCTGTTTCCTTCATCCCTCACTCATCACACAGTCCAAGGCCTTCATTTAGCAATTGCAATACTTAGTCAGCTTTTTCAGAGCTGAAGTTCACTGAAAGTTAGCTTTAAGTTGCATTATCACAGTCAACACCTTAATATATAGCTGAAATGAGCAATAAATCCTTTGACAGTCAGCAAAATATCAAGAATCTTCTCAATGAGCCGACTTCACAACAGCTGCACAGTGTTCCAGCATCTTAGTGCTTGATTTGTAATTTATCATTTTGACAGGCAGAGTTTAGGATCTGTTTTGCAAAAACTCAGGACCTTTTTTTTCCCCAAGTTGGTTGAAGCTAAGACATCAGTGCTGTCAGATTAGACTTAGCTCAGAGTGTACATTTTGACTTGTCTCTGCAGGAAAAGTGTACCAAAACATAAAGACTTATGTCTTTAATTAATTTCATTGAACAGCTTCACTTTGGGCAGGGAGTGGGAAAAGCGCTGTTCAATCAATGGAAACAAATGATAACGAAATTATAAAATTACAAAAATAATAATTTGTGCAACAGGCTGTGCCACTGTCACTCCGATCATCTCAATCCAACCTGTGAAACAAGTGAATGAGCGCAATGAATCTCAGAGGTGTGGTGCCAGGCTATACCTGAACTGATATATCCATCAAACCAAATGTCTGCGAAGCCAAAATGTTTTCTGTGAGAGCAGCCTACTCTGCTCTGAAGTGAGGTGGTCACTTTCTGGGTTCTTGGAGAATTATAGTGCATTTTGCTCTTGCTCAAGCGAATCGACAGACTTTGTCTGTCTTAATCATACAATGTCCACTGAGAAACATTTTTTTCAGCTATTTAGTTTACATAAACCACTCACGTTGGTCACTCTCTCTAGACTTATTTACGACTGTCCCGAGTTTTACTTCTTCATGTTCATAGTTTGTGAGTTTGTCCTTTCGCTCATTTTGTTAACAACTTCTTTCTTTTGTTTCCTTGCCTACTTCATTTTAGGCTCTCTGTTCCATCCATTCATTCATCCATCCATTTTGAAATATTTTAGATTCAACCCCAAGCAAACACTCACAGTCTCTGAGCCCACGTGAAAATACGGTCTGTGTTTCAATTTACAGTGCGTCCTAAACATGTGAGACTTTTTGCGTCTCTCTGGCCTGTTTGATGCTGTACAGCCACTTGATGACTCTGGCGTTTCGCTCCACAGCTGAGATGCCATAAGGAACACGCTCCCCGGCCTCCTCCTCCTCGTCCTCTTCCCCGTCTGACAGTCCATCGTTGGAGGACCGTCTCGACCGGTCGCAGTCAGACGAGATCATCGAGGCCGATCGAAAGTTCAGGCTGACGATGTCCGAGTTGGCCCTCGCAAAGTTCTCTGGACCGACCGACTCCAGCTCCTCGGGGTCAAGGCCACAGTAGTTGAAAAAGCGTTCCACGTCGGCTCCGGCCCGGGCATAGCGGTCCGACAGGTCGGATTTAGATCTGTGCAGCGAGGAGCGGCGAGCCACGGACGTGCCCAGCTCCAGCTCCAGGCTGGGATCGGCTGGGGCGTTGGAGACATCCCCGAGATCACAGGGCAGCGACTGAGGGGTGGTGTTGTCACAGGGCGAGGGCGACGGAGCCGGGCGCTGAGGCGGGAGCAGGGACAGGGACAGGGCAGGGGGAGGCAGTGAGGCCGGGTTGGGTTTCGGGGGGAGTGGCGGGGCCGAGGAGCTACTGGAGCGGGCCGTACGTAGCGGTTTGCCGTTGCAGAGCCGCAGGAGGTCGGAGGAGGAGTGGGACGTGAGGAGAGGGGGGAGCGGGGAACGGGAGCGCTCCAGGGCCCCTCCCTCGCCCCCCCGCTCGTCCAGGACTCTCCGGCTCAGGTTGAGGTTTCCTCCAAGCTGCGGACTGCGACGGCCGGCGCTGTTGAGGGGAGGGACCTTCAGGGAGTGGGAGAAGGAGCGGAGGGAGTGGGAGGTGCTTGGACTGGGAGCCGAGTCCGGCGGCTGCTCGTTGAGCGTCATCGTAGATCGGTAGGTTAGCGGCATCCTAGAAGAAGAAAACAAACAAACAAAGAAATAATGAATAATTGCAGCGCTTTACTCGAGATTGGAGGAACAAAGTGTGTATTGAATAAAAACAATAGAAAAGTGAAAAAGTGTTGCCATGTTGCCGAGGCTGATTACGAAATCAACGGGCAATGGAGGCAAGTAGTCCATTCTTTAACCTCATCTCATTCATTTGTTATGGGAGTGTTTTTTGCAGTGTCTTGCAAATTCCTATTCTGCAGAGAAAAGTGATAGCACAATAAGTCTGAACAGCACATTTTTCATATGTAGTTTATCTGGGTGCTTTGTTATGTTGCTATAAACAGTCAAAAAAAGATATAGAGAGCAATAAAAGGAGGATAAGCAAAATCAAATCATACAAGAGATAAAAGCGAACACTGTATCATAAATATAGACTGAATTGGGATAGTACATCCCCCACATACACAGCTGTGAATAAGAGCTGCAACAACTTATCATTCTAAATCAATTATATTCTTTCTTTCTTTATTTCAGTTATTGTATTGTGTTTTGTGTGCTGAGAAATTGTGCTTTATAACTTAAATACAACTTAAATACTCCATACACAGTGATATACACACACACAAACACATATATATATATATAAATTCTCGCAGCTAGCTGCGTTCTTCATCTCATTCATTCATATATACACAAAAACACACACATATACACACACACACACACACACACACATATATTCATAAAGGAAGAGTTGATGCCAATTGTCGCTTACACTTAAGCGATGATTGGCATTGGCAAACCCCTCACTGTTACACTGATTATGATGACACTGATTTACCCTGATGGTGTCCAACTCCTGGCCATCCCCCCTGACGACCTCATTAGCACAGCGCTCTTAGCTCCGCCACCCAGTCCTGCAGATCCTGCTCCTGAGGGGGACGATGAGTTCAGCAGATTTTTTAGGATCTCCAGGTTTAAATTCTCTCGCTTGCTGCTGCCGCTGCTTGTTGCACATGTGTCTGACTTGGCGTTGTTATTAGATGCTTTGAATGGGATCGCACCTCCATTTCCTCCTCCACTAATCCCAGATCCTCTTTTGGCCAGGAGAGCGGCGGGTGGCTTAGCCAGCACTGGCGGTTTGATTGGCTCCTGTTTGGCGTTGATAACTTCCTGACTTTTGACATACTTGGCCTTGTCAGCCTCTAATCTCTCAACAGCACTTAGGCGCTTTGGGTTGGGTTCCACCTGAAGCACAGATTAAAAATCATATCAGTTATTTAGGTTGGTGTTGACAGGTTTCACTCATCTCTTACCCTTCTTTTCATTAAGTGGACATCACCGAAAAATGCAATATTTGCTAAACTGCTATCATTTAATTCTATCTTTCCAGGTGCGTTGATTATACTACAAAAGTACACATCACCTACTGATATACATACACTTAAACTCATGGTTAAATTATGCAGAATAGATCTATACCTGGTGGATTAGGCTTTATAATTTCATGAAATAATCAGTACCGCTTATAGGACAGGAGTCTCCCTTTCATATAACCAGTGGAAAGCCTGTAATGCATGCAGCAGCAAGCTGTACCCCACTGTTTCCTGTTTCTCTGAAGCAAGACATTATCACAGTTTGACGCACTGTGGTTAAAATGAATCAAATATACTTCTCCCCTCTAGGAGGAGGATAACCTCCTTCTGATAACCCCCTCCCCCGTCAGCCTAATTTAGCTCTTTGTCCTCTATGTATCCTTTGCACTTCCCGAAACAAAAAAGCCAAATTAAATTATGCAAACGTAACTGAGACAGATGGGCACAGACGTAGCACGTTGAACCGCCACCGTACCTGTCTTCTGAAGTAGTCGGGGCCCTTATTGAGGATGCGGAGGGGCACGGAGGAGCTGAAGGGTGTGACGGGGCCGGTGGCCTTGCTATCTGGCAGGGCTGGAGCCAGCGTCTCTGTCGGCATGGCAACGAGGCGATTGGGTTGGCCGGCCGTGGTGGCAGCGGGTGTGGGGAGGTTGACAGAGGGCGGGGGCACCAGGGGACCCCCAAAACATGAAGACACAAGGGAGACAAAGGAAAAGAAAAGAAAAAAAAACTAGAAAGTGATGAACCCCTGGACCCTCCTCATCGCCTGTGAGAGCCTATAGGATGGAGCCAAACTATGGGCTGGGGCCTGCTGAAGCACCACAGTCAAATACTCAGCTGCATGGCCTGACTGGAAGTAGCTCTGTCAGTGGCTCTGAGCTCCGAACAACTGAACACTGTCTTTACTGAGAAGTCCGTAGCACTGAGGTTCTACGGACGTACTCATCTAACCAGCGGAGTGTGGTGACAAAGAGGTCAGAGAGGGGGGAAAAAAAAGAGTGACAAATTTGTTTCAGTGCAGTGGTGCGGACGGGTGCTTCAACAGGTCCGAAAGAAAAGCAAATGGTGGTGGTGGTGGTGGTGGGGAAGGTGAGCCCCCGCCGCCTCGCCAGCCAGCTCTCCCCTCAGCTATCGCTATCTGAAACAGGCCAAAAAAAGAGAAAGAGAGAGGAGATATGACCAATGGGGTTAGAGTTAGGCTGTGACATCACAGACCTAGCAACAATAGCAGGAATAGCTAGGACATACAAATACATTCAGATCACAGTGTGTATGTCGGCAAGGGCACGAACAAATACACACACACACACACACACACCGACAGACACACATACACATACACACACACACATACACACACACAGTCATTTCCTGAAGATGAACTCTAATCCTCACCACAATGCAAGACTTTATTCAAAAATGCACTTATTTGGGATCCATCTCCCCCCACTACACCTTTAAAAAAATATATATATATACATATACATATATATATATACACATATACTGCTGTGGACCGCTTCCTAAAAAAATATGAGCAATCTATCCCTGACAAGGCAGTTTTTTTTTTCCTTTTTCTTTACTTCTTTTTGACTCGGGTTTCATGAGACTTCATTCTTCACACAGGACTGTCAACTCGATACTACTTTGCACACTCACACCATGCAACCATTTTCTTGCAATGAAAACCGAATGTAGAAGTGACAACAGCTGAGAGAGAGAGCGAGAGAGAGTGAGAGAGACGTTAGAGAGGGAGAGAGAGAGCAGCCTGGCAGGACATAGAGACCAGAGAGAGTCTGCCTCTCCTTTGCAGCAGGCAGGCCTGGAGCATTCAGTGAGGAACTTTTTAATGGAGAGAGATTCAATATGAGTGTTTTATGAGTGAGACTTCTGCGATATTATCCTCCGCTGGGTTTGGAAGTCACAATAATCATATCAAGTCAATAACCGTGGCTGGCTGCTGATGAATAAAAAGGATTGATCAGTGCACTCAGCAACTTCTACATGGAGCAGCCTGAATCAGGAGCCCAAACCTGACCACAGTGGAATGGTCTCACTAACTTAATAACATATTGTAAGGAAATAGCAGAGACACAAAGCTTCCGGACACCACAGTAACTCACTATCACTCCTCCCTGCACACAGCAGCCCAGACAGAAAAAGAGAAAGAGACTCAGCTGCTAGCAGAGGATTCTTGATTCCTTATTTTGTTAGAAAACACAACAATTCACTCAAAGGATTACTAAATCAACTGGTTTCACCTTAGAGGCAGAGTGAGCAAAGACTAAATTACATCGGTGACCTTCAATACAGCATCTGACCAAAAGCTGAACTAATGCAAATGCCAGCTAACATGATTAAGTAGGCTCCTTTTTAATTAATACATTTAAAACAAGTAGCCGCACACACAAAATAAATACTACCCCTGCCCATAGGGACAGCAGATCATGACTATGTTGTGTGCATGCAGTTCATTCAGATGCTCTGCTCAAAGCAACTAATCTTGTGGTAAGAGTGAAATATACACTGGTGATCTGATAAGTTTATATGTATGAAATTATACTATGACTAATTCCTAAAAAAGTGGAGTTTGATTGAAAGTGAACCAGTTGATATCTATTCTTATTCCATAACAGGTTTCAAGTGAGCACACATTAGTTTAAAAATGTTTAGCCCTTGATCCAATAGTGGGCCAGTATATGGTTGTCCTAATGAGACACATGTGCCCTCTCCTGCTGGTGTAAAGTAATCTGAATGACAGCGTCAGTGTCAGGGCTTTTCTGTCAGCCCGTATCTCTCCACTGACTCGATGTTGTCTTGAAGTTCTTCCAAACTATGCTAACCACTGAGAGGGGGGGAAAGCAGGATTCCAGTGGTGGTCTTAATAATGAAATCGTCTGACAGTTTAAGCTGCAGCTCTGGGGGGGTTGCACACTCACAGGAACAGAGGGGGGAGCCAGGATCTAGGACATCCTTGGAGCAAACTTGGACAGGGATAGAAAGATGCTCAACCCCAGGGAAATTCAGGAAAGTACAAAACTCGAACCCACAGCCTTTAAGAACGACAATGTTTGACAATGTCAAGATGAGAGGGGATATTAGTGCGTAAAGCTGTATCGCTGAGGAAAAAGTCTGTCCCACAATGCATGAATTCACTGGGACGTTGGCATGCTGTCCAAGAGGCTTGTAAAAGGACTTCCTGTGGCTCATCTATGTGATCCCAGAGCCCATCTGTACTCACTTCATCCAACAAGGCTACAAACCTCCTCTGACTGAGAGACCTGTCTCCCCTGTCGAATGAGATTAGTAACCTTAGTGAGTAAACCAAGGACATGGAGTCTCAGCACAGAACACTGAACTGGAAAAGGATGTTTAGGCCATTCATCCATAACAACAATCTAACTAATAATCATAATAAATGATCATTTATGCTTTAAATGTGTTTGCTCATCTGACATACGATGTACTGTTGGGTCATAACTGTAGTAATTATGATACAAGCCTCTTCTATTCAGAGGCGCCCTCTGTTGTTGGGCAGAATAATTACAAGTGGAACAAATATTACACTAAGTTAGCCTGTTACTTGTGTTACTTGCCTGTAACTTTGACTTGATGCACAAATGTGTATTTAAAACGGCATTTTGTGAACAATTTTGGCAGCCAATCCACATTCACATGCAGTACCACTATCGTCATTATCCTGAGAAACTGCATGCTATATTTGGCCATTTACTTTAGCTTACCCTGCCTATGTCTGCATCTTGCCTTTCATCCACATGGAAAAAATTGAAATAGCATCTTGTTGTCCTCTGATAGTCTGAACAGGTTAAATAAGAACAGAATTACACAATAAATGTTATCAAACTAGATTAGTTTGATGTTAAATGTGCAATTTAATCACCCCCCCCAACCACCCATTCACAAACACAGACTGTGGATTATCGTTACTCTTTTCTAATCTGAGAATATGAAGATGTCGATATTAGAAAGTAAAATCTGCATGGAATATTAATTACGAAAATGAAAACGGCTGGTGGTCAGCTTGAATGTGTTATCAATTTTATTAAAACAGAGCACTGTTGTGCGTGTGTGTGTGCACGCCTGTATGTGTGTGTGTAGAACTGATTAAAGCCTTTTAATCTGTCCTGCAGAGACAGTTTGTACACGCACAGACTGACACAAACACACACTCACACACATATGACAGTATTGGTATTTTTGGCCCAGTGACTATGAATTATTGAATGGCTCAAAAGCCACACGTCTGCTCATAATGTCAGCGTTTGATATGTTGTTTGGGTGGGTGAGCAGTTGATCCCGTAATGACAAACATCAAATAACCAGCCTGGAGGTTGAACTTTTGTTCCAGAATATTCTTCTTGTGCAGTAGATCTCAACAAGTCTAATAATTATTATAGAGTAATAAATAAATTTATCTAATAAGCAAACGTGACTGATGTGATTTAATGTGAATCTGAGATGTGTGGCTGTGGTCTTTACGACGGCACCCATGTATTTCCTATTGTGAAGCTCACAAACTGGGAGAAGAGGCTCTGGGTGAGTGGAACACAGTTTGGCTGCATGAAGCCAGCCGGTTATAGCTGAAAACTGCTGAAGCCAATCCTGATGGGAAGGTGGAGTCTATCCCAGCAGATATAGGGCAAAGGCAGGGAATACAGACTGGACGGGTCACCACACTTACTGTCACACCAGGGGGGGCAATTTAGAGTAGACTTTGGTAGGAAAACAGGAAAACAATGTTAAAGGCCACACACATATATATATGTATATATATATATATATATATATATATATATATATATATATATATATATATATATATATGTGTGTGTGTTCTAATGCCGCAGTAGTTGTTTGTATGTGTGTGTGTGTGTTTATATATATATATATATATATAAACACATATATAACACACATATATATATATATATATATATATATATATATATATATATATATATATATATAAACACACACACACACATACAAACAACTACTGTGGCATTAGAACACTTTTGTTAGAGTAATGTATTATGTGATTACTCTATGGTTCGAGTACTGGACAGGGCCATATGTTTCTATTTTACCATGCGCACACACACACAGAGCCCTGATTTCGTTTGGATTAGGAACATGTGTCCTACTCATTTCCTGCAGAACACAGTATCAGACAGAGAAAAGGTGGACAAAGCAAATCTCATGTCTGCTCCATTTTCTCACTACATTTAAGCTACTCCTTCAAAAGCTGGAATTAGCTCAATTTGAGAGCTTACTATGGTCTATCGGATGAGAAAACACTGTAGTGATTAGTCTACGTTTCACATACTTTCAAAGAAAATCAAAGCTAAAAAATTAGCTGACACACCATCAAAACCCATGATAGTCATGGGAGAGAGACAGTGGGTTCCAGTGCTCGATGCCTGCAGGCCTATTCTTTCCCAGAAAACACTTGGCTGTTGTTCATGTCTGGTTTTATGAATTGGAATGTCTTATTTTTCTGTTTACCAGAAATCAGATGTGAGCTTCAGGATAGCTGAGAGGAGGACATAAAGAAACTGCACCGAGTATATTTAGACGGTGCGTTTTCATCTTTCAAATCTCTAAGTGTTTGTTTGGACTAGATATCTAGAATTCATCATTGATGTAAAATGAAGCAATTGAGCAGGGACTACTGTAGCTCATCCTGTGAGCATGTTTTAGTCCACTGTCTCAGTGTTCTCAGGTCACATTCTGAAGATATTCTTCCTCAACCTCCTTTCTCCTTTGCTCTGCGACACTAACAGCAGCTGTAAGGGAATCTCCACTGACAGCAGCACGCAGCACTGCATCAGTTACAGAGGCCTGTGGCAAACACTCAACCTACTGAGGGCATCCATTCACTTATACCGCCTCATAGCTAACTGCTGTGACTGGGGTCAGTTGAAGTCTACGTCCAGCACACTTACTGTCGGCCCCTATTCTATGTACCAAAGCAGTCCAAGTACTGGTTCCAGGCAAGTGATTAGTTTGGTTTCGGTATTTATGTTTCCAAGAACTGGATCTGGCCCCAGAAAAACTAATTCCAGAGTAGCACCAGTTATTTGCTGGGCCAAAAGTGAGAACCGTATGTCAGAGGCTAGGGGAGGGGTTAAGTCACAGCCAACATCTTTCCACTTAATTCTTTTATTACTATTTGTTTTTAATATGATGATGATGATTATTATTATTATTGTTATCAAATAGTGTTTGATAACAATAAGAGATAAGAACTCATCTCATCTTAACAACTGCAAAGATGAAGACATTCTTTGCTTGTTTTGTATCAATACATTCACTTTTTGAGAAGACATATCTGCATCTTTACATGGGCAGAACATGCAAACTCCCCATTAAAAGGCTGTTTGTCCAAACTGGAAGCATCTGTGTACTAAGGTGCTTTTTGAGTAAACAGTGCTAACCGCTAAGACACTGTGCTACTAAACCCAATGGATGCTTTGATCATCATACATGGGTTATATGATGCAATGACACTGTTACATAGAGAAACCGAGAGTAGAGTTACACTGGGAGTGTCGGATCAGTACACAGTATCGGTGTGTTTAATGATTCAACGTGCTTGGATGAGCTATGCGATGGGCAAACATTGCCTCTTGTTGTTCCATGAAGATTATTAACTACCATTAACACAAAGTAGCTCTGTTCCACAGAGCTGGCAAAGTGGAATCCAAATCATTATTGATGTTATTTGGTCCAGCTGTTGTTTTCGTTCTCGTTTCATCTACAGATGATAGAGGAAGCTTTAGAAAATGTTTATCAATGTCTCCTGGAAGCCAGATTTCATTTAGAAACTGCTTCTCTCGCCCAGATGTCAATAAATTTCATTCATCCATTGGATTAAGTGACTAATGGTTATATCTCCAAAGGCAGAAGTGGACAAAAGGAAAGACAGCATGTCAAGGAATCCCTCACCATGACACATTTTTCATTTGGGCTAGGTTTGATTTTTCTTTCTACCCACAGTAGCTGTCATTGTCAATTTTGCATTTTAAAGATTTACCAGTTTCCAGCTTCTTCTACTGGCTGTTGGAACTGGACGCCTCCCCCTTTTCCTCTAGGTGCTGCAGGTTGTCAGTGGGTGTCACAGCTGCCAATGAAACACACAAATGACAAATCATTAGGAATATCCCATCTGACACATCGACCGAGTCAAACTAGACACACTGAATATCTGGCAGTTGTAGAACAAGGAGAGCAGAGCAAGCCAAAAATAAATCACAGAGCAAAAGAAAATAATGACTGAGTGAACATGGAAGAGTGCACATCCTTTAAAGATTTGACTGACACACCAAAAGACACAGCATCACAATACTCTTTTCATTGCTAATCTATTTGTATTTTGAGAATATTAATTCAATTGCCTACGTTCAAAAAAGTCCCTCAAGACACTCATTCTGCTTCATAGAAACTATAAACATTCATCTTGTCTGTTTATAAACAGAAAGATACAAATTCCTCTGAGATTCAAAAGATGAAATAGAACTGTATCCCTAATGATGGAGATAATCTGTGATTATTTTCATGATTAACTTTTGTGCCAGTAAAATTTCGAAAGTTCATCACAACTTCCCAAAACCAAAGATCTCTGAATTGCCTCTTTGCAGACTGTTTATTTACTGCAATTGACAACAACAAAAAGTGGCAATTTCCTAAATTTGAGAGGCCTGAGGCTGCAGCAGACATTTTTGCTTTAATAATTGACCGAAACTTTAAATCCATAGCCAAAAATAGCCACAGAAGAACATCAAAATAATGAACTTGTTTGTGATGACGTTGACTCGTGATCTATCATAGATAAGAAAAAGGCAAAGTCACAAGAGCAGCAAATTAGAAACACAGAAAGAAAAGTTGTTCTGAAAATTTCCCATGAATTTTCTCAGTCTTCCCAGACACAATCATGCCTTGTAAAAGTGTAGGCCAATTCATTTCTAATTTGAAGTAAGCAATCCACATGCAGTAAGGGTGAAAAAATAATATGAACTCTGAAATAAGACTACACATTAGACAATGTCAAGAGTAGCACAGCTGGATTACAATGACAACTGCTCATCCTCCAGTCCTTCACTTAATGTCAGATACTGAGCCCTCTGACTAGCCGATCCAGTCTCTCAGTTTCCTTGTTTTTCATAGTTGCCGTCTGGCTACAGTTGTTGTCATTTTAAAGCTTTTCCCCGTTTTAATCCTTTTAATCCACTTCTTTTACTTGCTGCTTACATCATCGCTTGAGCCCTGCCCTGATTGGTTCTACGTACATTAATGACTCACTGCGCTGTCTGTGAATGCGAGAGCTCAGTGGTCCAGATGGTCACTCAGTGGGAGTCGGAGGCCCACCCAATAACCTGCTGTACAGCAGCTCCACAGCAGACACACACAAACAGCAGTGGTCTTGCTAGTGAACATTCATAAGGAGGAAAAAAACAGATACCACACACTCTCACAACCTTCTGTGCTTCACATTCTTGGGTCTCCAGCAGTTTTTGGCCGACCAATTTCTCAATATTGAAATCGACTGTGCACCAGCTCTTACATTTAAACAGCAAGTCATTGGAGCAACCTTGACTGACAATATTGACAAAACTGCACTGAAACAAACATAGTCAATTAAAGTAGCGCACATTGAAATAGCATGTAACTGATGGAAATATAGCTGTAAAAAAAGAGTGAATAGTAGTGAATAACAATGCAATTAATCCATACAGTACCAGGGTACAAGTACACAGGAGGTGGATAAATATGATTGAAATTTAGCTTTGGGTCACCAATCTTAAGAACCTACCAGCAAATGATTATCCAGTGTTTGTTTCAATGTAATGTAATGTAATGATTCCAATGTAATGATGCAAAAACTAAATATTCAGTTAAAAAAAGGAGATGATGGAAACAGTGAAATTGAACATAAAACCTGTCAAAAATCTCTTAAGCGTTTGTCAAAATGTGTCCAAATTCCGATACAATGCTTTTATTTTGCAAAAGACTGTAATAGAAACAGAACCAGTAGATGATCAAATCACCATCAGTGCGTAATAAACTGCATCTCAGTTGCTTTCATCCAACTTTGAAATGTGCCTTTGTACAGAGACTGTTTAGCTTATGCCTTTAGTTTATCCCTGACAACAATCTCGTTAATGTAGGCTCAGCATAGCCTAGTTTCTATGGCAACATTGTTTTAGCTTATGATTGCTTTTGACAGGGATCTGACCGGCAAGCTTTATTAAATGTATTTTTGCAGGCGAACGTTCCTAACTTCATGTCAGGAGTAAAACCAAAACCTGAAGAGTTCAGGTAATGTTTCTTTTCCTTTTTTTTTTCAGACATTGAATACAATTCATTTGCACCATTTTGGCTGTAAGCTTGCCACTTTCCAGCAGTGATGAACTTTAGATGTTCAATATTTCTTTTATCTTGGTGTTAAGTATATTTCATAAAGGCATTAGATAAAACTGAAAATAACTGTTGTTGACTCAATGAACACTGTTAAGGCAGCCCTGCAAAAAAAAAACCTCACAAAAGAAACAAGGCCAGGTAAAGATCCCTGCGTGAGCCAGAGCTGGCAGCTGAGACAGGTCGTGTGCACACTGGCCCGGAAGGTTCTGCCAGGACTGTCTTCTGCAGTGATCAGAGCTTTAATGGAGAGGTGAGAGATACAAGACTTGCAGGGTGATTAATGGATGGTTGTCTTCTCTGGCTCAATATAAATTAAACAATGTCTTTCCATCACAATCAAAGGGTGAATTGTCTTGGGCATGTATTACATTGGATTCTCTTGGCATTCATTATAATTGCAAATGACTTATATGCTTTTAATCCCTTGTGAGTCTGCTATGTCAATTTATGTCAGACCTGAAGCCAAAATGAACCGGAGGACGTGTGGACTGGACACCAGAGTATCAGATGATCACTGCTGCTCCCTAAGCAATTCAGCATGCACAACCTGGGTGTTTTAGAGTAAATACATGGAAGTTCCCGGAAGACCACTGAGACACTGTATGAAATTAGAGAGGCAAAATGTGACCATGTAGGGGCAGTCTGGAGCCCTGGACTGAGACAGTCAGTCACCAAAACATAAGAGAAAAAAAAAGCTGATGTCTGTGTGTGTCTATGTGTGTGTGTGTGTGTGTGTGTGTGTGTGTGTGTGTGCCAGCATGTGTGTGTGAGGGGCTTCTTTTCCAGCTCAGTGGGAAAGGAAGCATATCTCCTCCAGCCTGACTCAGCAGTATTGAATACACATGTTACATCACTAACGTGTAGCTGCGCCTTTGCAGCACAGCTTGCTGGAATAGCTCGTAGTTGCTACTATGCTGACCTTGTTTTTATAGACTTTCTCTGGTCAGCATCCGAGTTGTCACTCCCTTTCAGTTTGCGATATGTTCCATTTCTTTCACTTAAGTGGTTTATGAAGCAGAAATCTTTGGAAACACAATCTATTTGCACTGCCACTTGTACAAGCACGACAAGCCAGACCTTTCTCGCTTGCAGTCCCCAGATGATGGAATGAGCTACAATGTACCTTTAGGGCAGTGGTGTCCCTCTCCGTCTTCAAGTTCTTGAACACCCAATTATTTTCAAAAGGCTTTCATCTCCTAACTTGCACCTACCCAACACTGCACTTCTCCTTACACTTCTACTGCTATTTCCTCTTAGCTAGTGCTTAAACTCTACACTTGTATCAGTACTCAAACTACTACACTCATCCCTTGGTAGTGTGAAGAACGTAGAACAGTGGTAATTGTTATACTGGGTTTCTGTTGTGATGTAGAAAGTGTATTTTCTCCAATGTAAGTTGCCTTGGATAATGGCATCTGCTAAATAACCAAATGCAAATATGATATAGGCCAAGACAATATTGTCTATATGGATATACAGAATTTATTTTGCATTAAAATAACCAAAGGTTCTTTCCACTGAAATGCCAGGTCACACATTTTTTGTCTCTCCCTCAGTTCCTGTCACAGAAAAATAATGGTTTAGAGATGGTTCGAATTTTAAGTGTCAGATGACTGGCAGCAAATTGCGTTCTGGAAAGTATGTAGAAAATCAGACTGTAACCAAAAGTTTGAGTACTACAACTTCTTCCACCTTTTACAAACATGCCATAAAGTGGAATGCAAAAAAGTGTACAGTAGTAAGATCACCTACCTACAGTATCGACTTGTCACCTTGGTAGACAGAAGTGTGTTGCTCTACTTAAGATTTTGAGCACTGGATTATTGTTAGAGTAGTACCTTTTCAGGTATTTATGAGCTGCAGAGTTAGTAAGCAAAGCTCTCTGCCTTTCCGCTGCTTCCCTTCTTACCTTCCTATCAACTCACCTTAAGTCTGTTTCTCTGCTAATCTGTCCCTCCTGCCCTTCTCCTCCCACACATTCTCAGCAGGCGATGGGGTTGACAGGCTGCTACAGAGTAGGAGCTCACAGCGAGACTGTCACCAACAGGGTTCAGACCATGTGATGCTACTGATGCTAATATCGCTGCCAAATTCTTAGAACTGAGCCGAACACGCATCACTAAGGCACCTAACTACCCTACAGGAATTTTACAAGCAAATCAACAAAGATAGACACATTGGATGAGTGGTTAGCATTTTTTCCTCACAGCAAGAAAGTCAATGGTTCAAAAACAAGTTCCCCTTGCATGTTAGGATTGATTAGAGACTTGTCCATGTTGTAATCTCTGCTTTTGTCAAATAGCAGATAGGCAACACCTATTGGTACAAAGTGGGTATGACAATGAATGAATGATTTTAGTAATTTATTTCTTTATTTCAAACACGAAAAGTTCAATATGAAGACAAACAATGAGTTTTTGGTGAATTGTAGTGGTCGGACTATGGACAAAGCTGCAATGTGTGCAGTGGAGAACGAGCATTACTCATTGCATGTGAGCTTTGTGAGAAGGAGATAAAGATAACAGCCAATGGTGCCAGCTTCAGAAGTTGAATCAGTCCTCACTCAACCTTTCCTGTAACTTGATCCTCAATGATTCAGAGGGGAATCAGCTCAAATGGAAGAGCACTTACTTAGGTAATGGGACCACTGCCCGCAATATCCACAAGCACTGAGTTCTATTCTCTTTGATTTGATTCCTCACTTTGTGGTGAGAATGAGCCATAACAAAAATACAATTCAAAACGCGCCTTAATAAACTGATACGTCAAACAACAATATACCAAGGGGGTCATAGTCATCCATAAAGGCACCACCATATTTAACTTAAATCCATACTTTTAATAGGATGCTATAGGGAAAAATTGGGTGGGATCAGAGAGTAATGTCGTCTATGACTTTGATGCCTTGAAAAAGCTTCAAAAAGTACTTTTTGATAGTTGCGAGTGATTCAAGAGCACTGCTTCCAAGAACACAAATTTCAAACCATCAAACTTGGAGGAGGAGTAGGAGGAGGTGGCCACAACCCAGTTAGCAGCTAAATGTGTGGGCTGTGAATTCACATTTTGAATAGTGGAGAGAAGTGGGAGAGAATTTGATTGACATAATTGAGCATCAACATTGTTGGCAATTAATACTGTATTAAAGGCATCGGTTAACTGTGATTCACATGCAGACTTGACGTTGCATGAAGCTTTTGGGTTGCTTGTTTTAACACTATTTGAGTTGTAGGGCTCGTTAGTCACTATGAAATGGGATTTTGTATGGAACAGGTCTGTTCATTCAAAACAGAACTCTAAGATCTGGAACGGTTTTGTGTCTTTAGCACAAAATTCACATCTTTTTAAAAACAAATTCCAGACAAAACTACTTATTTACACTAAATTATGCACCTGACTGCTGCTACTTCATCGTGATAACTCACATGACCCTCAGTTTCGGGTTGAGAAGGTCCATAAATCTGCTTGGATCAAGCACCTGTGTTAGAGTGCAGGAGAATGGTACCATTAGCACAAGGTACTTTTGTATGGTGTGAGCAAAAGAGGGGTGAGTCACACACAAACACACATTTTCAACACCTACATGGATGTACCCTCGAGCAGTTCCAAAAGCGTGTAATGGGGCACAGTCAAATGAGCAGGACTTGTTGTGCCAGATTCAGACTACATGAATTCAGGCCGATTTTCACACAGTTTTGTCGTGGCCAACACATTTTCAGTGTTGGACCGACTGTGAACACTGAAAATGACAAACAGACATGAAGTGTTACATAACTGAAGAACAGTGATTTCATATCTAAGATGCTTCATGATGCCCAGACAAAAAGTCTAGCATGTTTTTTTTTGTTTGTTTGTTTTTTCCAGCCTAGTTTGAAGCTTGGTTTTGGTTTGGCCAAATACTGTAGGACGACAGAATGCTCAGAAGCATGAGCGTGGCAAAGAGAAAGAGAGATGCTAGGTGGTATTAGGAAAAGGAAGGACAGTTATATCAGCTGTGCTTCTCTCCTCTTACCAAGACTGAGGATTACTTAAAGGTGAAGGTTGCAAGGTCGTGATTGATTGTGATGATTGGTTGGCATCATATCTGTAGTGTTGCCAGTCTTCGACCAAGACATGGCAAGAATTTACAGGAACAAAGTGAGCATGGTGAAAGACTAAGAAATTGTTTAGTCTGATCCTGGCATTAGTGTTATGCCAAGGCTGTACATCTCTACATAATTAATGAAAAAGCAACAGATTGTGTGTGACCTACGCGACAACAATTGCATTGTCTTACCATATGCTCAACTTGTGAATGGGATGCGACTGACCCTGCTGTTACCTTCACATTCCTGTCTCTTCACCACGTCGTCTACTGTTCTATAATCTTATTACAGGATTTCAGCTCTCTTAAGCAAGCAAGAGCTGTCTGTGTGTGTGAGTGTGTGTGTATGTGTGTGTGCTGTTATCAACGATGATACGGCAAATTGATAGATTGTAATACTTTTTTCATATAATGTGTTCAGTCCATGCTAAGGTTCAAACAGCAACAAAAAGCACATACAGTAACACCCTAAGAGTAAACAAACTAAGTACAAGAATCGCGATAGGAAAGAGCTGATTGATTGAAATGATGTAAGTTTACAGTGTAATAAAAGAAAGAGTGAGTACAGAAAAGCTCATTTTAATTTGGACCCACGGCCCTTTGACTTTCTGTTCAGTTAGTTGGTCTAAGAAGCGTCTCCATCTGCTCGGGTTTATTGGATTGACTGATGAGAGAAGTCGATTGGCTCAACTTTCTCTGACACTTCAACGCTGAGCCAGAGGAATACACAAGGAACTTACAACATGTTCCAAGAAATCTCTAGGAACCTTGACAATCTGAAAATCACTCAGATGTTTTTGTCACACAATGTCACCGGGTTAAGACATCAAAACAAAAATTCAGTCATCTGGCTGTTATCAGTACCTGTCCGTACAAGATAAGACCTGATTGATTAGGCAGATGGTCCCACCTAAATTAGATTGTTTGATTAAGGTTAACTATGTTTTAACTACACTGTCTGAATCACCTCTTACAGCCCACTATAAACATGTGGTGGGTACACACACACCCGCCTTCTGACACTATTCTTTGAATCGTGCCATGCCAGGACCGTGAAAGCAGAGTGACCAGGTTACAACTCTCTCTGCAGCACTCTCCTCTGCTCTGAGTCATGAGCTGCAGGCCTGCGTGTCTCTTTGACCAGAGATACCCTCATACAAAGAGACAAACGGCGGACAGGGCGAAGGGTGTGCTTCAGCAAAACACACTAAATCCAGCAATGCGACGGCATAGTTCTGCAAGCTTAGTTTGCTGGTGTGAGCATGTTTGTGCTTTGGAAAATTACCAATAGGAAACAATTGAGAGTAAGCTTGAAAGTAACTTCAATCATACAACTTCACTGGGAACACAATGTTTTACAGTATTTAACATGGAGAAATCTAAAGATGGAGGTCAGTGTTTCTGCTTTATTCAACCATCACTCAGCCTTGATCAAATTAATCACAGCATTTACTGCTTGGCTGGAATGGACAGGCGTAATCAGCTCTTTGTTGCACTTTCTAACCTTCAGATGGTTATCCCCAAGTAAAAATTACCTTAAGATTTTAGTTTGACATTGCCTTTAAAATGCAATTTCAAACATGTGGACTTACCACAAGAGCAGTTCCTGGAATTCCACACAGTTATCAAGCATTTGATAACTTGGCGAATGAGGAAGCAGACAATCACAGTACACATTGTTGTCCATGGCAACAGTTGGTCCCACTTTGCCGACAGCGAGCTAAAACTTAGCTCGCAATTATCATCTCATCATGCCAGCATGCAGGATGTCACAGCCAAATACAAAAAAAAAGGCAAGAAATGAAGTAAAATAATCTGGATCTCAAAAAAACATTCCCTAAAATCAAGGATCAATGTGTTCCTCAAAAGCATAGACATGAGACAGCAAACCACTCCTGAATAGCAGCGGAGCACGAAATAAGTCAAGAGACCAGAGCAAAGCTCATGCCTACCCAGGCTAATGCGTTTACCACTGGGCTACGGATCACATCTTAGAGACAGATTTATCCTGTCGTCTTAATCGCAACCCCCAAATGTGCACAAGAAGTTTAAGATACACACATTTTCTGTTTTTCGGGTTTTCTCTCAGATTATCTCCTCAAAACATGTTCTAACCTCACCATGTCTAAGCAGATTCATTGATTCTTCAGATGCTATATATCAGCATTATATCACCTTTTACTCATCTTGTGGGAGTGACTGAAATTGGAAAGTTGGGTCATGTGAACAATTACTTACAAATAATATGACTATGAGAGCACAAAAGCTTTACATAATGAATTTTAGACGTAACATCACTGAGTCATAAGCAGTGTTGCAACTTAAGCATTACGTAAGTAAAGGAATCATAGCAATTATTAGTTTTTGTCAAACAAACAAAAAACCTAATATAGCCCCTATTTAAATCTAAATTTAGTAGTGTTTAACTTCAACAACAACATGAGATTTTCCAGAACCAAAGTAAAAATAAACCAAAACTAATTTGCAGAAACACATCAGCCATTGCTGTGCTAGCACCAGGCTAACACAGAGAGAGCTAGCCAAGAGAAGAGAGAAAGTGCTGGGGGCAGGACAAAGAAAGAAAAATGAAGTTTCCCTGGGTCTGTCATGCTGCTTGAACAACACGAAGTGGAGACACTTGTGGCAGAGTGTGTTGTTGAAGTTATGCTGCCAATGTCAGCTTTAAAATCGCTTGTCAGCAGAAATTAGCAACAAGGTAAGCTAACATTGAGTAATGTTATACTGTATAGACTCATTCATGTACAGTGTAGGTCACTGGGTCATGCCATTGCTATCCTCCACGTTATTATTACGAATGTAATAATAATGAACCTTAAAAGCAATGTAACATTCATGTAGCCTGCAATAAACTGCCTATTTGCATTTTAGGATACCTAGTCATATTTCTATGGTTATTTCAATAAAAGGAACTAAAAAGTAATGTAAAAAGAGAGAAAGTAAACCTGCAATGCGATTGTTACCTTCAAATAACACCAAAACAAACATATCTTGCATGTAGAAATACAGCCATGGTTTAAGAAAATCAATGACTGGACAGGGAAACATTATGAACTGCAACTATTAACAAAAAAAAGGCATAAATAACAAGTGCAGATGAGCAAATAGTGTTTTTAATTATATCAAAGAGCATATGTGGCACAATTACAGGTTCCCCTTTATGTTCTGGTGACATGTTCAGATCTGCCAAATTATTGGTGTAAATGTCATGTCTGTTGTTTACTTTGCAGGTCCAATCTGTGGCTCAGTGGTGGCGTAGGCCGCACTACGACATAAGAACTGCTAACCAGATCAGAGGCGACACAAAGGTTAATCCAGGTTGGCTTTTGAGTGCGACAGTCAGTGGTGTGTGGTGGCCCCAATCCAGTCACCATACATGCAGACAGACGTAAGGACATTCTAGTGACCGGACTAATACCATAGCATTAACACAGTCAATATTTTCTGACTAATCAGGCCTCTGGTGTTAGCCAGGATAACTATGTATAGAATGATCCGTTTCAAACAAACAAGATGCAAACGTGATCTAATGCCAGTTCATGTCATAGTAGTTACTGGTACATAAGCATACCACTTTGATTCATTTGTTACACTCTGTTAGGAAGTTAGGAAATTGATGTTTAAGTCAAAATGTCTAAGTGAAAGGCAATACACAAAGCCCTGGTATTGGTACTGGATCAGAACTGAGCTGAGTCATTGCGTCCCTACATTAATTCATAAATGGCATAGAGCAGAATCTTGATAGCAACAGCAGAGGAAGGGTTGAGGTGGTGAACATAGATATCTGATGATGAACACAAAGTAGTGTTGCTTATCTGCTGCTGCTGGTGCTGCACTGAATATAGATGAGTAGCTAGCGCATTTCACACATGCACTCTAAACCAGCACTTACAAAGGGCTAAAATGGATAAAGAGGCATGTGTGAACACAACAAGGGGTGTTCTGAACTGGCTCATTTCAAACCAGTACATGACCTGGTCTACAAGCTGGTTCAGTCCTTGATCAGCTCATGTGTGAACAGATGCAGGGCAAAAAACGGATAAGCACATAAATTGTTAGATAATTACGTTTTGATAAAGTCGTGGAGAGCGTACCTATTTCCTACCTATTTATTGCAGCAATTTTAAAACACTGTATGGAGAACAGGGGTGTGACTTCACTCTGAAAGTCTTCCATTCAGTCTTCAAGTCAGTCCTGACCCATTCACATTTACACATGCTGGTGACACAACATACCACACTGGCTAGTCAGTCCAACACCAGGGCTGACTAGCTAGCATGGTTTGTCATATAAACTCAAACATTATGTGGTATGTAGCTTGCACAGCATCTGGAGCAATTAGTGGCTCAGACTCTTGCCCGAGGACTTGTAGATTGTAAAGGAAAAACTACGGCGGTGCTGATAAAGTGCATACCACCAGCAAGGAAAAACAAAATAAACATTTAAAGGTCTCCAGCATAGCCCATGCTCCACCCATCCGTCCATCCATGCACCAAACCTCGAGGAAACTCGCTGTGTAGTATTTGCATAATCCTGCCAGCTAACAAAGACATAATGCAGATTAAAACCTCCCTGGCTGAGATAATCACCTGCATAGCTTGACACATACCATGCCCGCATCGACAATTCCCAACAACTAAGACAACAGTGCATGGAGCGTAAAACAAAATCTGAGGATAATAACCAGTGTGCTTGCACCAGTTTGGTGTTGATGAGGAGAAGGTGTTATACAACACTCCATTCCTCAGGAAATCCAATCCACTGGAAACATTCATGACTAAGTGCAGCTGCTTAAGTAAGACATGGCAGACATTGTGGAGAGCCTGAAGTCTGAAAAAGCTGATGTTCTCTGCAGCCTCAGTACTGCACAGCAGATTTTTTTTTTTACTGAAAAAGGAATCACTGTTATGTAATGTTATTAACTCACCACATGAATGGTACTAACATGCTCTGATGAACACATACACATTTCAATGATCCCTTGGTGGAAGTCACTGCTTGAGGATGATCCAGCAGCGCCAGTCTCCACTGAGATCAGGATTTTCTCAGCCACGATTTAAGGGATCAAAACATGAAGATTAACTTGAAGCGAAAAGGACAATTTTCATTTTATAAAGCCAATTCACAACAAATGGTATCACTTGTCACTTTCTGAACCATACTCCCTATAATGAAGAGAATGAAAGAACAATCCCGATACTACCAAGGACTTAAATACCAAACAAATACAAGCCAACCTCATCTATACCACAAACCTTTCCTAATCACAACAGTACTGTAGATTGGTAGAAATTTGAAGCCTTGCAGAGCAGCAGAGGGTCAGAGCTGGACAATTTGAGTAGGAGGAGGAGGAACAGAGAGTTCCTCACCAGAAGAGTCTTTACCAAAATTGTCATAAATCTTGCAGCTGCATGGCTCGAACTCACAATGCATGATATATGCAAGGATATGCAAGGATATCAAGGTGAACAACTGCTTCCTTGTTATGCACCCCAATGTGCTAGTGTGAAGCGCTGTGCAGAATACAGTCAAGTTAAATGACTAATTTTAATTTTGTCTTGGAGAATAACTTGAAATGTACAGTCCTACACAACATCTCTTACTGCATCAGTATTTTGTCATTTATTCATGAACGTTTTGCATATATTGAGCGAGACTTTGTGGCAAGCTCACAGATTCAGTGGCAGTAAAATGTTTTAATGCCCTCTAGGCTTTTCTGGAAATGCAGTGTCGACAATGAACGTCAACAGAGCAAAAAAGTGCAAGAGGGGATGATTCTTCATTGTTAAACTGGTGCAAGGGCAATGCTTTTGGACATTATGGTAAAAGAGCAAAATGGGAGCACAAATGGCTGATTTGTTATCTACTGGCACATATAGCCAGCTGAGATAGTTTGGTTTTGGTTATTTTTGTGCACGTAAAGAAGAAAGATTTCTTCTTGGGAGGCAAACTAATAACATAAGCAGATACAAGGTCCCAGAGCAATAAATCTAAAGATTTATTCGAGAAGAGAATAAAATCCATGACCAACTGCAGATGTAGTCCTGAGGTAAGCACATTTAGCCCACAGTGACCTGTCAGTGAGGATTCAGAGAATGAATGAATGTAACTGGAAAAGGTGAGGGTAACGTTGGCAGTCCGGCAACATCTGAGCCAAAATGTTCCCTAAACAGTGAGGACAGCAGATTTGCCCATCCTAAACCAGCTCTTCAGGATACCTAAATAATCAAGCACTGCATCATCCTTGTTGTGAAAGTGAGCCAGTGAGCAACTTTCACTAATGTCCAAACTACGTGAATAAACATCCCCACTAATTAGGAAGTCACCACTCAGACTTTTATTCTCCACCATATGTCCCTTTCCTAACTCAAGATGGAACATCTGTAAAGCTCTGTGTGGAGCTGATTTAAGCATATGGATTAATATACAGCCACACCGTATAGATCACTACTTCACTACAGAAGAACAAAACACACTGAGCAGCAGTAATTGTTGTCAATTCTGCACTCACTGTGCTGTGCGTCCACACAGAAAATGCTTAGTATACATTTTTCGTGCCTCTAAAGGCTTTGATACCGCTTGCGGTTTCACAATAAAAGCCTGCCAGCGCCTTCACATTACCATGAAATTATTCTGAAGCATTAGCTGTACAGGATGTGGTGAAGCACTCGCTAACCATTTTATATCAACCACCAAACATGAGCAACCAGAGACGGGTCAGGTTTCCTTTTATTGTGTTATAGGTAATGTGGTATTGTTTGGATGGGAATTCCCACCTCGGATTGAGCATATGTCTCTTAAATCAATAAAAGAAAGAGTCCTAACTTGTTCTAAGAGAGCAGAGTGTTCATTCAATTCACTTTTTTCTAAAAGGACAATTGTGATGTTTTTCCTTTCAAGTGTTGCGTGGCAACAATTTAAAATGGAATAGAAACTAAAGCTTAATGTTTAAGCTGCTGTTGACCTGATGCAATGTAGGCCAGCAGCTCCTCAGACTGACAGGGGGATTGCTTTTCTTACCCTTGAACAATGGATACTTAGAGCAATTGTTCATTAATTAATCTCGTGGTGAGAGAATTACAGAAACCCAGCGAAGCTTCAAGATACGGACCACGTGCGTTTTGGACATTCATCTAATGATGACGTACTTGTCCATGCGTGGTTGAGGTTTGACAGGAACATAGAGAAAACAAGTGAAAACACTATCACTGCCCAAAGAAATAAAGAGGAAAAAACAGTGGTGAAGTGGTGAATGCAAGAAACCAATGCATCTTGATTTCAAGTAGCATTGATCAAGTAATCAAGTACAAGTGCATTTTGGGTGTTTACTACCATATGCCATATAAGCAATAATAACACTGTTACAGTCCTGTGTTCAGCAAACACACTGAAGCAAACAGCTTCAATTCTGTTTTTTTTTTGTTGCAGCTTTTATTTTTAGCATGTCAGTGAATCATCTCTCGATGGCTGGCAGTTCATTGTTTGATGCCACAGTCCTCATGTGTTTCTTTGTCTAAGTCTCAGGAAATTGGTCACAGCAGAAGTCTATTTGGATCTAAGGAGCAAATGTTTTTCTGTTAACTTCACAAGAAAACAGAGAATTAGTCTTCGACAGGAGTGGTTCAATTTGTGATGCCAGGATCAGACTAGACGGATACAGGCTGATTTTCATGTGATGTTGCTGTTGGGAGCGAGGAGCAGACTTGTAGTGCAATATAACTGAAGACACTCCTTGATTCCCTGATGTCTGGTGTGCTTCTTGAATTTCTCTGGCTAGTTCATCTCCCCACATACTGAATTTTGACATTGACCAGAAGAATGACAGAGTGCTCAGCTACATGAATGTGGCGAAGAGAAGGAGAGATGCTTGATAGTTTCTTGTCACATCTCCCCTACGACATACAGACATGAGACGGTTATGATTGATGATTGGTCTGGGTCATACTGTACTTGTCGTACTGCCAGTAAACTGGCTAGACTGTGTGCCACTGCGATTGTTTTATCTGACATGGTGACCATCAAGAAAGACTTAAAAAAATCATGTAATCCCGTCATAAGGGAGGGAGCTCATATTATGACTACAATATTTCTGCAGCCTCCTTCTTACTGAAGGTTGTTTGAGATAAATGTTTCTGTATGTGGAGGTGATGGGTGGAAACATCTTCATTTCGCAACAGTGCGAGGAGCGACGATGGCTGACCATCAAGAGAAATGATTTGAAGTTGTTGGTACTAGAAACCACTCTCGAGCTATATAGCTTTGGTTCTAAAGATGTCGCTGTCGACCATCCCCTTCCCCCTCCCTAAACAACTTGGCAGGGCATAATTAGCTGCTTCTCTACTCCATTAATTCATCAGGTTGGGCTCCAGAGTGGAAGTTATACTAGCATTGAACCTGATACCAGTCTCAGTATGGTGACTTGCTATTACAAAATATCCAGCCATTCAACAATCACTTGGTTACCATAACAGTACAACCAGGCTTCATATTCTATATCTTGTGTATCCTGTTTCATATCAATGAGTCCCAAGAGTACCTCTTGTTCAGTAGTATGACGTCATACCGTGTATATCGTATGACAGTGATCTGGTGTCAAGATTCAGCATTACTCCTTCACTCTTTTTCTTTTCACAGTGTCTGCACTGTTGCCCGTGACACTAAGTGCAAGTGGGCGTGTTGTTGACATTGCACGGAGTGTAGATGCTTCATACTCCTTTCTGCTTGCCAGTATTTTCCTTTCTGCTCTTGTACTGACATTGCAGGTTTGTCCAATGAACACACAAGGTGAGGCCTCCTCCTCCTCCTCTGCCTCCAAAGTGTTCCACTAAAGCTACGCCCGATGCCAAAAAGTACCTCAGTTGTACCTCAGCAAGTTCCCAAAAGACATAAACAAATAAGCTGCATGTGTAAAAGGGCCATTGTGGATTCTGACTTCATATGAATAAACACCATTAGTGTTTCTGCAATGCTGCTGACCATATTCTCAGTTCAGTGCCCAAAAGCTAAATGTAGTTGAATTTTCAGGCTAAATGATGAATTTTCTCCTTTGGCATAAATATAAGACTTTTGTTTGGATTTCCTCTGCTCATCAGATCAGACCGCAGACTGTCGCAAGCTACATCTGAGTGCTCAAGTGTTTACAGCATTGCTTCAGGAAAGAATGTCTAAATTCAGAAAGAAGTCAAATTCACTCATCGGCCTATAACCTAGGAAAACAAGTTAACTGCTGCAGAAATAGTTCAACAAAATTTCTGTGTGCATGGACATATTGTTGGATGGTTGAGGTCCTGATACAGGTCCCGCATCACAAGAAGAAACCAGAGGGTGAAATGAATGACTCGGCAGAAACCAAGTCTACTCAGTGGGATTTCACACATTTTTTTATGTCTAGACTTCCAGGACTGGTTGAGCTCATATTCTGAACGCCTTTTGGAATAAGCCTTGATTATATTCTTGTGCTGACCATTTGCAGTTCAGCCATAAATGCTCTAATCTAACCACTGAAAATAACACAAACGCACCTCTTCTTCAGTTAATTTATATTTTTATCGGCAGAACGGAAAAATCAAGCACTACGTTAATGACTTGAGGCTGAATGCTGTGCAAAAGAAATCATGATTGTATTCATACTGCAATACTTACATTATGTAAGGGGTGCAAATCACTAGTTTCAAAAACAGACTATTAAGTGCCACTTTAGGTAAATTGTGCTTTTCACATTCTTTATAAAAAAAAGTGGAGGAACAATGTCATATATCAATGTCCAATCAATATTTTCATGTTGGGTCAATGCTATCAGATTGTCGATCACTGTCTCACCATATTAATGTAGAGCAGTACATTGTTACACCCATACAATGTAGATTAGAGGAGGAGTGGGAAATTTTTGATTAAAGAGACAATTAAGTTGGCCAGCTGTTGTCATGGAGTTCATTGTAGTTTAGAAAAAAAGACGTGAATTGAATATTACACCTGACAATCTATATTTAACAACACATGGAGAGCTGGTATGCTGTATTATCATTGATGGTGCTTTATCAAATACATGCCATGTATGTGATTAAATCCCCCCACTGCTCCTGGGCTCTGCAGCTTTGGGCCTACCGCTCCAGAAAGAGCCAGGAAAAACCCTGACTGTTAGTGTTTGCACAGACAAAATTACCCAGCATTACTCATCAAGACAGCAGACAGAAGCAGTGCACTGTCAGCATGGCTCTCTCTGTGGCCCTCCTGTAAAATTCCATGACTTTATCTTGACTCCACCACTGGGTCAAAGGGCTTCAATAACCGACGAGCTCTACAGATCGGGCTTTATACAAGGCCCTGACATTGGTGCGATGGGGCTGTTCTGAAAGCGTCTGCACAGACAAGCTCAAAGTTTCATTTGATTAAAGTTTTGTTCTGAAGACTGAGAGAGGTAACGTTGGGGGAAATACAAAACTGAACCATGTTGTGTTTGGATCTACATATAAAAGAACATGTTTTACCAATTCTACTTCAAGGCAGGATCTATGAATTGTTTCATTCCTGCTCATTGCAAAATGCATTATAAGTGCTCTTACTAATGAAACATTGTATGCTCCCCCTTCAGCAGCAAAAGCTACTTATATGAATGTATGCATAAAATGCAGAATGCATTCAGCATGCATAGCAGGATATCTGTCATTTTGTAATTACTGTCACCACTTCACAGGGAACTTCAGTTGATGTGTGACATACTTGAAAATAATTCCCAGGTTTTCCCCTGCTGCTTTGCAGGCTGTTCTCTCACTCGGTTCTCTTGTAATAGGCAAAATAAAAGTATCAAATGGACCTGGGGTCTGGTGGTTGTGTTTATTTACGCCACAAACAAATAGGATCTTACTCTTTACCAAAAGGCCTACTTCTGTAGAGCTCTTTTCCATAATGCTGACAGATAATGGAAATGCCAGTAGTAGCAAAAACATGATGGTGCCGGTATAGTCCATTACAGACTACAGCAAGCTCACAATGTTCAACCTATTTCAAAAATAGGGCCCATAATCACAAGCAACATTTACTGATACTTATCCCTTCCATTTTGGACATTACAATCTTTTACTGGAAACCCTGCACTACAGAGAAACATGCAAACATTTCAACAATGTGGTTTTCTAAAGTGTTTTATACTTAAAAACTAGGCAACCAGACCAAGTTTAATACCATGAGTAGCTTATTAAGTCTTGGAATTTACCTGTCCATAACCAGGTATGATGCATAAATGACTCATGGCAGCACAGTTAGAAACCTGGGAAAAACATTTTCAGCTTTTAAAATAGAGAAACATTGCCTCGTCACAATGACAGAAATTAATAATAATGTGTTCAGCCATGTTGTTTTGACATGTTGATAGTACAACTTTTATTTCATTGCGCATTCGCCTGACATAGGATGCTGAAGCCTCTTTTCTATCTGTCAAAGTTTTCGACAACAGGGCTAAAAGGCAACATCCTGAGCTTCAAAAGCTCAAAAGGTTGTTTGGAGGCATAAAGCAGAAGAGCAAAAATAAGTGACTTGATAGGCAGGTAAGTAATGCCTCGGTTACATAAGGGCTTTTTGGTGCGGCCTGGACGCTGGTCCTCAATCTGAGTTTCAGTGCATCGGTTCTATTTCACATTCACTCTCTCACTCAAACCTTGGGGGAATTTAGAGTCCCCAATCGACCTTAATGCATGTTTTTGGACTAAGGGATGAAACCGGAGTACCCACAGAAAAACCTCTACGGCCCGAACAAGCAACCTTCTTACTATGAGACAAAAGCACTAACCACTGTGTTACTGCAATGATATAAAGTAGCCAAAAATGTTGACTAGAACATGACAAGAAGATGACAAAAATATACCTATATATTATTTTTTTACAAAGACAAAGAATGGTGGTAACAAAAAACATCTCAGAGAGAGAACACCGCTCATATCATACTAAAAGTTTGGTAAATAATCCCCTTTAGAAGGTAAATCCAGTCACAGCAGGTAGCTCTACAAGTTCTGAGATGCAAACTGACCACCTGACCAAAGCAGGCACTTACTAGATGCTTGACCACATGGGAAGAATGTGCTCTGAAAAAGCGAGGCACATGTTAGGTTTGGTAGGTTAGGCCTACTTAGTTTGGCGATTGAAAATATGCAGAGGTGTGTTATCATCCCTGGATTCTTTGATACATATTATCTAGTGTATCTTAAATCATTCAGGTTTAGCCTCAGCTCATTAACTGATCGAGAACGTTTGGGTTATGACACTGAATACGGTGGCAAATGTGTATGAAAAACAAACATGCAACATCATTCGTAATGGCCTTACAAGCAAATCATCCGTCTGTCTTTACAGTCCTCTATAAGGGATAACAAGCTGAAGCCAAGCATGAATTATATAACTATGGCTGGATATCCATAACCACTGAGTAGACTGCATGCTACTGCATTAACAGCTACACTATTGAGTGAGCAAGCGAGCTGATGAACACATGCATCACCCTACAATGACGAACACTGCATTGGACACAACTATGGACTACTTTAGAAATATAAAAAAATAGATCTCAACAGCTAATTGATCTCTTGAAGAAGAAGCAGAAGATGAGACTGTCTTCTATCTCTTGGGTTTGACTTTACAGCTAGTGTTACAGTGACAAAACAGACTCTGATTACAGTTTAATCTAAATCATTTTTTGTATATATTGTCTCCATTTAGAGACATATCAATTTAGTTTTTTCTTACGTCTGTTTGGGTTTTCTCCAGATACTACAGTTTCCTTCCACAAGTGAAAAACATGCCTTATATTTGGATGTGTGTGACCTCAGAATACCTCCTAGGTGTCAGAGTCGCCTTGACACTTCTGAGATATGAACACCTATTCACAAGCATCGAACACTTGGCATCAACACAAGGCGAAGCATTGGATGCCATTGAACAACTTGAAACATACATATCAGAATGGCATTATATAACAATACATTACATAACTCAGACTCAATATCAAAGTCTGAATGCAAACTTTGACTGCCAGCTGGCTGATTCAGCCACTGACTCCTCCACTCCAACAGAACTTTTAAACTATTGCAAGATGGCTGAGGGTCACTGGATATTACAGACTTAAGTTACCGTGAAATAAGGAAATCTAGTGCTATGTAAATCCACTTTTTGAAACTACCAGCGACCTCAAACCCACAAAACCAAAGCAAAGCAATCAATATTTAATTCAATTTCACGCATGTGAAACCATTGTGTTCTCTATGCCAAGTTTTCCTAACATTCAAATCCTTAAAAATAATCGCTATATATCGTTCCATCGTATTGTAATACGTATCATATCGTGTCGATACACGCCCCTTGAACATACCATTATCTAAACAGACACTATGTGTGACTGAAAGCACCACAACGCTTAAGAAGCCTGGATACATAGCTCACACACTATATAAGCTGTATTTTAAAAAATCCATCCCTCCTTGCACGAGAAAGATGCAAAGGTTACAACCTATTGTTTCACCACAGCCGGTTAGGGAGGAGTGCAGCTTGGTCATGCGGCTGAACATCACAGCTACACCTGTGTGCGCCCTGGTGGTGGTGCACCGCAAAGCCAGCTTCGGCCATGGATGGATGTGTCAGTCACGGTGTGTGGACTGTTTCTGAGGTCCTGAGGTGGAGCCACAGCTCTTTGAACAAACTGCTGTTTAAACACCGCAGCAGGAAAACCACGAAACCAATACAGCTACGCTGACAGATAAGGCGTGAGATGAAAAATGCCTTTGCTGCTGGTGCTGGTGCTGGTGGTGGTGGTGGTGCTGCTGCTGCTGCCAGGCTGACAGTGTGTCGAACAATAGCCACATTTTCGGTATGACTGGAGCAGCAGATAAAAAGGGTCAGGCGTATCGACAGCGGCTCCCCTGACGTCACTAGCACGCGTTTCGTCAGGCACTCAGGTGAGCAGCACAGGTAGGTGGTTGTCCAAGCTTACCTTGGAGATCCAGCTCAGGAAAACAAAGGATGCTGCTGCTGCGGTTTCTTTCCGTTAGGTCAGTACGTCTACTGCTCGGCCTGACAGCATCCTGTTCCCAGACAGCGGCAACACGTCATTACGCACAGATGCGTGTCAGACACGTCCGGTCCGCGCTTTCAAAATAAAGGTCCACTTTTACCTTCCAATTGCTCACATTAACTTTTAATGATGCTATTGATGAAGATTTACATACAATTTCTAAAGTTTAAGGTGTGTCAACTCGACCGTCATTTCAAATGCACATTCATTACAAATATAAATAAACAAATAAGTCAATTAAATAATGGGGCAGGGACACCGCTTGACAGTAAGAAGGTTGTAGGTTTGGCTGCCCTCATTCATTTCTGTTTTGAGTTTCCATGTTCTCTCTGAGTGTGTGCGCGTGTCTGTGTGTGTGTGTGTTTCTGTGTGTGTGCATGTTTGAGAGGGAGAGAGAGAGTGTGTGTATGTGTGTGTGTGTGTGTGTGTGTGTGTGTGTGTGTGTGTGTGTGTGTGTGTGTGCGCGTGTGTGTGTGTGCATGTGTTTGTGTTTGTGTGTGTCTGTGCGTATGCATGTGTGTGTCCTGCGATGGACAAGTGATTTGTCCATGGCGTGACTTTCGTCCCATGTGTGCTGGAGTTCTGGAATGAAACAAAAATAGTGTACTGGAAAATTCCTCTTGTGAACTCTGACCTCTGATAAATGTCTTTCGGTCTTTCGGTCCTTGAGCTTGTGTCTGTCCTGTGTTGTCTAGATTCTGGTTTGGACTGGATGAATATATACATCTGTGTACATGTAGAGTCAGATATCTCCTTTGTATCTGCTTCCAACCCTGTTGCTATCTGTTTGTAACCCTGAGGACTGAGCCTGAATTAAAGAAGGTCACATCTAACTTTATTTAACAGAATTTTGACAGAGAAAACCCAAAGAGACATTTGGTTGTTTTCATGGGGCTGAACGTGCAGAAAATTCCTCATGCTTTTGATTTGAAGGATAATAAGCAGTCTGTTCTTGTTAGTGTTGTACTAACGCTAGCCACCTTGACGCCAATGCTCAGAGTCTGCAAGGAGACAGATAGATGCGGCTGGAGAGGAGAGTCGACTGTGCTCTATTGCCCCATACTGCTTTGCACATCGACTGTTAGCGTTAACACTCTCATAGCTACCCTTCCACTAAGATTATCTGTAGTGTAGCCCCATGACCCTTTGAATCTTGGATAAATGCGACTACAAGCAAACGCCATGTACTCAGTTTTCCCCTGTGCATCTGAATGGAGCAGTCCATTTATTAAAGGGCCAGTGCGTGTCTTGTCTGTGACAGGTCGCCAGACCATAGTGACAGTTTTCCATTCACCACAGAAAACTAGGACACATCTTTCCAATCTCATTACTGACTGAGAAGACACCATGTGAAACCATTAAACCTCTTGTCCCTTCCTTTTGTTTCTTTTTTTCTTTTCCCCAGAGCATTTTTACCAACAGTGTAAGTTACTGTGTCAAGATTTTTGGCAGAATAAGGACCACCAGACAAATGTGACAGAAAAAACATCCATAACTAAACTAAGTCAAATGTTGTGGTGAACATTTGCAGAATTTTAAAAGTGACCTTGACTGGTTTGAACATTACTATGTACTATGTTAACAATACTATTTAGGTGTCTTTATGTTCCCCCTAACAGAACTTGGGAGCTTTTTCTAAAAAAAATTGAAACTGTTGCACAGCGGCTATGGAGCATGTACACATCCAGCCTTACATGTTTAAACCAGAATAGGACATTTCATTGGAAAGTTCACAAAGTTGCTGCCTCACATTTGCATGACTACATTCATTTGCATAGCTGCAGCAGGTACATACAGATAGTTTTGAAGGTGGTTTACGTTAGATTTTCATTTTGCTATCTTTAATGGCATTTCCTATGTTTAGTGGTATTTCAACTCAACATCTAAAACGTATTCACAAATGAGGGCACAATGATGTTTCTGGATCCACCATACATCATTTTCCATCAATGACAGCCAAGGCAATTTTTTTTTTCAATCAAGGTCCCTGCACCACATCTAAGGATGGATTTCAAGACATACTTTTGTTGTTTGTTTCAAAGTGTACTTTCAGCGTTACTGTAAAATAATAATACTGTAACATTACTTGAGTTTTCTGTTTATTTAGCACCAGCCACCACACAGGGCACACACACAATGAGCAATTTTGTATTGTACTTAGTTACTCTGTGGTAAACGTCTTATATGTAATATATTTTGTTAAGTGTCCTTATGTAGTATGTTTTGTTTTTTTCCCCCTGCTCTGCCTTGTTCTTAGTGTTTCCTCCACTAACCAAACATATTTGTTTTAGTCTTGGAACACCCATATTTAACCAGTTCAGTTTTTTTTTTTATCTCACATCTGCTCTTGCAGTATTCACTATTGTGTTTGCAATGTTCTTTGTCCATTTGTTGTCCTTCTCCTGTGTTTTCTTTGTTTAGGTACATTTAGGAATGCAGCACTGTCCACTGTGTTTTGGCAGCAGTGAACAACTCCCACGAGGAGTAGAGCCTGCTGACGAGGTGAGAGTCATCCGACTCCAGGACATTCAGCTCTGCGGCTTCTCTCCCTCTAGAGTTTGCTTTACTGCCAGTGGTCAGGTTCCCAGCTATCAGCCTGTAGCTCAGTTGGAAAAATGTCTTCCTCCGTGATCCTTTTAGTCCTCGCAATCATCCAGATCTCAGATTTAGAAAATAGAGTATGCCCCGCGACACAGTCAACTCCTGGGGGCTATCAAAATGGGTCCTTGCTGTGTATTAAAAAGTTTTGTTCTGTTATGTCCCGTTTTCACTTATCCAGGGGCAGAAAGGAAGGCCAGACACTCCCCCCAGTCTCCCCAGTCTCCCCAGCCATTTCCACTAGCACCTCCAGGAGGATTCCAAGGCATTCCCAAGCCGGCTCAGGATTCTCTCTTCAGTGAATCCTGGCTCTGTTCAGAGTCTCCTCTCAGATAGACATGCAGAGAACACCTCACAGAAGCCAGGATGCATCCTAGCTAAATACCCAAACCATCTCAGCTGACTCTTCCCAGTTTGGAGGAGCAGCGGTCTGCATTGGGGCACTTCCAGATTGGAGACAATATGAAAAAGTAAGCACAAAAATATTCTGCGACTTTACAAGTTGCCCAGAAAATTGTCCAGGATGGCCCAGGATGATTTCTTCAGCATGAAACTACCTTTGCTGGAAGCTAAAACTGATATTATGATTAAATTATTGATCATCTTTTATTCTTCACACAATTGTTCTTTCAATTATGTAACACCAGTGGAATAGAAATTTGCCATCCTAACCTGTCAGTTGAGGTAAAATCTATTACGTATGTGAAAAACTGTTTTTGAAATGAACATTAGATGTTAGAATAATAGCTGTCTGACATTATTGCAGTGGAAAGTCCAATCTAACTCATCGACCGAGTCTTTGAGAGTGTCTGAAAGGATTATTGAGGAGGATATTTTTCCTAATGTAGGTCCAGTAATTAAAGTCTGGAACATTGACAGTATTCAACAATAGACCCACATTGTTCTGAAGAGCTTTGGTAAAGGTCCGTTACAGTGTCTATGTAGACGTCACCATCTTGGCAGTGCTTGCACTCACCCAAATCCTTGCTAATCCAAAAATTGGCAAAGGGGTCCAAGGACAGTTGGAATGCAGGTAAGTCAAGTGGAATGAAGCCTGGCTGCTGGAACAAGGTGACTTGAATGTGATTTAACATTGGGGTTTAGGGGGATTGACCTGCTGCAGTTTCCATCTTCAATTCCAATCGAAGAACTGCAGTTTTTACCACTTCCATGTCAACTTAATTATTCAGCCATGAAAAAGCTTAATTTTTCACCCAAGAAAAAGTACTTAATTGATTCAACTTTACTGCCATTATACAGAGGGACTACAGAGGGAGACTTTTTCAGCACCTTTATCAAAGCTTATTACACCTTGTTTCATGTGTTTATCTAACTCTCAGTAAGTAGAAATTACATCCAATTGGAAAACATTTTTTGAATTCCATTCATAGTAGTTACCTCAAGGAAAAAGGCACCACCACAAACTGGTTAGGGTGGTTTGATCGGATGAAGAGGAGGAAGGAGTAATAGAAACGTGCTGAGAGTCAGTAAGTGGGTGCCTGCCTCACTGAAAGACAGTGCTGTTCCTTTGCCATGACATACGCACACACATACACACACACACACACACACCGTTACACAGTTTCTGAGGCTCAGTATTATCATGTCGGCAAACCCCACACTGTTACCTAGCAACGGTGGAAAACCAGGCTACAGACACGGCATCCTTGTCATAACAGACCCTCACACAAAATCAGGCTGTGTGGACGGTTGTTGTGGAAACAAAGTGTAAAAGCCATATGAGGCCACAGTGGGACTGGTGCACACAGACACACGGGGTGCCATCACAGGCCACATCAAAACTATGAAACAGGTACCCCATCACATGCACACATCTTTCGCCATCACACATTCTCATTGTGTTGCAGCCCAACAGACCTTCCACATGGCAGGGTTACACAGGTTTTAACACAGTTTGATTTATCTACTGTATAAGCCTTAGTGCTGAAACAAAAAATTAAAGCATTAACTGCGTCACTATAAACAATATCGATCCATATAGACTTTGAGTTCCGACCAAGACACTGACTTCTTCCACTTTTTGTGGAAATACTGCCTTAAATCGTTTTTTGATTTTTATGAAATAAATATGACTAATACTGCTACTACTAATACACTTGATCCACATCTTACATCAACTGAAATTCATACTGTTGTCAATCAAACTTAAACATGAAAAAATGCATTTCTGTTCTCTTTGAAAGGGGATGTACGGCGGTCTTTAAGTATAGACCACAGTATATGACTGTATCTGTGTTAATGTATAACATATTCTAATAACAATAGTAGTGTTTTTGGACCACAAGGTAAAATCTGAATCCTTGAAGAAAATTATATGGACATGAGGGGTACATGTACAAAGAAACTTGGGCCATAGCACTGTCCACTGAGCCAATGGGCTGCACAATATGGTACCAATATGATGTTTAATGTATGACGCTATTTATGTATGAAGTTTGAGATTGATTAGCTGCAAAAGGCAGAAGAAATCAGCCATGGTTCATCTGAACCTTTGAGGCAAGAAAGCACATGCACCGACTGCGGGGCAGAAGTCAAGTTTGTAACAGTTAGTGGGTTAGTGCAGCTAATAGGCCATGAATGAGTTAGGGAAGAGAGGGGGAGGAGAGAGAAAGAACTCAGTATGCAGAAGGCAGTCTGCTGAAACCCTAAGCAGCTTAACTGGTGCTGCTTCCATAGGAGAGGAGCTTCATGCTGGAGGAACTGACTCCAAATCTACCTGTGGACACCTAAGCATTTCTGAGCCAGAATTCAACTGAGGTATTCTGGATTTTACGAGGATCAAGTTTAGAGACTAATGCGAGATAAATGTGATCTCTTTCCCTACTTTTTTTATTAGAACACAAGCTGCAGTGTTCTGGATCAGCTGGTAAGTCTTGAGTTACTTATTAGACCAGCCCAACAAACAACAATTGTATGGACTAGTTTTTCTGTGGCCTCTTCAGCATATTCTGAGGGAGAATACTGAGAAAGGATATGCCAACCAAAAAAAAGAAAGAAGACAAGAGCACAAACAAACAGACACAGAATAAAGAAACGCACTGGGTGAGAGAGTGAAGCAAAAGAAAGGCCTGAAAAGAACCAAAAGACGGGATTTGAAATACACAATCAAAACTCAAGTAGAAGTATTAGAAGATACCCAGGCAGAAACCTACAAAAATGAAGTAGCTCACACACACATCACAACTTGACATAATGACATCAAATGTGTAATTCTATACACACTCATTAAAACATTAAAACATTAAAAAGACAATATAGGCATGGACAAAATATAGGTGTTTCTAAAAAATAATAAATAAAAAAAATAAAGGATAATACAAGCAAGCTGAACTTGGAGTGGAATACTTACCAAAGAGGTTCAGAGGTTAAGATGCTGTCTGAAATATGTGTTAACGCACTGAGACATTTAAAGACAGCAGAGTACTACAAACTGCATCCATGCACACACACACACTTGAGGTCAATTGACTTGTATCTATACTGCTTATATAGTACATCCAGGGAGCTGGGATTGTACTAATTGAATCATGTGGATGATCGACACTGATCTTGGGTCAATGATTCACATGCATGCATGCATGCATGCACACAGACACACACATGTGCGCACACATGGTAAAGACCAATCTTTACCATAGAATAAATTCACTATGCAGAATTTGGTTTTGTCCCCATAATGGTGAGTCCCGTTATGTAAACAAATTTATGTTTACAGAATGCAAATGTACCATGTCCTCAGATTTTTGTTAAACACATGAACCTCCATCTCTACCTTGTTCACGCCTTTCCCTATCCCACCGTTCTGCCTTATATAAGCATTCAGTCCACAAGGGAGAAGACCTTGTTGCCCTCAGGGATCTGGCAGAGTGCTTCATCCAGTGTCTGACAGAGGGAGTTTTCTGGCTGTGAGATGGCAGGTTTGATATAGTGACAAAGTGGGTCTTCACCAGGGAGATACAGAGGTGTCATTAATCTTTTGAATGACAAAGGCGTGACTGTATAAGGACATAGGGGGTGTGCTTTCCTCAAGTAGTGCTATCTGAGGTAAGTCTGGTGGCACTGATGTGTTAAAGATCACCAGTATTCCACCTGCAGGAGGTTGGCAGGTCAGTCTGTTTAGGTCCACCATACTGCCAGCGAATTGCTTTTCTGTTGAGTCTTGCACCAAGAGACTAACCCACAAGGCACTGGGGCAGTGACAATGCTTGACTTGATCTAAGACATGTCCATGAGGTACCAAGTTATGTGGCCACAAGGAGGCACTGCAGTGGTATTGTACCAGCAAGAGGAGCTTCACACACTTGGCTCCCGTTTCCACACACTCTGAGGGGGGCTTGCCCGCGGCGGTAGCTGTAAACAGAGAGTTACAAGCAGAGAGCAGCATGCAATAATTACAAAGACTTTTGCACTATTGCACTAGATGCTTCACAGCCACACACACACACACACTGTCTGACAATCAAACACATACAAAACATAATCACAATGAAAGCAGATGGTAGAAAAACATCAGAACATAATCACAGTGTGTGCTTTGGGGAACATACTACCAAGCACGCTGGTCACTGTTGTGTGTACTTGATATCCAGCGCCCGATGACTTTGTTAATTCAATAAGCAGCCACAAGAGTGCAGCAAACGCAAAGGCCAGGAGACAGCAGAATACCATCCTGATAGTCAGTTATGACATCAAATTTAGCCTTTCCACGGTTTCACTGTAGCTTTACTGTGTAATCTTTCTGACTTGCCTTTACCCTTCTCAAACTTTGTGTGTGTGTGTGTGCGTGTGTGTGTGTGTGTGTGTGTGTGTGTGTGCGTGTGTGTGCATGCGTGTGTGTGCATGCGTGTGTGTGTGTGGGTGTGTGTGTGTGTGTGTGTGCAAGCAAACACGAACTAGATGACCCTCATCACTCAGCAAGGTTTTTAAAGTCTTGAATTTCCTTGGGTAAATTTTACTCGACTTTTTACTTTTTCTCTAAGCGTCATACTCTCACATGGAATGGATGAAGGATACTGCTGCCGAATACCGGATACTGAAGACAGACAACTTCTACCCTGTACATATTTCACTTGAATAACAACAACACACTTTGTTATTCTTATCTCATGGAGCAGACATCAGATGTTGAAGTTTATTAGGCATGGTGTTTATATGACCTGCATGTTGAGTCTCAAAAGCCCAGGGAGTGGGTTGTTGTTGAACCATCCAACAGCTCTCGTGTATGGTTTTATTCATCTGGATATGCTTTGGAAAAGTTTGGATTACATAACCATTGGCGCTTCATAATTTGGTGAAAGGGTGTAGCACGGGCAAAGGATGAACCAAGTCAGCGCTGGAGCAGATCTTAGTCACAGGACGAGACTTTTGTTCCAGACGCAGATCAGATCCACATGTTCTTCTGTGATGTTGGACTCTTTGAGCAAAAAACTTGCAGCTGCAGCATGAATGAAAACAAACGGTTTAGTGATAGCAGCAGAAGTTTCTCACTTCATTCATAGAAGCACAAAAATTAAAAAGGGAGAAGATTGGGTTCACAGTTTCACTCTGCCCTCACTTGCCCCCATTATGAAGCTGAGACTGATTACAGGTTATGATAGGTGTACACGTCTGCACTGGTCTCTGTTGACATCCATAAGTATGTAAACATCCTGTTATACAAGTTGAATTGTTGAAACCATTTCCATTCTGTCAGGCAATTTTGATTTCAGCAGTCCCACACTTTATTTAATGATCACAGTTTTTTTCTCGCTGACAGTTTAATCAATAACCTGAAAAATCATTTAGGTTTTTTTGTCTTTGTCGAATTTTTTTGCAGATGACATGCTGTATCGGTGTTACATTGTGGTGGTACCAGTAGAGTCCCAGGTATGGCCCACTGGTTACACCTGTGTGGAGTGTGCATGTACTCTAGATGTCTGCCTGTCTCTCTTTTTTTTATCCGGGTTCTCAGGTTTCTTTCAATAATATGCATGTTTAGGCCTGCTGGAATCTCCTCCCAGGTGTAAGCGTGAGTCGTGATTGTTCTTGTGTGCCTCACCCTCACACTGACACAGTGGCACAGTATCTTCCTTAAAGATACTTTGTCACGTACAGGGGCTGAAAATCAAAGCACCAATTTTAAAATAAAACAAAAAAAGACAACTTATCTTTCCCCTGAGCAGCAGCTATCTGTGGACAGATGGTCAGGCTGGAATTCCATTGTTTTCTCTGTTCTCAGATTGGTTCTTTCCATGTAGCAAGGGATCCATTTTCCTCCACCATCAAAACATGTATCAATTTTCCTGTCAGTGACAATGCACTAGTGGTTCCCTGCTTCACCTCGAGGATGGGTTAAACACAGAATATATGTAAGTTACACTGAGGATTAGTTAATAATCGACAAAAATTGAGGCCAAGAAAGATTTTTTATCAGTCAAAAGAGTATTTGTGCATGCCAAAGGCTGTTAACAAATGAAGAAATATGCCAGTTGATAAAATAGAATTCGCGTAAACCATCTTTAACCGTAAACTGTAAACCGCCTACATTCAAATCACTTATGCTCACTTGGGAATCTTGGGATTTTTCCAGTGAAGGAAACAGCTGCTGAAACAGTACTCATTCAATAAACCCCTGAGAACTGGAAACACTGTGATATCATTGTATTGACTGATCGAGAACAGAGTATGAGAAAAAATAACAGATGATCCATCCGTCCATCGTGTTATCTTACCCACTTTGGTTAATATATCCAGCACATGAAAGGTGAAGGCAGGCATTTTAAATTAGTGGGAGAATAGTAGATCAAAAGTGAAGCCAAAAGTACATGAACAGAAAGTTAGGGGCTGAAACAATCAAATCTTAACCAAATAACACAATCAGTTGCTTTAATGTTGTAACTACTACATCACATATGCAGTTATTGTAGAAAGATTATAAAACAGTTTGACCGTATTATGACAAATACCTGACACTTTCCCCTTCAATCCTTTTTAGCGGTGAGTGGACACACTGAGTGACTGACTAGTAGGATCTGGAGTCAAGCCTCATTTAACAGACAAATATAGGATGATTGGAGCCTCACCTCATGAGCACTTTGATAGGCACCACTAAACCCCTGCAGCACTGATTAAATAAAAAATGGGTTTTGAGGAGGAATGCATAGACCTAAAATATCTTTATCTTAGGACTTACCTCATGATGTCATCATTTACGTTTCAGTAATTCATGTGGTTTTCAACACAATACTCCAGTCCTCTTACGTAAAATACATCAGTCATCATTCATTATTCACTGCCAACTTCCACTCTGAATTCCATAGATAGAATGGGCAGAAGTCCTGATACCACCCCTGTTAGTGTTAAAAATGGCAAATGTGGTACTGTAAGGAAGAAAACACCTGTAACTTACACTGTAATACTGTAGGGCTTATAAAATTCATAACCACAGTACTTGTATGATGTGCCACTGTATCTCAACAGTAGATAATACATGAAAGCTGTGCGTGAATAGCTAAAGCTACTAATTTGGCAGGTGATCCAGCCCATTTACTTTCTAATATAGATAAACAACTCGGACAGTGCTGTAAATATTCCAGCTCCGTCTGACAGATTACCGCAACCAAAGTAAAATATGGGAATGTAAACCACAGACTGAGTTCATAATGTGACTCAGAGGCATGAGTGAAGTGTCAGGGAGGTTTTGCTATAAGATTTTCATTCTTGTAAGACAGCCTACCAAGGCTCCCATGCAATGCTATTCCCGGGGACTGCGTTCCTTACGTGAACATCAGTGATGGAGATTTCCACACCCTGAGAAAGGGAGACTCCTCAGCTGAATTACTCCACATTGGCTGTTGATAAGGAAGCCTTTTTATGAATTTTTCCAGACATGCTGTTTCATTGGAATCTGCCATCTGTGATGTATCAGTCTCTTGCTTAAATCCCGTAGGAGTTCACTCAGTCCACTACAGAACCCATATCTGGATGTTTTCAGTACAGCGACATTACAGTATATAACTTAATAGGATCTGAAAGTTTCTTTTGTTGCCAACCAAAGCATACAAAGAACAGCAGATTCTCGAGTGTTACCATGACAAAATTTGTCTATTTACACAGTACAGTGCACAGATCACCTCACTTTTTTTTTATTTGATTTTAAGGCTTTCAGAGAATAGTTTAAAGTGTAAAGCCCACATGAAAACATTATTGTCACATTGTCACATACTCTTCTGGTAACCGGTTAACCTCAATCACTGCATACCCAGATGACAATCCTCCATATGGCAACCAATAGTGACAATTATTTCAGCCACCAAGGGCATCCTGGGTGGACTAGGTATTTACTATACTTAAATGTGTGCAAACACTGCAGGGTTTATTAAAATGGACCCTGTGTTCTCTAAAATACTGTTTTAATTAATACAAGGACCTGCCCTCCAAATGTTTGCCTTGAGGAGAGGATTAACGGCGGGCAATAAAAGATTCCTCAACAGACAAGAAACAGCTGTTGGTCTGCATCATTTGCAGCACTAAAATCATTGTCTAGTTTTCTTTATGGTAAAGGAAAACATAAAGGTATTTATCCAACGTAACTTTCAGACAGTAAATTCAGCTCTTCCCACACTACGCTGGAATGTTGTGTAAAACTCTGGAGAGGACCCTGCCCCTGCTCTCTGCTCTCCGCGCTCTCTCAGAGCTCCCACGATGCCACTCAGAGACTACAAAAACACAGCCTGACCGACTTCTTTTCATGCTGTTCCAGTCTCATGTGACGCATACACTGGGGTTCAACCTCTAAAAGTATACAAAACAACAACATATCTAAACAATATTACACTATGTGACTGATGACCATCATGTGACAGAACAATGAAATGTTTTCATATTTGAAAGCCAAGAAAAACATATTTTGTCATTAGACTTGAGCCGGTGTACTTAACTTTGAACAAGTTGCCTGAAAGTGACCAGTGGAGCAGAAATGAGGCAGAGCAGATGTTGTATACTGTGAACTGTTGGCGCAGAATATTAGGTAAATTATTTTTAGTAAAAGCCATTTACATTGATCACTGTAAATCATTCCTCCTTGTGTCCAGGCTCCTTTAAAAAAGAAATAAAGGTAATAAAAAAAGGTTATTCATTTACCGTAAGTGCTGTAATACTTGAAACTCCCACAGCTGAGTAATGCAAAAGTAGTGTCATATCCTACAATTATGAGTGGGTGTGTGCATGTGTCTCTCTATTTGTGTGTGTGTGTGTTTGTGTGTGGTGATGAGGTCCAACTAAAACAGTCAGATGGTTTCTAATTACTACCAGGAGGTTTCCGCCAAATGACACACACACTGCTGCAATGTTCCCTGGAGCACTGAGCTTTTATAGAGCTTTTATAATGCAGATTGTTTTTATTTCATTGCACATCTCCAGTTGACCCAAATGTCATTATCTGAAATATGATGATAAAATAGCATGATCCACAATACATGTGTATGTATATGAATATATGAAATTTCCATTCTTCTTTCCTCCCACTTTGCTTACGTTCTGTCTCCTCTCCCTTGCCCCAGGAGGCCACTCAAGAATGAGAGCTATTCTAAATGTTTCCATTAAGTTTTCAGGAGGACAAACAAAAAAAGGCTCAATGATTAATTTCTGCAAGTCTTTACTTTATTAGTATTTACTGATAATGTTGAGAGAAGTAAGACAGCAATGTTCTCAATATCTGCCAGTAGCTCAAGACAGTGAATAGATGCTGGACAGGTTGACAGCCCATCTCGGGGCACCCACACCATACACTCTCACACTCCCACCTTGAGGCAATTTGGAGTCTCCAAATGACCTAAATGCTGTTTTTGGACTGTGGGAGGAAACCTGAGAACCTGGAAAAATCCCATATACAGGCACAGAGAGAACATGTAAACTCCCCACAGAAAGGCCACCGACTAAGATGTAGGAAGAGTCAAGAAATTAATAAATAAAAACAAACAAAAGCACAAGCGGCGATGCATTCCTTGCATGCTCACCTTGACCCATGTTGAAAAATGTCTGCCATCTGGAGAAACTTACCCAGGCAATTTTCATACCAAGTCCTGATTCTTCATTTAATCGTTTAGCTCACAAACACTGCTGGAAGCTCCAGGCTACCAGTTGCCAGTAAAATATAAAAACAAACCTTTTAGAAAGTAACAACTGAATAAAAGATTTGATATCATAACTCAAACTTGACCACCTCTTTGATATATTGTGTCTCAGATTAGATTTTTTTGTGTAATGTAGTGTAAGTATAAAGTTGTGGTTTATTATTATACATATCATGAAATCCTATGTATTCTATTTTGAAGCAACCTTCAGTCTTCAAACTGCAATGTTGCAAAATGTTCAAAAGCTTCATGAGAACATTTTTAATGTTTCAAGATGACCACAACGTAGATGACACAAATTGACATCAGACTGATTGACATCATGGTTGACATGATGTCAAATAGTGTCACTTTGGAGCTATTGGCTGATTTCATTGTGAAACTGAAAAAAAACAAACAAAAAAAAATTAAGTATCAAGTGAATCAAAGCTAGAAGAAAACTGTTTGAGTCTGAGAAGCACGGAGCTGAGAATTTGCATCACAAAGAGCAGTGACAGAATGGACCTCTGAGGGTGGGAGTAAGTATGACTCACTATCCATGTTTCTCTTGAATCCTTGGAGGTGGTATTTTGAAAAGTCACGGAAGGCAAGTTTTCCTAGTTTTTGAAGCATCTCACGTCTTGGTTCATGTGATTTGTTACTTTGTGTAAGGGAGTTCCAACTGAGCAAACTGTTGCAAGATCCTCCATCTGCAGGCAGGAATGTGGGCGGGATCAGCAGGCGGAACGGGGCAGAACCCTGAAGAGTGCCCCAATACCCCCGTCTGCAGATCTCGCACTCCCAGAGCCAAACACTTACTCGCAGTGTGAGAAGCCTCAGCCTCAGAAGAGGATTGTATCTGCTTTTCCCTGCTCATACCGAACTCAAAGGAGAGGGCTGAGGCAGCATGGCGTCCATGAAGACTGTGCTTTATCTGGCAGCCTGTCTGTCTGTTTGGACTGTCACTTCTGGAGGTGAGTACATGTGACAGACAGATAGATAGATAGATAGATAGATAGATAGATAGATAGATAGATAGATAGATAGATAGATAGATAGATAGATAGATAGATAGATAGATAGATAGATAGATAGATAGATAGATAGATAGATAGATAGATAGATAGATAGATAGATAGATAGATAGATAGATAGATAGATAGATAGATAGATAGATAGATAGATAGATAGATAGATAGATAGCTCTTGTTTCATTTCTCTTGTATTAAGGTCTTTATCAGTGTTGTAAGTATGCACAGTTGGTTTCTCATTCACAATAGCTAAATTCCTGCGATTTTCAGATTCTGTTTTATTGGCAAAGATTGAGATAAGGTATAAAAAATCATTTAAATCCTACATAATGACAAATATGCAATTTTATAAAGCAGCACTGATGTTTGAATAATGACATCGGTATAAATAGTGGACGTGAGGACATGTTTAAAAAATATCCTGGCCAATTGTGCCTAGATATTAAAATAAGTTAATTCTCTGAGGAAATCTTAACCGTGGTTGTTTTTTATTCAGTCATGGTGACAAAGCATTTATTTAGCCTCGCTGGAATGTTAAGTCAACCAATGAACCAAACAAAACGCCACACAACCGCAGTGTTGCAGATTTTCTGGACACAGTATCCCATGGGATAAACATGACCTATAAGTTTGTTTTCATGGACTGTCACAAGTTTGCCTCACATTAGCTTTACTCTCCAAGTTTAGACTATGATCTGTTTAGGAGGAGGAAAAATGATGGGACGGTGATCATTTAGTGTCAAGCTGTTTGGAGAAGATAATGTACATCCTTGCTGAAATATAGTACCAACCTCCCTTAAAGTCAGGTGGGATAAAACGTAAACGTAAAAAAGTAAAACGTGCCAAGTGAATCCAGAACGAGCAGCTATCACAGGCAAAGTGCATCTGTCTACTTGAACCTCTCAGTTCGCTTGTTGTGAAAAAATCCCAAACACAGGTTAAGAATTTGCTCCATGTTCGTCAACACAGGTGACAAGTTCAATAGATGTTAAATCTTGCTCTGTGAGAGTCAGAGATTTCCATGGTGATAACTAATGTCGATTTAAACTTTCAGTTCTTAGGCTTAAAAATATCAAGCACAGTTAAATTCTTATTAAGGCATTATTAAATGATGCAAAACACTAGCTTAACAGAACAGAGCTGAATGATATGAAAAATAAAGTACGTTCCAGGGAGGTCCCTCGTTCAAATCCCAGTCAGACCAAGGTCCGCACATGCATAATATGGATGGATACTGGATGGATTGCCAGATCATAGCAAGTCTCCATACAAAGACACTCACTCGCTGAAGACAAAAAGCAAGAGGGAGGGATACTAAGAGGTCATGGATCAGTGCTGAATGGAATATTAAAGTTGGATTTTCTTCACAGAGACGAATGTTCCACCTAAAGCCGAGAAGGTACGCTGGGTGTCCCTGGACTTTAAAACTGTGCTGAAGTGGACTGCCAAACCATCGAAGCACAAGTTCAGCGTTCTGTACTCTGAGTGAGTTCAAACACACACACACATACTCACACACAAGTTTTGAGAAACTTAATGTACAAGTTTATCAGTTGACCAACAGTGTCTGATAATCATATCTTTTCGGTGCGGGTGAACATTACGTGCAGTGCCACACAATATACACACTATAAGCTTTGGAAGGTACACTTTATCTACCAACCCACCGACGTACAGTACACAGTGTATAAATGTCAGCCGGGCTGATGAAATGAGTTATTATTAGAATTAACCAGACTTGTTGAAGTGCTCTTGTGCAATGAAGTGCTATTACACAGAAACTGCTTTGGTTCTGGTTCTGTTGGGGACCTCGGTGCTCTCTGGGGAACCAGTCACTGTTCTGACCATTGCAGATGAAGCAAAGTTCTGACATGGAACAGTGAACATTTATTATAGAACAAGGGAGGAGGAAGTAAACTTTTTTTCTACCGTGTCGTCTCCTTTTTCTCATCTTCAAAGCTTGCATGGAGCCGCCATTCATAATTGTTTTTTGTCATTTTGCACGCCACATTGCATTATAAACGTGGTGCAACAGCAGACATTCTTCAGACTAATATAGGATAATAGTGCAGAAACCCAGGATTACTTGAGAGGAAATAGCAGAAGAGGAGGAGGGGGAGAAGGGAAAAGAGCTGAAAACCTGTATAGGTAAAAACAGTGTTTTCAGAAATACAACAGTATTTCAATCCATTGAAAGTTATTTTGAAATAACTACAACAATTAAGACCCAGCATGTAGTGGATGATTCTAAAGTAGGTGACATGGAGCTTTCCTCTGAACAGACCCAGTATCAATGTCTCAATCCATAGCTCTGTCATGCTCATCTAATCTCACTGCTTATTACATAATCATCAGTTGTTGTTTTATATTAAATTAAAGCTAACAAAAGACTTGAATGAGTTTTCATGGCTCTATCTCTTTAAATGGCAGTGACCTCTCCTCTTTTATGCCTCATAAATATGGAGAAATATTGACTGGCATTTATTTGCTTGTTTAAAAAGCCTCAAACAGCTCAAATAAAAGAATAGGGAGAATCAGCAATATGATTTTGTTGATTATGGCATTAATTCACTGCTTTGTGTGTTTGTCCCTGTGACTATCAGGACAGACGGTGACTGGCACGAGGTCCATGACTGCATTGACATATCAGATACAGAGTGCGATTTGACCAGCGAACTCAAACACTTTGACAGGTAGGAAGAAGACTGTTTTCACTTATAAGCCAGGACTTTTTTTCTTCTTTCTTTTCTCCTATGTAATTATGTTAAAGAACGAAAAAATATATAGAATAAAAAAAAAGGCTAGTACTATTTACAGAGCATGAGATCCTTGTCACCCCATGGAGAAAGGTATTTGCAGTTTTCTTATATTTATTAGACCATTTTGTTTTATTTTTTTCAATAATCTTATTTTAGACATTTACCATGTTGCAAGGAATTGTTTTCCTGCTGTTTAATTTGTAAACCAGGTGCATGTGGAATGCATGTCTTTTAACTTCATCCTATATTTTTACAGGTTTTATACTGCTGACATCAAAACAGAGCCTCTGACCACTGATTATAACTATGAGACTGAGGAACTTCCACATACATATTCTGAACACTTCAACCCCTATAGACAAAGTAAGTATTACAGAAACACACAAACATACTGTTTAAAATACAAGACTTTTAATTATAGCCGAGCAACTTTACATTACATTTACGTTTATATGTTTACGTTATACAAAGTGGTCACTGAACACATTTGCAGCACTGTGAAAAGGCCAGACAGTTTCACTTCCACGTTTCCTTCTCCTCAGCTAACATCAGCACTGTCACTTTCAACGTGAAACCTGTGAATGACACCACTGTCATTGTCAACGTCACCGACCCTCTGAGCGGCATCCACGAGGGCTTGAAGCAGCTCACCATCCGAGACATTCTCAAAAATGACCTCAAGTATGCCATCAGCTACTACAAGTCTGGAAGTACTGGCATGGTATGGATTTCAAGACTTTCAGGACTTCTCACCTGCGTTACTAGTAGGATAGTTTCTGCTTTCCTGATGCTTAAATATATTTGATAGTTACAGAAAATTGAATTGCTATTTAATGTTCCAAAGGGTTACAAGAGGAATATAGATGAGATACATAAACACTTAATTTTGACCACTCACTATACTTTTCTTATCAAGTATTGGTGGTCTGAATTATATGTTTAAGCTACTAGAAAATGAGCCAATATGTCCTGTAAAAAGAAAAGAAGCCTTACATTGCCAATGCTCTATTTCATGGTGAAACTATTGACTTTGAAGAATGAAATATCATTTGATAGAGATTGAACTACTTTTCATTACTTTTACGCTCTATATGAATTACTATATGAATCTCAAAAGAGACACGGTAGGTGAAGAGATGTTCCATTGTCAGCCCAGACAGAAATGCTGAAAACGAAGTATTGTACAGGGTCCTGGTGAGCTCTGAATTCTGTTTTGATGAAACCTTAAACTCCCGGCATTTGCTCTTATCGTTGTAATGGGAGTTAGAAGTGAATCAAGTTCAAACTTAATATTTTCTAGGTGCTCTAGGATCTGCAGACAAGAGCGGTGGTTTATGTAGATTTAACAAAATAAATGGGAAATACTTGAAAAGGGTTATCAAATATTCAAAGACACTTTGAATAATTTAAGAACAGAGAATAGACAAGACAATTTAAGTATAGACTTCCTTGTAGGAGCAGATTAGTTGCCCATTGAGCAGACTTTAACCCTAACTGAGATTTTACACACGTCACAAAACTAGTATGGTTGACCATAAATTACACTTTTTAAGATATTTTCTTTTCTCACATGGTAGAGAGAAGTCACATCTGATTTAAGCGCAGCAGAGGTGTCCAAACTGGATGCAGGAGAGAGTTACTGCTTCATGGTGGCAGCTTTCATCCCCTCTAGACCCAAAGCCGAGCAGCTGGGTCCCTGGTCCAACAAGATATGCACTGAGGGAGACAGCGCAGAAGGTGAAAAAGGTGCACACCCTACACCACATCACATTACACAACCCAACGCTAAACTACATTACATTATATGGAGAGTGTCCACCTCCCCTCTGAGTAATCTCCATGATGAATGTCTTGCAGAGGAGTGTTGTATTGTAGAGACTGTAAGGTTTACACTGTACTCCCTGGAGTGTCTGAAGAAACTGTGCTCTTGCATTTCGGGACTCCACCTGGATTTTAGAAATACCGAGTCACAAGTTTTTGCAATAAGAATGAGCAAATGCTTTTTTGTAAGAAGCGCTTACGAGCAAAGAACGAAAAAACGAGCACAAAGCGTGTCAACTGGAAAAGGGTTTCCTGAGATCCTCAGAGTTTTTCTGTAAACACTTTTCTCCCTGCTCACTGAACACAGTGTGCTCATTCTTGAAGCCTGACCAACACCCTTTTTACCCTGTTGAACATTTGCTTTTGATTTTTGTCTTGAGCTCCAAAAACTGGGTGGAAGTGGTTACAACTCTGTCCCACCAAACAGAAAATAAACAACAACAACAAAAGAAAAAGAGAAAAAAACATACAGGCAGATTAGGAAAACATGATCCAATTCTATGTGGACCAGCCAGAAAAAAAGATCGACAGCGCCCCCAGTGGTTAAATTTACACACTGCATGAGCGTTCTCTGTAAATCATGAGACTCATCCGACTGTTTTTCTCTCTGTTCCTGCAGGAATCAGCACTGCAGCGTGGGTCGGTGGGATCTTCATCCTGCTAGTAATTATCATCATCGCCATCACGGTGACGGTACTTTGCTGTAAAAGAAACCGAAATCACCCAAATCAGTCATCTGCACCTATTTGATGTTTGCATGCATGTGGAAATGACTGTGTATGTGACTGACAAGTCACATACAGGTCTCTGTTTTCAGAGATTCTTATTTTTTTATTTTTTAGTCTTTACCATGCTCCATGTTTACAATGCAATGTGGTCATTATTTTTTCATTTTAGATTTTTTTTGTTTTAATGACAAAATATGTTGCATTTTCTCTACAAATGTGGACATAGTCATGAACCTCTGAGAGAGGAAAATTCTCTGAGCAGCTTTGGATAGTGAGAGACAGAGAATGTGACAGATGTGGTTGCCCCCATCCCTGCACATAATTTATTGTTTTTTAAAAGCTATACTTTTTATATTAGCGACAATAGGCAATCAAATCCAGTGGGCCTTGAGAGATGATATGGCACTGCAGAAAACACAGGAAACATGATCTTTCATCAGTCTGAAATTTGGATACTTAACCTGCCAAACAAGTGACTCATTTGCTTTATTTTTCTGTACTAGAGCAGGGTACAAAAATGGTAGTTTGATCATTTTTTACCTTACTATTTCAAAATCTTCATGTAAATGATAAGATATGAGCCACTGATCACGTTTTGTATGTGAATTCATTCGACATTTTCTGTCCCATCCTAAATCTGCAGTTGGGACAGACCTTCCACTTTGTGTCATATCAGTATCATGGGGGTCTGGGAAAACAGTGCAGTAATAGGGAATATGACCTGAACTGGTCTCCAGACACACACAAACATACACACACCATGTATCCTTATACCTAGGGGGAATTTAAAGTCTCCAATGGACTGATAAATGCATGTTTTGGGGCTGTGGGATCAATCTGGAGTACCCAAAGAATAAAAACCCAGACATGGGAAAGAACATGCATTCTCCACACATGAAAGGCCCACAGTCTGCCAGGGAGCCAAACTGGGGACCTTCTTGCTGTGAACAGCACTAAGCACTCGTCCACCATGGGACAGAGTGGGAAAACATGGAATGGTTCAGAGGGCAACGGGACAGGTGTTTTGTAATAAAACATGTGCTGTCCACTCATTGAATACAGGCTGTCTACACTGTGAAGGGGGAAAACCCAGATATGCCCAAGGGTTGTGACAAAGGGCAAGTTGTTCCATCATGCTGAATAGATTTAGCTTTTAAGATTCAGTTAAGTTCATTTTAGAGCTCTTGTTTGGCAGGGTTGTTTTTGACCCAGGAGACAAGGGTTGCATATAGAATTTGAAGACATCATGCTATGGTGTCATTTTTGTTAAATGAGATGTACATGTGTTGAATAAATTATAAACTGTGCCTTAACACTACAAAATGTATAAAATATAGGCCTTCTTTTGCAGTAACGAACTCACATGCTGACAGTTATGCTTGCTTGGCAGCTAAATTGTTTGATACTTTAATTACTGAAGACATTATTATCATGTTGGTTAAAGGACATGTTGATTATAGGAAATGTAAGCAGATCTCAAAACAAGATAGACCTTTGAACGTAATGATGAAACCATCCTCATTTTGGAATCATAGATGAATTTTATTATTTTTTTCCAATACAGAACCCCACATTTAGACGGCAACACATACAACAATCACATGTAAATGCATTATCATCACAAGAAACCATGGCTTTACCATGGCAGAACAGAGGTTGTTTTGAATATCTCTTCACTCGACCATGGCTTTAAAGTGCATCCAATCTGCATCATAGAAAACACACAAACTGCAAACAAGGAACAGCCTTCCAAGCAAGGTAATCAGCTCTCTCTCCACGCAATATTGACACTCAGACGACCACTTCCACTAATATCCCGATCGAGCTGATGACTCAATCGATTAACAACCGATATTATAAATAGCCCGCAAAAAAACTTTATTACAAAACAAATAAATAATATGTAACAGCAATTGATGTAATTGTCTTAATCTGTGTGTATAATAAAAATGGCTGCTAACCTTCATGTTATAGAACATTTCCTACATGTGAGGGAATCTAGAATGGCTTTGGACAGTGCAGGACTGATTTTGCTTATTCATCTGATGGCGAAACACCACTTTAAACACCCTTTAAGAGGAAACTCCAGTTGAAGAAAAAAAATTGAAAAAATGTTTTCAAATGGTTGCTCTGAAGAACAAAACCATGCATGTGCTTCTTTTATGTTTTCTTCTTATATTGTTCAATGCACAGTGTGTAACATTTCCACATTAAATGTCTAAAACTGATCACACATATTTTATATATTCTGTTTGAACCATGTACCAACATCACCGCAAATGTCAGAAGTATCCCTAATTTTATTCCAGGTAAACACTGGGAAATACCAGATAATATGTCAGATAACATTAATGTGTCATGGAAGATGGGGATAAAAAATGCTGACAGTCTTAATTCAGTCTCAGGCTCCAGTCTCTGTCCAAAAATCAAGTCGACAAAGACATAATGAGTCATGAGCGAATTACGGCTCAAATGATGCAGATTATCGTAGTTTATCTTCAGTGACACACAGAGGAACAGTATTCTATTGGTATGATTTCTGTCAGAGAATTATTGTTTTTTTCAACAACCTGTCAACCCAATGTTGTTTAGCAATGTTAACTCATTTGTCTTTGCTTTTCATACTCAGACATAGTTACATAGTGCTAATATGATCTGAATTAGTAGGAGCACCAGCAGGATTATGCAAAACCCTTTTTTGCAAGTTTTTTCAACTTCTCAACAGAGTTCCCCCAAAAAACCTTTTGTCTCAGTTGGATATGTCAAGCCTGTTGTGTTATTTGTGATGAATAAGCGACAAATGTGATGATGAAAATAGCACTGAAAACTGGCTCAAGTGGATATAGAAATATGCATATGAAAGGTTCATTAAGATCATGTAGCCTGACAAATCTGAAATATCTCCAATGTCAGACTTGTCTCATATGAACCCCTTACAAAAGTGTTCAAACCAAAAACAGAGCAGATTTCTATGCTGGTATTCCCATGAGCCATAACCTGCATAAATGTGCACAACTGATGCAAATTTCAAGTATTCACATGGCATTTACTGAAAATGTATATGTGCTCACGACTGGCAGCATGTGACAAAATTTGCTTCGTGTTTGGTTTGAGAACAATTTGACTACACACAATGTCTCAGTTGTGATTCATTGATGCATTTGCATTGAGAGTCTTGTATCTTGAGGGAGCATGTCAACAAGGCGTCAACAAAAGATTCACAGTGTTGTCAGGCAAAGTACAATAGCAATGAGGTAGGCGTAAACTGAAACTTAATGTTAACTGAGAAGCTCCTTCAGTACCTGTCTGTTCCAGTGTGAAAGTTGACTGTTATCTGAGAGTATGCATTGGACAACCCATTGTTCATCTGCTTTCTTCACGCTTATTAAATATAAGTATTTCATGAAACTTGTGCTGCTTTGTTTACTTAGGCAGAGTGTTACAGAGTGTTAGTGCACTATTTTAACCATTAACTATTTTAAACAGTATTTGTGTTAGATTTGGAACACAAAAAAGTGTATGAAATGAGTCACATGTAGGCAGGGACCTATGATAGGCAGTAATAACAGAATGTTAATGCTCATTATGTGGACAAAAACAAATAGATGTCGTATACGGATGTAGTCAGGTTTACCCTTTAAACGTATTTACTCTTACCTGTATTTACAGCTCATGCACTGACTGAATATAAAGTTGTTTTTTTTTATTATTTGAGCCAATAAATTTCCAATTAATTTTGAGGTTTGTTAAAGTAAGAGAAGACCTTTAACTTGGTGAAATTTGATAATTACTTTTATCATGAAAAGAAAATGTCAGATTGAGCACTGTGCTAATAATTTGTCGAGCAGAAACTGCATCCCTATTTCCTTTCACGACTTTAACAAAGGATTCCTAGAAAATGTCTTAAACAGTGTTAGATTTGCAGCTTCATCTGACACTATTTAATCAGTAGTACTTACACTCTGTCTCAGAGTTTCGACAGCACAGCCTAAACTAAGAGGATGTGAAGACACCACGAATGTCTTTGATTTGATGAGGCTTAACACAATGGAGATGATTTTTCTACTTCTCTTGTACCTGCCTGTATGAAAACTGCCAGCAAGTCTGAAAATAGTCAAATGAGACTCTGGTCCGATCCTAGATCTGATGTCTGATTCTAGCTGTGTCCCAGTTCCATATTAATACTAAGTTCATGTTTAATCAAAAATGCACAAAGGAGTCAGTATGCTTGGCAAATCAGTTCCTTGACTCTTCTACTGATAAATATTGTCACACAATGAAACACTAGAAAGAAGTTAGAACTGCGGAGCAGGCTGATAAAAACTGAATGAACTTTTAAACATCAAGTAATGTAAGACATCTGCTGTTATATTTGGGACTGTTTCAAGTCCTCTGGCAGAGGCAGTGTGCTATCGAGAGCTCATCTCCCAGAACGGATTATGAAAAAGTTCTATTGTGTGGAAGACAAACTCTAAAACGTATCCACATTTTTGACTCAAGTCATTGTAAACATATCCCCTGTTTTGAAATGAATGTGGTCACAAGTCCCTCTATTTGAATCTTTTTTAATTATTTCCAAGAGGTGTTGATTTCATGATTATTGAGTTGATTAAGGATTAATATTGTTCCCAAAAAACAAGGTACTTTCCATCTTGGAAACTGCAGTCTAAGCTTTGGTCAGATTTCAATTAATGAAATTTGTGAAATGAATGAGGAAAGATGTGTTCAGAACCTGCATTAGTGTAGTATTGGAGGTATTCAGAAGTGTTAAGGCAAAAACATGCCATTTACGTTGACCAATGAATGAAAATGATATGAAATCACATGAATCTGGAACATTACTACGATGAAGCTGTCATCAATATGAAATGCAGAGTTCATGTTCTACAGTGTCTACTAAGATAAGCATGCATTTGGAGTTAATGCATATGGAAATTTGATTTCATTTTAAAGATCACCAGCATTTAGACTCTCCATATTCTTTTATCCAAGATAAATCCTCATGAAGGTTTTTGTTATAATTATTCCTAAACAGAGTGGAGAACACATAGCCTGGCAGCAATAAAATTCATGTCACATCACGGTGCCAGATTATCAGTGTCTAACAATACCGTGTATGGTTAGTTTGATGGATGGATGGATAGATGGAAGATTTTGGTCATTTCTCCTCAGTGCTTAGATTAAAAAAGCAGTTATGCTGCTTGCTAGTGTTTGCAGTAGCAGCTGCTTAGTGAAGAGAACAGATAAACAAAAAGTCCTTGGAGATTAAAGCCTTGTCAAGGTACATTATACTACAGTACAAAGTTGGAAATACTGCATAGTCTTTATTACTTGATATTATTAGTATGCCATATGGAAGTGGGACACCGCTAGTGTCATTAAATGCAACGTGAAGGCCATTTCATCCTGTCAGTTTTCAGCACTGGAATGAGAATAGAGTGTCATGCTGCTACTTGTAATGTTCACGTGTGGATTTCAATGGCTAAGATGCTGTCAACAGTGATTAAACGAAACCTGAAATCTTTGCTTATGCTGACCCCCGGTGGTTTGATTTCTCACCTAGCGGCAGTGCTGTGCAGATGCCCTCCAGTTGTCCTCTGTTTCATCGGCTCCATGTGGCAATAAAGACACACGTCGGCCATGCTGTGACTCAAGGTAAAACTCAAAATGTTAAACCAGAGATGGCAGTGAAACACTGCATTTCAACCTGCTGACAAGGTATTACAGGAGCACCTTAAAGTAACAGATGGCTGAAAACACTGGACATATTACCAAGGTGACAGTGTCCGACCTTACCAAACTCTCTCAGCCTATATTAGATCAGTTTAGACCTAAAACTACAAATTGACTAGATAATTTGAAAATCACAATAGTCAAGTATATAATATATTTATATATATATATATACACATTTTTAACTACTTACACATGCTCCAACACTAAGCTCAAATAAAAATAGGGGAGATCATTTTCATGGTGGACCAGTAAGCCCTGTCAAAAGTGACTGCAGTTTAACCGCAGTGTGTTGGCAGCAAATATTGGGAAAAAATATCAGAATTATCAACCACTGTCGAGTGACCAGCATCATTTGAGGAAAAAACACCAAGGGAGGGAACCTCTGGGCATAATATCAGTTCAATTCATTATTCTAAATCAGGTTTCCTAATGGAATCAACTGACTCAATGGTCCCTGGTAATTTTTTAAACTTTTTTTTCACATCTTATCTTTCTCACATTTTCAATCCTTTGTAACCTCCAAACAAATGAACGCCTGGAACTAAAATTATTGCCATGAATAGCAGCAGCATGATCTCTCCCTGTTTACTGAACCGTGCCTCCCTCATTCCAACCCCCATCATCTCCAGTTCGCTGTCCGTCCTCTTACTTCCCACTGCATCCTCTTTGACGTCGTTGTCATGGGAACACTGCTGACATGGCAACCCCCACGTGATGTTGATTGGCGAGGGATCACTTCAGGTCAATGCCCTGAGTCTGGGACTGAGTCTTCTCCTTGGCCTGAAAGAGTGGACAGCATGATGACACATTGATGGGATTAAAGTTTCTAGGAATGATGCGTGTGAATTCATGCTTTCATATATACTGTAGAAAAAATTGGAGAAATTGGATTCCAGTTTTGTATCACAGCTGCCAAAACCTGGAAAAAATATTGTATTTTCTATGCAAAGTCAACAACAGTAATAATACAGTAGTGATACAGTAAAATAAGGAGTAAAATAGAGACATCATATATTTAAATAGCAGTTGAATCTCATTTCATCGCAGCCTTAAAGCCTGGGAAAAGTAGAGTTTACATATCGACTCTATAATAGTATAGTGGCTGACATCATGGTGATGAAATGGTGACCACCTTCTTTCCATTACTATGCCTGTAAAACTTTTCCTAATCCTAACCCTAAGATTACATTCTATTCAGTGACATCACTTTAGTTTTATTGCAGGTTGAAAACAGTGCACTACACCAGATGTTTACAAAGAAAAGGGAAAACTACCCAACAGTTGTTTTTATCAGTCATGGTACCATTAAACAACCATCATAAAATCTTTATCAGTAAGTTTGCGTACTACAAACTTACCCTGAGGGAGGGCCGAGGAGGCCTAACAGGTCTAACTGGTCGCACTGGTTCTGCTACTGGGTTCGCCTGCCTTCTGTCCAGAGGCTCTAGGTCATCAGCTACGTCGGGACAACCGATGTATCCTCCCGCCCCAAACACAGAGCCCAGGTCACCTTCTAACAAGTTGTGAGCAGCGCGAAGGTCCTGGTTAGCAGCTACGTTGCTGACAGCCATGTTGAGGCTGCCCACCGTGTTTGTGATGCTCATGTTGGTCGTGCACATGCCGCTATTGCTCAGCTCCAGTCCCAGCAGGTCCTCTGAAGCCGCGTCGCTGTCCGAGCTGTTATTGGGGGGACTGACGCTGGGCTCGGGTCCCGCGATGCACTGGTTATTGTTTGCCTCGGGGAAAACGTCCTTGCTCACCAAGTCCAGCACCTCCTGGTTTCCGTGGCTACCAAAGTCTAGCAGTTCCTGATCTTTATTGCTACAGAGTTCCTGGTTGTCGGGACTACCAGCAGCAAGTGCTTGATGGTTTTCGTTGTCGCCGAAATCTAGCAGTTCTTGGTTGCCACAGTTATCTAGATCCAGCACCTCCTGATTTTCAGGACAGGAGAAATCCAGCAGTTCCTGATTGCTGTGGCTACAAGGTTCCAGCACCTCTTGGTTAAAATAGTCACATGGTTCTAGTATGTTCTCAGCTGTGTTATTGCAAAATGGTTCCACGACTTCCTGGTTGTCGTGACCACGGAAATCCAGGTGTTCCTCTGTTTCGTTGCTGACTACCTCCTTGTTGTCAAGACTAGAAGGTTCCAGCACTTCCTGGTTTCCGTTGTCACAGAAATCCAGGACCTCCTGGTTGTCATGGCTACAGTGTTCAAGCACTTCTTGGTTTTCAGTTTCCATGACCTGTTGATTGCTATAGTTTGAGGGTTCAGCCTGCTCGTCATAGGTGCCGAGGTCCATCGCCTCCTGGTTATCATTTCCAGAGAGGTCCAGCACCTCCTGGTTTTCTTGTTCGGGGCTGAGCTTAAACCCGTAAGGGTCTGAGTCTCGTGGCATCTGTGAAGAATTCACATCGAACCCGTAGGGGTCAAAGTGTAGTTGGTCTGGTTGAGAGGAGGACGGTTCGGGGTCAAAGGTCAGATCATTTTCATCAAGAGCTGGGCTCAGTTCAGCTTCGTCGGGATCTAGGAGAGTGTGACTGGAATGTTCCGGACTCAGCTTGAACCCGTATGGGTCAAAGGAAGACTGGCTGGTTGGTTCATAGCTCATATCAAAGCTCAGCTCTCTGTTCTGCTCTGAGTCAGACTGATTGAAGAGGTTTTGCGAGTCCAGTGAGTTCTGGGGAGTTGCAGTGCTTGGATGTTTCTCTTCAATGTCACCATCACATCCGGTCCCTGGGTTGGACATATCACATGCATGCTCTAGGCTGCCTGTCCAATTTGGTTCCAGAGCAGCTTGTTTGCCAAGAGCTGGGACAGTCTGAGCTGAACCTGAACTCAGACCTAAGAAAATGAAAAAAGAAAGATGGTTTGATGAGACAAGTCCAAATCATACATTTTCAGTTACCTCACCTGCATTGTATTAAGTGAATATGTGTCCAATTGGATGTGATCTAATATTTAGAGTCCATCAAACAACTCTTCTGGTCAATACCCAATGCTTTCTTTAAGAAGACAATTCCAACACAGAATATTTGTTCTCCACAGGACTGTGCCGTGGTAATTTAGTTAAAACAGTGGAGAGCAGCAATTCACTGAATCAGTGAGTTGGATAGTTGGTAATGAGTTGGAGTTCTGTTCTTTGCTGTTGTGTGAAGTTGTAGGATACAGATGGCAGATGGCTTTCCAGAGGGAGGCTGTGCTTTTAAGCTTGTAATAATTAGAATACTGATGGTAGAAATAGAGAATAAATTACCTTGCTCTTGTCCCTCCATCGCCTCTACTTTGACCTCTCCAGCCAAAGATCCAAGACTGTGTTCTTCTATGTCAGAGGGAGGGGAAACAGCACCGAGGTCCAGCTCGTAGCCATTAGGGTCTGATTCCACAGAATACTGTCCCTGGGATCTCCAGCCTCGAATGGGCTCAGGGCCCAGCTCCTCCGATGAGCTCTGAATGGGTTTGAATCCGCGGGGATCGTCTCCCCCAGCGATCATGTCCAGGTCCTCCTGGCTGTAGTTGATCTCGATGTCACTGTCTTCGTCGGGAAACTCAGACTCAAAGCACTGAGTTCCCGTCGAGGCTTTGTTTTCAGCACAGGAGAGACTGTTGTCCGCATCGTCGTACATGTTTCCTGCCACCTCGTCGCCGCCTCCGTTTCCTTCAGGGAACAAACCATCTCCTGCAAAGGGGTCGCTGCCTTTGAAAGGGTCTGAGGCAAATCCGCCTGGAAAATATAGTATTATATCTATGAAGGTTAAAACAAAAGGGGAAAAAAGCACAAGCCTCCTTTTTTTGGTTATGTTACGGCAATATAACATTTGATCAAATGAACGAGAGGCCATAGCATTCATGCAACAGTATGTGGGAAACATATTATATTACAAGACAATTCATTCTGTTGAATAATACAATGCATTTAGACCTAGATCATGTTACACTCACCAGATGAATCAGTTTTAGGAAAGAGGTCTTCATTGAAGAGGTCATCTAAAAATCATTCAGCACATTGTTGAATTATTGATTTAGAAATGTAATACATATACAATTGGGTTCCAGAGGCAAAAACACTGTAGATAATGTAACAAATTATATAAAAAATACGTAGAACTATGACAAGAGGGGTAGTGTGGTATTATGGACATTGTTCTGAACTGTCCTTCATTAGTCGCAACCTTAAGAGGGACATTTTGAGTAAAGTCCACATGTGCTTATGCAAAATCATTAGCCTGTCACAAAATCTTTATGAGAACGACAGTGACAGTTTCCAAAGACTCAAATTTTCTAGACTCCTCTTATACATTACTTAATGAAATCAAGTCTGGTCCTAAATGGCCCCCCATCAAATGTTCTCCTTAAAACAAAAATGCATTAGTCTAATGTTGGGTCTAGCCAAAAGATTTTGACAGTTTTCCAACAGAGTACGTTACGTCACAAGCACGCTGGTGAGCTTCAGCCAGACTATGGCCCCGGCTCTATGTCTGATACGTACGTTCACTCTGACAGTGGGCAAAGGGGTCGGCTTGGTAGAAGTCCAGCTGGTTGACGGGGCTTGAGTTGACAGTGGACTCTTCCTTCTTTCGCTCTATTTCACCTTCATTGATGAGTTCTCCATCCTCTGGGTCATCATCTAGATCAGATCTGTCCATCTGTGGAACAATATTGTCATATTTTTTTGTTGTGTTAACAACACAAGTGGCATCGGTCACAATGGCAGGTGATCTAGCTAAGTGAAGTGACCTTTGGCGAGCTGTTTCCACTGTCGTCCGCTTCCTCCCTGGTACCTGCCAGATTATTGCAGAAAGATGAGCCAGCCCCCTGGTGGTCAACACACAGACAGACAGAGAGATAGCTGTAACACATCACAAACGATACCATTATGCCAATATGTACCATGATAAATGGATTAGTCTAATTTGAGAAAATTTAAATATTAAAAAAAACTCTTATAACTCACTATCAGATAAATGTAATGACTTCCGTAACAGACAGGTGCATATTTATCAAAGTAAACAGGGTTGTTTTGGAGAAGTGAAATTAAGTCTTTGATGTCAGGGGTTGTGTCCCTGCTTAACTATAGCACTGATAATGTAATTAGGAATACTGCACTGCTTCACGGCTATGGATGGTGTCCCTGGGGCCCACAGTCACTCCACACCACTCAAAACACATCCTATTTTTGGCTGAGACACGATCAAAGGAGTTTAGTTCTGTAGAGCTCATGTGAAGACTTCTCTGAAATGCAGGACTGCAGTCACGTCCACGAATGTGAATTCCTTGCAAGCAGGAGAGTTTTGGACTGATTTATTTGTCATAGACAGGTATACTATTTTTCAAGTAGTCTGCTATCAGCTCCTCCCCCTGCTCATAAACTCACTAGACACCCTGCTGACATTCTGAACAACTATTCGGCTGATTTTGCTGAAAAAGACATACAATGAGTTACATTCACCCATTCACACCCGTTCAGATAACCGGTGGCAGAGGAACCCAACACAGTCCATCTGCTTAACCATCTGCTTAACCTTCCTGTTTCATCCATTCACACACACATTTGCACACTGATGACACAGCAGCAGGGACAGTTTGGGGTTTAGTATCTTGCCCAAGGACACTTCGACATGTAGGTTGCAATGGGATGGGATCGAACAACAAACCTTCAGATCCACTAAAAACTGGGACACAGTCGCCCTACTGTCCTACGGAGGACCCTTTTGATGAATAAGTCTATGAGAGTAGCTAATATTAAATTAATTTGCAATATTCTTTTGAGCTGCTGAAATTGCATGGCAGGTGAAAAGAGACAACTTATAATGACAAAATGTGCATAAATTGTACAAATAAGACATGGGATTTTGAAAATGAGTAAGTACAAATAAATTGTGAACCAGTGTGATAATAATGTCCATGTGTGGGACCAAAACAACACTCGTCCTGCTTTAAGGAGTGCCTGACTTTGATGTACCATTATGAGATTGGCGTAGGCTGGCAGTGACTGGCTCCTTCCCCATGGCTTCATCGGCAGTGGATCCTCATCAGTGGTGTCTGCAGGAGACGTCGACTCCTCCAGCTGGCTCTCTGGAGTGACGGCACCTGAGAGAGAACACAGAGTGTGCTCCTCCTGCCAGGATCGGAGGAGGCGTCCGTCAGCGGTGACAGATTTAGACAGGCTTCTCAGAAACAATGCCAACATTGCACAAAGCTGTCATCAAGGTGAATGCTTGTTACGCTGAAGCATCAAACACAAGATTTGTTTCTCTATTCAACCTGGTCACCCTAGATGGGAGTACAGAATGAAAAGTTAGATAATCTGACAACTGTAACTGGACCTGAAGGTAGAAATGCATTGGAATGAATCATTGTGTTTACATTTCAAGATATAAGATGTAAACACAAACTGCTGAGAGATGTTTCTTTATACCATTATAAAATATACTCAAATTCATTCAATTATGCTCAAATTCAGAGAGTGAGTGAGTAAGTGAGTTGCTGGTTATAGATCCATTCTAGGCCGATGATCAAAGAGGAGTAGTGTTTAATCTAGGCCCATTTGATCAGATATAAAAATACCCCACACATGTAAATCACATGCACACGTACCTGCAGGATCTCTTCGTAGGACTGTCGAATGGAGTCCTGCAAAGGAACGTTCCTCTCTCCAGCCTCCTCCACCTTCTTCTTGGCGTGCTTCACCTCCTCTCTGAGCTTCCGCAGCCTCCACCTGGCTCTGGCCAGTTCCCTCTCATACTCCTCCACCTGGCTTTCCTTATGCACCTCATCCGCCTGTAGTGACAGGATCTGGCAAAGAGGACAGGAAACGAAAAATCTGATGAAAAAATAAATATGCTACATGTGTTAAAGGACTATGGGTGACATCTAAAGGATGTTATCCATGGTTGATCTACATGACTGCATGAATTTGAAACATGGGAGGAAACCGGAATAATATCTGGAATACCTGGAATACCTGGGAAAACCCATGGTCTGACCTGGGAGTTGAACATAGGTCTGTCTTGCTATGAAGCGACATTACTAACAACCTGCCCGCTCTGTTCACTTTCAACGTTTTAATATTTATGGTCTGGCCTTTTCAGAATTAGTTGTAAGCCTCCAGGTGTCATTACAAATTCTCACAGTGCTTTGACAATCACATTGCACCACTTGGTCACACACAAATCAACAAATCCCTGTGGGAATCCAGATAGAGCGTGAGATATCTCCAGTATGAGTCATTATCAAATATGCAGTAAGCCACGGCCAGTTGAAACGAATCGATATGAGACTTGAGATTCGGTGTAATGCTTTCCCCCCAGAGGATGCACAATAAAATTATGCTGAGTACTGAGGCGAAGCGGCATTACCTGCTGACTCTCTTCATAGCAGAGCTGTCGAACTGCCTTTATTTGCTGCACAAGCTTATCTTTGTGTTTTTCTAGTTTTTCAAGTGTCTCCTCCAGCTCCTTGCGGTCCGACTGCTGCTCCTGAAGCTCCAAGTTCTCCACTGCCACGGCATTCTCAAGCTCCTGTGGTCATGAACACGCACACACAAACATGCACCCATAGACACGTGCAGAATGGTAAAACAGTGAGAAGGTCAAAACAGAAAACAACACTTAAATATAGAAAAAATACAGAAAAATTCTCCTTCAAATAGATGGGGGGACCAGGTGGTGCTGGGTGGGGCCACATGGTCAAGCAATAAACAACAAGCACCAGGGTTTAGCTGGCACTGATGACCAGGAGCATGGAGTCAACACATGGAATTGAAAAGATGCCCTTTCCCCCTAAATGGAAAAACATCCTGGATCCTGGATCCCCTCAGGTGGGTTCCGTCCAAATACGGTTGCTCCTTGCCCTGTGCTCCACCCATCCACCACATTGTATGGAAACGAGTCAAGTACTATCATAGTAATCCTGCCAATAAATAAACAGACAACTGATGAAAGCAGAACTTTGTTGGCAGAGAAAAATTGTTGGTAAGAAAAATGGAGCCAATACTATTTGTTGCGAACTGACAGTTAAACATAAAGTTGGAATGTAAATTTTGCACCTTTGGCTTTTCTTTTTGGCTTCCTGAATGATGTGATTGTATGAGGCTGAGCTCACTGGTCCTCACTCATCAAGAGAGTGTAGGCATTGGGGTGAATCCAGGTAGAAAAATCAGAAGGTGTGGCCCATTAGTCTTAAAGAGTGCTTATCTTGCTAAAGGCAGTGTAAAAAGAAGCCTGCTTTGATCAATGTGGTGGCTGAAACAGTCATAATTTGAGTGCCACACCCTTAAATATGCATGGTTTGGATGCCAAGAAGGAAGACCTCTCAAGTGCTGCAAGTGAAATGAACATTTCAAAAGTCCAAAAAAACATTTATTCTGTTCTGCCTGACAAGTAGCATTAAGGGGAGTTATAAGGCAGCAGTACAAAAGGAAATCACTGTTACCAGCAATAGCAGTGACAAATATTTAATTCATACATCTACATTTAACTTGAAAATAGTCACCACAAAGCCACCAGCTTTTGATCGTGTCAAATATGGGTCTGGAGGAGACAGCGGAGCTCAGACTCAGAGCTGGGTTATCACCACTGTTAGAGATAAATGGCTCATTAAAGGAGAATGAGGACCTTAAATGAGCGTCAAATCAATAAAACATTCTTGCTCAGTATTGTTCAGTGGTTCTTGCACTGAATAGCCTCATTGACAAAAGTCAGTATTTTACATTTTTCATTCATAAATTGCTGAATGGCGGTGTCCTGGGGCCATGGAGACAGGGCTCTCTGGGCTTTCTAGGCTGTGCTAGGATATCAAATGGCATGGGGTGATTTTGCAAAATCCTCTGCAAATATTCTGCACAATATTGTAATACTGAATCACTCTGTGACAAAGTAAGTATCAGGGATGGACAGCAGGTTTCCCCTTGTCTGATGCAGTGCTGCACTGTGGCCTGTGTACACTGTGTACACGGTTATACCACTATGTGATCTAATCTTATTTAACTAAATCAGGAAGCCTCTGTCTTTCTGAATGGGCCGGGCATTAGTTTGATCTAATAACAACTGTCCAACACAGGCACACACTGCACCGCAAGTCCATGCTGACCTGGTGTGAGATGTGGTTGTACCTTGCACTGAGAACCACACTGATAAATGCCAAAATTAGGGCTAGAAAAAATGTTATCACATGCAATTCCTACTTGGCAAATGAGGGCCATAGACTCTAAATGAAAAAGTATTTAGAGAGTAGTATGTCTAAGTAGTAAGTAGTAAGTAGTAGTATGTCTAACAGGTTGTCCATAATTTTCTTAGAAACAAAATAGGCACTCAGAATTTGTTACTTTGGGTCAGTGATCAATGAGAAACATTTCAGGAGTTTTATTTATTTTAAGGGTAAAACCCCTTATTATCCACCCCCTCTAGCTTCCAAATTGTTTAATCCATGCTGAAAATAATGACCGGCTGCCTGGTTGTCAATGTGTGCAGCCAGAGGAGCAGGCTACATGGTGGATGGGCTGTAAATTAGATGAGTGCAAACTCGCACTGTGCCATACAGCTGCATCCTGCACGAGACTGCTCTGACAGCATCATGGCACAACATGAGAGCATCATGGGAAATGCAGTGAGTCCCAAACTGGAAACAGTACCAAGCACAGAGCTTTCACGATTTGTGTCCTCTCCACATTATTTCACCAAACAGGCATAAAAAACACAAAGTGACGGGGACACAAAGCACACAGATGCATAATTAGAAAAAAAAAACAAAAACCTGGCATGCACACTCAAACACACACACCAGCGCGAGATGCTGCGGTCTTCTTACTCTGATCTCGGCAGCCTTGGTGATGACTCGCTCATCCGTCTCCACGACATCGGTGTCCCTGGGAGACGACCAGCAGAGGAAACAGGAGTGTTTAAGGAGGGAGGAGAGGGAGCAGTCGTTCTTCCAATCTGCCTTCCCTCCATCGGGCCCTCCTTCCCATGATCCCTCTATTTTTTCCTGCTGCACTGCTGGCTCCTCCATTGCTGCCCTCACTAGCTGTGGCTACACTGCAGAGGAGGCGGAGCTGCCTTTGTGAACGTGTCAGTGTGTGCGTGGGTGTGTGTGTATGTGTGTGTGTGTGAGATCGGGCAGAATGCACCAATGTGAGAATGTAAAAAAGAGAGGGGGATGAGTCAGAGTGGAGGCAGCAGAGTGGGCTTATCCACCCATAGGAGAATCTATTTCCACTCCTCCCTTCACATCTTGCCTCTCCCCTCCCACAATCATGCTGCTTCTCTGGTCCTCACACACCCCTCTTCTCCTCTCTTTCCTCCACCCCCACTGTCACCATCACAAGCCACTGCAGTATGCATCAGTCTACACACACACATATACACACACACACACATACACACACACAGAAAGCATTTACCAAGCCATTCATAAAAATCCCAGGGAGCACAGAAGCAGCAGCCTGCGTAAGCATTTAGAATTAAAAAAAAGATGAGGATGCTTACAAATTATGACTCTCTGTACTGTGATCTTATGCAAATTATATAAAATGCAGTTGTACATTTTATTAAGACTGCTTACTAAGATGTCCATCTATGCATAGGTAGCAGAACATGCAACATATGAGATGGTGGCATAATGACTGGCTAGTACTATAGAGTGCTGAAATGACTAATTGACTTAATACCTAATAGGTAATAAAAAGATTTAGAAACAAATGACTCAGAAACAAATTAGAACATAAAAGTCTTTTATGATTGCAGACTGAACAGCTTTGAGGTGTGGATAACACAATGTATTTGAGGCCTTTTGACCAAGCAACTAATTGTGAAGCTAGCTGAAGGATTAATTGAATTGTTTGTTGCAGTCCTAGTAATGATTTAGCAATCCCGTTACCACAATAGGAGGAACTGAGTGCCTGCTGAGACCGGATGGTTGATAATGTTCTAGATAATGCAGCTGCTCCATACTCTTTTCCGCCTGCTTTATTGATTGAACCGTGATTGTCGACCTCACTGATATGTCTACAGACCATATCAATACAAAAGCATTAATCACTAAACCAAACTTGATACAGCCAACACAGATTATTACAGGCACTTCAGTTGATTGTTGATATTGTTGAATTTTCAGGAGTATTTACTCCAACCAAGATGAGATTTTAATTGGATAATACAGATAGTTCCTCCACTTTTGTTTTCCCTGTGCACTTATTTAAAAACTAATTTACTCTCTTAGTGCACTGATAGGGAGGAAAATGTTTGATGCAGGGAGGTTGACTGTCTGAGAATGCTGCCGTCCGTGATAATCAGCATATGGCAGGCTGGGTGTTGCAGCCGAGGTGTCACGTGCAGCTAGTGTTGTTGTGCTGGGTAGGGGAAGAACGCAGCACCCACATACGTCTAACTAGACCCAAGTGACATTAGTAGGCAGGTTCAAAGTCTCACTCTTGGGATGAGTGTGAATTCTGAGGTCATGAACAAACTGAAGGCTTTGAATGGCTGCAAACACAGGAATGGGAATATTTTTAGGCACACAACTGAAGGAATGACGGAGGCAGGATACGTAAGCCTGTCTGAACAAGTTGTAAACCACTGGAAGATGCTTAAAAGCAGCAGTTATGTTTCGAAAATGGAGAATAAAACTAGTGGGCATATTGTGAATGATATGACATTGCAAGGAATGTAATGTGACATTAATCCTACAGTCCTCTCCAACATTTAAACAGGAATATGAATTAAATATTCTATAAGCAACCCATGGAAATACTATAATTGGATTAATTATTTAGAATAAGCCCTACATTCAGGATATACTGTACACACTATGCACACTGAAGTGTAAATGGAGGAGTCGGGGTCAGACTAATTCACCATGCTGCAATGTACCATAATTTGTACTGCACATATCTATAATATATGATCCACACAACAAATCAGACTATAATGATGAGGATGACTGTAGCTGCAGGGCAGTGTAGTTGTCCACTTCTCAAAAAGTCACTGTTCAATCCCAATCTGCTGCAGCCTATATGCTGAAATATCCTTTTGGAAGATACTGATCCCCAAACTGCCCCTGATGCTGCGTCATTGGAACATGAATGGTTAGAAATGAGCATTGAGCAGACAGGCAGACAGAGCTTATGAAGGGGAGTGAATGGGTTGAATGTGATTTGCATTCGAGAAGTACTTTCTAGTGTTTATGAGGACTAGAAATGTTTAGAAACTAGAACAATGGTATTGCTCATGTTGTATCTTGGTCAAATGGATTTAAGTAAATCAAGATGTGTTTTAATTTCATGTGATTGTTTAAAAAATATATTAGAAAATAGCAATACGCTTGCTCCAAATACTTAACTCAGATCAGTGCATGCTGAATAACTAACAGATTATTCAAAATTAGTTAAGATAATAATTTATTAGTTACTTGTGTTGAAATATTGAAAAATGTTGAAATGTTGATGGACTAAGATAAAATTCTCAAACACCTTGTTTTGTCTAGACCTCAAAAATACCAGTTTTCTGTTTGATAACAAAAAAGTCAGATCAGTTAATATCAATGAATTTACAACTATTTATCAAAGAAAAACAGTTCAAACAGAGTAATTGGCAATTTAAATAGTGTTTGCCCTTTTCCACTGGGCATATGTGCGTTACTACTAACGCTAGATTCATCCGCAGAGACCCGGGACAGGCCCGAGGTCCGCGGCTGAACTGTTGGAAATTGCATCCCGAATCTAAATTCTCACTATTTTTGGCCACAATTTCCATTTAAATTTAAAAGCAAATCACAATGATGAAGCAGCAGCAGCCTGCGCAGCACTCAGGTCATCTTCATCATCATCATCATCATGAGGAGCTGTAAGGTTGAAGTTACCCTCCATCCTCCGGGTTCCTGGCTCTCGGTGTCCTCAGACAGTCCAGGATGAAACGCATCATTACTGCAGTGCTCGCACGCTCATTCTCCGATGCCCACAGCGCGCGTGCTGACTCACACACCGCTGCACGAGCCTTTCTGTCAGGTCCTCCAACCCGCAAACCGCAACCGGACGAAGTGGAAGGTGAACCTGCGGTTAGTTGGGACAAACCCCACTCGCTGCTTATGCAGTAAAAACCATATTTTATGCTCACATCGCACGACTTCCTACTCGGCCTTCCAAAGTAAAAGCATGTATGGAAATTATACCAACCATACGGGGCCCCATTCAAAAAAGCGTTTCCGGTGCTTATTCTGCGGTAATGGTTAATTTGGAATTATAAGATCTGTTTCCACCTACAAACGGGCTCTGACCAGAAGGAAGGACTGGTGATGTCAAAGGTTACGGATAAGGTTATTAAGACCAACAGTAAAGACAAGGTGGCCATTTTCCAGTCCCTTCAAAGCAAAGGTCAGTAGCTATGTAATGAAAAAGTAGCTAAAGAAGTTGAACAAAGCTATAGGACCTAGGTCACTGTGGAAACAGGTGACCAAGGAGAAATCACAACTTTGGTGTCCTGGACTTGTGAAGAAGCAGTGGGACTATGGGCTCAGGTTTACTATAAGTAGGTGATAAATGCCAACAGGCAAATTTTAGATGCCAGGTGGTGTCACACTAACTATTGTGCTGTTTATTGCGCTGTTTATTGAGGTCAGGTAGTGCCCTGTGAGTGATGTTTAAAATTAACCAAATTGTGACCCTTTTGGCTTTTCAGATTTCATAAGACACCAACACAGGATGTAGACAAATCTTTCTTTTTTACCTGCTGAACATTGTTCTTCTGTTAATGTTCCCCAAGCTATTGTCTTATTATTGCTACTCACATGAATACTGCTTTTACTTTGAAAGAAAAGGTAGTGCTCTTTGTGTTGTTAGTTAGCTTCACATGCTGTTCTTTATCAAGCAATTATCTTTTGGGGGAAAAAAAACCAACATGATCCTTGAACATTGTCAAGGGCTATGATAGATAATGGCGTGTGTGTGGTTCAGACACTTTGGTGTTTTCTGTTGTTTTTTTTCTTATTTCAATTATTTATATTTTTATTATTTGTATGTTTTTTTATTTGTAGAATTCAGGTATTTTGCTTCATCATGTACTTGCAGTACTTAATATTATTTGGAACAGCACTACAAATTTAGAAATCCTAGATGCCCTTGTAAAGACCTGATCTCTCAGTTGAATTGTCGATTTGACAGATTTGATGGCATATGGAAAGATATGGAATATCATCAGATCAATTTCTTTTTCAAAACAAAGTCTTTTCAGCTGACAGACTGTTTACAGACACATAGTGTACAGTATATTTCAGGGTTAGCTTCATCCTGATGCTCATTAATGTGTGTAGTCCTAATAAACTAACCAACCATATGTCGTGCTTAAAATGGGCTGTGAGCTACACAACAAATCCCTTTTCACCAATTAATTAAGAATTCAGAATTACTAAACAGACATCAATATGGCACAACATTTGGTTGCCAACATTTGGTTGGTTACTTGCTTGGTTGCTTGTTCATTTTAGTTTACAACTTCATTGTCTGCTGTCTACAGTGGATTTCAATTAAAAAAATAGATCGGGTAATATACTAGCATTATGAATATATTATTTGTCAGACAATCCCTTTAATGGATCACAGCTATCTAAAGGGAAGGAAACTCAAATGCTGAAACCATTTTAGTAAACATTTTAACATTTTACCTGACAACATAAAACAGTCAGGATTATTAAAGTGTATTTCTGACATATACAGTTTTGTAATTTTTATTCCAACAGAACATTTTATGCAGCAGTTGGAGCTGCTCATTTATGTGGCACTTAGATGCAGCAGTTAGAGCTGCTCAGTTTCTGTGGTCCCTAAATGTGACCTAGAATGGTGGAATGGTGTATTTAAGTGATGTAATACTGGTTTCATCTAAAATGCTTCAGATGCCAGTTGTGCAATATTGCATTCCATTTATGCTCAGATCTTGCTCCTTCCATGCTTAGCTGGTAATGTAGGGTTTGCACTGACAGGGCTCAATGTCAAATTGGTAATGTAAGCTTGAATAAGTGCAAAAAAACCTCTATAGCATGAGCACGAGATAGACCTTATACACATACATTACATAAACATCGTCTGACAGCCATATGCCAACTCTTGAGTTTGCATGTACTTCCCTTGTCCCTGTGACATTTCAGTCCAGAGATGAGTAGGCCGAGTTCCAAAGTGTGTGAGAATGCTCGTTAGTCTGATAAATCAGTTCAGTGTGCTCAGACCTGTCCTCTCTTTCACTGTCAGCTGCTCCTCCCACAACCCCCTGAAGGAGAAGTTTCTATCGTGATGAATGCATGCAAAACATCATGTAGCCATACTCCCCAGTGTCCACTAGATGGTAGTCAACATACAACAGCTGATTTGACCATTAATGCCCCTGCAGTGGGACCCGTCTCTCCAGTGGTTTGCAAACTGAAGTGTTGGGCTGGGAATCAGAGGGCAGTATAGAGCAAACCCACTGCTGAGGCACAAGGGCTGGAGAATTGGAATGTAGTAGTATTATTGTACCTTTAGGTCTTACTGCTATAGTATTCTGGTGACATTTTATAATCAGTCCTTTGGTATATTCTATCTATCTATCTATCTATCTATCTATCTATCTATCTATCTATCTATCTATCTATCTATCTATCTATCTATCTATCTATCTATCTATCGTTCTATCGTTCTATCGTTCTATCGTTCTATCTGGGAACTGATATAATTTATTCTCTTATTTGACTATACCCCTGACAGTTTGTCTCTCTCCCGCACTCTGCCCCCTCCCCTATTGCCCCCCACCCACCCCCCTCACCCCTGTCTAAACTATCTTGACATGACCATTGTTCTTGATCACAGATGGTCTATTGTTCTCAGCCAGTGTGGTTTGATATATCTGTACCGTGAAAACTTGGCTGTCCAACAACAAAAACAATAAACACAACCATACTCCCTGATTTAAAAATAAAGAATCATAATCGGGGGCCAGAAATGACAGTGAACAAATACTTCTTTCCGTGTCCAAAAGTAGCAGTTTTCTTTTTTCTTTTTATTATTTGGCTGTAATGCAGTGTGTCCACAATGTCTCATGCAATAGTGTTTTTGTTTTTTTAATGACTTTGTACTTGGGCGATTTTCAGTAATTAGTAACCTAATACGTTTGCCTTCAAATGTTTTCTCATCATATAGTCATATCAAATGTCAGTAATATCAATGTCTAATTCTATACACACTACTCACACGCACACGTATTCGCAAACAGAAACACATACACATCGCACACAAATTTGGGTGCAGAGACTGATAGCTGTTTCACTCCGTATTGCCAGCAGAGGGCGCACAAAGCGCATAAAACCCGCAATGACTTGCCACTAAACAAGAGACTGCAGTTGAATCTATGTCCAGATAACAAGTCAATGCTGGGGAGAGACTTATTTTTCTTTGTTCAAAAAGTCTGGATGGAGCTTTGGAGAGGGGGAAATGTAAGTTTTCAGAGAGCAATCCTTAATGCTGTGAACTTAAAATCAAAATGATGGGAAAATAGAAACATCTGGCTGTAACTACACCTTGTCGCCTGAATGAACCAGGAGTGGTTTATTAACGCATAGACAAACATAAACATACATATGTATACAAATCCACTCACCCTCCCCACACACACATACACCCACACATACACACACACACACAAACAGTCCCCCCTCCTCACAGCCCACCCCCACAGCTCAGAGTTGTCTGTTGATATGTGTCATTGATCCTCCATTCATTCCTGGACCGGCCCAGCTGTCAGTCACTTCCACATCACTGCATCTCCAACGGCTGCACTGTGTCTCAGTGGAGCTCACCATGCCTTTCTGCGCTCAGTTATGCAATTTTGCCTGCTCACAGCTAAAAGATGATGATGGGACAAAACATACTGACCCTTAATCAGCCCCTGTACAAAGATAAGGGAAGAAATAGAAATAGGGAAGAATGTGTGGTGGGAGACGAGGAGGTGAGAAAATCAGTAGACGGTAGCCCAATCATCAAGCGTCTCGCATAAACATCATCAGTCAGACAGTGCAGATTTTCCCTCAGAGACACAGATTTGGGTTTTGATTAATTATAAAAATAGGAGCATATTGTTTAGCCCCCAGGGCAGACTCATACAGTAGAGAAGCTACGCCAGAGGAGACGGGGGTGGGGTCACATCCCTGGCCGCCAACAGAGATATCCAATAGTATGATGGAGGGGCCAGGGGTGGGGGCCATCCACTTCCTCATCCAGGGATTATGCAGCTCAATCAGACTCGGGCAGATTATGTCTGACCAAAACAGACTCCACCGGGGTAGGAGATTAACAACTATTTCCAAATAGTTTTGTTGGGTGAAAACAATCAGCTTTGTGATTAAGGGGAGAGCTACAGGCGTCAAATGGCCCACAGATGTAAAAGCGATGGTTTTGGAAGATAAATCTGTTCCACAAATCCTCTCAGATCCTTTGGTTCCAATATGTTTTCTAGGTTAGATTGTAATTGGCTTTATTTGACTAATCCAAAAAGAAAAAAAAATACCCTAAAGCTTCTAAAACCCAATTAGAAGCATCACAAATGTCTCCCCCGTGTTATAATTAGAAGTCCTTATAGTGTAACATACACTAATCCAAGTTAAGTGGATAAAATGCAGAGCTTAATTATCAACACAGTAATAAAGGTCTATGGAATAAATCGTAAATTGGCCAGATTTTCTTTTTCTGGACTGTTAAACTGTTGCAGTTTCCAGTTTATGTGTTATGATACCAGTGTGGGACCTTTAACCAAATTAATGCAATGTGGCATCATCTGCAGCAATGCATTGAAATTGAGTTTAAGACTCTACATATTTGGCTTCAGTAATTCTTCAACACTATAATATTGTGCTCATGAAGCAATAAGTGAGATCCAGGAACACAGTCGTATCGGCTTATTGATTATTTTAGCTTTATAGATTAGTAGATTACATGAAAGAAACTTTATATATGAGAGTGTTTATTTGTTTTGGTATAGGTGGATGGAAAGTCGATGCTCACGGTTAGTGACTCGAAGACAACTTGAAGACATGGACCTTAAGGGGACCTAGACTGAAAAATAACTTTAATTTTTCGCTGTGTTCAGTAATGAGCAAAGATGGACAGTATGTCCATTATCACATCCACATCCATGAATAACTTTCAGGTATTGAAATGGTCATTAAAAAGAAGTGAATCTGAACAGGAATATGTGACATAAAATTTGATTGTGATGCCACCTCCTATTTAATTTGCATGTAACCTGCATCCATTCAGGTGCTTGATAAATTTAGGTGCAAGGTCATAGTTTGGTGAAATGATACTGAGAGTACTCCTGGTTCGTCCTCAGCTTAAACATATAAAGCTGGATGTGTACAAGCTCCACAGCTGTATTGCTCCTGTTATCACTTAGTTTGATGTTGATTAGCGAGTCATGTGATCATGTGTGTGAGTAGCAAGCAAGACAACCAGTCAGCATAAAGCATCTGAGTGGTTGCCACATAAGCATGAAAAAGCACAAAATCTGTCCAGAAATGGACCATAATATTGATAATATATATCATCATCCTGCTCAGCAGGGACACAGCTGATCCTTTTAGGTCCTGTTACTGGCAGACATACCATAATGCAACTCACTTTCCAAAGACTGATGGACTGAAATTTTGCAAGAGCTTTGAATCTGTTGTCAGTCTTCACTCATGAGAGTGATACAATTAGTTTTGAAATGTGAAATTTCCCCATTGGGGTATGATTAAAGGCATATTCTGTTCTATTTTATTCTGTTCTATTCTAGGTGCAGTCTGAGGTGTGGAGCTACATTGGCTGTGGTGCATGTACTCTCCAACTGGTTTAGGCAGATGATTGTCGATAGTCTCAGGTGCTGTATGAGGTTTCTACCTGCTTTAGTCATGCAGGAACTCTTGAGTCCATGTTTACAAATGTACATATTGCAATTACACCTAAGGTGTACAAGATGAAGTTTGTGACACTCAGTGTGAATTGAACTGATCAATAGGAATTTGTCTTTTTGATGAAATTATTTTAAAATAAAAGATTAAATGCAGTGGGATTGGGTTTTTTTTCAGAAAGTAAATGCAACAAAAATCTACTAAAAAAAATATATACATATAATTTCAATTATTTTCTCATTTAAAATGAGGAATATATACACAGGTGCGTGTGTGCGCACCTTTGTATGTGTGTTTGCAAATGTGTGTCTGTATGTATATACGTATGCATGCATGCATGTATATGGTTCCTGTCAGCTATGTGTTTAGGGGGCTGCAGGGTGTGTGTGTGTGTGCATGTGTGTGTGTAATGGAGGTACAGGCTAGATGATGACTGACACCCTGAATGTGCATTCCACTTGATTTGCTCAGTGCTTCAATTCACTGATGGTAGTCCTTTCATCCTATTAGCTCCAAATTCCTATAACTGGGTCTCTAAATGCATGGGCCCCCATATCAGGGCCGGCCCCTGCTGGGAGGGCATATGGGCTGCTTTGTTGGCAGGAAGGGAGTGTGTGTGCAGGGTCCACCAATCGCTGCCCTCGCCTGGGGAGTTAAACAAATTGATTGGCAGGCTAGTGGCGGCCAGTTCCAGACACTGTGGTCCCTATTCATCTCAACACAGAGCACAGAAAATTCTGCAGTGAACCAGTTGAAAGCTCTGGCCTGAGGCGGATTTGGAGTTGTAAAAAGGGATTAGCTTCCTCTTTAAACATCTCAACATTTTGTTACAACACATAACAAAGCCTGAAAACACTGAGATGAACTCAAGGCAAGTGAAGAACCTCGCAAACAAATGATGGCATTTCACTGCTTCATCCAGTTGAGGCATTTCTCTAAGGGGAAGCCAGTGCTTATTATGTTAAATGAAAAAATGTACAAAATCATCAAAACAGGAAAGGGAGCTTAACAGCAAAACATCAGGAAGGATGTTTGTGTGTCTAAGAGGAAATTGTTCCATGGCTATTAGAGTGTTTCAAGTAACTGTTGCTCACTTGACAGAAAATCAAGTCTTATTTAGGTAGTAAGAAATAAGTAAAAGGTTCATATGAAGAATACATTCGTCATGATCCATTCCAGTAAACAATTTGGTACAGGATGTTTGTGCCAGGGTGGAACACACCTGGATACATACAGATACAGGAGAGCAGGTTTTTGCCCTGACAGAAGGTTTTGGTAGAACTGATGTTGTCTACAGTTGTTACTTTGTTTTGTTTTTACCCTAGTTAGCCAGATTAGTTGAACACATCCATGTTGTCATGATGAATGAACAGACCCAAAGAATCCATCCATGAAATGTATATCTACTAAGCATTGATTTGTCCGTCTGTACAGATTTGGGTAGCCAAGTTATTGTTATCTTTATTAATGATACAATAACAATAATGATAATGCTTCTTATAACAATTGTACTAATTGTAATGATTCTTATAATAATTAATACTCTTGTTGTTGCAGCAATAGCAACAACAACTGTAATAATCACACGTATTATTGTTGTTAGTAGTAGTAGTTCTAGTAGTACTAGTAATAGTAGTAATCATAATCATAATAATAATATTTCTGTGGTGCCCCTGTAGTGGCTAGAGCACTGGCCTGATGTGAGGGTAAATGGCTCAGTGCCCACACAGATTAAGCAGGCCAGCAATTAGCCAGGGCCAGTCGGTCAGTGCCACACCAACACATGGCCAACAGCTACAACTGACCAACCAAGCAGAGCCTACAGGACCATGCAGAAGCTCAAACGCACACACATACACAGTGAAACCCAGATGCTAGGCACTAATCCTTGAGTGATTGTGGCATTATTTCCTTTGTGCAGGCTGTTTATGATGCTTTGTCATGCCTCTGACTGCACGCAGTTAGCATTCACACACTCAGTCTCATGAAGCGTGACTTCTGACACTGACTGAATTGATTTTTCCTCCCCACCTTTTTATTTTCCTTTTCTTTGCGGTCCGCTGTGTCGTTTTGCCAACATGAATGAAAGTGGGTGTTATGGAGGCCTTTGTTGCCTCTGCTGTACTGAAAAGGTTCTGGACTCCTTCCAGTGGAGCCAGAAAGGCACCCTTTCACTTTACTCCAATATCATCTCTGCACACAACATTTGTGAGGAGTGAATGAAACCAAAGAGAGACAGACACAGAGTGGAAAGATGGAGTAAAAAGAGTACAGGAGGGGGTTTAAACACACACACGCACACACACACGCACACACACACACACACACACACACACACATACACACACACACACTCACATACAGACACATAATGCTTTCTCACCCCTCATCATTGTAGCAAACATGAAATGTGGTTTGTGTGTGTATGTTTATTTGTGTTTGTTTGTTTGTTGCCTGTCTCAGTTTACATGTGTGTGATGTAAAATGCCCATATACACACACACACACGCAGACATACACACCACAGCCCCATACACATGCACACTAATTTCCATTTTCAATTGGTTCTGCTTGAAACAAAGAACATGCAGACGCTGGTGTTTCCAGGATTATTAACTCCGCTCAGACAAAGATCGCAGGAATTTGAAGTAAGTATCACAGTTTTTTTGTCCCACCCTTACTCCAGAGACACACTGACAATGTGTACTTTAAAACAACCATGTACAATAATATTTACAGTAAAGCAGAGATGTTGATAGGTGCCATAGGCTTAAGCTCTGAAATCATTTGTTGTCACTCTGCTTGACTGGAAACATATAATAAATGGATATTTAAAATGTCCAGATATCCAATGACATAGATCATGCTTAATATCTCATATCAGCCTCCGATAAATTAGTGTTAAAGCATATATCTATCAATACAAGGCAGTGTTTTCTCTGTCTTATTATGTTTCCATCCCGTGTTTCCATTCAGCTGTTCAAATTTATCACAATATCCACACAGTCCAATGGAAACTTGGCCATCGCAGGCTCACTTTACAGGAGTCTTTTTATCTCTCTCAACAAATAGCGGAATACACACACAAACACACAAGTATGATTGAGCGTGTGTGAGAGTGTACGTGTGTGTGTGTGTGTGTGTGTGTGTGTGTGTGTGTGTGTATGTGTGTGTGTGTGTGTGTGTGTGTGTGTGTGTGTGCATGTGGGGGTGGACAGACCCAGCTGCCAGTGTTGGCCCTCCACAAAGCCCTGACCTGAGTGACACCGAGCACCAGTATGAGGCACATTATCCACTTCAACAAATAGACCTCCTCAATTGCACTCTTTGTATCTGATGTACTTTTGTACTTTTTGATTTCATTTAAAGGAAGAAAGCCAGAAATAGAGCAAATAGGAGAAAAGACACTGCAGTTCCTTATTAGAATCAAGCATTGAAATCATGAACCAAGACGTAATAAGGCATGGATCCTGGTCCCATAGGAGAAATCCATCCTCATTCTGGAATGACTCTGGTCCTACAGGTAGTTAACGTACACTGTGTGCAGGCTGGAGCACGGTTGACAAATTTATCTGTCATGTTTGAACCATGCTGACCTTGGCCTCAGATTTGGCATACCTCCATGGTACACTCTCTTTGGTGCTTTGATTAGTTCTATTAACCAGGTGTGCTTTTAAAACACAATTGTTGAACTTGTTTTGGCTACCATTAAAGATATTTTTTAAAAACCCTTTTGTTTAAGCAGATAGGCAGGATACATAGATAAAATGCTGGTGCCGAAGTGCAGAATATGTGTGACATTAGCCAGTAATCATATTATGGTAAGTAACTGTAAACTGTAAACACCATAATCCAGCTGTTACGTCATACCACCAAGCATTCATCTTGAGGTTCCGTGATCTTTGTTGAAATTCTATCGTCTAGTTATATAATTGAGACGACAAAATGATAATAATAATAATAACAATAATAACAATAATAACACCCTGGTCCACAGCTGTGTAAAATAGATTGGAATAATATGAAATGAGTCAACATTAAATTCCTGAATAAGAATGCTCTCCACATCAATTATCATCTGTGGATTTTGTCTCTTTTCACTGAGTTAAAATGATGGAGCTACATTAATTACAATGTTCAAATGACCCTGTGAGAGTGTTATTATGCTGTACCGTCCTGAGCTTTGATGTTGGCTGACTGACCATGCACTTTGCAAGAAAGCCATGCTGCAGTCCCATCAAAGCTACTGGCTATTGACTGCTTGTATATTTGCAATTTACAGTAAACATAAAACTGTGCACTCTGTGTTGATTGCACCTTGCACCTTGCAGTGTTTGACAACACTTGTGTAATGGCGACTGTCAGACAATGTGTGGGAGCCCTAGGAGAGAAGACAAACAGTATACAGGTGGATTCACAGCTTTCAAGGGCTTCTTTATCTAACACAAATGTTTGACTGCCATTGAGCATGCTTATGTAATTTGGCCGGCAACCTCAAGGGCTCCAGTAGCAATGATAACAACAGTAATATACACAATATCTAGTGATTGATGAGTTATTCAGTTAGTCATTACCCCCCCTTTCGTTTGTCCACAATTTTTAAGGTAAATTTCATCTGAAAGAACAGTAGGCACCTTCTCCTTCTGTTAGGTCAAGATTATAATCCTACTGGACACTTGGGGCAGACGCTTTCAACTGATGCCAGTAGTTATTGTGTCAGGTACAGAGGGCAAATACGATGCTTTTTTCCTTTTCTGATTTGCTGAAATGTATTCTATGCATTTAATGTCTTATTAATGAAATATCTGCTGGTGATGTTAAAGGGCAGATAAACTATATGAACCTCATACTTCAGCCATTCGTGATTCAGATTGGGTGTTGTGAGAGTGCAGCAGAACCAAACATGGTCAGGGTTAGGGGTTTTGATGCCATCTAAAGAATACAACCGGATGGAAACAGATGAAACCTTGTCACTGACTTGCTTTGCATTTTGTCCTAGTGACCTTATGAGTATAAACTTCACATTACTTTCTCAGTTTGTTCTTTGTTGACTTAAAAAGTTTTAAAAAAGTAGTGAAAAGGAAAGCAAAGAGCCACCTGCTACAGACATAGTTTTCTCTAAATTACTGTGACTAACTTAGGGGAGCTCAATGGAAACACACACGCTAGAACTTTGAACTGGTGGTGTGGAGGTCAGAGACTGGTCAGAGTGCTGTCAGTTCGAAGAGGGGCCCTTTGGGTTCAAGTGGGCCATCAGAGGAACAACTGACCACACACAATGGACACACACACAATCAAACACACCCACGTACGACAGCGCAACCATCCGAAGCGTTTCTACTAAGTAGCTCAGTTCAGTCTCAAATGCCTTTTACCCCAAGATGTCCTGTCCAGGTCCTCATTATCCAAGGAGTTGTTGAACTGCAGCAACCAGGCTTGTTGTAGAGTCTCAAGGATGTTTCACCTCTCATCCCAGAGCCTTGGTCAATTCTGATTAAGCTGGTGAGGAAGCCCAGGATTTAGCCTTTGTGTAGTCAAACTCAAGTCTCTCGGATGCGAGGTTAAAGATCCTCAGAAGTAATGACGCATCCAACTAAACTACAGGGGATATTTATGACTTGGAAATGTTTTTTTGTTTTTTTCTTTGTATTCATCCCCTGACTTACATTTTTCAATAAGCTTGGAGTGTGCTTGTGTCCCCATGGAGGCAAGAGCACTGATTTACCAGTGACTGGACACCTGAGATACATTTACTGCTATCAGACGATTGCCATTTCATTGTTTGTAAAACTCACTGCAGGAGGATTGTCTGCAGGGGGTGGGTGATTGCCTCACAATGAGCAGAACTCTGGTCTGAATCTTATTCTGACAGAGGGAGTTTCTGTGTGTGCTGTCCGTGGTCAACGACAGTCCAAAAATGTGTGCATATGACTCCAAATTGCTCCTATTTGTGAGGTACTGAATGCTATGAAAAAGAAGATTCATTTTGCTGAAGATTCTTAAAATTCTCGTAAAAATAAATCACCAATTTACTGGCCACAGTTTTATTAATAAAAGTAATCACATTAAAATGTGCTAAATATACAGTGTATATTGGTGGGGATTGGTTCAAATCCATCACCTGCCACACTGGGGACCAAATGGGAGCAGCTACTACAGCTTACCATCAGTGCCTCATTGTGTGTTTGTGCAGCCATCCATCAAACACAATAGATGCCAATAGATGTGAGGCAGAGTGTTGCTGTAAACTAACAGACAAGTGGTGGGGATGCAGTAAATTGCTTTATTGAAAAATTATCTGCCTTTTTTAAAACAACGTAGAGCCTGTTAATTATTGACATGTGTGCACAGTGAAATGACTGAAACACATGGTGAATGGGAGAAGCTGAGTTGCAGCTTTGAACCTTTATGATGTGTTCTTGCAGTTTCCCGGCAAGCCAAAAGCAAATACTGATAAGGAGTTAAAAGTCTACTGACATTCTGCCACAGGCCCGACATGGGGATTTGACCCCCTTTTTTTGTTTTTATTAACAGCTGTGCTTCATTAGACAGCTATTACACAAGTGACCTGTGAGGATTTTGTTGTGTTGTGTGTATTGAGTATTTTACATGGGCCTCTACATGATCCATATGTAATCAAAATGATGAATAATTCCAAAATAGTTACTTATCTGTGAATCCTTAGGTGGAACAATTGTCTGTTCTTCCTGTTGGCTTTATTGTCTGTACAGTATTTGTATTTGTAGCTGGTAGACCAAGTGGTCTGACACTATGTGCCTACTCAGAAAAAGCCTTGCTTCTGTTTTCAAATAAACATATCAAGGTTTGTCAGTTGCTGACATGACAGAGAGTGAAGAATAGACCCACAAGATCTTGCTGTTCCCAGGCAGAGGTCCATGTGCAAACATGCATGTGCTTTACTCATTCATTCATTCATTTATAGGACGAAGGCAGGGCCCTGGATGGGTGACTAGTAATGTAATGTACCATTTGTTAATATTTTGTTGTTTTAATATTTTATCTTCACATCATTTACAACCCTTGACACTACCAGAAGATCTCCAACACTGGTCTAGAATCATCAGTTGTCCTCACATCCCCCATTTGCAAACACACAAACGCGTTGTTGAAAGCCTAAAGGAGGCCACTTCACCACACAAGTGTCCTGACCTGACCCCCGGCTCTCTCTAGAGGACCATATGAATGACATCCTCCACCCCAGAAAAACCACAGCTTTGAACTCAGCATGTGGGATTGTCTAGATTAGTTAAACACAAACAGTAAAAAGGCAGTGGGAATCGAAAGATTGTAGCATTTTACTCAAAAATTGTCTATCAAATTATTCAGATTATTCAGATATTCAGAAAAGTTACAGTTGTTAAGCTAATGCTTTAGAGTGCAACTATTAAGGTGTCTGACAGTGTAGCAATGGTTGTTTCTCCTTCTGTGACTATGGTCAGCAGCCATTTGTTTGCTTGAAATAACTATAAATTTGACCATGGAGTGACATGACTGACCACATATAAAGATAATATTGGTTTACCTTTGAATTTGTAATTTAAAGGATACAATAGGGCTGAGAGTGAAAGTCAGGAACCTCTGGGGCCTCAGTCCCTTGACCACACTTACTGAGTCGTTGTTGTACAACACCTCTTCAGAGGCACCTGTCAGAAAACACGAACAGTGCTAACCATTTGAGTTGTCTATTAAGGGGCGATAATGGTGTTATTATAAAGGGGGGGTAGCTGAACAGTTGAATAAAAGGAAAATATAATAAAGAGAGAGGGTACTTTCACTTCTCGTGGACAGGGGTGGAAATCGTGAGTTAGCAATGGACACAATACTAATAAGCATCAGAAAGGGTGATGAGTGAACATCTTAAAAGGCAGATTGGCTTTAGATTAATAGTGCTATTCTCACTGCCTGGACCTCTCTTCTTATTATAAAGTGATGGATGCAGGGACGGTCACACAAATGGACAGAGCGAGGGATAGATGGACAGGCTAAAGATAAATGGATAAGTGGAAGGGTGAATGTTAGCGGAGGTAACGACATAGAGACAGAAGCAGGCGGTGGCCTCTGCCTGAGGCCCCCTCACTGTTAAAATCTTGTTCATAAAGACTTTTCTTTTCAGTTCACCTTTGTGGCCCGTCATGTATTGTCTCAAAATCTACCCCCAACTCACCTTTGGAATGACTGTGTCAATTTTTCCTATTCTATGCTTCTTTTTGTGTGTCTGCCTAGTCCTTTGACAGATGAAAAGCTTCGTTTCCAGGTTCCAAATCGTGGCACGCTAAGCAGTGTTGCATTAGACCTAGATGCATTAGAGAGTGAAGTACTAGTATTGTGTAAGGGGAGAGATACGTCCCAAAGGGGTCACAGAGTGAATTGATGGAAAAGGACCCAGAAGGTCCCCACTTTTAAGTTTGTTATGTTTTATCTGTGTCTGCAAGGCTTTTAAGTGAGTACTCTGGTACAGAACAAAAGCATGCATGTTTAGGTCAACTGGAGTCTCTAAATTGTCCATAGGTGTGAGAGTGAACAATGATGTGATGGACTGGTAACCTTTCCTGCCTACTCCCTTGGTGTACTGGAGATCCTGACTCCAGAAGACCCCTGCAACACTGTTAAACTGAAAATATTAAACGTGAAAATGATTGCCAGAGACTAAAAGGAAACAGTCACATTAAACAGCTACTACGTACTATTGCTCATGAAATGACTAAATGCAGACAGAAAAAAACATGAGCGAGCATGAAATTGTACAGGAAAAACACTGACCATTATATTTTACGTCCTAGAGTCTGACCTAGATCTTCTTCACTTTTCATAATGAAAGTCAGACTGAAACCAGTTGAACACAGTTTCCATTGCACGGTTTCCCATTTTTTTGAGGTGCGACAAGGCAAGCAGGTGCACTCCCTTAATTCTGCTCTTATGTGTCCACAGAGCATTGTGCCGGACCTTTGTGTGTTGTCGCCTCCTGCGCGCACAACCAGATACATGCAGCGTCAAGACGCAGCCGCTATATTGCTTGCACTACAATGGCACTCAAAGACGCGGTCAGTAATCACTGGCTTCGCTCCCTTGAGCTTAAATTGAAACCTGCTTTTTGAGTTGGCTCAAGTGGCCATTTCTGAAGTGCAAAAAGTAAACAAGCATGTACCTCAAGATCTCTGTCATCACTAATCGCCCTCTGGAGGACAATACAAGCTTCAGTGTTAAGTAATGGGGACTGTGTTCAAAGAGGTGGTCAGTCTCCTTTGAGACCTAGTATGAGCTCTTCATAATTGCTATTTTTCAATGTATGCTTGGGTTGCTGCTTTCATTGTGGAAAGGCCAAATTTGTGCAAGGTAAAGGCTTCCCATTTTCAACAAAATACATAGTGTTGTCAATTTATTGTTGCTGACACACTAAGGAGACTGTGGGTGAAAGGAGCACGAAGTGTTGATGTGTTGAAAGAGACCCAACCAGAAGAAATAATTAATATTGAGCCTGTTGTCTAGGTAGACAAATATCTCACTGGTTCAGTGTGTTAATGTGTTTTAACATAATGATTACATGTTCAGTTGTTTCTTTTCTGCATGTTCGACCTTTTATTTTATGACAAGAACATCAAATCAAGTATTTTCCACATGATGATATGTTGTATTTTTGAATTATGACTAAACTATGATTTTTTTTATAATATTTCATTCAACCTGTGTTTTTTGCCAACAATTGCCAACAAAAAATAATGTAAATATATAATATAAATAATGGGGTGAAGTATTTCCTTAAGAAGCACCTTAAACTGTAGCCAACTGCTGTTTCAGACTATATGTGATATGGATGGAATAGTGAGATTAGAGCAGATATAAGAAGGCAACTTCCCCAAAATATCCTTATGTATTAAAATATACAGATTATGCATACCGCTGAATATTTAATGATGTAAAAATGGCCCAGGTGCTTTAAATGGCGAGTATTAAAGTCACATATACACATATGTCAACAATTAACCTCACACTCATACAAGTACAATTCAGTTTCCATTTGATCTTATAGTAAAACATCCTTTTTTTGTACTCCACCTATCAGGAGCTACATTCAGATGTTGGTCTTGCATTTGTTTTGTTCATTGCAGATATTTTGCCCTGTAGTTACTGCTGTTGTCTTTTTATTTTTACATAGTGTGTTTTGATATGTAGTTCACAGCCCCCCTCATCCCCATCATTGGAATCAGTAGCATCAGTTGCAGAGGGAGCTTGTCTACAGACAACATCTGACAGGTCATCTAAAGCTGGCCAGTTGAGTTCAGACAGGGACAAGGAAACGTGCCAGAGCCCGGCGTTAACACCTCACCTCTGGCCCCGGTGACAGAAACAAGATGAACTGACGGAAGTCTGTCCATCTCTTAAATGCTTAATCAACAAAACCTCACAGTCTCAGCATTAGTGCTATCAGACGGAGCGAGAACAGACACGGGCTGCACACACATGCAGCTCCCGCCACTATTGATTTTTGGTTAATGTGCAGTTGCCGGTTGTGCAGAGTCAACAATGAAGTGCATTCATCATGGCGTCCAAACCAACATTCACCACTGACATCAGGAATGTGGATGTATGCTGGTGGATCTTCACGCCTCAGCATAGCACTACTGCAATGCAGGTGACATGGTCATTGCCAGAGTAATCTGTAAGTGCAGAAACAGAAGTGCTTTGGTTGCACTAAAACATTTATTGTAAGTCTGGATCTCAACCCTGGTCCATGCACTATATGATTGCCACCTTGTTTGACCACCTGCAACTACGAACAATAATCCCAGCAATTTCTCCTCTCCTCTAAAGCTAACGGGAATTGCGAGGAATATCAACTACTCATACATGTAAGATATGTTTTAAGTTGAACAGGTCCACATGAGCCATACTTCTCTTTAAGTCTCAGGACATCCAACATTTCTCACCTCATGACTCCATATTTAAGAAGATGGATGTTCAACACATTTTGCATTTCCAAGGACCCAACTGCAGCATCTTGTTTGAAGTGTACTCTAAAGGTGATGTGATGGCATACATCATTTCCAGTAGCATATAAAACTATTCTATTACACTTTCACTGTACAGTTCGATATCATCACTATCTGAAAAACCACCTTATCTCACAGCGCTTACCGCTAATCTCACTGAGATCTTCTGAGGCCTATACCCCCAGCTCACACAGAGGGAGGGAATGCCATAGACAGGTTGCCACAACATTCACACTCACTGCAAATTAGGATTGCCCTAAATGTACAGGTTTTTGGACTCTTGGAGGAAACTGGAGAACCTGGAGAAAAGGGAGAAAGGGAGAACATGCAATCCCCACACAGAAAAGGTCTCACCGAGATTTGAACTGAAATCCTTTTTGCTGCGAGGAAACAGTGCTATTCTCTCATCCACTTGCCTGATTTGCTTTATTTATCCAGATTGAAAGTATAATTAAAATCAAATTATAACCTCACCGTTTTTTTTATTATAGGTAATTGAAACACTTACATACTGTAAGTTGCATCGTTGTGAGACAACACAGTGTTCAGTAGTTCATCTGGAATCAAATGGGACAGTGGTGTGAATATGTAAAACAGTTGGCTTGGAACTAAACAGGCAGATGATGCCATTTGCAGCCTACAGTCAGTGACAAACACCTACACATTTACTGTCTTGTCTCGATGCACAAAGCACATCAGGAACTGGACGAGCGGGAGGTCTGTCTCTCTTTCTTCTCACTCCATTTTACCCCTCTATTTCGCTTCTGTCCGCTCAGAATAATAAAGAGAACCGAGGGTTTCACTCTGACAGGCTTGTCTCAGCCAGAACCAAAACACACAGTGAAGGAAAAAACGCCCACTAACACTCCCAACCATGGCTAACGTGACAGCCCAGGCTCCTATTCATTCTCTCACTGACACACACACACACACTCTCTCGCTCTCTCTGTCCCTCTCTCTCTCACACACACACACACACTCTCTCGCTCCCTCTGTCTCTCTCTCTCTCTCACACACACACACACACAGAAGCACACTTCTATGCACACATTAGCCTACACAAATGGAGTCACAATCACTCTCACACAATCGTAGTGGACACCCCAGTGGCAGTCAAAGCCTTTTTAACACATGCTTTCCCTGCAGTTGATAATGTGACAATGAAGTGAGGGGAATCCCTCCCACATCTGAGCCTTTCACTCGGGTTGCTGCCTTTTTCAGAGATGTTAACTTACAACATGAATATGCAAACTGAGTACCTGCATTTTTGTCATACAGATGCAACTAGTTGTTTTGTTGCTATGCATGCAGACTGAAAGTCTCAGCATTTTTGTGATTTGAGAACACCAATTCCTTCTAGAATCAAAACTAAAAATGTATCAGTACTAGATTATTTGATCATTTTTAGTGAGGCGTTGTTCTTCTTTGTTTCTTTCTTTCAAGGCAATAATCCGGCATGCACCTGCTTCTATATAAACTTGGAGGCATATGCACAGACAAATTAAAGAAACCATCTACTTTACCATTATTGTTTTGATCCACACTGGGATATCCTCTCAGCTACCGCCATTAAATTTGATAAGTTTTACCAAAGTCTGTCTCTCGTTTAACATCACACAATGAAGCCAAATAACCTGGATGATTCTCTCTCTCTCCCTCTTTTCTTCCACCATTATCACAATACTAACAGTTTTGGTGCTAAGGGGCTCAAAATTAAACTCCATAAAATTTCTTAAATTCCCCTAGAGGATTAATGAGTTATTATCTGTCAATCCTCTTAAGATTTGACTAGATTTCTGTTTTGTCTTCACTGTGGTTGGAATCTGTCAAAATCAATAATGCAGATAGTTGAACTTTATTGACGTTTGGATTTCAGGCTTCACTATCTCATCTGTCATGTTCATTAAAGTTATTTTTAGATGATCATAAAAAATAAATATTTTCACAGCGACATTTTTGGATTCTCCAGAAAACCAAAATGTTGTCTCTAGAAAAACGTGTTAAAGAATACAACAGAAAATCAAATGACGAGAAAGATGATGAGAAATGGAGCGGGGAAGCATCTGTATTATAATCTAGGTAACCTGACAGTCTAAGTGACGTGACATGGCTGCCTCGGAAAGCTCTACATCATGTTTCTGTGACAGAGCGCTGGCTGCCCAAGCAGACTGCTTCAGTCCTAATGGTCATTACAGCTCCATCTATGTGACTGCAGGCATATTGAAGTAAATTAGATGTTCCGGGGTTGACCTCTGCTAGCCTGACCTTCACCTACCTCTCTGACCACAAGCTTTAAATCAGCCGCTGCATCCTATTCACAATAGTGGCCGAAGGTCCTAAAGAAAGGCCAGCACACCCATTCACAAAGCAGGACCATGGGCCATGAGAAAGGACAGCTCCATCCAGGTCAACCCTGGCTCTTTGTAGGAGCTTCAGCTAATGGCACAGCACGCACTAAAAGCACAAATGCTGCCATTCACTGGGTGGAACCTGAGAAAGGCAGAAAAACACACAATGAATTTAAAGAAACATACAAAGCAACGCCTCCTTAATCAGGATGTAGACTTGTGACATGAAAGTTGTTGTGAATGATGGTGTGAATAGATGTGAACTATTGATTTGTAGTCAAATACACAGGGATCATTAGGTTTGCCTTGAGATCAAAACTGGACTGTTGCCTTTTTTTGGGGGGTGGTGACTGGAGAAAAGCATGAAAAGCGGCTGGTAACACTTCATCAACAGACCTGAAATTTGACATCAAACTGAAACTTCATGTGAAAAATAACAGACAAAGGAGGAAAGTGCACTGTGATGTAGAAGACGTAAGACAAACAACGGTACGAGAAAGACAAAAAAAACATTTTTTTCACAATAATTTGGTCCATGTCATTGGTCCACAAATTTTGATTTTTCATGCATCAAACCTGAAACAAGTAGACATAACCTCATTAAACTGTCTTGCACCATAAAGTGTTAACTAAAAATGTATGCTCTACAACTTCTTAGATGATCTAGGCACATGAGAATTTCCACAGACAGCTACTGTTCATAACTTTACAGTGGTTTCCTGCTTGTTCTAACAGGCACACATTTCCCACCTCCTTCATTTCTACCTTCAACAGTTGGCAACTACCAACTTCCTGACTCTGGATGAAGTCTGGCTAGCTTATCGTGTCCTGCCCTTCAGTCAAAAGTCGCTTTGCGTGTGTCTCTTCTCAGACCAATTCTTAAGAAGCCTAATTGCATCACTGCAAATAAATCCATCATTAACGCTGCGGTTGTATTTATGCTGGGACATGAAATAAACCATAAATATTCATCAACCTTTTATTAAACCCGGGTTCATTATTCTCCATGACACATTTGTTGCCCCGAAAGCATAACGTACACTAACCGCATGACTGTGAATTGGTTTCTTCCACTTGTTTTTCATGGCAAGACATTTTGATACAAACAGATCAAGGTTCACCAGGTGCAGGTCCTGTTAAGCCCTACTCATCTTATCCGGCTTTTCACTCAACCAATGAATATTCATACTGCTGTGTCCACATTAATTCACTCAGACTTTAATTTGTCTTCTCAGCCCTTGGAGGAAACAAATACATTCACTGCACACGTCACACACACACACACACACACACTTGCAGTGAAACAAATACGCATGCATCAAGGTTTCTTTCTTGTAATGTATGTTGGAGGTTAGAACAGAAAACAGTTGCACTAACAAACATTGAAAATGGACTGTTCTGCTCTAATAAACCTGCCACCAAGCAAAACTGCTAAAACTAGTCAAAACACTGCTGATGTAGGCATAAGATTATATCAGCGAATGGCTAACTCCACAGCTAACTAAGCATGCTAGTTGAAGACGTGCTGCAATTAGCATCAGTTAGCATCAGTTAGCAGTTCCTATGAAGAACATATCACGGTCAAAGCAAAGAAAAAACAAGTAGTATTTGGTAATGTTAGTTTTCTGAGATAAATCTTTGCCACACATGAGGTCAAAAAGGTGCAGTGAAACTATCAAGCATGATTGGCATTTTGTTGTCCATATGAGGAAATCAATAAAATTTCTTTCAGTAGTCAGCATTCAGTGCTGAGATTGCAGCTTTGATAAATCAAACTTTAAATGTGCACATCTATTTTCAAATGCTGGTTTTATATGCTGTCTGCTGTCTGTCCCCAGTGACACCTGGCTGTGTTTTCCTTGGGGTTGTGATGAAGTGAGAAAAGAGCAAAAAGGTCACGGCTGCTTTTCCTCCTGAAGCTCCTGACGAGGAAGCTGAGACTCGCACTGACCTGCACAGCTGAGTTAACTCCTATAATCTCTTGGCCTGATATTGACTTAGTGGTAATTGGTCTGTGGGCTTAATGAGATTAGTTCATATGAATAGCACAGATAACTCTGAGGGTAGCCCCCCCCCCTTCATCCTAAACCCAGACTGAGCTATCAGATGCACAGAAGCCAGGCTATTAGTTTGAGTCAGTCCATACCATTGTAAAGAAGATGTGAAACATGTCAACAAGAGACTCCTGTGTGGTGATCATTAGGTTCCTGGGCAAAGCTCAAGAAAGAAAGTAAAGCAGTCAAATTCATTAGTACTTTTCTTGATTGTATTCTTTTATTCTTGCAGATGTGTGTGTGTGTGTGTGTAATATAATTTTAGCGTTTTCACTTCTTTGATTGATTTGACAGAATCTTTAGTCGCTGAAAGAACTATCAATAACACTCACTCCACTCCAGACATCAACAGGCCTGACAGGGAGCGTGCTGGAGGGCAACCGCCCTTGAAAAAACGAGCGGCCTTCATCCACTTCCACACTGCGAGATACAATGTGACCCGATGGGCCAGCCGCCCACAACTTTACCCTCCCCCCTCCCTCCTGCCCTCCTATTCACACCACTACCACCACCAGCTTTGGTCATCTTCACACTGGCCCAGTCAAGTCACTCACACACACACACACACATATTCACACACTTCTCCACTATGACTTGACCTGGCCATGTGGTCCCAGGCCACCTCCAGCCAGGTCCCAACCTTTTCTCCCCAACCCCTGCGACTCGCAGCTCATAGATCACTGCTGACACATCAGTAATTGAGCTTGCATAGATAAGGGGCTGCGGACAGGGCCCCTAGGTCTTGACACCACTGAAAAACTCAGAGCAAACACCGCGTGACACCACAGAAGAGCTGTTTGGCTCTGATGCCTCTTGTCTCCCAGGTTTTTTTTCTTGTTTGGTCCATCTGTTTAACCCCAGAGGGACTTTGGTCTGAGCTGAGGTCGAGATCAACACGTCGTTGCTTCTGTTAGATTGTCTTAATGCTGGTAATTTGTAGAGAAATGGAGCCGATTATGTTAGCTCCAGTGGAATTGTGTGAGTGTGTAAGAATGTTTTCTTGCCTCTAATTTTCAGTGGATCTCTGGGAACACTCAGAACGGCCATTCATAGCAGTTTCCAATTCAGAAACCAGTTGCATGAACCAACATCAGCTTTGAAACTTAGTTTTTAATAACTGCCAAAGATTTTTCAAACATTTACCATGTGGATTTTGCAAATGACTATCAGAAATGAGTTTTGTTGTGAAGATTTTGTTTTATGATTAAAAAATACACTGAGTGAATGATTCAAAATATTGTATCTTGTAAGTTTTGCAGTTGTCGTCTCCTTTGCCTTATTAGAAATTGAATTTTTATGTTGTCATATTATAGGTATAATATGTTAATGTGCTGTCAAAGGATGGTGTGATTGTTGGAGGGACATCAATATTTTTGACACTGTGGATGAATAATAATTGAGACATCAATCAACAGACTAACCAGTTATGAAAACTAACACCAGTTGCAACTATGCTTTTCAGCAAAATGTTATTTTCCCTGTATGAAGATGTTTTCCTATTTGTATGTAAGGTTCACAAGCCAGGAAGGCAAGACGGGAACCCGTGTTAAAATAAAAAAGAGCGAGAACACGTTGTTAGCAGGACATACAAGCGTGATAAATTTCCGTTCGTCTTTTGTCAGTGAATACGTCTGGGCCCATATGCTGGACTACAAAGCTATGTGAAAGCAGCGTTTAAAAAGCCAGGCCTACCACATTAAAGCCTATAACAATCTCCGTTCATGGTAAGTTATCACTATCAATTAATCACCTCACACAATGGGATTTCTGATGTGTTCAAGCCCCCTGAAAGCTGCAGGTCAGGCTGAGGGCAGACCCAGTCTCAGTTGCCCATTCTCCATCCCCTCACTCCCCTTTCACTTTATCACGTCTCTCAGTCTCTGCCAACTGAAGAGGCTTTACATTTTTCTTACTCCTCAAGTTCTCTGAAAGAATGAGGGAGTGAAGCATCACACACTCCAAAACAAACACAGGGAGATAGATGTAGGTGTGGGGATGTGGGGCTTTATTTGAAGCCGGGGCCTCAGCAGACTGAGTGAGCGACTGGCTGGTTGGCTGAGAGCCTTTCTGCCTGATTAAAACCCCTCCCTGGTCATTCCACTGGGGCTATGTTAGACTATGAATGGTATCGTATTGTTAGGACTCTCCCCATTCCTGCACTGCTGAATGGGTTTAACCACTGGTTTAGATTCAGTTACACGGTTTTGGTTGAAAGTGTCCCCCTCCCACCGCTTTGGACTCCATGGTTCCCTTGGCTGACCTGTTTAGAAGCTGCCGAGGAAATGTCATGTCGCCCCTCCCATGGGCTGGACCCGACATTCACTTTGATAGGTAACAAAAAAAATGACTTTGGGCTGGATTACACCAATGGCTTTTTTTTTTCACTACAATGAATGTCCGATCTATGGTGGAACATAACATTGTGGAGATGAAGGACTTTGAAGTCGTGTGAAAGACGGTGTGACCATTGATGGGGTATTGGTGGGAAGTATATACCCTTATGTCCGCTTTTCCAGATGTACTTAAAAAAAGACTATTTTGACTATTTTTTTTAAAAAGAAACTCTAATCCTGAATAAAATTGTGGTACACGGTAAAAAGTTATTTTCTTGTACCTTATTTGAAAAAAGACCAAGTGACAGCACATTGAACAGTTGTGTAAGAATGAAATTTACCACTAATTAACTAACTAATATAAAATTGCTCAAAGCAACTGGTGAATTCTATGTCTGTTAGAACTTTTTTTGAGGGGAAAAAAAGTTAATCAGTCACTGAAGTCTCTGAATTTAGACATTGGTAAACATTATTCAAAACTACATTACATCAACTTGAACTGAAGAGCAATTGATATTAACAAGATAGTTTTACGAGTTTTACCTAATTCATTTCATCTTTAAATGGTTAAAGTCCTCTGCAGGTGAGCTTCTTTTTGCTCATACATGATATAAACATTTTCTTGCCTAATATTCTGTATTACATTTATTCACCTGGAAGAGTGGACAGGAGAGTTGACCCAGGACTCAAATCTGGGTCTTTCTTGCTAAGTTCTTGTTGTTATTGACCCCGTTGTGAGGCACGATGATGAAATACACCAGAAACAGAAGCTGCTTGTTCCCTGGCTCACCGTTGTTTTGGGTTATCCCGGTCTTCCCCGTCCTGTCCTTCACTCATTTTAATGAGCCGGGTTCATTAATCAAACGCTGTTAACAGTTGCTGTTCTGAATGCTGGACGCTGGTGCCAACGCTGCCATTGTTTGACTTGAGGAATGGAGAATAACCTGTAACCTTCATGTCTTTGCAGTAAAAACAACACAGAGTAACACCAACAAAAAAATGTTTTAAGGAGGAGTCTCTGACAGATGCAGCTTGGTGAGAGCCACAGAGGAGTCCATGATGCAGTCCTCCCTTTGAGCCCCTCTCTGAGGAGACCCCTGCTGTGCGGCCAGACTTTTTCCCAACACAGACTGACAAATGCAGCCAAGGACTGCCAACAGGAAAATCACATCAAATAAACAGCAATGTGCGTAAAAGAAAAATTTAACTCTTTTTTGTGTAGTTTTTTTTTTTTTACACAAACACAGACATGAAATTTTCCTCAGTCGATTTCCCAATGGTCCCCTGGTGTGTTTGAATGGGACAAGCCTATAATCAATTAGCTGTTCTGCCTTCATGTGGCTGTCAATTAGGCTGGCTGCTGATTGGGGATATGACTGCTTTATTAGCTGAGCCCGCCGCCCTCTTCCACTGCTCACTACATTACTTACAACCAGTAATATAATCACAGCACTTTTACTTGACATTTATTAGACAGATCTTCAGTGTCAGACTCGGCTCGACAAGATGGCTGCTCAATAAACACAGCACTGGTCTGACCTGAACAATCGCCAAATTTCATTACCACTTTTTATATGAAGTGCTGCTCAGTCTGAATTTAATCTCCTCCGATATGGGGCGTCCTGCATTGGCAAAAAGGTATTATATTGGTAGGCCATACCATTTTTTAAAAAACAGTAATTTTCACAATTTTCATGTACATTTCTTTACACTGAACAGAATTGAAAAAATCATTATTTATCTTTTTATTTATTTATTTCTTGAGTAAATCATTCAAGGCCTCATTCAAGACAACTTTTACTTTCTTTTTTACATAGAATGCAATTTTGCACAGATTTATACACTTTAAAACACAAAAAGCTTAGGAAAACAAATAAACAAGAAATGTAGGCACTGGATTTATGAGTTTTGAGATCAAATATTTAGTAACTAGTGTGTTTTATTGAGTGCACACAAGCTGTGTCCCAGCCATGCATGACCAAAGCCTTTAGGATGGTTATATGCAGTACTGTGCTATTTATCTAGTGGTTTTAGTGCCACTTTTGTTACACTGAGAAAGTCACAATGATTTGAAAACAGTCTGTGATAAATAACATAGCATTTTGTTTCTTGTAGTTACAATAACATCAATGTAATTACCAAAACCACTTTGTATGACCTTGAACCACTGAAGCTTACAGACCATAAAAATATGAGCTGATAAGATAAAACACCACACACTGTAATAATGTATGTATTACTAATGATTCATGTTAAATGGCAGCAATAACCTGAAATGATCACACAAAAAGAGCGGTAATAGTTTGCAACAACAAGTCACTATAGTGTTGTGACAACAGTAACAAAGCTTTATTACAATGAGATCAATTTAAGTAGTAACACTAAAAGCAATTGTGTGTGTGTGTGTGTGTGTGTGTCCCAGGCCACTGTCACACAGCCCAGTGTCTCCATGGGGACTGACTTTAGGTATATTTTACAGCCTGTTGAAGCAGCTCAGGAGGGTTTCCTACTTCACGTCTGCCTCTCCTTTCACAGCCATACTCTATTGGTCTGCCAGGACAACACACAGAATGTCGGCAGCGAGGATGGCTGTTAAAAGTAATTGGGCGCATTGGAAAGTGGATAAATGGCAGCGGCTGGTTGCGGAGGGCTTCCTGCCGAGTTCGAGCGCTCCTGGGTTAATGACAGAGCCTGTGAGGCTGGAAGGTTTCCCAGTCGGCCCAGACCACCAGCCGCTGCAGCCTCTGACTCCCAGCACAGCTGGCTGGGCTTCAGCTGCCTATAGGGACAGAGAGAAATGGTTCAAGTTTGGCTATTTTTCAACCTTTAACATTATTCCTATAATCAGTTTATATTCCTATAAACAGTTGATGTCACCAGATGAGACAAGACTATTTAATACAATGTCCAAAGTCCAAAGTCCCATCAGGTGGTATCTATCTTATGTGCATACGTTACACTAAATGCCTCTACATCTCTGAGGGCTTCAGATGTAGATTGCACCAGAAGAGGCCCAACACCAAAACAAATGCCTTGCACCCTGTAAAACTATTACTATAACAAGTTGTAGAACTTAGTAGTAAATTCTCACTTTGACATTTGGTTTTCATTTGGTTGTCATTGAAAACAGTTTAACAGTTAGCGTTCATTTCAGATATGATTGCATTTGATTCAAGGTTCATATAGAATATTCATATATTCATATATATAGAAATACACAATATAAAGCGAAAAGGTAGAGGAAACTGTACACAAGGGCTGAATCCTTGGATGTGGACATATGGACATAAATGTTAATAACAAGGTGTTGTACTTTGACTTAGTTGTACCTAAGGGAGGAACTGAGACAAAAACTCATGAGTCAAGATTATTCTAAATATTGTTTTATTTTATATTTTGCCATATACTTTGTTATACAAAGTGGTGGGTAACTGCAGAAAATAAGTGAGAAAAAAAAAAGGAACACAGACAGAAAATATGTTTTATCGTGCCTTAAATTTGATATTTGTACTGAGAACTATTATAGCACAAAAGCACTTCTCTAAGCAATTGATGCCATGTATTGTGGTATTAAGACTGAGCAATTAGCTGCTAGGCGTTTTGCACAAGGTTGAGCCTGGTTGTGGATTGAAAAATATAAGAATCACACTAGAGACTTCTTTTTTTCTCTTTTCTTTTTCTTTTTTTTCGGTGCCTTGGACTTTAGACCTGGTGCCATGCAATACACAGAATAAGAATATCTCTTCATTCAGATAATGTACTTGTGCCATGTTGTATGCATATATATATATATGAGTGTATGTGTGTCACATAGGACATATGACTCATCTTTGACCAATTTATGAATCAAAAAGGAAGTAATAATGATCAATCATTGTATTACAGTACAATCATTGTAGCCAATCAATCAATCAACAGTCTTATGTCAGTAACCAGAGTTTTTTTCAACGTTCAGAATCAGCGACCAAAGTTTACCCAATAATCTCAGGAACCAAACTATGTGTCCCAGTGTAATAAAACTAATAATCTTGAGAAGAAAAAAGACATGTACCCTCTTCTTTCAGTGTTTTCTTCCATCGCGTTTATATTGCATAAACAACTTTTTCCTGATTGTGAGATATAAAAATATCGTTTAAAAAAATGAGATGCAATTTCAGCAGCATAAAGTCAGTATTTTCTACATGCCAGGCTTTTGTTTTTGATTGATTTGACGTGCGCATAATGCTGACTTTCTCCATCCCATCGGCTGACTGAAACGGCCTTTTTGTGCCACTTGACTCCCTCTCACACACACAGCTGCATTTGTCTTGCAAATCCATCCCCGCTGCGCCGCCTTCAGACCAGGAAAAGGGAGCAGTCGGACGTCAGTGAAGTTCAAGCCAGCGAACAAGCGCCGGGGCTGTTCCCGAGCAGCCGCTTTGTCGATATCAAAACGCCGGGGCTGGTGAAAAATGATGCATGCTTCCACTGGGCCGAAGCCTGGCAACGGAGGCTGGACGGGGGTGCAAGGGTGGAGGGGGCATAATAACTAAAAACTAAAAAAGAAACACTTTGCCGTGGCTGGAGCCTGAACAAAGAGCGGCTGGAGAGTCCCCTGCGCACGACGGGGATCGGCAGGAGGAGATGGATGGAGACGCACACGTACAAACGGCCGTGACTGAAATTAGCATATTTGTAATTTATCACTTTTTTTGTGGAAATAATAAAAAAAAAGATCATTTGTCAACGCGTGCAGGTTGCACACGTAGGTGAAGCTTTTCTTTGCTGCAACGCGAAACCTCTCCAAAAAACTAAGATCTGAACTTAATTTATCTATTTATTTGTTTATTTATTTATTGCACTTTGTTTATCCTCTGGGGTCAGTCGCCCAGCTCTCCTTCATTTCCATATCTTTTCATTGGAGCTTCCTGCTGAATGGACTGTAATATTTCATGACGGGGGCACGCAAAAGCTGTGCACAATGCCTCTCATATCCACCCCGCATTCAGCCGCAACAAAGATCATAGCGAGACGTCTTTATGGCTAATTCAGTCAAAGACGCGTCCACCCGGCCTCCGCAGAGGAGGTCAGGCCGCCGTGTTCCGTCCACCAGGGGGGAGAGAGGGGGAGAGAGAGAGAGAGAGAGATAGAGAGAGACGGAGAGAGAGAGAGAGAGAGAGAGAGAGAGAGAGAGAGATGAGGGGACAGAGAGAGAGAGAGAGATGAGGGGAGGGAGAGAGAGGAAGGGGGGAGAATTGAGGAGAGGGAGGGAGAGAGAGGGGGCAGAGAGAAAGTGGTTGGAAGAGGGGGGGAAGAAAGAGAGAGAGAGAACATATTACAAATTCATTGTAGTTTCTATTCACTTTTTCCATAATAAACTTTGTATTTAGTTTCTTTATCTATTTATTATTTCACGAGTTCAATCCATCTGTCAATTTACCTACTTTGTCGACATTTAGACGTTTATTTAGGGGTAATTTAAAGTCTCTAATCGACCAAAACCTGAATATTTTGGGACCGTGTAAAAGAAGAAAGCCAGGACTGTCTTGCTTTAGCCACTCATCTACCGTGTTGACTCAATTGTCAGTTCCTCAACTTTCACTTCGTAAACAACTTTTTTCCGTTGAAGTAATATCTACTACTTTTACAAAAGTCAAGACGAACAGACAAATATGTGTAATTACATGTGTTGAGACATGGCAAGGCTCTGCTTGACAGCCTGGGTTGTACCATCTGAGGGTTGGCACTCCCATATTTGCCGGAGCTGGTTCGGTCCATATCAGTCGTCTTTTCCGAAGTTTTTGTTTTCGGTGTGTGGGGGCGTCCCTTTAAATCCGGAGGCAATGGACATTTTTTCCTTCTCAGTCATATGAGCCTATCAAACAAACGCACAGCTCAACATATGTTAAAAAAATAACAAATGGGTAAATAGGTCGAGACACATGAAACATAGATAGATAGCTAGATAGAAATTTATGTAATTCCACCCATCAAGGTAAAGGCGAGCCGGTCCTGGACCTGACGTGCATCCATCTTCGGACACGTCATTACGCAATGAAGGAGCACACGGTGCGCATCCTCGTCTCTGATTCTCATGCACCCAAAATCTCAGTTAACGCACAGAGAATGTGTGCGTTAAACTACAAAGATACGATTTCGGCTCAACTGGAGGTGCTAAAAACTGCCTCTAGATGCGAGAGTGAATGGTGTGCTTGTGAATGGAGTGAATGATGAACTGTCCAGATCTGTCCAGGGTGCATCCCCTGTGTTCACCCTACGTGCGCTTTGATCTGCTCCAGCAGATCCCCGCAATACCATTAGAAAATGGATGGTGACATTTTTTAAGTGAAGCTTATTTGATCCATCCAGAAATGTCTAGAAAAACGACTCTTTGCGCACCCGTCTGGTGTGCGCCGGCCCAGCCATGGATGCGCAAAAAAGAAGTGGCCATTTGGAGCAAATCCAGGACAACGCACCGCTCTCCACGCTTCAGAAATAAATTTCCTAAAACGTATAAAACAGTGTGTGCGTGTGTAAGTGTGTGTGTGTCATTCATGAATAAAACACCTCTTTCAATGACACAGCCGCTGAGTGTTGTGTTCCAGCCACCCTGCTTTTCCCAGCGGGGGAAGCTGCTCTGCGCCCCGGAGCCACTTGTTGCCGGCGCATAAACTTGGAGCTTTAGAAAAGTTAAATATCCCGGAAAGAACACAAGTTAGTATCTCAAGGGCTCGACGGGGACAAAAGACCAGCGCCTTAGCACCATATGCTTAATGGCTACAGCCGTCCAGCCTTTATTAAAGGCAAAAAGTGGTCCTTTAAAAGTTGGAAAGGCCCCTTTATTTGAGTTAGATGGAGCACTTGCGCACAAAACCAGAAGCGCGCGTTGCCATTGACTCGGCCCCTTTCTCTTTCTTTTAGGAGTCTGAAGCGGCCACCGTCATCGCCCGTTTCACTCCTACATAAGCTTTTCATCACCCGGCTTTGTGCTCGGTGAAAGTAATGCTGCGAATCAAAGAGATGACAATATTTTCCATCAGCTTGGAGACCCTGGACAAGAGCCCTCGAGCTTTGGCAAAAATCAGGGCCGGTTATTCATCTTGTCACTCCGCACCTGTGGCCCCCGCATTCAAAGTATACAAACCTGTCCCTATTAACATTAATTATTCACAAACAACACAAAGGCTGAAATAGAGCAGGTTGAAGTCTGTTTATGGCTCCTAAATGTTTTATTCCTCTGAAGATGTGCCCAAAGCTTTTCCCCCCCTTCTGCCCCTCGGTCGTGCCTGTCTCTCTTTCATCCTTGAGTGTGCATTTTACAATCGCAGCATCTGCTTAATCTTACGGATGAAAATATGACACAAAACATAGCTAATAGAGATGTTGTTCAATCCCGGTAATGAGTGATCAGTGCCGCGAGAGAGACAATGGTACAGAGCGGTGAGGGCCGTATGGCTCCGAGGGCAGACGGGACAGTTTGCTCTCTTGTGGAGAAAGCGCCAGGTGATGGCAAGGAAATCGCCGTTCCGAGGAGGAGAGCACACCAAATCCACCTCTTTTCTCTCCTGAGGGGGGGAAAAACACCACAAGACATAAATTTAATTGGCTTACCAATGCGCAGCGAGAGGAGCAGGCTGTTAATTGGCGGGGGCGCACAAAACAAACGGCGGGGCGGGTTCCTCCTGGCGGCCCGCACCGCGCTTTCAACCCGTTGTCACATCATTGAAAATGTGTTTTATTATTGCAAAACGTCATGCTTTACAGTCGCCATATTGTGTCCTTCACAAAGGCCTGATGGAGCATTAAAGAGGTGGAGAACGGTGCCAACCCGTCTCGAAGACACTGCGAGGGCCTCTCTCTCTCTTTGCTCTGAGGCAGCTGCTGGCCAGGCAGAAAGAGACAAAGTTTGAGCTACCAGGTGCATCCGCGGAGACCGAGCCCTGCTCCATGTGGCACAAGGAGCGGCTCATAAAGATGGAGCCGGGATCTGAAAGGTCAGGTCTTGGATGGCTGTGCGCACGGAGAATGAGCTGCCTGACACCTCCTCCTCCTCCTTTCCTCCTCCACCCCCTCCCCCTCCTCATCCTCCTCCTCCTCCACAACCTGTTGGTGTCCTCTGCATGCAGCAGCATCCACCCTGCGAGCCAGGCCACCTCAGATCAGAGGTATTAACAACCGCACCCCGTGAAAAGCTGCAAATCAAGCCGATTTGTGCGCCCTCTGTCTCTCTCTCTGGTGCATGCGCCTCTTAAGCGGATTTGACACCAAAAGAAGTGACTTTCAATGACATAAGTATCATAAAGCTTCACACGTTCGCTGCTGTTATCCAGACCTGAGGTGACTCTGCCGCCGCTTTTATCGCTGGTCAATTTGACGCAAACCAGTCGACGCATTCACAGCCACCGGTGCGTAAAGGCGGCACTCTGCGCTCTCCTAGTGCCATTAAGAGATCAAATAGACCTCACCAGAATGACACGTCGTGTCAAAATAAAATAGAGGAACAATCGTGTCTGCGAATTCATCATTAAAAAGGGAATTGGACAAAAACTGGGTAAATTGTGATGGATGAAAAAAAGTCAATTAAGACAATAAGATTGATCCTCTCAGAATTAAGGGGGAAAAATATAACTTTTTTTTCTTTTTCCTTTATGCAGCAGTTCAAGTGGATGCAGATAAATTTGCACATGCGCCTCCATTGTAAGGAAGCACTCCGACATATGGATGCATAATATGGATAAAAACAGCATCTCATTTGCATTCTATCTAATTTGCCCCTAATCCTCTTTGTGTTTCAGTCGTGGAAATAAGGGATGAAAAAAACATATTTGACTGAGTTAAGCAGCTGAGGTGTGACTTCTGTATTTAGCAGCTGTAAGTAAAACGTAACCTAATAACACCCAAAGTGCTCAAGAACTCAAGATCGCGTGTAATGACATTAGTTGAAGCTCATCCAAATCCAACTGGGATTTTTGCATCTTCATTAAACGACACGTGATATGAAAAATGAGACTAAATTATATTAAAAGTTACAATATGAATCTATTCAACACGGAGTGTTTTCACAAATAGTACATTTTGGGACAAAATCCAGATTATGTTGAGCAAATGTCCCCATATTGACAAAAGAAACAGTGCACAATAATTTTAAGATGCATGCTGGATGATCTGAGTCTATAGACAACTAAACGATAGTAATGAGTGATTTTGGACACTGAGTTTTGCTGCTTTAGCACCTGCTGCAGGTGAAAGCTGCGCTCGGCTTTCTCTGGTTTAGGCCCTCCAACAATACAAAAATAACACGCACTGAGGTCGATTGGAGTCTCTAACTTGCCCCTAGGTGCTAGTGTGAGAGTGAATGGCGTGTGCTTGTGTGTGTGCGCACTGTGACAACAGTGTACACACTGTAGGTATGAGGCAGCGCACGGTCTGCCTCCGCTAAATCACCGCTCGGCTCGCTCCGGCGCCTACGCGCAGCTCCGGGGGGAATAAAACCTGTCACAGTGTAAAATGTGTCCTTTAAAGCTGTGCCAAGGTCCGCAGCCGGACTGACAAGATAGCCGAGTGTATTTCAGCCTTTTCCTTCCGCTTGGGTGCGAGTGCACCAAAGGGCACAGAGGCAGAGAGGGAGAGAGGGGGCGCACACTGGAGCAAAAAAAAAGTGTGCAAAAAGGTGCGAGCAACTTACAATGATAGCTGTGTTTAAACGTCCGCACAGATGAAGCCGGCCCGTCGTTGGCTGGCCGTGAATTTGACTTTCTAATGGTCGTAATGGGATTACATGCCCCTGTCGCGCTGATAATGAGAGTGAGTGAGGAGGGAGAGCGAGACAGACTGCCTCAGCCTGTGCATGAGGATGTTAAAAGAACAGATATATATTAAGTGGTTTGCTGAAGCACGTAAGAATCGTGCAGTTATTTGTCCATCCGTCCTCTTTCTTATGGGCGAAGACAGGAAACACATCCTGGACAGGTCGCCACATACATAAAATTCACTCTCATTCTCACACCTATAAGAGCAATGTTGCAAAGTTTAAAGACAGTGGCACTGAGGGAAAAAGAGTTATTAAACTTTTTAGTGACGAAAAAGTTCTCTATTAAATCTTCGTTTGGAGTGACGAGGATGGATGGGATCAGAGAGCACATGTTAGGTGTTCTGGAGGTGAAGTCAGAGGGCAGGCCGAGATGGCTTAGACCTGCAAAGAGTGCCAGGCAAGAAGGCCAAAGATGAGCCTTGTAGATGTAATGAAAGAAGAAGAAGTTAGTTGGTATCAAAGAAGATGATGTTGGGATGGAGGCAGAAGAAGAAACGACTGAAACATGCATGTGCGAGAAGGGGAAAAATCCCATGCAGACGTCAGGAAAACATGCAGACTCCACGCTTCTGTTCGTTAGAAACACACACGAGAAGACCCACCTGTCATGCCGGATGGGAAAAAAAGTATCCAAACTCCCCAAAATAAAAAAAGTCCTAAAAGTACATCATCAACTGTAGCAGCAGGGGCTGTGCATGTCCTGTATGTGCAGCGCCGGGCACCAGCGCTGCTGATATAGGCGGCGGTGCGGGCCGCCCCCGGGGGGACCCAGAGCTGCAGGGCTGGATGAAGCTACCACGGGAAAAAGTGTCCTGGCAGCACCTGGCAGCACAGAGGAGCATTCAGCAGCCTGAAACCACTCCGCTGCTGCTGCCCACACCTTCAGCTGCTCATTAACATGTCATTATCATATCCATCTCTCTCCACACTCCACACTGCGTCTAGTTGGGGCTGTTGAAGTGTCGTTTGACCCTCGGTCCGTGTGACCTGTTCAGAGTTGACACGGTTCATGTGATGTTTCCTTCATGTGGTCACACAGTGTGAGAGTCATCGATGTGAGTCGGGAGTCAAAATTCCGCTCATGATGTTCAATTTGATGGTTTAATATGTCATATATGTTTATTTTGTGTACTTTCGTTTCGTTTTTTTTCAGCGAAGCTTTCATATCTGAAACTTCTGTATGACTTGGCAATAAATGTGATTGTGATTCTCATAACCATAACCATAACCCCAGAGGTGCTGCTAAAAAATAGATAAAGAGCTTACTATAAAATACAGGCGTACAATAAAATATATGGCTTCAGCTGGTTGAGTGGGTTGTTGGACTCACACTAATAAAAATGAGTGAGCATCTCTCTTCCTCTCTCGCATTTTTAGTTTCAGAATAAAAGTTTACTCTTTTTCATCTACATCTATTATTCTGTTGCAGTTTCTCCTGCTTACTTCTCATTTGTTTGTTTGTCATTCTTAACACAAACAAATAGAAATTTCCCCAGGATGAACAATAAAATATTCACGTTCTGACTGTAAATATGCTGTGTCTGTATTTAATTGTATTATTTGTATCTTCCTTATTGAATTTCACTTTACTGGATTTACTGTGGCCTCAATCTCCACTGTGTTTGTCTCACTGCTGTGTACTAATTTGCCAAGGAAAATTCATTATACGTGCAAACATGTTAATAAACCCAATCCTGGCTGTGATCTAATGAACATCCAGGCTCAACAGTTGTTTCGGAGATATATACGAGGAAGAAAGTCTTCTTTTCAGTAAGTGCTTTTATTTGCAAAGTGAATATAAATATAAATCATCAGTAAAAAAACAAAAAAACAAAAGCAAAAAACAAAACATCAACAATATATCGAGCGTATTTCATCCATTACAGTTAAATTAAAAAAGATAAATTATCACATGTGAAAAAATAAATACATGATTGCCAGTTGCCTGAATTACAAAAATAAAATTATCAACGTGATAAAAAATATTTACAGCACTGAGTACAATAAAAGAAGCTGTACACTGAGCTCACACGGTGTTCACAGTTTGACAGACATTAACACAGTCTTCACATTCACTATGTGCGGTTTGCAGAAAGAGAAGTTTTCAGTGGGGGTTCAGGCCACAAGGCCGAAGGGAGGCTCGTTTTCTATGTCCGTCAGGCCCGCCTTGCTGTGCAGTTTGCGGGGGTCCTCGGGGGTCCAGACCTTGGCGGTGCGAATAATGTTCTGCTCTCGGAGCTGCTTCTCATCCGACCAGGACAGAGAGTGTCCGGCCAGCGGCGGCAGACCATAGTCCGGATCACTGGGGGAGGGAGATCCTGGAGGAGAAAGAGGAGGAGAGGGTTAATATCATTCACTCATTCATCTTTATCTGCATCATGTTTCTAATGGCCTCTGAGGAAATAAGATGCTGTGATGCGTGAACACTCACTTGTTCCTCTGTGACAGATGATGACCTTCTTGGGTTGTGCGTGCGTCTCGCTGTTGGAGTTCCTGATGGGCAGATCGGACTGGACCAACTCGGCCAAGAAGTTGATGTATCCGATGGCGAGACGCAGGGTGTCCACCTTGGACAGCCTCTTCTCGTAGGGCAGCGTGGGGATGTGCGAGCGCAGCCCCTCGAAGGCGTCGTTGATGGACTGCATCCTGCGCCTCTCCCGCACATTTGCGGCTTGTCGCAACTGCTGCAGCTCCATCTCCGAGCGTAGCCTCCTCCTCCGCCGCATCAGAGGGCCGCCCGGGCCGCCCCGGGGCGGGGACAGCTCCGAGCTGTGCAGGGAGAAGCCTGATGAAGAGGAGGCGGAAGAGAAGGACAGGTCTCCCAGGTCGTAGTCCCCTGCATCGCCGGGCGCAACCCTGCCGCTGCCATCCCTGCTGTAGTAGTCCTGCAGGTGACTGGTCAGGAAGTCTACGTCGTCGTCCAAGAAGTCGTCCGCGTCCAGGGGTCCGTCCCTGGAGGACTGGTCTGTGAAGAAGTCGTCATCCTCGAAATAAGGAGGGGAGGAGAAAGAGTCGAGAGCGGAGAAGGGGTCTAGCACGGTGTCCATGTCTGTCTGCCCACGGTTCTAGTGTTGCTGTGAAACCTCGGGGTCAACACCAACTTTGTTTCTACTCCAGAACCGGCACGCGAGACTTCTTTATAGCGACATCCACAGTCGCGTGCCGTTCGCCGGGAGAGCCAACCAATCAGCGCTCGGTCCGTGAGGCGCACCTCGAGATAATGCCCCTGGAGGCCACGCCCCCCATGGAGGGGGTAACATCTCTACTGAGCTGTGACAGCGGCCGCAGCTCCGCACACACAGCGCAAACTGCACAGCCACTGTTCAACCTGTTGTCTGTCTGTGTCTATGTCTGTCTGTGTCTGTCTGTCTGTCTGTCTGTCTGTCTGTCTGTCTGTCTATGAAATGTGGGGCGAATAAAGACATTCAGGTCAAAGTTCTATTCCATCCTAGTTAGAATATCCTAGTCTGAGGGCTATTATCATTAAATCATTATCATTAAGCCCAACTGTAATAACATCACTTGTGTAAACTGTGGTTTCTGTGTGACATAAAATCAAACTACACATCGTTGTGTTCTAACAAATCTTTAAACCATCATGCAGCAATAGGTTTCCTTTATTCCACAGGTTCCATTTATTGTTATCAAATGTGTTCCCCATGTATCGTTACATGTACACGTTACACGTTAGTTTTCTTACAATGTGATGCAAAATTTAAAAAAGCATTTGCTCAACAACACACATATAATAGCAATCGGTGATCACCAACAATAGTGTTCATTTCAAACCTTCAAAGTAATGAGAAACCTTGTGTTCCATCCATTCATCCATCCATTCATCCTTCCATCCATCCACCCACCCATTCATTTATCTATCTATCTATCTATCTATCTATCTATCTATCTATCTATCTATCTATCTATCTATCTATCTATCTATCTATCTATCTATCTATCTATCTATCTATCTATCTATCTATCTATCTATCTATCTATCTATCTATCATCATATTTCATGGCTATTTATGACTGGTGCTCATTTTTTTCAATCACTATACAAAGCCAGGTGATCTTAACTCATAAAGAAAAAAATAATGACATGTATAACGCTCCTGAGAGATCTTGAATTGAGCTATAAATATTTTGGAGAGCCCAGCCAGCCGGGGAGCACTAGTGTCAGCATGTGGCCGCCTCCTCTCCCCTCTCACCTGAAGCTGAGAGCCCTCGGCTCTCATCATTTATTAGGCAGTAAGTGGGCAGCTCGCCGCCCTAAATACATGCACCAGTAGATGGTCGATGCGCCACTTGTGCCAGGCCGAGTGGTTTTTGACTGGGAGAACTGGTTGACAAATAAAGGCACAGTGAGTGGGCCCCCGGGCGCGCGCCTGTTTGACACCTCACGCGACATATTAACGCTTCCCTGGTACCGAGGAGAGAGACTGTGAGTGAGCGTCTATTCAGGGCTCTGAATGAAAGAGCCCATGTGGTTCTGCAGGAGAGGACCGACCTGTGGCAGGCTTTCCCTCTGTGTGTGTGTGCGTGTGAGTGTGTGTGTGTGTGCTTAAGGAAGGCTGCAACACGGGCCGCGGCCGTGGGAAGAAGGCCATTTGCGTCCCTATCTGAGTCAATGCAACACGTCGGGTTATAAATGGGGCCCGAGCTGCCACCGCTGCTGCTGTTGCCTACATAATGAAGCTGTAGTTTGAAGGCTGCACACACACACACACACACACACACACACAATACACACACAAACCGACACCAACCAGGTGCTGACAGGCACCCTGACGGACGGCACTTCACAGACATCCTCCTCCACGTCCTCTGACTCCCATCAGCTGTGCAGCCATTCGGGCAGAATTATTCCACAGCCATTTACAACCGCGGCTGTAAATCACGATTATCGCTGTTATTATTTTATTGCGGCTGTTTTTTAACACCTAAATGTAGGCGCTTAACTAAACAACTTCAAACCACCAACTGTCACCATCCAGCGTGTCATTGATTTCGTCATGTAATATAATAAATATATATCTTTTGTCTGGAAAAGTTTTTTTCTTTTACGCTTTAAAGAAAAATCATTTAAGTTTTTCATTTAAGTGTTACCAAAGACCTTGAATGAAGCTGACAGTTTATACTCTTCTTTTGCGTAAATCTTTCTATTTTGTCTGCCTGTCAATAAATCTGATTGCATTTCCAACTATTATTTTCTAACCTTATAACGTGGTTACATTATAAATGTTACTTCTACTGACTCTTATTTTTGAATCTCTCTACTTGTGGGGGTGGACCTAACGAGAATTCTCAGAAAGTCACCGTAATGAAGTCCTGAATCTGTTTAAAATCAATTCTCTACATTTTTTTTCTGTTTCTATTCACAGAGTAAGACATGAGGCAGCCTTCATTTTACAAAGACCTGTTGAAAGGGGTGATGTAACTATTCATGAATCACATCCACTTGATTTTTTTGTTCAGATGATCACACCATCAATTCAACAAGTTTGACGTTCTTCCTAAGGCTTATATGAATGTAGTGCCTGATCTTTATTCAGACCTCGGGGGTCTTTCGAAACACAGGTGATGGTTCAAAAGTTGCATATGTGTGCGTCTGTGCGTGTGTTTGTGTGTGCCCCCCACCCTACCCTACCATAACCCCCCCTTCATCCCTCAGCATGCACCGTGACCGGTGTGACCGGTCTGAATGCACACCCTCCGCCTGCTGCAGGCTGCAGACCGAGGGCCAGCATGGGAACCCGAACACTTGCGCCGCTCGCGCAGGTTGAGCCTGGTCAGATGACGAGGCCGTTCATCACTGGGGCGGCGCGCAGTGCGCGGTCACGCCGCATTAAAAACCCGCACGGTCCCAATTATCATCAGGTTTTCACTAGAGGGAGGAGTGGGACACACACACACGCACATGCACATAAACGCACGGACTCGTAGTTGCCTGCTGGTAGGACTGAATAGTTTTTCCATATTTCAAAATGTATATAAATGAATCATGACAAGCACACAATGTGTTAAGAAATACCAGGCAACAGGTACAGAAAAGCTTGAATTGTTTCATTCAAAATCAACTCATTATGTCACTGGCACTTCAGTTCCACACATGCACAATATGATGACTTAATGATGTTGAAGTATCCTTGGGCAGGATGCTGAGCCCTATGAATGAATTTATGTGAATGGTTAAAGCTGTATGGTGGTTGAGCAGTGTATAAAGGACTGATGGGTGTGAATAGGTGAATGTGACTGTAAAACACGCTATAAGCAGTCATGAAGACTAGATTGTGTCATCTGAATCAATTCTTCACCATTTACATGTTTGTCTCTGGGTATAATTGAATATTAGATGACATGCTCATGAAGTAAGGTGTTACTGTCCCTCTATTGCCACTGTGCCTGTGAGAATCTTGACTGCCAGGAAGGGGAAAAGGAAAATTAAAAAAAGTGATCTACAGGAGACAAATATGTGGAATTAGAGCTGTGGCTAATCCCTCCCCACAGCCATTCTGTGGTAATCCCTGTAATATCTGGCTGCAGGGGATTATCCATCTGGGTAAGGAAAATAAATTAAAGGGCTTCACTGAGTGGTAATTAAACGTGCATCTTCAACCCTCGCTGCAACCTTTACGTGTTGGTCATTTGAAGGTCGCAGTTTTGACATAGATGAGCTTTTCTGGAGATTCCCAGATGTTTGAGAGGTGGGGTCCACTGGTCTGAGAATCTGCTTGTTTTCAGTCATATCCTCTATAAATTCAACAAGTGTCACAGTCCAGGAATTAATATACCCTTATCATACTTTGAAGGACAAATCAAATGGATTGAACCTGAAAATGCAAAAGAAATGCACAATTTAATGACAATATTGTCTCAACATTTCTTATTAAGTTGTCAAAACTGAACTTTTAATCACTTGTTATTTCAATCTGATAGATGTTTTATATTATCAAGGCAATAAAACTTGAATTTTAATGTTAAAATAACTTCATTTATATCATGTGTATGCATGTGCTTGGTCTCTTATCGTTAATATGGACACTAATAATACCATTATGAACAGGCATTCTAGAAAAATGAAAAAACTGTAAATTCAAATTGTAAGGTGATGGCTCTGTTTCAACTTCTGAAAGTAAAATAACGAAATAAACAGTATTAAATAAAAATACATGTTATACCCATTCACTGCTGCCTATGTAACTGAATCTACTCAAACACTAGTTCACCCTTAATTGTGAAATTAAACCAATCTGGGTTGGGCAAAACCAGGCTACAGCTCAAGTTAAAATCAGCTCAGTTACATACCCACAACATTTCCAATTGACTGATTAACATTAACATTACCAAAATGAACTGATCCATGGGCAGCAACTTCTTCCTTTATTGTCAATAAATATTGATGAGGAGGTTACTCAGGAAACGATTGCAGCTAATTGCCCTGATAGATCCTGTAGGATCTGCTTATGCAGAGTAAGTCATCAAGGGATTAAGTGCTTTATAATGACTGATAAGCATCCAATTTGTTACCGATATGCATTTTAATTTGTATCTCAACAAAAAGTACAACAGAATTAATTGAATGTTCTGGGATGTATTAATGGGGGTGACACAGTAGTAAGCAGTGTCATCTCAGCAAGAAGGATTTGGGATTGACTCCCAGTTTGCACTTTATCCATGTGTCTGTAGGTTTTCCCTTTTCCAATTCCTTTGAGTCTTCAAAAACAATTTAGAGTATTGAACACTAATATGACGCTAGGAGAATGAATAGTTTGTGTGTATCCTACAACTGTTTGGCAACCTGCCCAGGGTCTTTTTCCATAATGTGTTTGGCTTCATAAGACCAATGCGACACTGTTTGGGTAAAAGCTGTCAAACAGAATAAATGGATTGTGTGTCATTGAAATTAATTAGTGAAGTAGAGTATTAATGCAAGTTGAATCTCAACTGGAGCACAGGTGGTTTCTCAATATGTGACTAAAAAGAATCCCTTTCCCTATTCATCCTGCAGAGAAAATACTGAGGATTGTGAGATGGGTGAGTCACATGGGCTGCATCAACAAACAACATCCAGCATGGGTGTACTCATAAACATCCTCTCCCTCTCTCTCTATGTCTGTCTGTGTGTGTGTGTTTGTGTGTTCCACACTCACACAGACATGCAAACAGCGATGAAAGCAGGTCACAGGGTGTCAGCATGCAAGCTGCTGTGTAGCACCGGGGGAGCTCTGGGAATCTTGCCACATGCAGGCTCCAGCACGGACCGTGCTCGGACCGTGACATCAGGAGGGTGCTGCTAATCGGAACGCCCTGCCCTCGTTTACGTCAAGGGCACAGAGTCAGACTTACAGGTCACTTCAATGTGATCTTGAACTTTATGGTGTGTGCACATACTTGTATTGTGGAGACTATAAATTCATTTTCCACATAATATCACACCAACCATCTCAAGGGAAGAAAATAAATATTCCAGAAAAGGTTTCCCCGACGGGATAGAAAATATGAATACTTAAAACAGATCCAGCATATTTATAAATGTTGTTTCTTCTCCTTGCATTAAACTTGCTGCTGCATTCACTTCACCTCCATGTCACTTTATAGCAAATGCATATGTCAGTATCATTTCATTCTTATTGCATACCTTACTCTTTTTTTCATGAACTGCTTCACATGTCTTCAATTCCTCAGTTCTTTGAAAATAGACACATTCACAAAGTGGCTGAAAAGTGTATAGTTACTTGACAATATATATTCAAGTATATATAATATGTACTTAACAAAAATGTAATATATTTTTAGTGGCATCTATCACATGCAGAATCAATGATAGTGTGGTGAAGACAAAAATATATAACAGCAATGCTGCTACCATTCTATTTCAGATGTAGAAACATGTCAGTGCAACCTCATTTAGACAAGAGTATCTCATTCCAATTTCTAGGTGATTACCCACTAATGAATACATAACTTTGTAGTTAGTTTTCCATTTGGACCAATTGATCCCTCTAAATCCAATTCACTAAGCTGATTAGAATTTTTGTGTCATAAACCTTCGTCTGAATCGTATTGACTAAAAAGACAAGATGTCAAGCATAAACACCCCTGAAGTCTATGTGATAATCCTCAAAAGTCCTTGAGGATGCTGCATCACTGGTGGAGGGGGGCACTGAGGGATAGGTGGAGGGTGGAGGGGGGGCTGGGGGCAATTGTCTCATCTGCTGCTGCCTCTAATTGATTGGGGCATTAATCTGGTGTCTCTGGACTAAGAGCCAGGCTAATATATGAGGAGACGGGAGAGAGTCCAACTCTGCCCGGGGGCTGTTGATGGCTGCAGGGAGGATTGGAGAAGATTAGGAGAGATTTCTGAGCGTCCAGCAAAAGCAACTCTGCTTTTGTCTGTTTGTCTGCCTTCCTATTGATGCCATGTTGATGGGGTCAAAATCCAGCGAAAGTCCTGCATGCAAATGTGCATAAAATTACACTGAAGATTGAGTTGTTAATTAGCATTGTTAGTCTTTTTTGGAAGAATGCTGGCTTCAAGGTAGTCTGTGTAGTCCACACTCAAAATGTCTGTAAACTGATGTGGCTTAAGAAGGTGAGCAGTCAACCCAAAAATGGGAAGGGTGGTGGTTTTTGTTGTACAAGGTCACTTCATGTCATGTTACTACATGAATACCAAAATCATACCAGAGTGGGCATGTAGTGTCCCAGATCAAGATAATGTTTACTGAATATGATATGGTGAAGTGAGATCAATACAGGGTATGAAGGCATTGAATTATCTCCTGCTGAGTCACTAAAACAAAAGCAATGATCCGGTGGAATCCACCAATTTGTTCAGCCGTGTGTGCAGTGCATCCCTGAACTGTGAAATAGGTCTGCAACCTCATCTTTCTCCCACTACACATAACTGCCCTCGCATCCAGGAGCTTTCACCTTCTTTCCAGTTTGATCCTCAGATAAAGCCATGACTAATGCTCTCATCTTGCCTGGATGAATGAGGAATGCCTTACTGAAATCACTCTGACCTAGAGGAATTAAAGTTTCAACAAACTTGTTACGTATCCTACAGCACACTTGATCTGCAGCTCACTAATCCATCATTGCTCTTCATCAAGATCCGGCTCTAACCTCCACGACTCCCCAGATTGTTAATTAACCTGCATCAATTCTTAGATTCACTTCCAGCTCCATCTGTCTCTGCTCCTCCATGTGTCAACCCACCTGGTAATGCTGAATTGCAATCCCACTCTCTCCCTCTCTCTCTTCCTGCCAAAATTAATTAGTCTGCATCCATTTTTAATCAATAACCTCTTTCATCTGACTCCAACATTTCAGTGCACTCTTCAGATGGAAAAGAGGTGATGGAGGTACATGGAAGTACAGTACTTCTGCATTCCATGGCTCCAGAGACATGCATTAAAGCTCAATGCATGTTTGAATGTTTATAACAACACAACAGTGAACAACTCAACAGTAATTCTCCTCCGAAACCATCTCAGCTTCCACCCACTCCATCCTCACCATATGCTCAAGGATATTACATGAATATTAAAACTAGCTGCAGTTTAGCTGCAACAGATCCTGTCACTGGAACTGGCTTATGCAGATGTTCATTGGTTCTATCAGCTGTATCCTTGTGTATTTTTTATGTAAAGCATCTCTGCTCACTGTTTGCAAATGTTCCATAAAATATTATTGTTATTATACAATACTAGATATGACACTTCTCAGTTGACTCCATCTCAGAAACTATACCTTCTAACCCTCATCAACCTCACTCATCTCACCAGTCCATTCTCCACACCTGTTCTTACCTTACCTTACCTGCCATTCTAATAAAGATCCCTCACCTGACCTCTGAGTCTGTGTGCTGCAATGGGTCAATTTCTGAGGAATGATTGGTGGTATAATGCCACGTGATAGGATCTACACATTTGAAAGATATTTTAAGGAGCATGTGCATGGACTGTACACACAGGACCCACACACTGGAGGACATTATCAGGGTGGGGTGCAGGAATTGAGGGACTGAACCACCAACCTGCCAGTAAGTGGACATCTCAGCCACCATGGCCACAACTTTCCACAGCAAATTATTAATACCTTTTGCAAATCCATAGCCTAATAACCTCTTATATAACCTCCTTATAATCTATAAAATGAAAATCACCCCAAAGGGAGGGTGTCTCGTTGGTACACTGATCCCCGTGGGGGACGGTTAGTGGTTAATCCATCTCCGCTGCACTACCGCCCCCGTGTGGTAAAATGGAGCAACACATACCCCACCACTTATGTCACGTTCACCGTTGACAGATAATTATTTCTAATTCAAGCAATTTAATGTCACTACCAAACTTTCCACTCGTCCATTGCTTTTCAACAATATTTGATATTCACATTTAGTTAGCAGGTATAATGCAGTTTATTGGAGCTTATTTTGGCTTTTAAAAGGTTGCGATGTACAGATATGTAAGAACACTGTAACTGAAACATATAGCCCTCCCACTGTCCATCCATTATCTTTCCACTTGCACTGTCATGGGGGCGTAGAAATTTGCTGCTGGGGCAACTGTGAAACAGAGCATGTGTGGTCCCACATTGGTTGAAAAAGTTGGTGTTTCAGTTCCAGCCCAGAGCAGCCAACATCTTGAATTCCTTGAGTTCGATACTGAACTAGCCTGTAAACAACTGTGAGTGGTCATGGACATGAGAAATGCAGGACCTTGGACACTTTAGAATCTTCCTTGGAAATAAATATTTTGATTTAATACTTCGTACAACGCACGTTTCAGAGTGCACAGAGATAATTTATACACAAAATACACAAGGATACAGTCAATAGAACCAATGGACATCTGCTTAATTCAAGGCGAGTGTTTAGATCTGTTGCAGCTAAATTGGAGATACTTTTGATATTTACTAAATATCCTTGAAATACAAAGGATGAAGGCAAGGGATACACCTTGAATACACACAAACACTCTCAAAGTCCTAGAGAAAACGGACAAACACGGGAAGAACAAATAAACTACACAGAAATTGTCAGGACAGAGCCGTAAACTTGTCGCTTTTCTTTTTGTGACTGCACTGCGCCACCATGTGGCCGGTGTCTTTATTACATGGGGAAATACAACGCTCTGCAGGGGATTTTCAACGTGCGTCATCAATCCGGAAGTCGCCATATTGGAGGTACTCGGCAAGGTAAACAAGTGCAGGCACTGAAGTAGCAAGATCCCAAGTCTGTATGGAAAATGGTGAATTATTGCCGTGGTTTTGACTGTACAATTTGGTCAAAACATGGAAAATATTTGGAATTCTCTGGAAAAGAAAAAAGAAATCAGAAAGAACAATGCCAAAAAGTTATCAGACACGCTTGAGGTTAATAAAGGATCTACAAGGCAAAAATATGAACAGCCGGACAATTTCTTATGATATAAGTGAAATAATAATAGCAGCTCTAACTAATTTTCTAGAGTAATGACAATATAGTTCATATCAAACTACTGCATGTGGTATTATTGCCCTCTATCGTGCAATATGTTTATCACAATTTCTGTTTTTCCTCAAAATAATACCAATATAATGACTTCTGCTCTCACAAATTTATATTATCTCAAATGATTTAGGCCAAAAATACCAAATGAAAAGTAAAAACTTGTAATGTTCACACAAACCTGTGTTAATAAAAAGATAAATACCCAACATAAGATATGACTAGAGATTAAAATATGACAAGAGATTTGGATTCTGATCATTTTGAAGGAGGCTCAAATTAAATGACGCACCACTCTTAAGTGCTTTGTAAATGTCAGTTATTTCTGTTCTATTTTTCATTTGATACGTCATTGTAGTGTGTAGCAGTTATGAAACGCTACAGCTCCCACAGCAGCTCCTAGAAGTAGCATTTATCATAACACCTCTCTGAACAACACATTTGTTCCCAGTCTTGCTGTGTGTTTACAGTTGAGGAAATGAGACCGTGACTTATTAAAGTTGAGCTCCTTGGTGGGTGGGTGGGTGGTTGGTGGTTGGTTGGCACACAACTTTTCATTTCAAAGGAAGAAGTTACATAAAAATGCAACATGGATACACAATCTGTAGGCAAGGAACACGATTTTTAGTTTGAGATTTCTGGTTATGAATAGCAGTGAGGAACATCTCAGAATCCATTGGAATCAATTTAGAGGCTCATGAATAAGATTTGATTATTGGCAATAAATCTGTGTAGGTTGTGTGCGGATCGTCATGCCTTCCCTCAAAGTCTCAATCTCATCTAAGGTTAGTAGTCTTTCATTCATACATTTTACCTGCTTTGTACCAGTCTTCAGTCCATCACAGAACACACACACACCATTTTCTCGAATGTAGAATCTCCAGTCAACAATAAACCTAAATCTTTTGTCACCTCCATGAAAACCAAAAGTTTCGATCAATGTTATATACTGAAAACAGACATTAGCCATAGAAGAGTTGATTGTTAATTTTATTAAGGGCTCATCAATAGATATGGATATATAATAATAATAATAATCTCTTTACAATACAACATAAGATCAGAAGAGCATGATAGACGACTTCAACAGAATCTCATAGTTTGATAAAAAAAATCAATAAATAAGAGCATAAATAACCCAAATACATGTTTTAAACTGATATATAGATTCATAAATACTAAATATTAGGTCTGCATGCATGGAACACTATCAACCATTTTCTGTACAAACACAAGAGATATGTACTGTATGTCGTGACTGGAGAGTTCATGTACAAAATGAATGAGGCTACTAGACCGTAATGAGGAAAGGCCCGACATAGAAAACAAGGGACTTGGGAAGCACTTAATAGAGAACTCAAACACCCACACAGTGCATTCTCCATTATGATAATATATACATATGAACACATACAAACTTTAAAATATTGAGTTATTCTTTCTCTCTCTCTCTCTCACAGACACACACACACACACAGACACACAGAGACGTACATAAATTGGAAGAACTGACTGACATATCTGGGAGAGCCTGATTTTAAAGACTGAAGTTGTACTCTCTTCCTGAGGCACAGCAGCACATGGACCCAGCTCCGGCTCATCCACGGTTGGAATTCCAGGGTTTCCAGCAGCATTAAATCCAAAGCTCATCTGCTGTAAAAGTCCAGGACTGTCAACCATTGTATTACATTCATTTTAATGTGAGGCCAATTTGAATGATGAATTTGAAAAAGATGGTCATTAAAAATTCAGTTTTTTGTTTTGAGTGATGATTGTTAGACATAAACCTTGTACACTACAAAATATGATTGATATTGGGAAATTAAACTACACTTGAAATGTAATTTCACTCAATTGGAATAACTGGTGAGATTTTTATTTATTTCAACTTTGAGATTCAAAATGAAGTTTAATGTATCAGATGTATTCTGATAATGTTATTCTAACAATACAAAGGTATTTGAGTCTTATACATTGATGTTTGTAGCTTCATTGTGAAGATTTGGTGGCACAGATTCAAACCAACTGTATCTGTTCATTTATTACAAATTTAAAGTTTCAAATTGAAGTTATGGTGGTTAGGCAATATTTTTATATCTTAAACTGAAGTATGAAACGATTTTTAGCTAACCTTTTTTCTAAATCAAAAACTGGAATCCTGGATTTCTATTCCAACATGAGCATTTTCATTTTGAATCTTCTGGTTTCTCCCAGTTTATGTTCTCATCACGTTCCTACTCCACTGTTTTCCCCAAACATACACTCACTCACACACACACACACACATACACACGCACACAGTAAACTTGCTACAGGTACATTAAAAAAATATTCAATAAATGGTAAATGAAAGATAAAAAAACAAAAAACTTTCAGAATCTGTATAGTCGTTCCTCTTGGTAAGAAGGGTATTTCACATTAAATATGGCTCACTGTCATTGCAATCTGCTCCTGTACAAAATTACAACCCATTGTCCTATATCACTCACTCCCTCGCTCTCTCATACACACACACACACACATACACAAACTGATCTTTACAAAAGAAAATGAATACAGAGTACTTTCATCAACAGCACAACAGTTTCATCATCATCATTATCATATAATACTGTAGAATTCTGTGAATCCTACAATGGATTTCCAGAGTGTTGCTCTGGAAAAATAAATGGCAGTTACATAAGAGGTCATCACAATACATGTTGTAGTGGTATAAATGGCATTATCACAGATAAAAAAATGTGGCTCTAAGAAAATCATCTTGGCCCCCACAGATGTTTTCACTCCCAGTCACTGTTAAATCCAGGTGCGGTGTAACTGTACGCTTGGAATGAGGAATATGAAATATGTGGTCACAGTCTCTAGAAGTGTTGTGTAAAAGAACTGCAGCTAGTCTACGTGAGCACTATTTTCACTATATGATCACGTTTCTCGGTGTGTGCTGATCAGACCCTCCCTGTCCAGCGATGTCCAGTTTGTTCCTACATTATAGCCATTGATTCCAAACTGAGATAAGCCTGATGATATCAAAGCTCCTCCAAAGACACTGAAGACAAGACAGATCTGTTTACGTATGCTGGCCCTCATTTATCCAGGAAGTATAGGATATCCAGGTGTGCAAAAATCACGTGATGAAAAAGCACTGCCAGTCCAGACGAGCTCTGACCTGGTGTGAGATTTGGTCATAATGTACCTCCAGATTGATAGAAGCCAAATAACGCTTAAACCCAACGTCAGACTGCGATCACACTCTATGAAATAAATATTGAAGTGTGAAGCAGTAAAAGATAAAATGAAAGCAAAAAACCCCCCCAAAAAAACAATCTATAAACTGAATTATTTTGTCTGGATTGTCATGTCACAGAGAGCTCAAATCAATACTAGGTGTCCTAAGAACCAGATGAGTCTGTAGAGGATAATGTTACAGATCACTGCAGTCGATGAATTTCACTATGAAACGTGAAAAAGTATAGTGAGTGGTACTGTATCATTGTGTAGTGTCATCTACAAATACGTATAGTTGAGTGTACTCTCAAGTAGCATACACACACAAATTAATGAAGGTAAAGCATTAGCAGTGAGAGCTTAGCCATACAAACTTTCCCAAAAATGAAAAAAAATCACAAATTCTACGTTAAGCTCGAGAAAATTTTCATGTTGCCTACTCACAAAATATACTTGTTCACAGTTTTCACATGTAATCATTCAGTGTGTTGTATCACTTTAAATATCTACGTAAACCAGTGGCAGAGGGTCAAAAATGAACCTTCCTCTTCAGTTCACAGTTGGCTTGTTACTTTAACTGATAGTGAGACTCTGTGGGTGCCTGTCATTACACTGCCACATGAGGGAATGTCAGATGTGTACCATGTGACCCGGCCTTCAGTCAGTAGACTGCAGGTACCTGACGATTTGGTGTGAGATACGATGAGTTTAAAACTGCCAACTGAGGCGAAACCATCACAGCGATGAAGAAAGAATAATATATATCTCTATATATATAACATAAGATAATAATGTCCTGCCAGACATCACACTATCACCCATGATTTGTTCTTTTTTGGTAGGACTTTGAAACTGGTCAAAAGTACAAGGTAGAGTAGAACTAGTGTTATCTCTGCACAGCTCATTGGCAGACTAAAGACTGATTCTTACCCCTTTTCCACCAAAATGGTTCCAAGCTGGTGCTCGTGTAGTTCGGGGCCTGTTCAGTTTGTGAAATGTTGCTTTTCTGCACATCAAGACTGAGTCCACAACATGAAAAATTAAGGCTTTCTCCTCCACCGCCTGCTTAAGGTTTCAATTGCTTTTATAATCACTACAGTCTTTCTTTAGCCACCATTTCGTCTTTGTAGGTCTCAATTACCTCGCCCCAAGCCTCTGATGTAGGTCTAATTCCTGGCCCAGTATAGAAGCGGTGCTAGGTTTAGAGTTGAACAGAAGGAATTAACCTAGAAGCAGCACTGGAACAGTTGTTTTGATGGAGAAAGGGCATCTGTTGCGGTGTGACTTTGAGCCAATCTGTAACCATGAAGTAACTTCAGAAAATCAAATTTTCATCATTTTGATTAGTAAGGTTTGGATCACTTCCAGGTCTTTGAAAGCTCATGCTATGGAACTGATACCAACGACTCGACTCATAGCCCTTTATGTGTCTCTTTCAAGCAGCCATCAATCATACTGACCTTTTTCACAGTCCCTTTCTATAACCTATTTAAAATCTTGGCTCAATTTACAGTCATCTATCTCTAGAAGAAAAAACACATCTGAACGTCTTAAAAATATAAAGATAATTTAAAATTTTTGTGATTGAACTCCTAGAGTTCATGCCATGAAATCCATACCACCCTGCATTTTTGATCCAGTGTCTCTTCATCTTATTGTGGACTCTTGTGTTTCAAAGTAAATCTCTGAGAACCTCGATAAATGTCACTCCACTAAGTATTGCTTGAGGGTGCTCAGAAAAAGATGAATGACCTAAAATAAAAGGAGAAGCGATGTAAAGATCAAACCAATGATGGAGAAAATGTGTCATCAGATCTTACAAACCCCCACATCAGTTCAAATGCCAACATCACCAGGCTTTGTCTCCCCAACAGGACTGCAGCAGCACTTATTCTGTCACATGATGGCTTTCAATGTTACACAAACAGGGCTTATATAAAACTATTCATATTTACAACTTAACTTGACGTTTTTGTAGTTTTGGTCATCGAAAGCTGTCTTATGGTTCCAACCGATGACCAGAACTATAAAAAGTACATTTAAGTTTGTAAAACATCATTTTTAAAAAACAGTGTGCCCATTTTTAAGAGGTTTCAAGAGGAAGAAAACAGTGGCGAATCGTTACGTAAAGTTTCCATGTTCAATAAAGAACAAGCGAGTGGAGACAGAGGAAGATGAAAGATAAACAGTGATCATGGCATTCTCCTCTCCAGGTGGAGGAGAGATACACTGTATTTATATTACAGCCTGCAATGTTCATACAGCCACAAGACCTGAAATAATTATCTGCAAGAGATGAGGCCAGTGTTCATTAGGTGTAGAGTGTAAACCAATGTGCATTGTTCATAGGATAAATAGGTGATTTGTATTTTACTACTCTGCATGTGTGTGAATGTGAGCTAGCTTGTGTGTGTGCGTGTGAATGTCCACTACCTCTGTACAAATAATGTAGGTGATAATATTGAGGCTGAAAGCACTTGGTCACTCAGACACAAAAATGTCACATTCCACAGAGTTTTCACCTGAGAGCATGGGCTTCATGTTCACATGTGGAACCTAATTTATTAATTTTTCCCCCAGTTTCTGTTTCTGCTTTGCAAGTTCAATGCTTTAGTTTTTGGCAGGTTAACTAAAGAAGCAGGTTTGTGCTGAAACAGATAATTGCACACCATTGTACTGTGTGAGAAAGGGTAACTTCTCCCTCTCACGAGTCACAAAGCTATGGCATCAACATGTTTGTTCAGCTCGCAGCTCGAAGTCACAGGTGGTGTGTGTTTAACATGAATTCTAAACACTATTTTTGGAAATTTGTCTTTAATGGACATCCAAGAGGTATACAACCCCAACTCTACACCACCTTTGACAAGTCTGGATGCTGTGCAAAAAAGAAATGCAGAACACATCGCAATCTTTTAAATAAGCCGTGATTATACACAATTGTTATACAAAGCGTTCCTGAACCCAAGTGATGGGGACTGTCGACTGTCCCAAACGGCAATTTTTCCGGCAATGGAATCATCAAAAATGATCACCGCATTCAGTTGTCTGTACTCTATTTAACACAGCATCCTAACTCTCTCTGAAATCGCAATTGTGTCATAACCTGTGTGTATCCAACCTTTCACTTTTGATCACCCCCACCTAAACTGTACATTGGCGTGGACAAAGTGTGGCTTGCTTGGCGACTTGTGTTATGTGTTTACTTTCGTGTGACAACCCTGTATGTTTGTGTGTGTGCGTGTGCGTGTCTGTGTTTCCCTGGTGATGAATTCATAGTCTTGTTTGAGCCTCGGGGATGTAGATCTCAATGCTGTCAGCACTCTCCGTGGCAGAGTTTTGCCGTACAGATGCGGCTCTCTTGGCAGCCATGAGGCGCTTCCTGGCCTCCTGCCGCTGCTTCTCCGAGCTCTCCAGCGAGCGATCCCGGGCCAGGGGCGGGTGGTGGTGGGGGCCCTTGGGTGGCTTTTTTGGCACTGGAGGTGGGAGCCGCCTCTCCTGGTGGGAGAGGACGGTAGGAGGCGAAGGGAGAATATTTCAGGAAAAAAAGGCATAGGCTACAGGTGCGTCGTGTGTGTGTCTCTGTGTGCCCATTCTAACTGCTAGATTTAATTTAGCGTTACGATAAATGTCTAAATGCTTTTAAACATACTCACACTGTGCATCTCACGCTGTGTCAATAATACTGCAGCAACTGTACATGCTTTTATTTTGGAATTTTGTTGCATAACGTCGATGCACACATCACTTAATTGTCTGAACTGTTTTCATTGTCCGCATTGTATGATGTTCACTTCAAAGTCAATCTGAGTCAAATGTCTGGCGTGGCTCGTAAAGTCTGATGCTTTCAAATGCATGCACAATAGCCAGAAGAATGAACATTAAGCACACTCTCGTGTCTACCTCGGCTGCAGCGCACACAACAAAAAAGTCACACAAAGTGAGATGGTTGCAGGCATCAGGAGCAAGGAAGGAAGGAAGGAAGGGAGGAAGGAGACATGGATGGAGAGACAGACATGATGGGTCTACGGAGGCCCAGAGGTATCAAGCCCCTGAGGTGTTGCTGGCATTGCGGTTATGCAGACTGATGCGTGGCTGTTTGCAAGCGCCTTCACTGTCGATACAAAAAAAGCACAAGAAAGAAAAACACAACAATGAGAGCAAATGAGGAAGCCGGCAGAGTCAGCATTTACAATGACGCAAAGCCACAACAGATACTGCTGGAAGAGAGCAGACAGGCAGAAGACATCTGAAAACCATTTGCACGGTACACTTATAGATATGTGGAGGCAAGTGTAGCTATGTCGCCATAGAGACCGAATCAGACAATCATGCACTAGATGAATCTAACAGGGTCTAGTATAGCGTGACTTTGTTAAAATTCAACAACTTAGACCAATTCAATCTGACCATGTTATGCTTTTTGGGGTTTAACCCTTTTATTAACAATTCTATATAGATTTTTATCCATATGTTTACGCAGTCATAAAGTCTTATTCTCTCCAACTGTTGGTTATCCAGTATTTCGTTATATTGCTTGTATATTTCTGTGTTATACAGCACTGCCTCCTGCTCTGTTTGATCATCCCACCAACTCCTTGTCTATATTTAATAAGACGTAAAAGGGAACGAAATGGGTAAAACAGCCAGATTCTGTGCTGTTGGCTGCAGGGACATGCATAATAAGTAAGTCCTCATTCTCATCCTCACATAAGTCCTCATCTCCAATCATTTGAGGATCAACACATTGGATGCAAATGCAATAGAAATGCCTCTTCAAAATGACTTGTCATTACTTTGTCCACCAGCAGGGAAAGTACGCTGTGACTAGATTCCATTTCTTATTATGAGTTGACTTTAGGGGGCAAAAGATGAGTCATAAGGACCAGCACAATATAAAACAGTTCATTTCAGATGATGCCTTCTCCCTGGTCAGCCCTGGTGACACAATGGAGTGTGTGTACCTTTCTCTCAGGAGGATCCAGGGGTCTCCAGTTGTTGGCTCTGAGCTGGTGGAGCTCATCGAACTTGAGGCTTATGTTCTCGATTGACAGCTGAAGCATATCCCAGAAACCAGCCAGGTCTGAGGCCACGGGCCGAGGGTGGGCGTTGGGGTTCTGTGAGAGTGGGAACAGAAGAGAGAGTGGAAAGGAGAAAGGATGACAGACAAAATCCAGGAAAGAGAAACAATGAGAGAGGTCTCTTTAATGTTTTTATTTAGATTTTGTTTGATACTTATTTCATTACCTAAACAGATGTCATAAAAGTTGATCTATATTCATATATTTAAACAAATGGAGACTGTCTTCCAACTACACAGAGCACAGCTGATAGTTGAACCTCAGTTTCAGGAGGAATAATTTTGTTTTTGTCTCAGGTTGGCCAAGTCAAAAGTTCTGTGGACTTGAAATTCCACTTCTGCTCTATGCAGATGATGTGGTCCTACTTGGCGTCATTGAGCTGTGACCTCCAGCTCACCCTTGGACAGTTTGCAGCTGAGTCTGAAACCATGGTCCTCAGTTGAGAATGGGTAGACTGTCCCCACTGGGTTGGGATTGGGTTCATGTCCTAAGTGGAGGAGTTTAAGTACTGCTGGTTCTTGTTCACGAGTGGAAAGGGAAATGGAGCAGTAAATAGACTGGGATGGTGACTGCAGAGATGCAGATGCTATATGCTGGTCTGTGATGGTGAAAATAGAGCTGAGTCATAGGGCGAAGCTTTTGTTTTATCGATCGATCAGTCTACATTGCAAACCTCTGCAATGGTCATGAGCAGTGGGTAGTGACTGAAGAAATGGCGTCACAGGCAGAAGCTGAAATTAGTTTTCTGTGCAGGTTTGCTGCGCTCAGCCTTAGAGATAAAGTGAGGAGCTCAGACATAGTCTCTAAGCAGCGGCCTGGCATCTGGCCAGCATAGCTCCTGGACATTTCCCCGAGGAGGTATTTTGGTGCATGTCTGTCAGGGAGGAGACCAAGGACACGCTGGAGAGATTATCTCTCAGCTGGCTTGGGAAAGCCTTAGGATCCTCCCAGAGGGGCTGGTGGAAATGGATGGGGAGAGCAATGTCTGAGCTTCTCTACTGAAACTGCTGCCCCAGCTATAAATATATATGTGGACAAACATGCAGTGAAATGTGAATGGAAACATACATTTATTTAACAAAACTCAATAAACTGTACTGTACTGTACTTCAGTCAGTTTTAATCTCGGATGAACAATATTTTCACGTAAAAGGAAAGAAAGTGAAACCAAAGATAAAGCATTTTCACCTGTTTAGAGAGCAGTATTGTATAAGTCTTACCAGATTCTCTTCACACAGCTCTCTGAACTGCTGAAACTTCTGGGACATCAAAAGCTGAGCACTTCCTACGGCAGCCCTCATCTTCCCCAGGACTAGGAACATAGACATGGTTTAGAAGGAGACTGCCCTACAGTCGGCAAAATGCACCCACTCTTTAAATATGTTCTTTCTTGATAATGTACACCGAGGCATTTTTGACATCACAAGCCTTTCTACTATAACAAAGTGCTTTTAAGTTGTTTTGTAAGGCTAGGATTAATTCAATAGATTGATTGTATTTCATTTAGAGATTAAGAAGTCATATAAAGAATGATTTTTTCTCGCAACACAGACATGCATTCTGTAATCTGGATACTAATATTTCCTCTAAGGGTTAAAACATTACGGTTTGGAACCATTTCTTCTCCAGTTTGTTATTTTTTTTTAACTTTTCGTGTCTTCTGCTGAAAACACTAAAAGTTAACTCCAGTGATTTGTAAAATTCCTTATTTAAGACACAAGACGTATCCATAGAACTACAGGACTTAGTTCTGCATCCTACTCGTGTGTCTTGAATACGGGACTTCAGTACACCAGAACCTACTATCTTCAGGCAGGGCGTTCTCCTGCTGGTCGAGCTCCATCTGCCGACACCAGCCCTCCATGCGGTCAGTTTCTGCCTGTAGCAGCTTCAGAAACCAGCGTCCATCTCTCTGGCACACTGATCGCTGCACCACCTGCGTTTCAGACATTCACACTTAACTGCATGGAGTGCTGATGAATTAATTTTTTAGAATACAATATCGAACATTTCTTTTTTTCCCTCTTTCAGTTTAATTACACTACTGTTTAACTCTAATTATTAGGATAGGAAAATAGTTCAGGGGATGAGCGGATTACAAACCCCAGGTAATGTCTTAAATCGTGGATGCTTTTTTTTTGTTATGCGATGTAATTGATTAAGTGAATGTGCTTGTAAACCGTTGATCTGTATACTCAGGAGAGCCTGATAACTGATCCTTTGCTGTTGTTTCACAACGCAGAACAAGCTAGTGATTCCTTCCCTATTAGCTCTGGTTTTGTTAGGAAGAACGCCTAAGAAATAAGTAAATATCTAATCTTGTCTCCTGTGGCAGCTGTTTGGTTCTAGGCAAAAACAGCTATCTTGGAGAAAAAAAGAAAAGCCACAAAGCTTCATGGAGATGAGAGGAAATGCTGTAATGACAATATTCTCTTGTTAGCGGCTCATATTTCCCCTGTGATCCCCTAATTCCCCCCCAACTTTCCAGTCTGTCTAGCACACGTCTCTCGCTTTCTGCCTTGTTTGCACCCGTTTTCACAAGCACTATCAATACTGTGCAACAACCTTGTATTTTTCATCATTCTCTGAGTGTTCCTGATCCTTGTGCTCAGCATCTATCTGTTCATAATTCCCCTGAAATTAACCTTTTGTTCACCCCCTGCTGCAAAACCCTGCAATATTCATCACTTGGATTGCCACTCAGTTTTCAATTAACCATTTTGCCCGGATTGTGCACGTCGTTCATCGACAAAAGCGTTCTCATATCGGACAAAGTTGTTTCTTCTGTTTCTAATGAAAAAAAAACATGCATTTTTAACACCTTAGTAACAGTTTAGCATCTTGAAAGGAGGAAGGTGTGATATTTTTTCTGATATGAAGACTGCATTTGTCAGAAACAATGCTGCTGAATGTGGCCTTCATCTCATCTGAATTACCTCCCCACATACCTCCAGAATAGCCGAGCTGTTGAAGTTAACATCTAGTGGGTCATCTGATACACTGTCTATCCAGGGGTCTGGTGGCGGGAGGATGGACGGGTCAAAGCCCACATCCTCGTATTCATCAGAGGCACAGGCATGGTAGTGGTTCCCTGAGCCCTGGATGCTGACAGTGGAGGTGGCCGCATCCCGAGAGTATTGTCGAGAGAGTGCACCAGATGACAGGACTTCCATGTCAGTGTCAGGGGAGTCTAGAGGTGTGTCCAGCAGGTCCGGCAAGTCCAGATCTGCCTGTGTGTACAATGATGAATACATCTCATAGACGGAATGAATGAGTATTCGCTCAGGCTCTTTTGGTGCTCGTCTGTTGAGTCTATGTCCGTCTATTAACAGATTAGCTCATTTCTCAATTATATGCCATTCACGTTATTTTTAATTACGAGCAACATATAATTCCGCTTTTATTTTTAGCTTGATGTGCAGTGGACTGGAGGATGAGCAGAAATGCATCAAATTTATTTCAGCCTTTGCTCATACCCAAAAAACTCAAAATACCAATGCTTTCTCATAGCACATTTTCAGGATCTGATATAGTTATGGTATTGTTGGGCAGCAGTATTATGTGCGCTCAAATATTCAAATGTGAGCTGTCCAAGGCACAAAACAGGAGAGAGCCTGCTAAACTGTTGATAATTTGATTTGGTTTGTTTCCCACAGCCATTCTTTCCTGTGGTCAATACGGAGCTTAATGTTGTTTCAGGTGATTAAAATATAATGCAGTGAGATGAATATGTAATTCATACTCAGCAATATATTTGTTGTTTTTTTAGTGTCTCTCCTAGGGAGTTAAATGAAACACTAAATGATATAAATGAACACACAAAGTGGTTCATACTCAAGTTTGGCATTCATAAAAGTACATGAGAGGAGAAATATTTAAGAAGAGTACTCGTAATGATGTTTCAGAAGCCTCTAACTATTAACTAATAGAAAACTGGAAGGTCAAATGTGCGATTGGTACTGGATCTCGAACAAATTATGAAAAAGAGACAAGTAGCTACTTTATTCCCTTTGAGGTTAATCTAGTAGTTGAAGGAAAATGGCGTTCTAAAAGGATCCATTTCACAATTTAATAAATCCTTACTTTGAACTGTATACTTTGAACCACACTGACTCCATAAATAACTAAACCTCTGAAGTGTTTTTGTCGATTCTTCATCACCCAGACAGACACAATACCAAACAATGATATCTAGTTCTGGAGGTCCTGGTGTGAGCTGAGAGCTTGACACAGGCAGCAGCATCAGTAGCAGCTTACCTGTACCGCGGCAGTCACACTGTTGGATCGCTGAAAGCGCCGATACCTGAGGAGGGACAAAAAACGTAATTAGACACCACAAGTTGGGCAGCTTCGGCCACTTTGCTGTCTTGTCCTGTGTTTTAATGTATGTTTATCCAAGCAGAGGATGTATTTTCTCTGTTCAACGTGCTTGGGAGAGTCATGGTGCCCTGACTCAACTGTCACCCATTCCTCCATCACCGCATGATTTGCTGCAGCCCCTGTCACAGACGAGTGCAGGCTGCGGTGCAATCTGCCCTCGTGTGAGAACCTGTCCATGTCTCTGAGGCCACCCTGCACACAACCTTATGCCCCAAAATCAGCTTAAGTCAGAGCTCCTGTGCTCCTCTTACCCCTGCCTCATGTGTTCGGTTCCTACAAAATCAAGCTCCGTCCAGCTTTACTTCTCCCTATGTCCACCTGTCTAGTGTAGCAGATCTCCACTATCTCAATTATTGATGCATTTTGTGGTGTGTGCACTCTGTTTTTAGGTCCAGCTAAATATTGAACATGTCATAACAAAATGGTCAGCCGGCCCCTGCAGACCCTGTGCTTGAGTCAGGATTACATCGAGTTGTATCCAAGCACAGAGGCCACGTCAAACCATGCACTCGGCCACCATGATCTAACCCTCTGGACAATGAGCGAGTCTCGTCAGGCTGTGGCTCATCCGCTGATTCAGATGCCAACCCACCTCACTCACTCACTGTCTTTCCTCTGCCTCCTAGTTTCACATTGCCAACAATATATTCCTCACCACTGAAAGCCCCCTGCTACACCGCTAGCTTAATGCTCTGCAGGACTCGGTCACTGCCATGGATTTCTGCTCCAGTGTTCTCCAGGGTCCTGAGAAAAAGCCTACAACTTCCTTCATAAAATTCCAGGATTTTCTTTGTCTGAGAGAAGCACCCAGTTTCATCAGTTTACTCCCTTGGTCCCACCTTTCCCTAGCCCACACCTCCTCTGTCTGAGGTTGCAACTATCTTAGATACGGACAGAACAGTAGACCATGAGTCAAAAAGTAGACGGCTTAAACTGGCACTGCAGTATTGTGGAGAACCAGGGCTGTTGCTGTTAGTCAGGGTGAGAGCTGGATCCTTACCAGTTATGTTATTTTGTGTCATTTTAATCTTTTGATAAAAAAAACACTGTAAAGCCCTGGAGGTCCTTGGTGCTGTCATATTTCTCCCTCTTCACACTGGACTGACAGACTTGGCGTGTTGATGTTGAGCCACTGCTCCAGCTAACAATTTACTATGTTATCCAACTTCGCACATTCAAACTCTTTGTGACTTTGTGTGTGGATGGCAGCTCTTTAGAAGTGCTGTTCAATTGTTACATCACAGCAAATGAATCAAGACAGGACACAGCAAAGGTAAAGCTGCAAATGTGGATTCTGTTAGTGTACACCCAGCACACTGGGCCGATGTTGATATGTACTTGATATTAACTGGTCAGTTACTAAATGAAATGCATTCCTCACCCCCTGTCATCCTCCACTTGCACCCCTACAGATGTGAACTTAGATGGATCCTCTGGATCTGGAATCTCCTCTGGTCCGTCCACCTAAAAGAGGCAGATGGTATTCCATTCCACACATTCATGCTTAATAACGGAAACCTTTACCCCAGAATCACAGATACATGATTTTCCTCTCGCTTGTGGAGCTTATTATCTATTCCGAATGTGTTTCAAAAGGATTAAATAGCACTGGAGATATTGCTATGGGAATATGGAGCTTTGCAGCTTTGTTGGGGACAGTCTCATATCGTATCTTATTCTTTTTAGCAATCCACACTAAGCAGCCATATTATTGGAAAAAGCACACAAAAGTGTTTCTGGGATGCCTTTTAGGTCAAAATGCCTCTGCCCTGTTGCCCTGGAACAACACAACATCTCTAACATGTTAAAGAGATAAAAACGAGGAAACATATAGATAAAGAAATAGGCCTACAGTGCCACAGGTAAAAAGGAAAATGCATCTTGATTTTGGATTAAACTATGTCTTTGAAGTGTGGTATTTCATATCTTTTTTATGACAAAGCTTTGTTGCTATATTAACGATTTGGGGAGTTGGCAGAGGCTTAGAAGAATGTCAGTGAAGCCTGTGTCTATTCACTGCTGTGTCAGGAATACCTGGATGCCTATGGAGAGGCATTTGCCCTTCCTGAGTGCTTCTTTCTTGTAATCATCGTGGTGGTCTTCAACAACAACCGGTCTTCTGCTTAAGACTGCGGGGGTCGGGGTGTTGACGGTCATGGTGCTGTTGCTCACATGTTGACTGGCTGGTCCGTGAACCTACATAGGTGTGAGGATAGTCAAAAAGCTCAAGGACACTCGAGAACAAATGCAAGAAGAACTTGAAGACGAGAAAAAAAAAACAATAACAACAATGAAAATTCATCTTTTTTTATAGCATTTTCTGTGCTGCAATTCAAAATGCTTTACAAGAGATGTTTTGATTTAGCAATGTAGCTTGCTCCGAGCTACAGATCGAAATGTTCCAGGAAGGCAGAGCCGATTAAATGTGCTGTCTCAGTTCACCAACATCATCTTTTTTTTTGATTTCGGACATTTTAACGTCAGAACGACAGAAGACCGACCAATGCCTCAATGTGAGGGACTATGGTTATTGGGATAATTGGTCAAAGTGCTGCGATTATCCATGAGTTTCACTAAGTGACTGAGCCTTGTGGTGGTCAAGTAAAAATCAGAAGAAGAATCCCTAGGGTTAATCTGGAAGCATAAAAAACATAAAAAGCACAGACCTGTGCATTCGCAGCTTCTATGGCAGCAGTCAGGGCCTTCATGCTGTCGATGCTTTCTGTTGAGTTACTGAGCCCTGACTGGATGGTCATGTCACCTCGGGGTCCCTCCTCCTCCATGTATGCATCCTGGTTTTACAAGACACAGAACACTTGTTTTTTCAAGACAAGGTGTTCAAGGAGCCTCGTTATCAAACAGCGACATATGACGTACAGTGCAACCTTATCATTGATCTGATATCATGGTTGTGTTCCCATGCATCACAACTGAGGTTTGCAGTACATTAAAACATAGAGAGCAGGAGGAGTCTTAACAATATATGAGTTTGTCAAATGTTCATTATTTTTCCATTCATAATTTATGATTGACTCAAATAAAGATCAATCTGTGGTCAAAATGGTGAGTAAATTCTACGCAAATTCATCCATATGAAATAGGAAATGATGATTTTCCAGGTCCTGATTAGCTCTCTATGCATAGAGAGAAATAGCAATGCCATAGCAATGCAGACCTGTGATAAGAGCTGGAAAACTAGAAAAAGGGGCAACATGTAACAAAGAATGCCTAGTTGAACCAGATGGGGGTTGATGAGATGATTGGACACAGTTGAGCTGATCAGAAAGCAGGAAGGTTTGGTTGCTGGGGGGGTGGGGGGTGGGAGGGAGTCATGAAGCTACGCCCAGCTGGAAAGACTTGCAGGGAAGACATGAGACATTGTAGGGATGGCAGACAGACCCTGACAAATACCAAATATACAGAACATACCCAACAAGGCCGGTGAGGGTATTAAATTAAACAAAAGTGAATTTTAGGTTTTTTAAACGAAAATGCTTAATGCTTAATCATTGCTGACTTTGCTATCACTGATACAATCTGTCAACATTTGACAAGTTCTATTCATGCAGTTTTGTTTGGGCAGCTTTCTCGAGCTGATTTTCTCCATAATAGACAAACATCTCATTGCGAGGACGTGCTTACAGGGTTAAGCTACAAAGAGAAACTCTCCACATTTTAAAGGAACCGTTTTTGTTAATGATGCCTGAGGCTGGGCGTGATGTTACAGGAGATGTTTCGATTAGAACAGTTCACAGTCTCGGTGCAGTACCTGCGCAGACTCTGTGCTGCTCTGGGCTGTGATGGAGATGTAGGGCTTGGAAGCTGTGGAGCAGGTGGAGGTTCGGGGTGGCACTGGTGGAGGGGTTTTCTTGTAAGTAGTGATGCAAGATGAAACTACAAAGAATGAGAAAAGAGGCAAGGAAAATAGTAAGGGCAGAAATCAAGTTTCTGATTTTAACAGACGATACACAAAATTATATAAACAATTGTCTCTGGACGTGCTCTGATCAATTTCTCATTTCTTCATATGGTCTAAATGTGTCATTTCTTGATTGATTTTCAATTCCCATATCACAGAAAAAAGAGATTAGGGAGGAGAAAATGTTAAATTCGTGACAATTACCCTCACATAATTGAATTGTAATCCATTTTGTATTATGGATGAGGAAAAGGCCTTGATGGAGCTCTCTGCACAGCTCACAGGAGAAACTGTCACTAAGCATGTGTACCACTCACAGGACGTCAGTTTTTTGCTCCATGCAATGGTGGAACAAAGCAATTTCATTTGATCAAAATCTGCATTGTTTAGCTGCAGTCATGCTTCTTATTTAGCCTGTGGATCTGGAAAATCCCAAAATAGATAATAAATAACATGCAGCCTGAGGGAGGAATACACCAGCTTATTAGCCATGCAGCTAGCTGCTGATATATCTAAATATCAATGCCCTGCTAGGAAAACAAGACACAGTAATTGTACAGGATACCAACAAAATATTGCCTCTAGCGCTCTCTCTCTTTCTATCTCTCTCTCTCACACAAATGTTAACCCTTCACAATTGGACAGAGCAAACACACAAGAAGACCACAGTCTACACCACAGGTTTTCCAAGCAAAATACAAACACCATTTGCCCTCAGACTCTGTAGCATGAGATAAAAACATGTCTTGGCTCTCATCAAGATTTATCTAATCTTCCTACACCAAGAAGGCTAGAAGAAGCATCTGCAAGTGTCCCAAAATGTTGTATGATCTTTGCAGAACAACAATAGCAACAAAAACCCACAAATGCCATCCTACGACGGATAGCAGGCAGAAATGCAAATGCCACAATGAATCAGAGTTAGTGGGAGCGTGATCTACTCCATAATCCCGTCACATTCTCATTAATAGATTTGCATAAATGTTTTTAGTCACTTTGCTTGATTTACTAAAATTTTATAGATGAGCTTAAAAATGTCATTTGAGCACTTGAATAAAGACATTTTCAGATGCAGTGATCAGCCAGTCCTTTCCTCTTATACATTCGTAGTACAAATAAATTATCTATGAATTAACTGTATCCCCGTGTTTATGTAAATATTCATTTTGTTGTTGTAGGTCTACACTACACTACCTCTTGTAATGCAGGTACAAAACTTGGTTGTAGCTAGAAAGTTCAGAATTGGTTCTAATTTGCTTTGCAGGGCTGCAGTCACACCTATTACTTTCCATAGTTTTAAATTGTGAATCACAGCCGTTAAGTAGGTCAGCCATTCTCAGCTATCCGCGCCACGTCAGGAATATGAGGGTAATCCTCAAAGGAGTTTTTACCCTCTGCATGTGCGCCGAGGAAACCCTACCTCCTTCCCTCTCTTCCACCTCGTCTGCTCAATCGGGCCCCCCTTCCCCGGGAACCCGTCCTTTCTCCGCTCGTCTCAAGACAGAGCCGGCCTGTCGTAATTCCAGCGCTTCAGCAGAATATTCAGGTTGCTTTCGGACAGGGTCAGGGCAGCTCCTGGTCGTTTTGATGAATCGACAGAATGCTAAAGGTTCCCTCGGGTCTCTTTCAAAAGAAGCATCTTTAGCCTCTTGATCCTGGAAGTCAGCTTCTTTGACTGATGTTACGTGTTCAGAAACTGCACGATTGTTTGGCTAAACAAAACACGAGCACATATATTTGATCCTTAGGTTTATTCAAAGGGGAGATCCACATTCCTATATTGTTAGGTACTGCATATACAAATGTGTAGCATTGGGAATGTCCACAGGGAAGTGACGTTGAAAGGAGGACTGCTATTTTTTTCATCAATGAATCTGCTGATTATTTTTCAGTTTATGTTTTGCTTTCCCTTGGTTATTGTTGTTTCTCATTACTTGATAAATATAATGCAATCTGTTTTGCTATGTTTTATTGAAAGGACACTCACAGACTGGAACAATAGTTCATTCAAGCCCTCCCATTCTCTAAAACAATGGCTGACAGAGCAAAGCGTGACTGTAATGACTGAATAACAATGTGAGAGATGGTGTCTGTGGTGTAACTTTACAGTCCACACCAGCAACGACACTGGGGAAGCAAACATTTAACAGAAAATCAGTTATGTCATGTTTTTATTCACACACACACACACACACACACACAGACACACACACACACACACACACACACACATACACACATACACACCCACACACATCTTTTTAAGATGATTTCCATAAGCAGTACATGTTGTGTGCACTATGTATGAGTTGCCAGTGCCTCGCATTTTTTTGGGGGGCCCAGAGCAGAAATACACTCGACATCACAGAGGGGAGCCATCATGAAAAGATGCCCTGGGATGCAGTAGTACTGCAGTGATTAGCCATTTGTAATTTGCAGAGCTTGCAGAGTAACATTTTGTTCTGTCTCTGCAAGGATTCTCCTTTTCTGCTTCAGCTTGCTCCAAGGCCGACTATATGCTCCCACTAAGCACAGCCACATTACTATCTCCTTGAAGCATGTTTTCATTGTCAGAGGTCATCCATTATCTCTAGAAATGCGTGAAAACCTATATATAGAAGCAAAAAAACTGGTCATGTCTCGCAAACATCGCTAAAACATTTTTACACTCTCAAAGGGGTGAAAAAATGTGATGGAAATATCATTTTTTACATTTACGCGTCACCGGTCAAGATGTAGGGTGCGGTATGTGTGGACATCTTCCTCAAGTGGAGTCTCGTGGGACGGGATTTGATAAGACTCATGAGATGTCATGCGATGGGATGTATGATGTACTTGGACTGTAATGAAGATGCATCTACATTTATATTAAAAATTATGCTGTTTTCATTCTGATGATCCTAGAAGCTCTTATATCACTACAATGAAAACACAAATAAGTCTTGTCGTGTTGGACGTTTGGACGGGCCCTCCATTGTTGGAAGTCAGATGATTTAGTAATGCAAGCGGTGTGAGATGACCTGAAACAGTTAGATAATAAGGAGTCTGGCTGCCAACGGCATGTCTCCAGAGCCATGTGACAGTGTGACAAGTTAAAGATTTAACATATAGAAATATAGAAACACATACAGTCGAAAACTTAAAAGCAACAACGGAGGCTCACTTGCTTCTCACTTCTTGTCCCGGGTTAGTGGCGCCATGACAGCCACAGTGAGAAGATACTAAAATGTACACTCAGCTGCTGCGCATCGGGCGCACTGAGCTAAAATGTACTGCATGCTTAATCAGCTCTTCAGACAGCTGAGGTGGACAGACTGTGAGAAACACCTTTGGGTAAAATAAAGTTCATGAATAGAACAAGAGTTGGTCCTCAAAATAGGTCAGTGTATCTTTTGGCCACTGGAATTTCTTTTCCTGAATAGGAATTAAAAAAAGAACAAACAAAACAATTGGTTATTTGATTTTTGTTCTGAAATAAAACTGAAATACAAGTGTAAATACTAAGTGTTCTCTTTTTTTTTAACCCGCCAAGTCATTCTCAAGTCGTGGTGGTTTACGTGACCCAGAAATTGTTCTGCGTGTGGCAGTTGGAGTAATGTAGTAACACCAAAGCGGTGCTGGAACCACACACCCATTTGATTACAGACTTTTTCCAACACCGGCATGACACACTCTGAAATTTTCCTGCTTACTGCAGCAGAAAGACACCTTGCTGCGGAAATGAGCGCTAGAAGATTCTGCGCTTGCCTTGATCTGAAGAGAAAAATAACTTAGCCTTCAGAACCACAGGCACACTGATATTTTGTGCATTTTGTGCTCATTGGCAGTGCCAGCATTAAAAATGACAACATGCCATCTCAGATTGTGAAAAAAAAAGTATTTTTGGTCTATTCTTGTGTTATATATGAAATATTATACATGTGTTATATATGAAATAGAAAATGAAAATCAAAGAATTCTTTCTGATTTAGTACTTTGTTTTTAACACTTTTGTAATTTTTTGTATTTCAAAACAAAAAACCTAATAACCAGTTGTTTTTTTGTCTTTTAATTCCCATCCATGACACCACAACACAATGACCAAAGAATAAACAGTACTGACCAAAATCAATCAGCTCTCTGAAGCATCATGCTACAATGGGGCAGAGTATGTTTTTCTAAATCTGTCAGACAGCAACAGAGACCAAGTTCGAGCACAGAGGAATGACGAGAACCACATGCCACGGGCTATCATTACTATACCATACTGAGTTGGGCTGTTTTAAGAATGGTTTTCTGCAGGGTATAACAAGGACGATCATTTCTATCAATGTAGAAAAAGCAGTATGGCCGATGCCTTGTGTAGCGCTTCCGTTGAGTGGAGAGGACTGGTGGGAAAGTCGGATCTATGGTCTGCCGGAGCACAAAGAGAGAAGGTGATTAACAGGGCTTACACAGCTCATCAGTCTGCTCTGCCTCAGTTTCACCGCTGCAGCCTCTTGCTTGACCTCTCTCACTCTTTTGGTCGCGCTGCTATGCAGCGTTTCTTTCCTCTGGTGAACTCTAATCTTTACGTCTCTGTGTATTTTTATCCGCCACGCTGGAGATTCGTCCTTCCTCGCCCACGCGTTCTATCAATCTGTCTCCTCACCAAAGGCTAATCTTAATTCCACATACACAAGCGCGTACGTCGTTATCCCTCCGCTGCCGCGCTGTCCGCGCCTGTCAAGGACATCGGCGGAGATCTGCAGCAGGAAACCTGTCTTTCAGATGCATAATGAGCGAGGGCCTCCGCTGATTCACAGCTCTCTCGCCGCTCTGCCGATGCACAAATTAAATCATCAAGTTTGAAATAGACTCGATTTGCTTCAGTAAAATTAAAAAGCTTAGTGGTTGCTACTCGTATGAATTCTGGGGACTCCATTTCCAAGCCTGCTCCAACCTGACAATTTCATTAAACTACTCAGTCTAGTGTATAATGCTGAGGATGAACCTGCATACACAAACACTACACTACAAAGAAATCCATCTGATATTTCCCATCACACAGTTATATTCCATGTGGGCTCATTTGTCAGACTTATCTTTTTCTTCTGCTCCCCAAGACAATACTCTGATACTCTCTACAAAGACACAGCCTTTCTGTAGCCTTTATGCATAGATTAACAAAAAAAGATGCAATTTCATACACAGTACAACTTGATAGTTGGATGTTGGGCATGTGAGCTAAGCCGAAGATCAATTGGCTTTAGACTAATCTTTACTATACGGACACAAGTGGGGTGTCAGTGTGAGTCGTGGCTTTCAAACCGAAAAAAACAAAGCATAGTTAGCAGCGCAACTTCTCCTCCAAGTGTGTTTCATACTTCAAAAGGAGAGCAGAGTTAATATTTGAGGAGTCAGTAGTGGTAGAAGATGGACACGCAATAACGGGAAATATGAAACACATATTTACTAGGTGTGTCAGAGAATACTGAAGCACTGAAATAATGTAATATTTTGTTTTGGAAATGGAAACTGGAATGGAAATACTCACACCTTTGGTTTATTTCTGTCATATTTAAAACTTTGGCTTCAAACTAGAATAAATACAAATCCAGACCCCGCTGCTCTGATTCATCAAAGTGTATTTATCCAGATGTTCAGCTTGTAACATAATTGTGTGTTCACTAAACTATGACACTGTTACTGAAATTAAATTCGTAAAAAGGAGTTGCAATAACAGGTTCTTGCCTATACACAACTCTGTCATTTACATCCTGCAGTCTTAATTCAAGCAACAAAAATACATCAAGATTAAAATAAAATCCTGATGAATGCAATTCTGATGAATTGACTATTATTCTACAGTAGTTCAGTTAATTGCTGTAAAAAAAACTACTGAAAAACATTCTTTATCCTATAATCAAAAGATTTTTTTATGACTTGTATGTAACAGATCAGTGGCACAGAAATGCCACAGTGGATGTTCCATCATCGGCAGGGTTATTTCTTCAGAGACGCAGCATGTTTCCTTTAGCGGTTCACGCCTGCCGGGTAAAAACTCATGTTTCATAAAATATACGGCACTGCAGATAAGTCAACGACTACAGTAAAAATGCCAAACGAAGCTGTTGAAGTCCTGTGGTGATTATTCAGTCGCACAATAAGCCCGAGTGAATAATTCAGTTCAGTGGGCATTAGAGCAATATTTATCAGCCCAGTGTCCAGCCATGTGAAAGAGCAGCTAACCAGCTACTGTACTGTGCCTCGGCCGGAGAACGTCTGAGTGTGCACGACTGAATAATACATATATGTATACATATTTCAGCATCTGCATTTTTTATACCTGATTAAAGGTATAGTACCCAAGCATGGTCAGATACTGTTTGCAAACACAAGCTTCTATCTCTACTTGTCTGTGGAGATTAGGATTCGTCCAGGTCACCGTACATATCGTGAAAACTAGACTGATGGAAGACATCTCACTTCCATCCAAGAGGCCTGTCTGAGAAGTAAAGGAGGATTTTCAGCAACACCACCATGTGCGACACCACTTCAAAGCTCTCCACGCCTGCCGTCAATGGGATCCAAAGATAACAGTTGTTTCCATCAGATGTTGAGTGACTCTTAATAACAGCCTGGTACCCACAATTTTTTTCACAGAAGTTAAATCCTGGGCCAGTAAGAACTGAAGAAGCCTCTTGAATGAGGGGATTTACTACCCCTCAGACATACTCATCACTTTACACACTTCTCCAGTTCTCACAAAACCCAGTGTACCACCTAGAGCATCACACAGCGAAATAAAGCAGGGCTCAGTATACCCGACTACCGTTAAAAATCAATTTAAACACAAGTTTGATAGTTTAAAGTCTTGTCGACTGTTCAAAGTTTAAATGACTGAAAGTGGGATTGAAGGGGAATCCTCCATGTCTTGAAATGCCAATAAATGTTGAAGCGTAAAAGATTAAAGGCCTATAGGCCATAAGCATTTTGATTTTCTTATTTCTATAGCTGCAGGTATGCAGAAATAGAAGTTAACCAAAAATAGTGTGGATACTGAATATTGCGATGCTTTGGTGACAGAATAGCAAAGAAGAATCAGAGGACTGAGGGGAGTAACTACTACACGAAGGACATTTTAAGTTTGAATAACGCTCAATGTATGAAATAATATCTATTGGAAGAATGGTTCTTAACTTATTTCTTGGCTTTAATTTGTATAAGGAAGCAGCTGATGAATTTCATATTGATTCAAGCTTTGGCCCATTAGGTTAGGGTTAGCATTACCTTCTTCATTCAAATCTGTATTTAGCCTTGTCCTTTCTCTGCCCTATCAGTCTCGCTGTGTGTATCTCCTGATCGGTGACGGAGAAATATTTCCTGGGAAATGTTTAATCTTTTACCAATTAACGGGGTTATCAACACTCTGCCCTCCTAATTGGGTAAAGCAATTAGATACATGAAATCGGTTTCACTGCTACAAAAGTGCAGTGTTAGTATTAATACTGCTGCTGCTGCAACAACTGTGACGACTACTAATAATAATGAAGTAATAATTAAATGTCATTACAGACACAACAATGACAATAAATACTTGGGGGAGGAGAAGAAAGAAGAAAATACACACCTTTCCACCTGACAGTACATGACAAAGAGAAGCTACTTTTGCATAGGTCCATATATTATTTTTAAAGCAAATCCTGCATAATGTACCTTTCACTACATCCAAATTCCCATGGTAGCGGGGAATGTAGGCCATCTGTGGTTAATACCAAAATGACGACACAACAGTTAGTCCCCTGTGGCATCCACTCTGGTGTGTTCATCTGAATACCACGCATGAAGACAGCCCTTTTTTTTTAAGCTCACAAGATTATCTTTGTGAGATTTCTGCTCCATTGTTGCAGTTACAGCGGAGTGCAGTTATGCACTAACAGCGCCCGTGAGCATTTCATAATTCTTTATCCTGTTATGTGTGGAGCTGCATGGTGTTGCGTCGGACTTTGAGTTCTGTCAGATTGCCTGTAGGACACCGCAGTCCTGCGGCTGATCTAGGGTAGACATGGAGTTAGCAACTGAATGTAACATACTCAAAGCCATTTACAAATTGGTATGTTTAGATTGCGGGGTTATGACACAACTCCCTTTTCAAGCGGTAAAAGCAAAGCTAGCCACAATATTTCCCATTTCCAAAGTGAAAGCTTTGCATTGGAGAGTAGTGGTCAAAGTCAACCAAGCAAGATTAAATGAATCTGACTGACTTTTTCCCTAAAGGGACCTCTGCAGCAAGCAGAGTTATCTCCTCATGTAATCTATGAATCTACAGTCCAGATTAAAACAAAGACAAAAAAAATGAAGTCTGAACTGATCCCTGTTGGAAACCTTTGGCCTCTATAATTTCAGGAGGAACTGTCACTGTTCAAATGAACCTCCAGCCCCTTATACACATAAAACTAGATTTACTTTGTTTTCCCCTTTGTTTTATGTTTTATTTAATTCATTTTCAATAAAACCTTTATTTATCCAGGTACTGTAGGTCGACTGAGAACCAACCCTCATTGACAATGACGACCTGGCCTAAAGGTAGCATAAAAGGCAGAGGTCTGTATTTAGGTCTGTAACGATATAATGAGCCCGTTTAATCAGCTTCACAGTTCTCTCTGGAGAGCAGATAATTATCTAGCCTCCATTTTCAAATTACTTCTATCTGTGGAGTCACATGTGTATTTAAAGACTCGTGATTGTTAGTCACATTTTTCACCTGCCCAATTTCAAGCAGCACAGTATGGTTTAGTTACCAGAGCTCAATGCTGTGAATTCTTTGATTTTTTTTTTTGACATTTAAAGGAAATGTAATAATTGGGGGTTATGTATGACCTTCATGTCTGTCTTTTCCAGTGAAAAACAGATTCAGAAAACCCACTGATTCCTGGCTTTCTGAATGTCAAGTGTTCCCAGTTTAACAGGGTATGGTGATGGGATTCAAATAGGAAGATATGAAGATCGGAAGACTTTTCCCAGTACAAATTACTGGGACTTGGTTGACAGGGCTTGAGAACATGACTTCACTGGCTGAAGTACCATAGTGAAAACCATTTAAACACAACAAATTAGGAATATTCCTTTTGGAACAAAAGCAGACGCCTTGTCGTGATGTTGACATAGCCACGGAAACTTTCTGGAAGCAATTCCTGCTTCTGAACAGTCTCAGTCTCCTACCTGTGCTGCTCTGGATGGTTCTGACTGTGGTGGCAGATGTACGTGGTGGGGAGGAAGGCAGCAGGAGCAGCGGTCTTCCTCCCTCTCCTTCCTCGTCTCCTGAACACCCTTGGTCGATCGCCCGAACGTAGCTGTGGCTTCTCATCCGGAAGCATCCAGGCATAGGCAGCGTGTCCATGGTGTCCATGCTGTCCATGGCAGCCTCCATGGCTTGAGACTGCATCTCGCTATAGACCTGCTCGCACACCTGCTCGATCTGTCCGTTCACCTCCACCTCACTCAGCTGCGAGAGGAGGACCGAGGCAGATTCGGGGCCAAGGCGAAGAGACAGGGGAGGTAAAGGGAAGGAACCATGAGGCTCAGCAGAAATTATACAAACTTACAAAATGCATACGATGCTGTCAGGATCGTTTATAAGGTCGGAGGTAAGCACGCAGTTCAAAAACACATTAACCAAGGCTTACTTAGAACTGTATCTGAATGCAGGCGTTTGCCATTTACCACTAATCACTTAAAAGGCTTATTAAACGAAGAACAAATCCTTTTCTGACTTACCCGCAGCCGGCTAATCTATATAGCTATCATGGTAGATTATATTGTGGTATTGTAAATCTATGGGAATGACTTACGTAATGAGTAATTAATGTCCCTGACAGCTGGTGGCTTGTCCCTCAGTGATTAATCAGATGTCAACAAACCAAAAGGCCAGAATGCAACCGACATATTAAGAAGCATTTTTAGGTCCTAAAATTACTCATCTGCCCCTCAGTGAGATTTTAACTTTACATCTGGAGCTGGTAATGCACCTTAAGAAGTCTTTTTTTCCAACTGCATATATTCCATTTTTGGTATTTTGTGTTTTATGAGTCATAACGCATTTTGTCATCAGACTTTATGCCGTGTAGGTGTTAACTACACTGCATATATTTCTTTTTGGGCCCAAGCCAAGACTGACATTTGTAATGTTTAAACATTTGCAGTAGAAAAAAAAATCTAATCAAATCTTGGTGTCAAAACCTTGTATGGCACAAAATGTAATCAATTACCTTTAAGCATTACAGTCAGGCCCAGGAAAGTGAGCTCCCCTAAAATTTTTAGGGTTTTTCCGAGATACTTGTATGTGCTTTGAAATTTGAGTCATCTTGATTTCACATAAGACATGCTCACTTGTGACAGATGAGGATGGTTTAACAAGAACATGATTATTTAATCCCAGGCATCAGTTTCATCAAAATTAAATGAAACACAGCCAGCAAAGACATTCGGGATTGTCACAGTACCACATTTGTACTACATCGGCTCTCTTACAATATTTTGAATGACATGAATCGCTCATTCAGAGAATTCTTGGATGTTTATCAACTTAGAAATGAATTTGAAATGTATTTTTCTTTAAAATTGATGTAAATTAAATATGATAATTGTCTTTCCTCATACATTCATAGGAAGACGGCAAAGAGGCATTACAGTCAGGAGCAGCAATTACTGGCAGGTTCAGGATGAGTTATACAAGCAGGCGGAAGGTTAGGGTGGAATGATGAGCAGCCTACTGGGAATACTGGGCATAACTGTTTGTGTGGAATTGAAAAATTCCACTTAGGTGCAACAGAGAGCAGTTATTTACAAGGGTAATTTTGGAAAATGTCTGCCAAGATTGTCATTCATTCAGGTGATGGTTATGAAAAGTCTTCTAGTCGGGGCAGGTGGAGAGATGTTACACACTTCCATCCAAGAGATTTCCAAAATTGTCACTGACTGGGGAAATCCAGGTATTTAATCTCTGTGCAGACATTAAAATGGCCATTATGAGTGCCACGTATTAAACAACTGTCATTAAGAGTCATATGAGTCAACTTAGGCCTGTTGGGAAGTGAGACAGTGGGTGAAAGACAATGAAACCTCAAAGAAAGGGATGTGAGGACAGTGGTTAGGGTTAGGGGAAGTGGTAGTGTAGGTGGTGCCACAGACCTTCTCCTCCAGTTAGGAGAAGAGGTTTCTCCAGTTTGGTATGACTAAATATGACTAATCAAGGGGCCGGTAATCTTTTCCAAATTGTCCATAAATCTATAAAGGTTTATGGCATTTCTAAAAATAACGTGTTGCTTCTCCAAAGCATTACGTTTTTGCATGATTTCCATATAGACTTGCTTCTATCAAAGTCTAAATCGAAATAAAATAAGGCTGACATCGTTGGCCTCATTTTAACTTTAGTAAAAGACAGGGCCATCAAGAGGGGACCAATGATTCAGTATGTAACTTTGAACTGGACATTTGGGCTCTGTCCAACCACACAAAAAAATGCAGTCCCATCTTTTCAGTGATATGAAATGTAAAAGCACTCATACTTATCTCAAGCCTTCAGATCTTCAAATTGCACTGTGTGATAAGAGCCAGGGTGCATAAACTATCCTGATTGTGAGAGAATAACTCATTTGGATTGCGCTCAGATCTTAAGTTAACTTTTTGAGAAAGTTTCCGACCCTCTGAAAATTGAAGGCATTGAGAAATTGCATTTGTGCGGAATTATAAAACAGATATTAAACATTGGAAGGTCAATGAATTTGTCCTTTTAAGACAGACAAATGAATGATGTCCAATGATACCCAAGCACTAGAAAGTGCTCTGAGTCGTCCAATCAGATGAACAGCTCAAACACTTCAATGATTCTTCTTTTTTTTTTCTCAGTCCCCATTTATTCCATTTCACCGAGTGCAGGGAAACATTATCTCAGCCTTTGTGCATCTCTGGTGAAGCTGGGTGGGGCACACTGTGAACAATAAAGGCAGCAGTGTTGGCGACCAACCTGACTGATGGTGCTCATGGCCCTCATGTAGCTTTCATTTCGTGAGCGGTATTGGGGTGAGGACAGCAGCGATTTGGGGTCGAGGAGGGTTTTGGGGTCCAGGGTATCCAGGCTTCTATTGATTGAAACCTCACTCACCGCACGCAGGTAACTGTGGCTCCTGATCTGAAGTTTCGGGGAGTGCTCCGTTGAAATCCTGACACAGGGACAAGAGGGAAATAGAGTTATAAAAAAGGTTACCGACCACCCGACCTGAGCTCGGCGGTTTGAGGTCTGTGAACATTCAAGGCTGTTTTTTCTCTAAACTGTGGTTAACAGCTTGCCTATATGTGGGGTTTATTGGGCTGCTTGTTTATGTTAAATGTCTCAAATAACACTGTCATGAACTCCTACTTTAAATTAAGTTGAATTAAATTAATCTCTAAACAGAGTCAACACCATATAACTCTTTTGTACATGAACTAACTCAGCTTAAACATCTACACTATAGGTTCTCCTGAAGGAGTCCGCCTCCTAGTTGTGGCTTGTTTGACATGCTAAGCAAACATTCGAGTGTTTGGTTTGTGACTCCTTGTCTTGCTGAGTATTGTGGATATCGAATAGGTCCCAAGAAGAAAAAAGCTCAACAACATAGTCAGGCATAGCAATTAATGCATAATGCCTGCACTGGCTATAAGATTTCCACCTCTATACTGTCCAAAGTTTCTTTGGTGGAACCACAGTTGATGTGAAAAGTGAAAAAACACATAGGTACCTTGTAGGTACCTAGGTACCTCTTAAAAACCTCAAAACATGACTGTGTCAAAATGTGGATTTCCAGTTGTGGTGGAGATGTTGGTGGTTAGCAAAAGAAACAAGACAGATCTACTATGATCATCTAACCGTCACTCAACAATGATGGAGATTTTTTAACAGATATCTGCTTAAAGAGACAAGCCAACTCTCAAGTTGTTGAGTTTGGAATTCAATTTGTCAATTGGACAGCGAACAATGACGGGTGCATGGAAGAGGAGGCCTTGGCCTCGTTGTCTGTTATGAAACTGTGTAGGCTCTACTCTGGGAATCGGTTTACTGGCAATTTTGGAGTTTGGAACGGAGCTGGATTTGCATCCCATTGCAGAGCAAATTTGGAGCCATCTTTTAACATGAAAAAACAAAGCACATCTCAAGCAGGTGTAAAAATACGTACTCGTATTTGTTTTTGGCTTTTGGTCTGTGAAAATTTGCTAGTGTTTTAGTCGTTTTCTGAGTTGGCACAAAGAAAAGACGCTACTTCAATGTTTCTGGGGTGGTCTCCATAAGGGTTTTCTAATTGCATTAGATTAAACATCTATGACATTTTCTGGATCAAATGATTTCTTGTTGCATTTACTCATCATGATCGTTATGCATGAACAATGACAATTATCACAATGACTGTGTGTGGAGAATCGCCCATACACAAGTTTGTGGCAAGAGAGGCAGCATGCCACAAGGTGGGCCTTGCAACACCACCATCATCATGTCAAACACTTTAAACATGTTAAACATCATGTACTTAGAGCTGCTGTGATAACAGGCAGGTAGAGGGCTGTAGTAGGTTTTGATCAAACCCTCTAGCTTCCAAACAAACAAACAAACAAATAAAAAAGAGAGTAAGTAACCTGCACTGTTACTCCAAAACACATTTGGGTCAGTACCTGATTTTCATTTCTAATTGCACTCGATTACTTTTTTCAATTGATTCTTCAGTAGTAGAAAGAATAATAGAATTAGTATTGTTGCATTATGATAATGTAACATCATACATTTTAAGGATATATTGCTGACTGATGTCTGAGGATAATATTTTATTCTCAAACATAATTCTTTACAGAGATCATCATCAACACTCTAACTAACTCTATTCACTTTATCAATCTCACTGATAGGGACTAGCTGATAAATGTTGTTTCAAACAGCAGCATGTATCAACATAAGAGCTGGATCTAGTGACCTGGTTAACAATCCACCCCTGCAGTGCAATAACAAGGTAATTAGAAGGAAATAAATAATGATCGGCTACTGTCATGTCTACCTCTCATTCGTCCTGATTCGAGCTCTGCTTCATCACAACAAGCCCCATCTGTTCCTTAATTAATGTTAAGGCAAACACTCCCCTGTACTCCAGGCTTTAGGTCTGTAGTACGGCTTCAGGAACAGAGACACTGACTGCATTCTCCATCCTAACATTTAAATAGGTATTTCATCTTTATTAACCCTGTGAAATCAGGAAGTGATACATTTGTGAGTGGGTATTTACAGATCTTGCTGATACTAAATGCTTGGAAGAGTTGGAAAATGTATATATTGAAAGACAATTTTTAACAAAGCTACCAACAATGATGCATTTTGTCAATAATAAAAAAAATCTAACTGTGTAAAATAACAAAGTAATAGTTATATAGGTAATAAAGACTTAAAAGGCAGTTCTGCCATGTTTTCTATGGGTGAGTTAAGTTCATTGATGCTAAACCTACTGTAGCGTGGTCATCTCGGTCAGTGATGGCTGTGTGGCTTTCAGGTAGCTGGCCCGCCGTGCCTGGATCTTGGGGGAGGGTTTGGGACTCCCATCAGAGTCTCCACTGTCGTCCTCAGCCATGGCTTTGACATAGCTGCCGCTCCTCATCCTCCGACAGGGGATGTCGTCCTCTTTCCCCAGAGGAGAGAAACCACTCCACTCATCCTGAGGAACCTGATCGTCGGGCAGAGGGGACAGAGAAACGCTGTCAGGAGGATCGGCTCCACTGCTGCCTAGTTCCCAGCCACCAAACTGGCTAACTAAACTATCCTGATAGTACATGGAGCCTACGACACATAGCTCACATGCAGGACGACGCTACTCACGATACACAGCAAGAACGAGCATGCAAACACAGACTGGACTACATCTGACACAGCTCGGTATTTTATAAATGCATCATCTTACGCACATGCATCCATACACACAGCTCCCACACCACTGTGTCGAAGTCTGCTGGCTAATTAGTATGGAACAGTATGTGTATGGGCCTGTCTGGGTTTCTCTGCGGCTAATTTGGGCATCTGCTTTCAAGGAGTCGGCTCAGTTCACTAATTTTGTCCATACAGTACATATGCACAGGACACTGTGTAATATGAGCATCATTTTGTTTTATATTTCACTGCTCTGTTATGGCACTGTTAAGGAACTGCCCTCGGGTATGTGCTACACAAATAAAGCTGCCTCGCCTTGACATCTGTTTGTGTAGAATGTGTTTGCGCTGACCTAAGTGAAGGTCAGCTTGTCTTTACATTTACATGGGCTTAGGGTTGTTGTACCTGCAGAAAGATACATAAATATATAGATATAGCAGCAGAGTGCTGACACTGCTTTACAGAAGATGGAAGCAAAGAGATTTTTCTCTTTTCCCCCCCTGTGAAAAGTGGTGAAATTAAAGTGGTCATTGGCTCAACATCATAGAGAAGCGTTATTGGCCAAGCTTTAAACTGCTATGTGTTGCCAGATCATGCATACAGGACTAATTATTTTGTCCAACAATGCTGTAACTTTTCACTCTACATAACAGCATTCATTTACTGTAAGCCTATAAAGCCAGCATTTCTCACAGAGAAACAATTCTGAACCCTTAAGGATACAAGCAAGTAAAAGGAATCAATACAGCAACAACAGGGGCTTGCAGTTTGAGGGTGGTTAATTATTGCAATTGGCTAATAGCTACTTTCTTATAATAACAGTTTTCTCTGTTGGACACTAGCACAACAAAATGTCCTGTTGAAATGCACCAAATGACCAGGACAAGCAGAACTGAAACTACTACTAATCGTCACTGACACATAGCATCAGCATGTGAGCAAATATTATGATAGTATATTTTAGATATGATATGATAGATGTGTTCCTGTGTCCTCTGCCTTGTTGAGCTGTGCCAATAAGTCATGACAGATTCCCAGCAGGCACAACAGCAGGACCCTGGAAGTGGTAAACCTGTGCTGGAATACAGCCATTATTAATGATATCTCTGTCCTCTAAATGTCAGCCTCTGAGGCAATGCTGCCTCCCAAAAACAGAAATGTATAATCTTCATATATAAGTGTAATACATTTGACTCACTTAACTTCAGTCATTTGAATATATTCTGTAATGATATGAATTTATTCTGGTCTTAGAGAAAATTCATGTGTTGATGACAGCATAAGAACATTGTAAAATAGTGTTTTTTATGCTTGTACATTAGCCAGATTAAGGCATGGTATGTTCCCACTACAGCAAGTGAAATGCAAGCTTTTGAGCCACCTATGCAGACAGACGTGACGCATAATTTGATCATTTCTATCTTAAAACTGCTGGTCTCAGCTGCAGACTGTATACATCAGTGGATTCAGTCTTTTAAGACGCTGCAGCGGGGCTGGACAGTGCTCCCAGCTAATCCAAACAATTCTTAAAAAGGCAAACCTTTCTATTATGTTTTACTCCGGCTCGAAGGCTTCCAGCACACGTCCAACTCATTTACCATTTCGCGTCTTCAGACTAGCGGCTTGGGTGTGAGACAGACAGCAGGAGAATAGCACCATAGCTCTAAGTAATTATATATGAATCACTGACGGAAACAGGCTGAACAGATCTGCTGTCTCCGTGTGTATGTGTGTGTGCGTGTGTGTATGTGTGTGTGTGTGTGTGACGTCAAGAAGACACAAATGAGCAGTTTGGCTATAAAAAGCGAATGCGGGGAAAGGACCAGCTGCAGTAGCATCAGCAGTGCCTCTCACCCACACACAGGCCTCACTTCCACTGCAGCTCAACACTCTGCGGTAATGGCTGAGGAGTGGAACACTGCTTTCTGCGATTTACACCATCATTAGTCATTCTATTTGTGCTAATGTGCTTTTTTTTGGGTTCAACAACAAGGACCAATCCTCAGTCTGTGCTTTAAGAAATAAGTCGCTGTGCGTGTGACACAGTCACTAAGTGCGTGTTCAAAATGTCCACAGCATTTACCCTGTATTTCATTTTACAGCCTGTAGACTGTTTCCTTGGCAACAGTTGGCTGTTTTGATGGCTTAAAGCAGCAGCATTAGAAATAACAGGTACTGTAAGAGTGCCAGTAGCTGTGCTGTTGAGATGCCGAAGACAATAATTTGCAAATTGAACATACACAGCCAAAGGGGGAAAGCTTTGCTTTAATCTCTTCTTTTAACGTGACTGATGCACCAGCCCCAGTGTATTGTTTGCGGCTCTGCCACAATCAAAGACGACAGACGACAAAAACGTTTAATTTCAGAGACTCATCCTGCTCTAAAGTCGCCAGTTTAGCATACAGTAACAGTGACAGAGATGGAGATAATGTCAGACATGTTCGAGGGAAGTGTTAACCTTTAAGAAGATAGACTAAGATACTTTATTTCACTCTGACAGAACTGATGCAAAGCTAAATGAAAGGGAACATATTTTGTATATATACAAACCACCGCACCGTGGTGTTTCACTGCTTCTTTATCTTATCATGTGAGACAATAACCACTGAATATTTTCACTTTTCCTTTAGGGTATTGTGAATGGAATTCCAGACAGTCTCACAAATCTAACAAAAACTGTTTTTTTTTCTATCTGTCAGCTTTTTTAGTGTCTGTATGACAGTTAATGAATGAGTCACAATGCCGTTTGTTGGGACTGACAGAAGGCATAGAGAGCGAGAGTGGATGTGAAACAATATGTCTGAGCCACTAACTCCTTCCCACTCAGGTCCACTGGATCCTGAAATACACTGAACATCTGATGATCCACTCCAGAGGAATAGCCCTGGTATGTGTATTAGTATTCATTCAGGTCACAAAAGGTTTGGTGCCTCTGAAGGTTAATCAACCTGCAATATTACAGCACAGATGCAAACACACACACACACACACACACACACACGTGCACACACACTAATACCACCATAAGAATTCCTAGCGATATGTGTAGATAAACACAAGAGTATTCTACAAACTGCGGTTCACAGTTTACAACATGCACACAACAGTTCACAGGATGTGCTGGGGAGGCCATTTAACTCTTACATGAGACTGCTATTTGCTTTTGTTACTGTATTTCCAAGATACACAGTTGTTTGGAGGAGTGAGGCCCAAAATCTAAATCCTTAAATATGTGGAGAAATCACTGTGTTTGCGCACCTTATTGCTCTGCACTTTATTCAAGCAGTGCAAGCCAGTCCTTCCAAAGTGATAAAATACATTACTTTTGTCAAGCTTCATGAAGGAATGATTAACTAGGAGGTGTTAAGATACACCATAGTTCTGTCTTTTACTGTACTTTTCCCATTCCACATGAGCATTTGCCGGAAAGGATTTTTACACAACATTTCAATCTCTTTATAATCTGGGTTGTAAATTAGGCACAGAGCTGCGGATCAAGATGTTAATTTGGAAATCAATTCAATAAATTAAGAAAATGAAGTCAATAAATTAAAAATTACTATGCACTTTAGCATCAGGGTTGAAACAGAAAAAAGCAAATCTAAAGGTCCCCCCATCGACTTGGAGTGGAGTTTACTGTTTATTCTCACACCAATAACGGCAAATATAACAAATGTGTGAAATACTTCTGCAGTATTTCTGATAAATGGTAAATAAAGTGTACTGGATCTCAAACTTGTATATGCATTTATATGCATAAATGATAAATGAAACTGGGATCCACTCATGTTAAGCAGCACTACTAGATGTCAATAATCACACAATCACAATTAAAATACCACCATAATAACTGCGACCTAGGTTTACATTCATGTGACTTTGTACTCACTGACTGCCAAACACACTGTATCTAAACTTTTCTACTTTGTCTGTAGTTAAATACCTCCCAACACAGCTTTACACAGCACTTCAAGAACATCACAGCACAGCACAGCACAGCACAGCACAGCACAGCACAGGACAGCATAAGAACAAACCACAAAGACAATATCTGAGTGGAAAGATACGATAACTGGTAAAAAAGGCAGGAAAGGAAGCACTACTAAATTAAAAATGAGGTCTACAAACAGTACAGGATTTTGTTCTACATGGGTTCATGTCATTACCTAGCATTCAGAGAGTAAGGCTACTACTGGCTTTGCACTTACTTCTCTCTTCAACTCAAAAGGAGGAAAGAGGAGGAAGAGGAAAAGGAAGAGGAAGGCTCTCCAAACCAAGAGGAAGTAAAGGAAGTGGAGGTGGGCTGGTGGGTGGCAAGGGGGGGTTGGGTGGATAAGAAATGCAGGATTGAGTTGGTGAGTGGAGTAAAAGCAGGAGTGGTGGAAAAGAGGGAGGAAGTGGCAGTGGGGTTCTTGGGAGATTAGAGTAATAGACTGGTGGGAAGAACCAATGTTCCCTCTAAACTGTGGATATTTTGAACTATCTGTCTGTATACTATATGAATGCACTTTTAACAGTTCATATTCAAAAGAATAGGATGGAGTTTGATTTAAAGCTTACTGAGGTTTTCAAACAGGTTTCCTGATTGGTCGTTTCTCATATTTATAATAGTTTCTAAACAAAATATACAAAATGTTGTGTCCCAATGATCACTAGTAACACTAGCCACAAACCGGAGGTACTGTATTGTACTGTTCAGTACTTAGTATAACCCCGTACAATCCATACAGTTTGGGGTTTTTAACCTGGTACATTTAATTATGTAGTTGTACATTCCAGTTTCCTCATAAGTTTACTCCTTGGTTCTGCCCAAGGTTTCTAAACAGTAATGGTAGTTTTTCCTCACCACAATCGCTTACAGCTTGCTCATATGTGGGGTTTGCTGGGCTCTGTTGAATCTTATGATTGCATTTATTGTAAGATATCTAAATCTAATTAATGACTATGCCAAATCATTTGAAGTTCATTCATACACTTGAAAAGCTCGCAAGCACAATGACTTTGAATATAGATTTAAAAACTTCAGTCCATGGCAGATGTTGTTGGTTTATTCATTGATTACTCTCTTATTATTCCTTACGTTGTTACTTGTCATTGAAGACAGATTTTCACTTTTCAGCATAGTACATTATCAATGCCATGACAAATCATTCCTGTTTGTTATTAACAATAGCTATTGTTCATATTGAAATAATGTAAATCTTTCCTAGTGGTTGTGGCAAGAGGTGGGTAATATTTTCACAGTACATGAGATTATTCTGGGTACTTCATGACCTAGACAACTATAATGGTTCAGTAGGCTAGAGACAGAAATTACAAGATCAGACTCTTGCATTCTACAAATCCTGAAGGCCATCTCTTCAGTCTAGTGAGTGATACAAACTATTTAAAGCTGTTCTTGAGGAAACCTGAAATCTAACAGAACAGTCTGAACACCACTGACTTAGAGGAAACATTGGTGAGAAAGTAAGTTGTGGAGAAAGGGAGTCAACAGAGGAGAAAAGGGTGAATCGACTAGTTTTGGATGGGAGTCGTAGAGGAATTATTTACCTGTAAGAAATGGCAAGAGCGCTCCTGTTGCTGACTGCCCTTAGATTTGACTAGAGCTCTATCTAGGTTTAGGTTACCGGATCCTGCGCTGGCTCGTAGCTGGTTGTGGCTGCTGTTGTTGGTGTAGACCTCTCGGGCCCTGCTCACCGTTAGGCTCGACGACCATGCCCCTTTCTTCACAAGGGGCCCATCCACGAGACCCAGCGGCAGCAAGGGGCCACTTCCTCCACCGATACCGGCACCGCTGTTATTGCTGCTACCACTAACTGGCACACATGCCGACGACGCTGCATACTTCACATCGTTGTTGCTTCGGGAGCCTTTGAGTGCAGAGTGGTGGTGTGTGTGGACTTGGTGTGCGTGGGTGTGCGTGTGCTCGTTGAGCGTGCCGTAAGGGTCCATCATGAAGTATTGCTGGGACTGCGAGGAGGAGAGACTGGGGAGGGGCGTCTGGGGAAACTTGTCAGGGTTATTGCCAGAGTACCGGCCCATTGTCATGGCAATGGGCGATGGGGAAATGGAGGGTGAGGGTAGAGGTTGGTGATGGTGAGGGTGGTAGAGACACAGCTCCCGTTCCAGGTTGTCATCTGAGCTCCAGTATCCAGAGCCCGGAGCAGATGCTGAGCCGTGGAGCTGGTGGTGGTGGTGGTGGTGGCTTCGATGCTTGGGCTCCGCTGATCGACAGCGCTCCCGACTCTTGCTGCGCTTCCGGTGGCGCACTCCCACTGGTGGAGTTTCACCCTCTGGGCTGGCCCTTGAACCACCACCACCACCTCCTCCACCACCACCACCACCATTAACGCTCCCATTATTTGCCCCCTTGGTGGACTGCGTGTGGTGTGGGCCCTCCAATGAATGTGACTTGGTAAAGAGTTTTTGGACTGAGTGAACCAGGTGGCGAATTCTCCCTGGGCTGTCACTGTTGTTGTTGTTGGCACCCATCCCCCCACTGTTGGCCAATACTCCTCGTTTGTACTGCAGTGTGTGGTAACCATCTCTGGAAAATGATGACTGATGTTCAAATGGGTCTGCAAAGTTTGCTGGTACCCGAGTAGGCGTTTTACCACCATAGCCCCCTCCACCTCCTCCTCCCCCTCCTCCTCCTACATATGGTACCATGGCCAGACACTCATCCTTTACCTCAGGATGGTGAGATGAGGAGGTAGAGTGGCACCTCCTTGGGAAGGTTCCGTATGGGACGATGCTGTTGCTGTCAGAGGGGTATGAGGTACGCTGAGAATTGTAGTAGGACAGCTCAGCTGGATGCGGCATGGGGATAGGTACAGGCATGTCGCTTTGACTGATCAGATATGGCTTGCAGTCAACATGGTGACCCAGAGGATCGTATGATGGTTCATAGGAGACCACATGATGGTGACTCCGACTGCTTGACAGGCCTTTCATGACAGGGGGAAGGATGGGTGGATGGAGAGAGGAATGATATGGATAGATGTCAGGCAGGCCCGTGACCACAGAAGGTCTGCAGAAGACTGTCCCTGAGAGGAAAGATGCAGGCTCTGGAAAACAGGGAAGAAAGAAGACAAACTGTTAATACAAGACACGTCCCACACAGAAATTCAAGGCACAATGAACCCTTGAAGAAACATGAAAAATAAGCAGCCTGCTTGGGCCATTCAATAGCTTGTCATGAGTTGAAATTAACTGGCATTTGTGTGAATATATAAAACACATTAGCACAACAATATCTCTACTTTTCTACAATCTCCAAGAACCAAAAACAAGCTATGTAGATTTTCTGTTGGTCCAAACCAGGGAATGACACATGAAACAAGCAGATGTCATTTTCTCAGTCCAAATCTTGCTTGATGCAGGTAGCAGCACTGAGGGAAGGCCCTCTCAGTGACATTATGTAACAGTGAGTTCACATCCCAGGCGACTTTGGGAAAGGGCTCCAGGGATCAAACTGCTCACAAGGCACTTTTATTACAGATGAACAGTCATCATCAAGGCCACGCAGTTAATGTGTATGTTACATGCATGGCTGTGTGTGTACTTGCTCCACCATTTGTGGCAGTGAAGCAGTGACTATGTGTGCATGTGTGTGTGAGTGTGTGTGTGTGTGTGTGTGTGTGCGCATGTGTGTTTTCTTTGTCCTATTTGGCCTGTAACTCAACTGCCTAACACAGCCTGACAGTTCCACTGGTAAAGGAACTGCTAACAAGCCAATAAAGCAGGATAGGCCACACACGCACCAAACCCAGACATACACACACTGAGATCAGGAGAAACCCCACTGACCACAGTCCCCTGCTGGTTTACATTATAATCTCTTTCAATATTACAAAGGATGTGGGATTTTGGTACTTTAAATGTTGTGCCTGTGAATGAATGATCAGTTTAATCTCAGTTAAATCATCCTGCAGAATTAAACAAATATCACAGTTCGACCATGACACAGTTATGAAGTAGGTCATGGGAAATTGCTAACAGTTTTTTATAGTAATTAGGAATTTCCTTTCAAAAAAGAAATTCTACAGTAAATAAACTATGCCACAGCAAAACTCTTTCCCTACCTGACATGTTTGGTTCTGTTAAACTGACTGGGCTGAATTGTCTGGAAAGTTGTATGAACCAGTCAGAGCTGCTCTGAAAGCTTAAAATTGAATCCTAATGTAGACCAAATGACTGTGATGACACTGCTTGAAAAGGTTAGCGAGGTCTTGATCTCCTCGGAGGATTTGAAAGCCAATGAACCGTCCACAGGCTTTTTGACAGCAGGCATAAAATTTCTAAAATGATTTCAAAATCAGATTAATTAAACTACTGTTAAATCTATCTCTTGGGCATGCAAGTGCAATACAATATTACAAACCAATGGGATTGAACATGACATAGCAGTAGTGGATGTTCAGTCAGTGAGACAATGTTCCTTCCAGCTACAGGAATGTGAATATGATTGAGGAAGGAGGTCAAGCATGTTGGAGGACCCTGGAGAGCAAATGGAGCATCTACATTTTGTCCTCCATAAGACAATTGAGTTTGATTTTCTATCCCAATTCTGCCATACCACCTGATGACTAAAGCTTTGTCTTCTCTGATCAGCCAGCAGCCTATTTATATGTCAATGCAATGACAAATGGGCTGTTCATGTTTGTTCAGTATTTGAAAACAGGATTTGTCTAGTTTCCAGAAACGTTTCCTTTTGTCTGGCATTCTCTCTGCCAAGATGTTTCCACAGATGCAAAACAACAACTCTGTTCTGTTGCTGCTTCTTTAAGATGTGCGTGAATGCCAATTAGATTAGTGATTTAGCTGTTCTCCTTCAGGAACAAATAAGAAGTTGTGGCAACTGGATCCGCTGGAGATTCTTGAAGATTTTTACCTTTCATCATCAGACAGAACTGGTAAAGCCTCTTGGATGAGAGGCAAAACATCCTTAAGTCGAGTTGCCACAAATCTACAAGTCCTTCGAAAAATAGAAAGGATCTCAACAACCCACCGGCCTCTTTTCAGGGAAGTTTAAATTTCACAAGTTATTGAGGCACTGAGAAAATTACTCTGGTTTGGAAAATGGAGCAGTGGAAATTATTTCTCAAGAACTATTTTGATGTCATGGTTTGTTTTCTGCAGCCATGAACATAAATCTGTTTTCAGATTGTGTAACTGTTGTCAACTCATTTTTGGACTGGTCTCACCTTCTTGCATGGTGTGTAGCTGTTCTAGATTGATGCCCCTCCTTCCAAGAGGCGTCTTTTGGACAGGCAATGCGTTTATTATTTGATTTTTCTTTCTTTTAGTATAAGTTTCTTTGATAATGCAGATAATACAGTTTTAGTTAGTATCAGCATTTTCTCTTCATCCAACACAGACACCTCAGCACCGATGGCTGACACAAAATCATAGGTAGTTCTTCCTGACTAAACCTTACAGCATGTGTTGTTTATTTTCTATTTTAAAAACTCTTTTAAAAACCTTTTTTAAAAACTCTCTGCCATTCAACTTATTCAGAGTCAAAGGGATGCCTTCTGCATTTGTATGATATAGTAAAGGCCACGATGTCATTATTTTAAAACCATGAGAACGACTTATCATCTCCATAAAGAGCTCTCAATGCATCTTGCATGTGCAAGATCCAAAATAAATCAGAGAGCACAAGATTACATCAGTGTATGTACTGGACAATATCCATTTATGCCATGCATATTTGTAAGAGGAGAGGAGAGAGAAGAGAAGCTCTGTGAGAAGAAGAGTGGAGGAGAAGGAGCGGCCAGAATCTCTACAGGATTACATAAAAGAGATAAAAACAGATGAGAGATTGACAGCAGAACAACCCCCCCCAATCCCCAGCCCTCTTCCCCCCCACCCGTCTTTTACCATCAGCTCCTGCATTTTTCAACAAGCCATATGTGCCAGGCAGGCTGGGTTGATGCTGTGTGTGTAGGTGGACGGAGAAATGAAAATAGGGCTGAGATCAAGTTATTTTGGGCTAAATGGAAGCAGGCGAACAAAAAGCCTTTGAGTCACCCTCTGAGGGTGGATACCGGCACCGAAGGCAGACAGGATACACATTTAATGTAGCTGTTAATGTAGATGGACATTTTCTCCCATACTGGGGCACATGTACACAAGGGATAGACCTCCATATCATAATCACTGAAGTACTAATTTGGTGCATTTTTTTTCCAAGAATGCATTGATGCTGCATATATTCAATATGATAATGCTGAGATATTTTCTCAGTATATGACATTCATGAGGATTCACACTGCAATTCCTTTTTTAAATATCTGTAGAAATGCTCAGATTCAGGGTTATAGTTTCTGACACACAGACACATCTACGTGAGTGTGCACACTCAATGGGAGAGAGACCAGATTAGAACGCATCTTACTGTGATTCAGGGAATAATTGAGCAGTATGGGGTTTAATGGTGGGTGTAATGGTCTGTAGTCTGCTGCTATTGTCAACTCGTCACAGTTCAGACATTGCTGTGCAGGGGATGGAAAATCTATACACAATGGGGACCCTGATAAAGTCACTGAAAAGGGGGAGGGTGGCTGCTACAGTGTATTGATTTTATCTCCTACTCTTTTTCTGATCACTTGGTTTGCCTCTTGGCTCTGATCTGGTTTGTTGCTGTTCTTTTCCCAAGTTACGTCCTTAGCTTTCTGAAACGAGTAGCTATGAAACTCATTTGTCAAGTCGAATAAATATTTTAAGCCAAGCGTAAAGTCGCCATAGTTGTGTAAATATTTGATCATTTGATTTTGTCATCTTCAGGGTTTCCCCGCGCCAGTTGCATCATAATTCAAATGAGGCCACTATGTGGCCATCTGCTGGGAAAAAAAACAAACATAAACAAATAAATAAATAAACATCATGCTAGATTTAGTGCATGTGTGTGCTGTCAGAAATGTTCACTCCTTCCTTTGTCTTTGCTTTACTCATTACCAAAAAGCGAAAGAAAAAACAAGTCACCATGGTAACGACAACACTGTGTGAGACAAACACCAGTGAGCCTAAAATTTAAGTCATACTGTATCTCCTTCATTCCACCACCATGGACACACAAACACAGACCCTGCAGGTATTGTCCTTGACAGACTAAAAAAATATGTATCTACCTACAGAACATACACACAAAGGGATATGGAAAGGTTACAAGTCCATCATGAAATCTCTTTGCATATGTTATAAGCTGTGTACCTGTTTAAAAGTGCACATCTTTAAAAAAAACGTTCTGCTGATTTCTGGAGCTGTCTTACCACCACTGACAATCTGCTTGATGTGGAAAACCACTCCAATTTCCTTCATTCATTGCACTGAAGGATACTGGCACTTAATTCATTATCCGTGTTTATACATGCTGCTCCACTGAGAGCATGTCTTGTTTGCATGGGTGCCCTGTGCACACAGGACAGTAAAAGCAAAGGTTATCAAACCTTTAGACAACCATTCAAGCTGGAGACACTACAAATGAAAAGCGTGAAAAGAGGCCATTAAAACAGCATAAAACCGACAATCCAAAGTAGAAAAAACACTGTACAATCTGAATCAGTTAAAGAAAAAACTGCATAAGAACTCGGGTGATCCAACTGCAGACCATCTGCACTAAATCGCTGCAAAAAGTTGTATCCTCTGTCGAGAATATCAGATATTTAGTGTATTTTACAGAAGAGAATAGCGAAGTATAGCAAGAGGAGCAGTGGCTCGAAAACACACAGAGGAACGCTTGTACAGCTCACGCATCAATAGTGAATCTCAAGAATCATTTACGCACATATACTCAATGTGGGAAACAGATTTAAAGATCAAAACACTGATGTGGTAGTATATTTCATATGCAAAGGAAACAGATCCCAGTGATTTTTCAGATGCATAAATTACTTAATATTTACACGATCCCCTAATGTAAATCCCTGTATACCATGCAAAATTAAACAAAACCTTCATTTATTTAGATCGATTTAGTCTGAAGAAACTAAGCGTAGATCTGATATATCCATCATTCTCAGGATAACTGAAGTGCTGAGTTTACCTGTAAAATATATAAATGAGCTCCAGGTGCTACTTCCAACATTTACTCTTAATGTAAACTCTGAATGTCGACTCCTAACTCTGAATCTAAATTATTTGATACATGAAGAAGATTTTGTTGTGCCAACATTTTCAGACACTTGTCGCATTAGCTGTTTAATACATCATGTCAAAACCAAGTGCAACCGCTCAGTTTGTACAGCATGTTACACACTAGAGGCGAGGTTAGGAAAAATTATGAAAACAGCAGATTTACACCTGACATCGGTATCCAGACATTATTAAATCATCCTCGATGTGTTTCCATTTGATATTTTTAATGCGTCCCTGATACCCTTCCTCACACTGACTGAACTTAGTAATTACTTATCATGGCGTTAAATGCAATGATTCTTCACTGTATCCATCTTCATAGCTTAAAAATCACAGTATATTATGGTCATGTGTCTAATATGTCCTTCAGTGTTCAATGGCACAGTGTCATTATGTCGTCAAGGTAATGGAGTTGAAACATGCATGTGAGGATATAAACTATCAGTGATTGAAGGGCAGAAAAGTGGTTTTACTGAAACCATAAAAAATGTACATTGAGAATATCATATTTTCAGTTCAACTGTTTTGTCACATCACCAAATATAGAGGTTAACCTGAGGCATTCATGTTCAAGTCATGTAATTATAATGTGGACGTTGAATGGAATAACATTTACATGTCAGACACTGATGTGATATGAAGTTAGTATCAACCAAGTTTCCATTATAACTGTGGATTTCTTTTTAATTTTATTGTTTTCTAACAAGGACAGATCACTGAGGTAAACAAGTCTGACAATGTGTTCATATTAAAAGGCAACAATTTGTCACATGTAGAGAAAGACAGCAAAAGTATAAAAAGTTAATACTGTTCTGCAATATGTCAACTCTAAATTAGTATTTATGCACGTATGCTGTCAGCTATCTGATCTATCTTTGAGTATCTCCTCCTATGGACTGGCATTTCCTGAAAAGAAAATATACCTATATGGCTATAAAACAGCCAAACTGTTGACGTAACTGTTTCTGCCTAAACTCTATTTTTGTACTGACGAAAGCTGTGAGGATTTCATCCAGCTGGATAGATCTGATGAAGAAACAAAACGGTCATTAAAATCGCATAGAGATCGGAAAAGACTAAGCGCTGCTGGAGGCTATCAGCAACTGCCTCTCCATCCTTCCCTCTCTCCCCCTTTCCATCATCCCTTCCCTCCGACCCCCAATCGACTAGAGATGTACGTCACAATCTGTGTGGAAAGGATTTTTTTTCTCTCTTTCTTCTCGCCCACTGACTGTTATGATTCAACTCAGCCTTTAGAGCAGAGTTGAGAAGAGAAGGGAAGGGAAGAGAAGAGAAGGGAAGAGCGTGGGCTTAACCTGCTTCTCGCTCTGTCTCTGTCGCTATCTCTATCTCAGTAACTGCTTCCCTTCTGCAAAGAGCTGCAGAGACGCTCTCTGGTACTCAGAAATTAAATCCTGCATTTGTGCATGTCTGCGAAGCCTGCAATATCCAGACAGATAGAAAGGAACAGCTCAGTGGTGGGATGTGTTAAGGAGGTGGGGACTGAAATGACCAGATGACTGTGAAAGAAGCATGACTCATATCTTTAACGCCTATCTTTTCCTGTCATAATCCTCACACAGAATGATAGCCTGATTCCTTAAGACTGCCCATCTTGGGTTTTTTTTTACAGTATATCCACATCAGTAGATAATTCATATCAGAGTAGCTGCTACGTTTGATATAGATCGAGGTGTGAAGTGACGATTTAAGCCTTCTATAAATTCAGATTGTCGAAAATGCCTTGTGCATGTAGTAGTGATGGATTACAGGAAAAAAGGGATATACTGAGTGTATGAACAATGGTGTGAGAAGACACCTTCATCATAAAATGTAGATTTTCTACTTAATTTGCCTGGATTTTGGAGGGTGCTTGACAGGTCCATTTTGAAGTGTGAGCTTAAACCTTAATCTTAGTCCAGTTTAATCATCCGTATTTTGACTTCTTCAGCAGCTTGTCAGGCTGCTGACTTACTGTACAGAGCCCAGACGACTAGCTGGCAAAAACGGAACGAGGACTCACTCTAGACTGTTTTTCACTTTGCTGTGCAGGGAAACAAGTAATACGAGCCTCAGCCTGGACCGACTAAATCTGAGCGGTTCACGACTAAGGCTATGCAAACTCTCACTAGCTTGCATGCAAGATTAACACTAACAACAACACATAATGCTGTCATAACTGGTGTTACACCACTACTCTCCTCATTCAAAAATAACGCTAGCTGGAAAAGTGAACGATCCAACCTTTGAACATCCCACAACCTAATGGTGTGTTAATGTAATGTCTGCCACATACTACAGTCCATCAGGCCCGAACCTGCAGTAGTCTCTGAAAGAATGGGACAGAGAGAGAAATCTGAATGAAAGTCCACAGATTTTTGTGACATCCTCCTCTACTTGGAGAAATTCTTACTCTCGGCTCAGTGTTCACATCTTAAATCGTTAGGGAAGCCCAACCGCACTGGATAAATTCAAAAGAAGTTGTGTCCTTCTGATCTAGGGAATTTCCTCCAAAGCTGGACTTGAAACGATAACAGCAAACGTTAGTCATGCCGTATCTGCTATCACAGCGGTCTAATGACAAGGTACTTTTAAAGGTATGCAGTATGAGCTAAAGTAAATCATCAGGAAAGCGACAGCGACGGTCAATGCTCACTCACCTTCTTTAAATCCCCATCATTGCAGAGTTGTCGCTAACTGGAAGGGATTGACATCTCTGTATATCTGGACTCACATTAACTCCAGCTGTCTAGGAAAAGGCACAGTGTGCCCACATACACAAAACACAACACAAACACAAACAGACATAGACACACTGTTACTACAGTTACACAGTATTAGTAAATCCTGTAAGGTGCATCCCGTTCTCCTCCCGTCAGACAACTTACTGTCGGGTTGGAGCAGGCACAGAAAGAAATAAAGAACTAAAAAAAGGCTCTGAAAGGAGATCCTAACTCTGATTCAGCTCCCCATTTGACAGCTTACGATATGTAGACACCACAATGACGACAGCATCATTGGTTGACGTCGCAGTCATTTAAAAGTGAATCATCAAAACTGGTTTGATGGAAATGTCCGTGCTTCTTAGTCAGAAAACTCACAGTTTGGTCACAGAGCAGATCTGCCACCTCCAACATGGCACACGTACTGACATAGCGTGTCAACAGCCAATGTGGCTTTTCTGCAGGTCTAAAAACGATAATATTTAGGCGATTACAGCTACTTGATTTTGATCATTGCTCAGACCGGGCTAATATTCCTTTCAGAGTGTGAAAAAACTAGTAACAACAAACTGATGCTTATCTACAGCTTTATGCACTTGATGGACTGCACAAATCTACTTCGAAAACTATGTATTTCATAGACAACTAAGAATTTATTGTGGGCTTAAAATCAATTAATTCTAATTGAGCTCAGTTATGTAAAAATCACAAACATGATCACTGACCGAAAATGTTACTGTCTAATGATCATAAAATGTACTCCTGTGTTTTCGTGTCATTTTCCAAACACGTTGCTTCCTTCCACTATTGGCAGAGTCAGCTTCCTCCCCTACATGTCATGTCAAAGAACCTTCTCAGTCGCCCACTATCTCAGTGACTCAGGATGGAGAATAAAACTTTTCTCTGTGTTACCAACATAGGGTCCCACTGACTCCCATTGGCGGACAAACATTGATTGGAAATGTCACATCAAAAACAGATGCAGTTTGCAAAGAGGAGCCCATCGCTCCAGAACAGTCTCAAAGGTGTGCGTCAGATATTCTGTTGGAAAAAAATCAAACTTACTTGTCTTGTCAAGGACTCACAAGCAGGAGGACTGTCTGTTCATTAGTGCCTCAGTTTAAACCCACTTACACACTTAAAGACCCATTTGATCAAAAGGCTGCCATGGTTGGTTTATATCAAACATCGATCCAAATTCAGATTGGAATATATTCCCACTTAACTCCTGGAATTTTATTATACTGCTACAAGATTAGAAAGTGTTTCAAATAAAAATTAAAACTTGTGGCTTAGCTGTGGGAGTGGAAAGCATGTGCATTCACCGTCAAAACCATGAAATCTATCTACCATTATTTTAACTGCTGCATTCTTTTACTGTGTGCCAGGGGTCTGCTGGTGTCTGTCTACAGCACACAAATGGCAAAAGCAGGGAATCCACCATCACAAAGTACACACGTACACACGCACACACACAAACACCATTCTCTCTCACAATCACACCTACAGGGAATTTAAAATCTCCTATTGACCTAAATATGTATGTTTTGGCATGTGGGAGAACACCTACTGACCATTGTGCTGCAACAAATTTCAAAAAGGTTAACAATAATCATCAGAATTAATATCTCAAAATATCTCACAAAAGTGTTTGTGTTGACTTGCAGAACCTACACAGGTGCTGGCTGAACATAACTAAGTAGATTATTGCACAGAATCATCCCTGTACCAACTTTCTAAGTGCAATTTTTAATGCAATGTTTTCTATTATTTCCCTTTTTCACTGCCTACCTAGGGTGAGTGCCATATGGGTCTGCTGGAGCATATTCCAGTGCTTACAAGAGGCAAGAGGCCAGAATACACCCTGGACAGGTCACCAGTCCATCACAGAACCCAGACACACACACACACACATACACACACACACATCTCACTCTTACAGTCACACCTAGAGTCTTCCACTGATAATCCTGCAAGTTTCTGGAGGAAATCTGTGTACCCCAAGTGAAACCCAGGCGAACATGGGGTGAATCCACAAAACAAGAATGCCCTCAGTCTCAGCCCAAATAGTCCAATCCAAATACCACCCAAAAGCTAAACCACTGGCAATGTGATTCTCACTTCTTTAATCCATCAACACCTTCGTCACAAGTTAATGTGGTGATTTAAGTGATTGACGAGCCGTTATATACAGATACAATTCATGTAACCTTGATACAAAGAATCTACCTTGATTCATTGTTATAACTGAGTTAAGCCCTAAGTTATGTTGTAAAATGAATTGTAGCCACATGAATGAACAAGGTATATTTCCTTCCTCTTGTCCCATGGTCCCTGTGATAGGCTGATACTGATGACATGGACATGGGTCAAGAAAATAAACCACTCACACTGCTACACCTACTTTTGAATTGGCAAATTTCACATCCCTTTTGGCCATTAGCCATGGTAAAGCTGCTCTGCATTTCCACATGGGCACTGATGCACACATTGAAACAACAGGTGCTTAATTGTCTACAAATAAGCAATTTCTGGCTCCTGTGTTTCACAGATTAATTTGTTAACCGTCTCAGATTTGTCCCACAGCTGATGATAGAAAATGACTCCCGGGGGGCCCTATTAGATTTTTTTTTTCTGGTGGAAACCTGATGAAGTTGTTGCCTGGAAACAGGCTTATTAAAAACATGCAGCTTCTGCAGTTTGAATGGCAGACGTGTGTTTAGCCTATCTGAGCCTATACTGTGCGTGATAAAAGGATCAGGGAGCTGCTGCACTTCAAACAGCTGATTGTAAGCGAGCTCCACCATACACGATTTACATACTTAAGTCATGCTTTGCCAATTCAAAATACGTCCATGGTTTTTCTTAAGCTTTTATTTCCAGCAAATATGACCCAGAGTCTGACAATAAACCTCTGAAGAAAGAGAAAACTCTCTTTACACCTGTAAAGGGCTGATAGTGTTAAGCTAAAGCTTCCATTTGGAAGTAGTTTGATTTGACCACTGTCAGTGTAAAGAAAAACAAGAGAGTGCCTTTAAAAAAGTCTTTATATTATTTAGGATATTCTGGTTCCTGTTTGGGGTATTTTCCCTACCTTTGCCCTATGTGTAGTAGAGACAGTGTTAATGTGCAAAGCCGGTAAGATAATGGATGAATGGGTGGCTGGAAGGATGAATACTATGAAATGAGATAGAACGCTGACCTTCCTTTCTCAGGCATAGACGAATCAAATGAGCATATTGCCCAGAACTGCATTTACAATACTGTCAACTCATACAGAAAATTAAAACTGGAGCGCTGGTGAGAATTGCGCTAGTTCCACAAATAACCGCTTTGCATTATACCCGATGATAAAGCTTCATCACAGGAATGAAGAAATCACAAGAAAGTGTGTAGCATGTCTGAGGCCTATTTAAGCTATTGTAAGAGAGAGGGACCGTCTTCAGACGCTGAGCAGTGGGGGCTGTGTTATTTGTGAGAAGGAAGGGGACTGCTGTGCTTTTGGGAGCTAATCATCTCAATGGTTTAATATGATAATCCATTAAACCATTTTAATCCCTGCCCTCAGCCAAAACATCTCAACACAAAAACAGATTCAGCATGAAACACAAGACAGCCAAAGCACTGTCAACTTTTAACTTCAAACAGGTCATCACTGCTTATATGCGTAAAACGACACAAAAACAGCCCTGAAACCCCACTATTCTGCAGGTTATGCCAGTGTCTTTGTACTATTTAGATCCATATTCAGAGAACTTTATTCATCCCTGTGGGACAGTTAAGGATTACATATAGTTGTATAGCCCGATTCTATTGACCACAGCAGTCTATTTCTAGGAGTCAGATTCTATGTTAAACCTGAAGTAATCGCTAAGGACCGTGGCCATTAACAAATCCATGCACTCTGTGGACTAAATACTTTAGATGTTGACCACTGCATATGCATATCTATTAACAAACCAAGGTCAAGTTGATTTTCAAATGAACTGAAAGTGAAAAGATATATCCTCACAGGGGAACTCTCGGAGGAAGACACGCTTTTAACATAATCAACAGTTACTAAAAAAAAGTATAGCATCTTCATTTTCAATACTATGTAAAAACAATTGGATAGCCGTGAACCCTGTTTATGAGTTCTGGAGGTTGAGGAGCCTTTTTACTTCCATGATCCAGATCCACGAACCACAAGTAGACTAGTTCGGCAAACCTGACCTGGTCCAGGACTGGTCAGGTTCCCAGTAGGCCCTCACTATTGTTTTAGGGATCTCATGTGTGTCCAGCATCCTTCCCTGCCACCCAATCCAAGTGGCGACCAATTGATGGCGATCAGTGTCCAAGAGATTCTATTCTTTATCAGAGAAGAGCTGCCTCGTTTTTATGAAAAGTGTGTATTTTTGTGTCTCCTGGTGTAATTTCAGTCCTTTGTCTTCCTGAAATGCAATTGTGTGGGAGTTTTTAGAAATTTTGTTATCCAAAGCATTAGTCACTTTCTCACTTTCAGGTTTTGTTATTCACCCATGAGTGTGACACCCTCATGTCAATTGGCAAGTCCCTGTAGAGGATGTGTCAAAGACAAATTACCTCTCCTGACTTGCATGTCTTGGGGTTTTGGGCAGAAGTAGGATTACTATGTGGATATCCATACAAGAATGAATCCATCCATCACACAAAAGCCCCCCTATTATAAATGAATCCAGTCAAATATATAACCAGATACCAGATACTGTGTCTGCTTAAATTGAAGACATCTAAGACTTCATCAAGGCCAGTTGTGGATTGTGAGTAAAGGCATTTCTAGACCTTCTTTGGAGTCTGTATTATTTCTGTATGCAAGAATGATTGCAGTTTGAGCTGTAAACATAAATAAAAGAATAAGAAACAAAACAAAGCATAAAAATATGATGTAGGCTCCGTAGTAGTTTGTGCTCATGCCATGGTACCCTGTGGTACTCTTGTAAGACTTGTAGTCTTGTTCTTACATTTCATATTTGTATTCTCAAATGAAAGGACAGTGCTCTGTGCACACAGAGGGTCTACCTCTGCCACATGTTGTGCAGAAGAGAGAGACAAATCCATGCATAGATTTTTTTTTACACTTGTAACGACTCTTACTCCAGCACAAAGCGTGAATAAAGCCACCCAGCAGTGAAACAAACAAATAAATAAATAAATCCAGCTACCCTGTGAATCCTTACGCCTCATGGGAGCCACTCTCCTCACCAGGTCCTGTCCCTGTGAGTGCTCTGCAGCCCAGTTCACAGGCAGCTGTGACAGCATCTACCTGCAGGATGCTATGCTTGTACAACACACACACACACACACAGACACAGACACACACACACACACACACACATTCTCCGGAGTTATCCCCCACTGTTTGCCACCATGCCTCTCTTGAATCACGGTTCTGAGCACAATGGCATCGAGCATAGTGAGACGGAAGCTTGCAGGATTTTCTGCTGGATGTTCTAGCAAAGAATCAGCTTTCATTTCAGTGCTGGCACAGCACATGTGGGGGGAAGCACAAGTTAATTGAGACGAGGCTGTCGCCAGCTGAGAGGATGTGCATAAACATCTGGATTTGCAGAGCAACAAAAGGAACATCCTCTATCTGAAATTACTCTGGAAGTTTAGTGCTTGAATTATAAAACGCTGAAATTGCTGATCACAGCTTTCAGGAAAATGGGAAACATGACACCTGAAATAACCCACATCTATTAAAATTATTATTATACAAGCAAAGAATACATCTTAACTACTGTGTAGACAATTTTGAGCCAGGACTGGACTGTGAAAACATCAATTATGGAACCTGTATGATGTATGCCATGCAACTGTGTTAAAACGTATAATAATGATAATAATATATGACAATTTGAGTAATTTAAGGTACCAGCAGACAGTGGACCCATGACACCAGTAGGAATAAAGCAGGTGACAGAATTTCTGTCATTTTAAATACATATTATCTATGCTATCCAGCAACCCAGACTTCACTTTGAAATGCAGAGACTTTTGATTAACAGTAGTATTGAAAATGCCACCACAGCAACTTCAATAACTGCTCAAAGTAAGTCTGTCTGAAATACTGTCCTTCCATTTCTCTCTTATCTTAGCCGCTTTGAACCAAATGGTGCCTATCTCCAGCTCATGTCAGGTAAAAGCAGGGAATACACCCTGAACAGATGGTCAGTCCATCCCAGGGCACACACACCATTCACTCTCAAACTCACATCTAGGGACATGTACACTTAGGTCGTGTTTTATTTATTTATTTATTTGTTGGTTTCTGATTCTGATTCTTTTGTATTCCAAATTTCAATTCCATCAAAGTGAAAAACGGAGGAACCAATGTTTGTGTACAAAGATTTTTCAGTAAAAGTAAAACACAAGTATAAGTTTATCCAATGCAGTGAAAAACTTGCCCATAACTAAGAAATGTTTCACATGTGAGATCTGGTTTCACGTGTGGTTTTGAATGATCTGATTGGCCCACTCACGAAGTCCCACCTCTCATGTGCTTCTTAGTGCCTCAGAGTTAATGTCTTTCAGTTTGGCAATGGACTCTCAAAACTGCATCTTATAATCCAAAACTACAACCAATCCCAGCGCAGAGCACTCGTGGGCGACAGGTGGGTTTATAAAGTAATGAGTGGTTGAACGAGGGCAGGTCTAGATATTTAATGAGTATAACATGAATAAGCTACAAAGTTGTGAGTTTTGACTCGCTAGGCCTGTAATTCACGTCTCATGCACCTCATCTATATTATGTATGCTGGCAGCCAAGAGCCCACATCAAGGGAATTCAACTATACACGAAAGCTTTAATGATTAACTGGAGGTACCGCCTCACAGTTGAATGCTCCACCCCTCGTTTTCCATCCCTGTTTATAAAATATGAATAGTAGGGGTATGGTGAATAAAACTCCAGGCAATGTGTTTTTGAAGCGCTGTTTTGACATGTATCTCTGCAGTGATTTCAAATCTCTGGGAGTGTTGAATACTGCGCTCATCATGACCTTGACCTTTCTTCCAAACAGGGAAGCATTTGTTGTAAACACTTGAGCAAAATCAAACCATAGAGATTCCCATGAGTCATTACCAAGATGTTTTTTCTTGTTTGTTCCATACGATTTGGTTTTTGATATACTGTTTGGATGTGTTAAGTTAAACCTTAATATAGGATGAATACACATGGAGACAGCTGTCAGACCCCAAAAGATATCGATTCGTCATCTTACCCACTTTGTACCCAATGGTGTTCTGTGTTAGCTTCGGAGGCAGTCTGGGAATACACAATGGACAGGTCACAAGTCCACTGCAGAGCCCACACACAGACCATTCACTCTCACACTCACACCTAAGGGCAGTTCAGACAGCAACAGCAAAAGTTACAAACAAAACAAAAGAACGACATCTAAGAGTATAGTATGTGCCCAAAAATAAAACAGAATTTGGGGAAAAAATACAAATGATTTCATCGGGCGCTATGTCTCTCATCAGACTCAACCCGTTCTCATCCCAACGCGTCAAATACCGACTATTTGTCACGCCCCTAAACGTTGCATATGGACGCCGAGGGTACCCTTCCGCGTCTGTTTATTGACGCTCCGGGTTTTCCACTCACTCTCATGCAAACCCCAGCTCGGCAGGACGGGACGCTGAGAGCAGAGGCTCCAGCCAAAGCCCCTAAACGTCAAATAGAAACGCGGAGGGTAGAAATCCGCGTCCGGATTTGACGCTGCGAGTTCTGCATTGACTCTCATGCAGACCCCGGCTCGGCAGGACGGGACGCTGAGAGCAGAGGCTCCAGCCAAAGCCCCTAAACGTCAAATAGAACCGCGGAGGGTAGAAATCCACGTCCGGATTTGACGCTGCGAGTTCTGCATTGACTCTCATGCAGACCCCGGCTCGGCAGGACGGGACGCTGAGAGCAGAGGCTCCAGCCGTCCATTCACTCCCATAATAACCCGGTCACGCGAAGCATGACGCCGCTTACTACTGTCTCATTGAAGAACCGAGTATCCTCTGCCCGGAAGTGTTTTTCTCACTATTTTCTCACTATTTGTACACTTTGTCCCGAGAATATATCCACTGACACGTTAAACAAGGCCAAAATGTGAGATACCTGGCTAAATAACTACGTAAATAATGTGAATTTATACTAAAACAACAATGATAACAGTGGATAAATTGGATTTCAACAGACTGTTTACATTTACTTTGGACCCGCCCCCCTCACGTGTGCGGCGTGTTACCATGGAAACGAAAGGACGGCGTTGCTTCAGGTAGTCTCGTCAGGGTTTCCCCAAAAAAATGTATACAGACTTTAAATTATTGTAAAGTAAACGTCAATTAAAATGCATTTAATTTTCAAACTGTAATGGAATTTCTAAACATTATTTTTATTTGATTTTTTATCATCTAAAGTCTATGCCATGAGACCTACAAAAGTCACCGAATTAATTGCAGCTACTGAAAGTGAAATGAGAAAAGTGAAAGTGAAAGTGAGAGAATTGTGTGCAATCAACATTGTCAGCAGTGACTGGATTAAATTATTGATTATGATTATTATTATTATTATTATTTGGTCGTTCTCCGTCTCACAGAGAGAGACAGACAGAGAGAGACAGAAATATGTCATGTTTATACATATTTCTTTGAATATTGACTTGGTATATGAGAATCTCTGAGCTCTGATGAGAAGATTGAAAGATTGATGAGAAGAAGAAATTGTGGTCAGGAAACTTGGAAGCTTATTATAGATTTTGGGGCCTGCTTGAACGGTGTTGCTTCTGACCTCCCCATAAACATTCTAAAATGTCATCCTCATTGCTCAAAAAATCTATGGAGGGCTGGTTCTTGCCATAAGTGTTATGGGCAGTCACATGGAGCGCCATCTGCTGGAGGGGTGCTGTCATGTCACCCTTGGCATGTCCTTCAATTGTGTATGGCCCTCTCAGACACTTTCTGAGGTAGTAGGAGCCTGAAACTCAGCACGATGGATGCTCTTGACCTACTATTGAACATAGTAAAATTTCAGCCATTTAGCTCAAAGTGTTGAGGTGGAGTCCCTGATTGAACAATGAGAGGGTCTAAAAGCTATAGCAAACTAGACCATCAGATTCTGAAGGCCAATCTGGAGGAGATCTCTTTCTAAAGGTGCTGTGAATCTGACATTTTAGTATGTTGTAGGGGGCCCCTGGACAAGATGATATGTGTTGGTTTGGTCCTGATTGGAGCCATACTTTTCAAAGGGCGGGGCTTTGAACGTTCGCCATTTCCCACCTTTGAGGACTTGCCACGGTCTCAAAAATACACCAAATGGCCTGAAACTCAGTCTGCAGACCCCATAGCGGACCTGGAACAGATCCTCCGAGCCCTGCCTCCATAGACCCTTGGGGGCCCTTGGGGACGCAAAGTTGCTCTAGGAAGGTGCTATTAACTTGGAGGCAGCAGATCCTAATACAAGACCTTCTGACAAGTAACATAAACAAAAACCAGGAGGAAATTCCAAGGGGAAGGTATTTTTCTCTCCCCTCCTCCCTTTTGACTCAGACACATTAGGACTACAAACAAAATGGCGGAGCACATGAGTGTGTATTGCAATGTAGTTCATTTTTGGTTAAGGCTTCAGGGGGTTCAGAAAACCTCTTTCTAAGAAATATATATAACTACAACATATATATTTATTTAATGTGACACAGTACATTATGAATCATAAACATTTACATTTATTAGAACTAGTGTAGAACTAGTAGACACTGCATAGCCAGTTTATCATGTGCGGCGCGGCTATGACGTCATGAAAAAGTGCGGCGTGGTGGCTGCTGGGAGTTGGAGTTGTGTCAGAGTGAAAACGTAGTAAACCATAATAAACAGTTGTGGGGTTACCTCTCCAATAGTCTCGGTTCCTGAGTTTTTGGCAGTCATAAGAGCAGTTCAAGAAACCCTACACCTCGGACGCTTCATTAGTTTAGTTTCGATTCCTGCCTCAGTCTGCAAATAGTAAACACTCACTTTGTGTCGCAGACTGAAGAGGGTGCATTCAAAGTCAAAATTGCTTCAGCAACGTTTGAAAACCACTTCCTGTGCTTTTTTGTTTATTTGTAAGAACTAACAAACAAAAGATCATATCCACTCACTGAAGGAATAAAAGGAGACTATAAGGAAGCGAATTATGTCGGCACAAATGCGAAGCGAAACAACCCTTTCGTTTCCATGGTAACACGCCGCACACGTGAGGGGGGCGGGTCCAAAGTAAATGTAAACAGTCTGTTGAAATCCAATTTATCCACTGTTATCATTGTTGTTTTAGTATAAATTCACATTATTTACGTAGTTATTTAGCCAGGTATCTCACATTTTGGCCTTGTTTAACGTGTCAGTGGATATATTCTCGGGACAAAGTGTACAAATAGTGAGAAAATAGTGAGAAAAACACTTCCGGGCAGAGGATACTCGGTTCTTCAATGAGACAGTAGTAAGCGGCGTCATGCTTCGCGTGACCGGGTTATTATGGGAGTGAATGGACGGCTGGAGCCTCTGCTCTCAGCGTCCCGTCCTACCGAGCCGGGGTCTGCATGAGAGTCAATGCAGAACTCGCAGCGTCAAATCCGGACGCGGATTTCTACCCTCCACGTTTCTATTTGACGTTTAGGGGCTTTGGCTGGAGCCTCTGCTCTCAGCGTCCCGTCCTGCCGAGCCGGGGTCTGCATGAGTCAATGCAGAACTCGCAGCGTCAAATCCGGACGCGGATTTCTACCCTCCGCGGTTCTATTTGACGTTTAAGGGCTTTGGCTGGAGCCTCTGCTCTCAGCGTCCCGTCCTGCCGAGCCGGGGTCTGCATGAGAGTCAATGCAGAACTCGCAGCGTCAAATCCGGACGCGGATTTTTACCCTCCGCGTTTCTATTTGACGTTTAGGGGCTTTGGCTGGAGCCTCTGCTCTCAGCGTCCCGTCCTGCCGAGCCGGGGTTTGCATGAGAGTGAATGGAAAACCCGGAGCGTCAATAAACAGACGCGGAAGGGTACCCTCGGCGTCCATATGCAACGCTTAGGGGCGTGACAAATAGTCGGTATTTGACGCGTTGGGATGAGAACGGGTTGTCAGACTGGTTTTTAAAAACAGACACGTCCCATCAGACAGCTGGTCGCTCTTCTCCAGCAACATCGTTGATCATTATGATACTATTCATTACCTTGTGATTCTTAATGAGGTTGGTGATGAACACATTTTTTTACATCTGTTTGTAATGATGCTTTTGTTCCCACAATCTCTTTTGGCTACTGCACTTGTTTTTGCTGTTGGGTTACTAAAAGATGACATATCTTGATAATAAAAAACACATTTTATTATTTATATCAGTTTATAAGGTTCACAAGGTCCAGCCCCACGCGTGTTTCGTCAGAGGCAGCAGGAATATGACATTAGCAGTAACTTTAGACTAGTATGTAGTATCAAAATTAGGCTGTGAGCTGCTGGAATGTGAAGAGTTCTTCGTGAAGTAAAAGGCTCTTTTATCTCAGCCTGTCAGGGAAAATACTGGTGTACATCCTTCTGCTCTGCTCATTTTTACGGTACAGTAATCCAGGGCTGTCGAACAGTCATTGAGCTGCACCATCACCTGCAACAGCAGACATCCGTATATGTTAAAATGATAGCTGTCCCCACAGAATATATGGTTGCACCATATGTGCTGTCATGCCGCCCACTCCTTCATCTACATACATAAAAACCTTGGTGTGTTCCAAGACCAGGCTTTTCCATGAATCACTCATCTGAATTCTGAAACTCAAAAGCCTGCATCTATGGAGTATCTGATCAACTCATGCTGTGCAATATAACAGAATAAGAGGATGGTAAACATGCTGTGTGTGTGTGTCATGCACATCCACACACTGGAATCTGAATATTTCTTTTCTAAAAATGTGATATATAAAGCCTTCTGAAGACCAGCAAAGTAAAATAAGAACAGGATCTAATTTTGACGAGTACTGGTGCTGAAGAGATTTTCACCTCCACATGCAGAGCTCTAAGATCTCCCTGGAAACCGACCTTATGTGTCTGAAGCAGCATGTCACAAGAACAAATCAATTTTTCCTGGGAAGAAACATTTCTTGACCGTGCACAGATCTAGTTATGATGCTAGAGCTGAACTGAAACAAGAAGATCAGACTTATCATTGGAGAATATTCTTTTCTTGGAGACATATGTTTAATCTGACATCTTCATCTGTTCTTCAAGCAGTATTTGAGTGACTAGGAAGGTCCTTGATTTGAATCCCAGTCAGACCAAGGACCTTTCTGTGTGAGGTTTATATATTCTCCTGTGTCTGGGTGGGGTCTCTCCAAATACTCTAACAACTTCCCGACCAGTCAAAAAACATGCACGTTTAGGTTAAGTGCAGATTAAATTGCCCCTAGGTAAGAGTGTTGGACTGGGGACATGTCCTCGATGTCAGACCTTTTCTCTATGTGCCCTGGAGACAGGCACAAAGCAAGTAAGATAATGAATGGATGAAATGTCTCATGATGTAAGGACAAGGGGAGGTGAGGCCTTGGGCCAAGCTCTGAGGCAGCTGTGGCATAGAGGTTAAAGATCTTGGCTTGTTACCCATGGTCTCAGGTTCACAGCCTCCTGGCTATGAGACAACAGTACTGGGAGGGAAATTTTGTCTTTGATCTGAATTCACATTTGTGCTATTTATGTGAAATTTCAATTTATGTGGTCCAGACTGTTGAGATAAGATAGTCACCCTCCGTGGAAGCACCCACAGGTTGATATATTTCTGCCAGAGCAAAGTCCCCTATAGGAAGGGTTTGCCACTGACGCTACAGATCATGAGTCAGCCAAGGTTCAACCGGTCACAGTTTGGATAGGGGCTGAATGAGCCTGTGCAACACTCAACTTCTTGAGCCTAAGCCACCCTATATCACTTGACCAAAATCTGTTCTCAAGTGACATTTATTCACCAACTTCTACAAATGTTTTTTTTCTTTTCAAAAACTACATGAATCACCCTTAATTGTTGCATGAATTTGAGGCTGCCTGCATTTAAATACAAAATATGCAACTTTTTAAGTTGCTTCCCTGGGTCTGTCAGTTTCTTTATCCAACAGTGAAGTTTTTCAAGTAAATGTCACAGTTTCCACTGATTTGATTGACATTAACATCAGTGTTATCTCTATCTCATTTTGATCCATCTCAATGCGCATCAGCAGACCCCTGCTATACTGTTACGGTACAAATGAGGTAAGATAAGGGATGGATGTTTACATGTGGGCAGTCTTCATATTAAACCTGTTATGTTTAGTTTGAAAGGCTCAAGCTCTAGGGAATAAATGTCCCTTAAAAGAAGGTTTGGTGTGAACATTTGCTGCCCGTTATAAGCTAAAAGTGACAGTGAGAGTCAGTGAAAGATATTGCATGTTGAAGCACAGTTTGATAGAATATGGAGCTACAATTTCCCTCCATCTGCAGCTCAGGCTCTTTACGAAGATACCTCCTAAAGCTTCCCACTCTCATCATCCACAGCCACATGGCAGTCATGCATAAGTCTGTAATTGTATTTGAAGTTACACAACATGTCAACAGCGATGGCAAGCCAACACTACAGGACTTAGTGCATATAGGCCTCATCCGGAAGATTCACAGTCTGCCTCCTGACCAATAATCAAACGTTTTTCACTTCCTCTTCACAAACAGAGACTAAAAGCCATGCAGTGCAACACTAAGTGTTTGTACATTTGCTTAATGTAACTGTGAGGTTCTGATTTGTTTCTGTTTGTTCCTGTCATCATCCAGGGATGTTGCTGTCAATCTGACGTGTCCTCTGAGAAGAACATTGTGCGCTGAGAGGGCAAACTCTCTCAGCTCATAACTCCTGAGGCAACTTGCATTTTATGTTACACCGGCTATGGAGAGCTTTAGACTATTACTAACTCTTAATATTTAATTGCCCATTTATCAAGCAGAGACAATGTGAAAGCCAGTGAAAACTCTTCTTTGTCTACTTCTTTCTTAACACAACCTTCGTGACACCTAGATGACCAGCCAAGGCTGAGTGCTACCCACTTACTTATCTCTCCATCTATCTATGCATCCAGCCATCCATCCATCCACATAAAAACCATCCTTATCTCTATAAAAGCACTAAATGGTATTCCATGGGGGTGACACTGGTGAATTGGTGGTTATTACAGTCACTTCAAGTACTTGGATTTGACTCCCAGGAGCATTTTCGTGTAGAGTGTGCATGGATTTTCTCTTGGTACTCTCTTGGGAAAAACAAGCTTGGTTAGGTCAATCGGAGTATGCCCTGCAATGTCCAAGATGTATTCCCTGCCTTTTCTTTACATGTGCTGGTCCTCCATGACGGAAACATATTATGAAATCTCAAATCTGTTGGCATTTATTTGGAAAGCAATATTCAGCCAGAATTGGAGCCCCTCTACTTCAGCGAGTTCAAACTTCAATCACTCAACGAGAGCTGCGCTAGAGATTTCGACTGTCATGCTGTAGTGGTTTAGGCAAATGGGACAGGAATGGAGAGAGTTAACTTTTAATATGAAATGGTGATTTTTTTTTTGTAAGGCAAATACATTTTTTGCTACAATCTCTCTCTCTAATGGGTTTTTGAGCTAGGTATCTACTCGGATGAAAAGCTCATTCTCATACCAGAGTAAGTAGGATTCCTTACACACTCACTCGCTCGAGTTCTAGGCATTTAGCTTGTTTTAGCCAGTCACCACCCAGTTCAGAATTCATTCCAATTTAGATAACACATACACACACAGACACGCACGCACACAGAAGCACACACAATATCTCAGTGAGCAGGTCCCAGAGGAAAAACTGGAGGCTGCTGCCGGCGCAGTCCTCCCTGTGGGATCAACAGTCTCTTCACTTGGGTGCAGTGGTGCTCATTTTATCACAAACAGCATGCTACATCAGCCTGGCTCTCCCGTTCCTAAAAATATTCCACTCATCTTCTCCGCTGCATGTATGAATGCTATAATTTCCTTGCAGCACATGTACAGGGCTTGTTCCCTGTTTACATTGTTATTCAGTTAATATTAGCTGTCAGCTTATTCTCTATATGTGCATATACACAGTGAATGTGTACGTATATACACACGATTAGATGTCTGTGTACATATATATGTATATACACATACTGTATATTTATTTATAAACATATAATTACATATATATAGACATATATATATACCTTCGTACTTGTGGTTAATTTTGAAATTAACAACAGCTGGTATCAGACCTGGCTTTGAAAAAAAAAAATATCGACAATCCTCTGATTCTCCTTTCAAGCATAGTAGACCTGCTAGAAGTATTCATGTCAGGGGTGGGTGTTTAGAAAAGGCCTCCGGTGGAGTTTAATACATGAAAAAGCCGGGTGCGAGAGGTTGAAAGAAATTCCAGTTCTGAATTCGGAAATTAATTCTCTGAGTGCAGTGAACGGTTTGAGTGGAACTAACAGTGGAGGAGTAACGGGCCAATCATAGCGAACTTGTCACATCAGATTTTAAGTGTCAAGCCAGTCATTGTGTTCACACGAGATCTGTTGTCTAGGCAGCACGTCAAAACCAAGAGCTGTGAAAGTACCAACAGGAATTAACTCTGACACCACAGCTGACTCATCAGCTAGCTAATGTATCGGAATACTTTGAGTAAGGTCACACCAACTGTTCTTTCGAGTTGCACTTGAGAAAACAGCAAAAGCTGGTTTACACCTAATTCATTTTAAAAGAGATGCAAGTCATCATACAAGTCAGTCAGAAACAATCAGTCATATTTCTGACCTCACAAATCAAGCTCATTTTTGCACTGTGCTAACAGAAATTCCTCTATGCCCGACTGCAACCATAACCAGCCCTGCGCATGGATGAAGGCCTGTTAAAGTGGAGGTTTTACCCCAGCATGTAAACAAGGTCTGAGAGGTCTGACTGAAACTGTAAGGCAGTGGAAGTGAGGGCCGGAGCGTGCCGCTGCTCCCTGGAGCTTCTGGGCAGCAAGGCAGAGCGTGTGCAATATGACCAGCAGCATTGTTTCTTCTAGGATTCACACGCGTGTGCGCGCACACACGTTACCGTGGTAACCGGAACTGCTCTTGCATAGGCAGATACCCTGGAAGAAGGGGGGGTGGGGTCAGCACGGCCTCATTAGCATTGAATGGGAACAGGCCGTAGAGTCAGGACACTGACTGCGATCACTGGGGTGAGCGAGGCCATAAAGAGCTTGGTCCTTTTCAAGATTCAAGATTCAGATTCAAGAATTTACTGAAGTACAAGAAGCTGACACAGTTAAAAAGCAAACATACAATATGAGAAAAATCGATAATAAAAAAAATATTTTCTATGTACCTCATTATCTTATCTATGCATATTACAATCTCTGAATTACTAACTTTTGGAACTTTAAATGACTTTAATTACTGTTGGCAATGTGTCCAAGGATCGTGGTTAATTAACTAAAAAAGCAGAATGCCTCCTTTAAAAAGTGATTTTTCCTAATTACTGTTAAAATTACAGTAATTAGTACAAAAATAATGTAAGAATATCTGTGCCAAATTTGAAAAAATAAAAAACAGTTCAAGGAATTCTTGAGATATTGAAAACTGCAGGATTGTCACTGCCAACAGGCATTGAGCACACTGCCATGTATGGACATTAAGAGCACTCACTGACAAACCTCTGAGATGAGGAGGCTAGGGTCAGACATTGCTGAAGCAAGATGAGAGGACACCAAAACACTTGAATTTGAAACTCAGAGTGAATGGAGAGACTTGAGTCTATGCGACATCGACAGATTTCCCGAGAGCAAAGGAAAATAAATGACAGTCAATGCACAAAGGGAATCTCTGGTTGTGTGAATCAGTCTGGTATGCAGCGCCTTAAAGTGGCTTCAGTGAATATCCATTTTCACGTTCTGCAATTTCCAGATGTCTAGGTTTTAGCAGATGCATTCAATTATATAGTTCAATCATGAATACCGTACCGCAGTCTGAAAACAGAAAAGCAGCTAAATCACCTGAACAAGAAAGAGCTAGAGAGTGAGATGTGTGTGTGTGATTGTGCGAGCACAATAAGGAATAAAGAAATATGACGTAAATCCTGTTGGAGACTATTGCGGTACTGTCACTCTGAGAGAACCCGCTGAGGGCATCTGTGATTTCCCCGATTTGGGACTATCTTTGTACATGAGTGCATTTTTTAACACCAGACAGGGGAAATTTCTCACTCAAGCAGCATCACTTCTACACAGAGTGTACAGATGCACTTCTTGAGGCAAACTGCCGAATCTAGCTGTTCAAGATTCACATAATTCAAGAAACACTATGTAAGAAACATCTACATAGAATATGCACACAATACTAACATATAAGATTTATTCTTCATATAAGGGACAGGTTGTAAAGAATTTAAGAATGGCTTTTTTTTTGCACTTTTCAGAGGCCACTTGTTTTAACCAGCAAATGGATTGTATTTTTTTAATAGTGCTTCTCTGAGCTTTCTGACCACTCAGAGCACCTTTACAACAAATGACTCACACACACACTTTTACACACTTCTGGCAAAGTGCCACAGGCTCATAATGGGTGGTTGGTCGAACAGAAGACACAGGAGGATTTGTAGCTCGGGTTCAGGTTGGATGTCTGAGCTACTGATAAGTGACAGCTCTGGAAAATGGAAATTGCTTTGCATATTTGCTGGGTTTCTATCAGATTTCTCTCATTCCATTTTTCCAAAAGGGACATATAAGGCTATTTTCTGTCAATCCGAGTTCATTAAGTTCATCATGATCTTCACTGAACATTTTTCACATGCATTCATCAAACCACCTTCACAGATCCAGCGCCACACCCCTTTGCTTACCGGGTCAGTAGTTCTGAACATTCGGTTTTAGTGCACGTCCCATAAAATGCAAATGAGGAGTTAAAGCACCGAAAAGTATGTCCCCTTTACAGGATAAAAGCATATTGCCTTTCAGCGAAACTGGAGTGCCGGGAGAAAACCCACGCAGACACAGCAAGAGCAGAAAAAGACCGTCATTGCCTGCCTGGGGCTCAAACGTATGAGGTGACAGTGCTACCCACTGAAGCTCTGGTTCACCCTATCAACCGTAGCCCTGTGAGATCATTGAAATAGCGCTATGGATTGAAAGGGACAATATGGAGGGGCAGGCGTTAGTACTGTTCCCTCACACCTAGAAGTCATGAGTTTGCGTCCTGGTCCTGGCCATCTCTGTGGAATATTGTCCCTCATGTGAATGTGGATTTTTTCTGCAACTTTCCATGCAAATGTCCCAGTTTCATCCATTTCTGGCAATAATATCGTCTACATCTCACTTGAATCTATATAATATCGAGGCCATAGAGTGGCTCAGTTATTATAGTTGTTGTCACCTCACAGTGAGAAAGTGTTCTTGTGTCTGTGTGGGCTTTCACCCACAGTCTAAAAACATGCATTTAGGTCGATTGGAGACTCTACATTGAATGTAAATGTGAATGAGAAAGTGAATTCTGTGTGTGCGTGTGCGCACGTGCGTGTGTGTGCCTTCACCCATGCACCAGCAGTTACTATTGGGTACAAAGCAAGATAATGGATGGATACGCCTTCTTCCCCTTTAAACTGTTCCCTTTTGGAGCTTTCACATGCTTCCGCCTAACCTTATCCTCTTCACCATCTTCTCTCACACCTACTAACTTCTTGTCTTCTTTCACTACATCCATAAATGTACTTTTGGCCCTCTGCCTGGAAGTTCCAACTTCAGCATCCTTCCACCAATATATGTGCCATTGCACCTCTGTACACTTCCAAATCATCAAAGTCTTCATCTCCAAGACATCTAACATTTGGTGTCCCTCTGATAAGCCTGTTTCCAGCCCTGTCCTTGTCACGCTCAAGGAGAACCTCAACATTTCGGTCTCTGAATGGATTTCTATAGAAAGAAAATGCCTCAGTCTGGCTAATCCTATTACTTGGAAGCATAACCGTAGTAGATCTGTAGCATTATAGGAATCTAGCCTACTATTCCACCTAGTGAGAAAAGAATAAATTCAAACTGTATTACTGAGTCACCATGCCATGTTGGGAAGGAATCCACACACACACACACACACACACACACACACACACACACACACAGAAGACACTCTGCCCACACTGTCATCAGCACCAGTTGGTCTTCTTGAATTAGAAACTCGCTGTGATGTGCTCTTCCTCTCTCCTTCCTCAGCCCCAGGCGACAACTGACGCTGGCTCCTCTGAGCTCGCAACTTCTCACTGGGGCGGAAGATGGAGAGAGAAACAGAGAGAGAGAAAGAGAAACAGAGAGAGAGAAAAAGAGAGGAGAGAGAGAAAGAGAGAGAGAGCATCCACGACCGCACCACGCAGCACTCCTGACATCACATCAGCATCTCTCATATCATCTCCTCTCACTGCTTGCCCTGCTCTCGCGGAGCCCAGCGTCTCGTGACATTTGTGACCATTCACGGTGTAATAACGGAGCTTTGAAGGGGAAAAAAGAAAGCCACTAACCCCACAGCCTGTGTTCTAATTGATTATTCAAGAGGAGAGCAAGAAGGGGCACTGCAGCAGTTCCTCCAGCTCATGATGCTCCGATGCTCCTCATCAGACAGATGTTCTCCAAGCTGCGCCCGTCACACACCAAATACACACAAACTTCACCCGAATTGAATGCGCATTACGGTCAAGCTTTTGGCGCATTTTTTTCCCCTCCACCCCCCCTTACATTTTAACGCCGTGTCTGTACGTGACGTGTGGGACTGGCAGCGGTGGCAGTCTCTCTCTCTCCCTCCCCATGCTGTCTGTCTGAATCTGCTGCTGCTGGAGCTGGAGCTGGAGCTCCATTAACGCCATTAACACGGCTGCGGTGGGTCCCCCCCAGCGCTCAGTCACAAAAGGAAAACGGGAGATTTTAATCACACCTTTCTCACCGGTGTGAGTCATGCCACGTTAAGGAGCACACGAATGCTCCGAGAAGCTGTTGAATCAGTGGATAAATGAATGTCTGTGCAGGATGGATGGATGGTGGATGGGGCCGTCTTACCTGGAGGAGCTCTTCATCCCCAGCCACCGGCTGCTACATCCACAGAGATGCGGCCGGTCACGATGCGCTCACTGCTGGAATGTGTGCATGAGTGACTGTGGATGTGGGGGCATCAAGTGGCGCAAGCCTGCGGTCCCACAACTGCGACAAGTCAGACACGGTTAGACAGGGAGGACGCCGGAAATGTTCGAAGGGCTTAAAACAATAAAAGCACGCAGATGGCTTGAAATATACGGATAGGGATATAAATTACTTTTTCTTTTATGTATTTGTCTGACAGCTTAACCACCATTTGAAAAATAATTAAATAGCTTGATGGCTGCAGGTGCAGGAGACCTTCTAAATCTCTCCGCTCTGCATCCAAGAGCAAGAAGCCATTTTTAGGTCCAACAAAGAGCATAATGGATAAGCGAAGTTGTTCAGAGTAGCCTCCACAATTCCCAGTGAATCCATCAGGGAAACATAATTGAAGTCTAGTCCTGAGTCTTTCATATCAGCTGATACAAGACTGCCAAACACTGCATTAATATCTCAAGACACAGATCACTTAAATTTTTGTCCCAATGGCGTTGCCATGATCTTGTTCAAAGACCTAAATGTATTTTTTGTCTCCCTGATTGACCCCAACAACCAGTGGGGGCACACGTGTTTATACTTTTACATCATTAAGTAAAACACAGAAGAACCAGACATTTCTTCGCAGAATGAAGAGTAAAACTGTCAAGTGTCACCAACATTGCCATTGAAGTCCAGTGCTGGACGGCGCTGAACACTGGTCTCTGTAGGATATCAGAATGTAGACTTTTCCTTGGTAACTCATTGCAGGGGGTAACAAACTAAAGAACTGAACCCTGTAACCTTGTTGCATTGGTATTTGCATTTGCAATAGATAGTCCCCATTTTACAGTGCTTTGAGATGTGATGTAATGTAATGTGTTATAATGTGAGAGGCAAGCCCTGCAATTGCCAATTCAATTTCAGTCTCTTTCCACTGCAGGAGTAAACTTTCAATTAGGAACTTTATTTTGAAGGTCAAAGGGAAGTAGAATACTAGCTATACAACTAACTTCACTAACTTCACTTTAAATTCAGATTCACTGGCTGATTCATAGAACTGAGTGAGAGTGAGAGCGAGCGAGAGAGAAGAGAGAGACATGTTTTCCTTTGACATATTGCGAGTAAGAAACGAAAGTTTCTCCCCCAAAAAATAAACAAAAACACTGCACAAAAGGTTAAGCTTTTAATAAAAACTCCTAACCAGATCCCATACTTGATATGAATTTGAGCGTTTATCCTTCCAGGATTATTCTTGCCCTTGTAACAGTGGGATTTTCCGACAAGAAAAGAGAATAAAATCAAAGACAAGACAAGAATAGAAAAGCCCCAACAAATGCTTGTCTTTCCGTTTCCATCTCTGTCTCAGATACTGTGGAAATCAATTTATGTGACAAAATAAGATCTGTCACCTACAAAAAATAATTCTGATCCCTATTCTACAAATTAAAAAAAATATTGTCAATCCAGTTTGACAATTGAGTGATAAATATCTTTTTAAGCAATGATTTCCATATTCTGAGTGGGAGGGTGACTGAGACTGAGGCTAACATTTATGTCTGATCAGTGTATGCATATGGACGTTCATCTGTACAAACATGCAGTCTCATCCGTTTTATTTGATCTGTTTGTTTGCTTGTCAAATACTTCACATCATGCTCTGATTTGTGCTCATAGCGAGAGGGGATCATATGGGTTTTACTGAGATTGGCAGTATTTGCTGCACAAGTCCTCTGAAGGAGATGTGTGAGAGGGAAAAACTCCCTCTCTCCTACGGTACTTACGTGAGAACCTAAGCTGTCAGAGCAAGGTTACAAAGAGGTTACAACACAAAATATTTCAGTCAATCAATGAGAGGAAGGTTTCAAGCAAGCACTCAGCACTCACTGCAAGCCATTCAGCACCTTGAGACCTCTGTTTGAACAGAACAAGATGCCTATATTCTGTGTCAGCAACACATGAAAATTGTTTTTAGGGCCCTTTGGTCCTCTCATGGACCTCCTAGACACAGGTGTGAATGAGAATGTGTGCAAGAAAGGCAGCTGTGTGACACATATCCTGAAGGAAAGCTGGTAAATAACACCTCACAGTGCCTTTGTTTCTACATTTGTATGCAATATGAACAATTGGTAAGCACACAATAGGGAACAAAATATAAAGAACGTAAACAACACCTGGCTCCAGGTACAGCAACAGGGTCATACATCATCAGCAGGATATAATAATTGATGATTTTACACAAACAGATGGCTGTCATTTGAAAATATGGTCTCTATATTCAAATTCAAGACTTAAATTAGATTCAAGTAACTAAGATGGGAAATGATCAAATTATTACTGTTTTGGTTTAAAAAAAAATGGGATGTGTCTTTCATGATAATATAACCAAACAAGTTATAAGGCAAGATAAATCGTTATTTGAAACCTGGATTGAGTATATTAATCCATGCCCGACAACAATAGCCAACTCAGCTCTCAAAAACATTTTATAATTGACAAATGCAACAAAAAGATATGGTTGAGCCTTGTACAAAAAGGGCAAATCCCTTGGATCTTGTTTGGAGAGTGAAGCAGTTTGTGCAGAGAAGCATGCACATGTGGTATCCTCACACTACAATTCTTTTATGCCATTAGTAATATGGCACTGACATTGAATTGGGCTGGTTGTCAGTGTTAACATTCATATATGATCTAGACCAGGGGCAGGCAGCCTGTTCTACAAAGAGCTGCTGTGTCTGCAGGTGTTTGTTCCAACCTGTCCATAACACAAAGATTGACCAATAAACTGTCTGAAGTCTCTGATCAGTTGATTGAATAAGCCAAATCAGGTGTGCTGCTGCCTGATTGGAACAAAAACCTGCAGCTACAGTGGCTCTTGGTTGAACAGATTGCCTACCCCGATCGAGACAGCTTGCTCTGAAAAAAAATCTTTCTTATGGAGCCACCAGATGGCAGCAAACAGTGGTAATGCCTCTAATCCTGGTAGGTCAAGTAGGTCAAGTCATGTTAATCTTCTAAATTTTGGAAACATAGCAAATGAAGCACAGGCTGTGAATTTTAGCCCTTGAGGCTGAACTGATAAACTATATCATTATAGCCAAATACAGATCACACATTGCATCATGGCACTCAATCACTTTGTTCTATTTTGCACACATGTGTAATATAGCCAAACTTTTGGGGACCTCAGCAACATTTATTTACTATATTTACATTGTATTTATGCTTCATGCTTTTGTTCTTCCCTTTGGACTCATGATAATCAGTCATTTCTAAATGTATTCTCTGTCATCATTTACCTTACCTCTACATTCACTGTCATTGGTTACACAGGATGGAGGTCACTGACTTATTGTGTAATCTTACTCCTAGAACAGTAATGCAGCCGACAATGCCCAGACATGGCTCAATATTTCAGCTAAACAGTAGCAATAACAACAACAATATAACAACTATATGAGCATGTTGACAACCGCAGCTTTATTGGCATAAACTGATTTCCTTCAGTGTCACAATGGCATGCCCTGATGCGACCAGCAGATGGGACCAAAACAGCATCAGTATCTACTTGTTCAGAGTCTCCATGGTCGTCAGACAGGTGGTGAGCATGCTGGTAAATGAAGCACTGAGTCAGACAACACACCCCTTTTTCATTTTAGGTTGTTGATGATTGGCTAGAACTTCCATCCATTTATCATATTACCAGCTTTGTGCCCCATGGTGTTGCAGGGGCCTGCTGGTGCCAATATCCAGCACACATATGGCGGGGCACAAAGCTTGGGCAGATTTATCAGTTCATCCGAGAAAAAAAAAACACACCATTCATTCTCACATTCACAGGGAAATCTAGAGTCTCCAATTGCCATATTGTTATAAAACTGGCAAGATAATGGCTGGATAGATGGATGGATGAAACTGTCAAAACTTAATATTGCTTAAGATTCAAATGTTAACCTTATTAACACAATGTTTTGATCTAATTTTGTGACTGCAATATTGTGACTAAGGTCTGATTAGGTTTGAGCATGAAAGCCTGTGGCTAAGGTTTGCAGAGGCTCAGGTGTCGACTGACATTACACAGTTTTGTTGCTACCAACATGGCTGAAAGCTAAGCTCATACATGTGCACCAATAACTTGTTCTACTTTCACTGTGAAAGCTACAGTAATGAAGCAATGGTGAAATGAGAATTAAATTTGCATTGCAGTCACATTTCTCACATCGAACAGTTTTAAATTATGAAAAATAGTCTTTTATTTGGAAAAATGTACGCTTTCTGTGAAAATGTGGCTTTCTGCTCTGGGATGGCAGACACTCCTATAGGCTTTGGAGCGGTTTACCCTGGCACGTTGAACCTGCCATGACCTTGAAGACTTTAGAATTCTCTTTGAGGACCCACTTCTCCTTGGCTTTTAATTCAGTTTGAGCACTTTTTTGTTTAATGCGTTTATTGTTTTATGTTTTTATTGATGTGTACATATGCAGCACCTTGGTCAAATTCAGCTAAGTTCTAGAAATCACACCTGTGTTGAACTGAGTTGGACATTTCCATGTGGTAGTTGGACGTTTTGATGGGATAAGAGGTCATTTGAAGAGTTTTTTTTGTCAGCTCATTAATTTGCAAATTGAATGCTCCAATACATCTTGGGACCTGCATGGCAACACTTCCTGTTTTGTCACCATGGACACAGGTGTTAAACATTCAGTGAAAACTCTCTAATTAGCTACCTGAGTAATACAGAGTAATTCATCTTTTGCCTGGTGGTTGTGTGTGTTCATCCACTGTATGTAATGGACCTCACTGTGAAGAGTAAGTTTTGCTGGCTCTATTTTTTTTCCCTGGGAATTACTGGTCCATGGGAATTACTCTGGATGTCCACTAAACCAGCTAATGCGGAAGGTTACTATCCGTGTACGCGTGTATCTCGTTTTTTTATCGTCGGACATGAAAAAGGATGTGAAGTGAGGCTGAGGCATAGCGCTGCAGGCTGCAGGCTCTGCTCCCTATGTCGCAGCCTGCACAGAGGCGCATACCAGCAGCTGCACGGTCGGGATCAGGGAGAGCTGCAGAGAGGTGAAAGGGAGGATATTGCGATCAAAATCCCGAGGCTGCACCGATTCCTTCGCAGACAGCCGAGAGCAGGATGTATGTGTATATGTGTGAGTAAATGTGCGGATATGATGAGCGCAGCGGGGAACTCATCCATCTCTAAAATACCCACAGATGTGGCATCTCTTCAATAATCTCCCGAAAGCTGAGGAGGAGAGGGGACGAAGAGGAGGCAGGGGGCTGCACCGTGCATCTGCAGGCCAGCCCTCCTCCACCCGGTATATAAAGAGGCGTAGCGGCTCCGGATCTTCTTCAACCAGCCGCTCCACCTGCACACCGACCTGGATTAATCCCTGCCTTATTGCCTGCAGGAGCAGCCATGTCTCACGCCTGGGGATACGGACCGACTAACGGTGAGAGGCAGCCAGCATCATCCAGCCTGCGCTCCTGACCTGCAGACTGCATCCTGCTTTGCTATGTAACAGGTTCCCAACATGCTGCCACACTCAGAGCTCAGCTGGTCCTGCTGTAGACCGTGTGCTGCAGTCACAAAACATGCTATTAATTCCATTAAAATTGCAGCCTCAATACAATGCCGTTATAGTTTAAATACATGGTGGAAAACCATATATAGCAGCATGGTAAAGTCCTGTCGTTTTAACTTTTACTCTTCTCTGCAACCATCTCTAATACTCGCATATCTGCTGCATTATTGTCCAAAGCGCATCTAAACTGCACAGTACTGTTTAGTTTACTGCCTACACAGTTTTTCTTTTCTAATCTAGTCATATTCTACACTGCATTTGCCTTCAAGTACAATGTGAGAGAGGAGCAGCATTTTTTAATCTTCTCTGAAACTTTGAATTTTAATATGAAATTCAGAGTGCAGTTGCATTGCTGCCTTAAATGGATTTCATGAAGGGATTAATATATGTCTTTTTTATCTGCCTTGATCTAGTCTAGACTTTCTGGGTTGTTGTCTGGTTCGATCAACTGTTTCCAGTAAAAGTTTATTGTCATAGCCACGGTAGTGAAGATTGTGAGGCATAGCAAATAAATTGATATCTTTTAGTCCTCTATCTAAAGCTGCTTGAGAGTCCCAAATATCATTGCATTTGAATACTTCAAATGGAGCAGTTTAACAAAATATTTTTCAATATGGTGTCAAAATGGTGAGAACACTGGGAGGAATACATGTATGTGTTATAATATGTATTATGGTGTATTTGTAGGCCCTGAAATATGGGTAGAGAATTATCCTGTTGCCGATGGGCAGAGACAGTCTCCCATCAACATCATCCCTAAGGACGCCCAGTATGACTCCTCTCTGAAGCCTCTGAAGCTCAAGTACGACCCCGCCAATGCCAAGGGCATCCTGAACAATGGACACTCCTTCCAGGTTGACTTTGTGGATGACACGGACAGCTCCAGTAAGCACCACTGAGCTTCATGCATCAGGACACGTTCATTATTATTTTATGTTGAGTAGTCGTTTAGTCAGTGTGAAAAATCTTCATAACAGTGCCAAAGAGATGCCTTCATGTTGCTTATTCTGCCCAATCAATGTCTCATTTACTGTCTTGAAGAGAAGATCAGAATAACAGCAAATACTTCAATACATTTATGGCGCCAAGACAAGAAATTTAAATTCCCGCAAGTATTAGTTTTCTTACAATGTCATCTGTCCGTCTAGTTTATGCTACCACACCCACTGTATGCACTGTCAAAGATAAGAACCTCGTCGTTATCTGGAGGTCAGCAGAATATCTGCTCCACCTTCGTCTGCTCCACTTTTACACAGTAGTGTCCAGTATAGACAAGGCTAGGCTAGGCTATGAAAGGATAGCTAACTAATAGATTAGATATCACTTCACATTGAATGGAGATAAAATACAGTATAGCCATAACAAGAGCACAAATTACCAAATGTATATAAGAACAAATTGAACAAATGACTTTCATGAGTAATATTTAAGATATTTATGTAAGACAAAGATCCAGTACATTAGATGAGCAGAATTAGTCTGCATCTGAGTTAAACTTTGGTTGCATACATCACCCCAAGACCTTTATCATATAGAGGCATCAGCGGCTAGTAGCAGCCAGTTCCTGAGAAACCATCACCGCAGGACAGCTGTCATTCAGAGACTGATAAACATCCATCCATCCATTATCTGACTCGCTTTGTACACAATGGTGTTTGCTGGTTCTTCTAGCACACGTGGCAAAGGCAGGAAATACACACTGGACACGTTCAGGGCACACAAACCATTCACGCTCACGCTCAACTCAAATTTAGAGTCTCTAATTGACCACAGTGTTTTATCTGTATTCAAGCACCAACAATGGATTATTGTGATTCATCGCTAACTGATGATATCTCCAACGATTTTGTTAATTTGTTTTCGCCAGCTCTGACTGGAGGTCCAATCGCTGGAACGTATCGTCTGAGGCAGTTCCATTTTCACTGGGGAGCCAGTGATGACAGAGGCTCCGAGCACACTGTCAATGGCATCAAGTTCCCATGTGAGGTAACGAAGCAAAGCTGCATTAAAAGGATATTTAGAATATATATACGTTATGATGTGGTGTGTCATTCATAATGGTATTGTACTTCAGTATGAATGATCTAATAGTATTGCAATTAATCTCAGCGTTTTTAGTGTAGCAAATGGATTAAGTAAGAAATAAAGAAATCCCTTTGTTTTTCTATGGAGCCCCTGAAGATTCATGTTGGGATCTTTCTTTGAAAACTGCTCAAAAAGTGCCACAAAATTTAAGCTTTCTCGTCTCTTGCTTGTAGCTCCACCTGGTGCACTGGAACACCAAGTACCCCAGCTTTGGAGAAGCAGCCAGTCAGCCTGATGGACTTGCTGTGGTGGGGGTGTTTCTCAAGGTGAGTCATTAGTAACACACACCATTCACTCTCTCACACTCACGTGTAGGGGCAATTTGTCTCCAGTCAACATAAACATATATGTTTTTGGACAATGAGAGTAGTCATTGGAGAAAACTCACACACCAGAGAACATGCAAGCTCACAATTAATACAAAATATTGTGCCTTTGTGTCTATGTGTGTATGTGTGTGTGTGTGTGTGTGCGTGGATTGGTGTGTGTGTGTGTGTGTTCTAGATTGGTGCTGCCAACCCCAGGATTCAGAAAGTTTTGGATTCCCTGGATGCCATACAGACCAAGGTAAAAAAAAGCATATTGCAAATTATTACCTTGCACAATTCCTGTGTGAATCAGCTCGTGAAATGATTAACAATAAACCTTGTTCCTTCCTTTCTATTCCTCTACCCTCTCTTCTATCGCTCCAGGGAAAGCAGACCACCTTTGCCAATTTTGACTCAAAGACTCTTCTGCCTCCCTCTCTGGATTATTGGACCTACCTTGGTTCTCTGACAACCCCCCCTCTGTTGGAGAGTGTCACCTGGATCGTCCTCAAGCAGCCAATCAGTGTCAGCCCTGCTCAGGTATCCAGCCTTGCTTCACATTTCCTGAGGTGCACGTGCATCCCTGCACAGAAAATTACGTACATAAAAAGTATTTATGTAAGTTCCTGCTGATAAGATAAAATATGTCGACATTAGTCCGTCAGAGGTGGAAATGGAGAGCTGAAACAGCCTGTGCTAACAGTGTCTACTAAAAATAACAGTGTTCACATGAATACTTAAAGTAGGGTTAGGGATAGGTTAAAGACCCATGTCTGTGTCATTTTCAAAGGTGAAAACAACTTGATGTGCATATGTGTGTGTGTGTGTGTGTGTGTGTGTGTGTGTGTGTGTATCGCTCTTTAAAACCCTGTCAGTCTTGTAAAAATAGCTTTAAAGACAAAACCAGGGTTAAGTCGGGGTAAACTGGTTGCTGTTGAATGATTTGGATGCATGCAATTTTTTTGGTCTCTTGTAATTTTCTTTATCCCCAGCATTAAAATCACAGCAAGTTCTCCTTGTAATGAATGAGACGTTTAACCACACTAAAGTAGATTTTTTTTCTCTGACAAATAGACACCTGGATTTGACAATGATAACCAATCACATGTTTAAGTTAAATGAGATCAGCAGTGTGCAGGGGAACTGACTGGTGTCCCCTGTTCTTCTCTCTTGTTGTGGTTTTAACTAAAACACTGTTGGAGCTGGATTACACCCCAGACAGATTTCAAATATAGAGAGAGCCTGTGTGTTTTTGTGGCAGTCCTAAATACAGACTTTCGTTTTGGCACCACAACTACTGATTTGTGGTCTGGACATGCTGCTCCGGCACAGCTTTTCAATAGAGCAGTCTGCTGCTGCACTCACTGTGGTACCAGCGAGGTGGATGAACAATATCAAGACATTGTGCAAATATGATTTTCTCCACATACTTGTCATTACACACACCACACACAGACACAGGCAGACATACATACCCATACAATTTGACATTGGTTATATTTATTGGGCTTGATATCCTAGAGACTTTAGCCTCAACCATTGCTGCTACTTTCCAAGCCATAACCTTAACCATTCACCCTTAAAGTGAAAAGTGAGTTTTGATTATAGCCTTGGGGGACCTGTCCCCATGGTGATCACTGGTGAGTCCATTCACTGTTATGGTGCAAGCTGGTTATACTTTGCACTGTAATACATGTTCTTTTTTGGGACAACAAGCTACGGCCGATGCTGTGTGCTGAGCAGATGGAATATGACATGTGTCTGTGAAGCACTTTGAGTGGTCATCCATCCATCCATTATCTTACTTGCTTGGGGGGGGGGGGTGCAGACTTGGGGAGGTCTCCTGATGCCAGTGCACATAGGGTGAAGGCAGGGAACACATCCTGGACAGGTCATCAGTCTCACTATCATCATTTCCTTTTTTTTCTTTTCTTTTTCTTTCTTTTTTTGTTTCACCAGATCTGCTGAAAGCCAGAGCAGTAGCAATGATATTGATATAATGATATTTACGATCATCATATCTCCCATCACATTGGAGTGATTTTCCAAGTTGCTCCACATTCAGTTCGCTTTATATTTATATTCTTATATATTCACTTAAAGCCATTTTTTTATGAACCAGACTTTTATTAACAATCCTGTGCTTTCTGCTTCAAGTGGAAGGCATTTTGTCAGTCCAGACATTGCCAGTCAGGTCAGTTATACAAGAAGCAAGGTCATACTTTGAGCAGGGTGGGTCAGCACCTCAAGTGTTGCACTTAGATTACAGTGACTGTTACTATCTCCTGTGCGCAGCTCACACTTTATCGCTTTATTTAAGACTCCACACAGACCTCCATGTCACATGAAATGCACATGGAGGAGGTATTTCTCTCAAGGTCCTGTTTAACCTCCCTTGCAAAAATATAAATGAGCTCGTACTGTAGAAGTTATTCCTATGCTGAGAAATCCTTCCTTCTTTATGAGGCTGATTTCTGTGTTATGCGTTCCCATGTGCACACTGGAGATACAGTAATCACCACAAAAGGAGGCCGTGAAGTGGCATGAACATGTGTAGCAGCTGATTGTATTAGACATTTCTGATGGACTGTAATTATATAAGGTGATCCAGATGCCTATGGCCTCCATTAGTCACAGAGATACTGCTCCTCTATTCCTCCCATTTTATCTCATGCAAATTAAAATGCCGCACTGACAACTGGAGCGTTTCCTAACACATAGTCCCTCATGAAAGCGATCTAGAGCCACAGAACTTATATGTTTCCCTCATATTTATGACATTATCTGGATTAAGCACCTCTGTGAGAGGAGGAATTATTCATACCACTGTCTTCTCTTTAAATGTGTCTTTGGACCTTAACGTCAATGCAGATGAGTTGTTGGGGCCCCTCCCTACGTGTGGCACTTGTGATAATTTAATTCTGGCTTCTGACCATGATATGTACTGACCCCTCCTCTAAGGCTCTCAGCTCAGCTGCAGGCCCAGACACAACATAAGCGCCCACACAGTGACTGTCTCAGTGACTGTGCGTGGGAACACAGATGACGTTTGATTGTGTTGCATGGTAGTTTGCATATATAATGTTTTAAAACGAACTGTGCCTCTAAGTAGGCATGATTAGCTAATCATGTAGACTCTTGTATAGACAGTAAATGGATTGGTTCTTACATACATGACCATTTAAAGCGCTTTGCAGGACGAGTCACATTAATCCCAGTTTTGGGGTTACTATGACTGACTATATAACACCCAGCTCTGCTCACAGTAGAACATAATCATTCAGTCATTTTGTGTCGTTGTTCTTAATTTTTGTACATATGGTGTATAATTTCAGTGTTTTTATTATATATTAAAATGTATTACTTCTTTACTTTTACTACCCCCTTTACTGCTGCCAAGCCTAAAATTTCCCTGAAATGTGAGATGAATAAAGGCATAATCTATTCTACTACATTCTATTCTATCTGGCACAGGGATACTATGTATTCAATATTTTCTTTATTCTCTATTTGTGCACAAACAGAGTTCAGACAGGATAGGAATTTCGCTGGACTGTTCCCTTCGTCAAGAAATCAAACTGAGCATAAAGTACAAGGGAAAAATAATCCAAGGATGTAAAAAGAAATTACAGGCCGAAATTACCATTTGAGAACTATATAAAGGCTGTAAACCTGCAGAGTGGATGACCGCATTGTCACTGAGCCACAGTCCCAGTATGATGTGTGTGTGTGTGTGTGTGTGTGTGTGGGTGGGTGTTATTCGTACTGCAGTGCCACTTCATTGTCAGCCTTACGTTTTAATCGGCCTCAGTAACATTTCCATCTCCATTCTGTCTCCTCTTCCTCGTTAGATGGCCAAGTTCCGCACTCTCATGTTCTCTGGAGAAGGAGAATCTGCGTGCTGCATGGTGGACAACTACCGGCCTCCACAACCTCTGAAGGGCCGCGTTGTCCGCGCCTCCTTCAAATAGACACAGCTTCCTCCTCATAGGCTGCTTACCTCCATGCTCATCCCGCCACGCCTTCCCAAGCATCCCCTCTTCCACATGCAGTCTTTGCTGCCCACTGTAAAGGCTGCATGATTATCCGCTTCAAATGGCGTAGACTACCTGGATGTATCTTAAATAAAAGAATTATAAATGATTTTTACACCATGTATGCAGAAATAGGGCCCTTTTATACTCATATCTTTTATGCATATCAAGTTTCTCCTCTCCAGATGATAACAAGATGAGGTATAATGTACTTTTATTTATTTATGAAGAATTTTAAGCTTCGCAGCTCTCCTCTGTTACAGATCCCTTCTCTCTCATCCTCACAGATATTAAATGCTACAGCTGCTTGTTGTGCCTTATATTTGGTCATAAATCTCTGTGTGTGAAGTAGTTGCATATGGGACAAATTACACCATCATTTCAATGAACTTTTAGCTGATGGATGGGACAGATAGACATAGGGGTACATATTTTAAAAAGCACATATCGATATTTTAACACAGTTGAAGCAATAAAGATTTGAAGTGGCCTGGAAAGATGGATGCACTTATACCTTTTTAACCTCCACAAGTAATTTGAATGATCACATTTCAATCCGTCCACTAATCATGCATTAAGACACCTGAGATGCTTGATAGAGGTGTAAATGGGGTAACAGATCATGCAGGCATCAGTTGCACTCATAAAAATGACAAAGGGCTCAGCAAAGAGGTAGCCTAAGAATTACCCATCCCGACTATTTATAGGTACTGAGATCTCAGTTGGGATCCCTTTGTTTTAAATGTAACATGATATGTAACTAATCTCTTCGGCCACTGTAAGAAGTCATTGTTTCTGATTTTGACTTTGTGCACACCAAGCTTTCTGATTTGTCATTGGCAAAATAAACCCCCTCAAATGTTATTGTAGAACTTTGACCGTTTTTTATTTTTAGGTTGTCAGTAACAGTATGTTTTTTTTTTAAATTATTATTAGAATTAATATATTGAAGTTAAAAAGTAGACAAAGCAGGAACACACCTGATCCAAAGTGGATGTAAGCCCAATCTACATGTATGAGCAAAGTATTATAAAGACAAAATCTTTCTTTATATAGTTATATTATCCTGAAAACAAAAATCGAAGTCCATTGTAACCTTCTGAATCCTCTTTATATGAATTGTTATTGTGTTGTGAACTGTGCTCTAGATGCTTTCTAAAATAATGAACTCTTTGGTAGTTTGAGGCCAAGTAATCATTGTCTTGATGAGTGTTGATGTGACATTATCAATATAATTATACACACATGTTACATTGAAGCCTCCTGTAGGTTTTGAAGTACAGTAAATGACAGTGGCATCACTGGAGCCAAATGTCTATTAGATTTGCTGCATTTTTAACAGGAAAAACTACGACAACTAATCTACCTTTCACCCAAGTGCATTTCACCCTGTCCTCCAGGCTTGTCGAGAGCTCGACTGCTACATTAAAAAGTATCTGAAGAATGAATTCTGACTACAGGGTCAAGAGAATTTCTCTTTACAACTGGCAATCATCATTGATAAGAGACAATTGTTTTTTATTTCAGTGTTATAAAAGCAGAGATGATCCTGATGAAACCCAGTGTTCAGTGTTGAAACAGCTCAATCCCTCAGTGAAGTGTGAATATATTGTGTCAGTCATGGAGTAATTTCTTTCAATAAAAATTCTCAACTGATGTCTCTATACTCTTTCTTTCATAAAACCCCTGACTGCATATAAGTATTACATTTCTACTCATATTTGGTATTCTGCTAAAGGGTCTGCTCTCACTTTAGACTGAAATTCTCAACGACGACTGAAAGGATTACCAGGAAGCTTTGTTCAGAGTTACCTGGTAATCTTGCAACTTTTTCTCTAGTGTCACTATAGCGCTTACATTTCCTGGAGGAGTAAACGTTTTCTCTTTTTTCCAGTATTTTTCCAGTAATCTTCATAGTGATAAAATGTAATACCGCTGCATAGATTTAACTTGTTTTGAGCAAGCACTTGAGTTTCTTTCAATCTAAGTCAAATTAATTTTAAGTGTCATTTCAACAAATATTATTTTGACACACTAGTTCAACAGTTTGACTGAAATCCTTTTAAGAAACAAGAGATCCAACATATTCCATATGGCACATGGCAATGGCAATAGTATTGAGGAACAATTTTCTTTAACTTGCAGAAACCTTGAGCAGAACCACACACAGTGTGAGTAAATAATCAAATAATTCATTTAACATTGATATTACATGAAAAAACAAATTAATTAAGGAAAATTGATTGCAAAACCATGATGAATGGGGATGAACAGTGCTGGTATGTGTGAGCCTTATGTAACATCATTTAGCTATTTGGTTGCTAATAATTCTCTGTTAACATCCTCATTATCACCATTAGCTGGCTGGACAGTTGGATAGTAAGCCTTTAATTGGAGACCTCATCTCTCGCTCTCTTTTGATGTCTTATTTAGTTTGAGATACACAACAAAAATGAAAGAAAAATGTTTGTTTGAGGATAGAAACTCAGCAAGGTTGTATGGTAGATTTGTGGATCAGTCCTCCTTTTTTGAAAGTAACAATTAGTCCCCTCAGCTTTTGAGCACTTATTGCTTATCTTAAAAAGCTTATGTAATGTGACCAACAGTTAGCAATTCCATAGATATAAGAAAATATTCATAGACAATATAAAATGCATTACTGTGTAACATGTATCTTCTCTTTTGCTGCATAAGCTGCAGGTGTTTCATCTCAACCCTATTTGAATCCATGCCTTTCATCTGGTCTTCAAATTGACCAAAGTGATAAGCAAATCTACAGAAATAATTTAGATAGCAATTATCCCCTGACCAGTCATATTGTCTTTGTTCCCATTAATGGTCAGAGCGGCTCTCCAGGGTTTTATGTCCTTGTTCACTGTCCTCTTCCTGATCACTGTGGGAAGGATATTAATGAGAGGACAGGGTGAGAGCCAGACTTGGCATCCACAGCACATAGCTGCAGAAATGACCAACAAAGCCATGTCCACATCAAAGGTGAACTGGAGATCTTTTTTCAGTGTGTGCGTGTGTGCATGCATGTGTTTGTAAACGTGTAGCTTGGCTGTCAGGATATGAAAGGGGCTTTGATAAATCTGAATGGGCTCTCTGCTTCACAGACCGGGCAACTGTTTCAGAGACGGAGACAAAGACAGGCGCACAGAGGAGGGAGGAACTGAATTCTTAGCAAACAAGGTTTGAAGTTTATGAGTATGACAGTTGTGTTGTGATTGTAAACATGATTTTTTTTGCTAATCTTGTTGCTTTTCAGATTGCACTGTGCTAAGATGGAAGGACACCCGACTAATCCTTTGTGTAAATTATAAATATTCCCTTATGAAGTGATTCCCTAACCAACCTCCTGTCTCTGGCTACTACCCCTCCCCCCCGACCCATAGTCACATTCAATGCCCCTCTCCCCACAGCTGAGTGACAGTAACCATGGTTACTGCACGCTCGTATCATAAAATATAGAAATGAGAGGTTGTTAACATTGCTATGCTAAAGCGAGTGTGACATCCGTCTGACTCCGCCTCTTTCAGGTCACCTACATCTATAAGACACAAGACATTATCATAAGAGGGTTGTAGAAACCTTGTTAGATTTGGGACCTTAAAAACGCTCTAACATGCAAAACTGAGCTTTCAAATACATTTTGTAAATGTAGAAAAACGCAACAAATATATACTATATATATATAATATAATCATGGCACGATCTCATGTCTTTTATTACCAAGAAACTTTAAAACATGAATTTCAGTACACACTGGAGATTCAATACCTCCAAGTTTCCAAGTGTCCTAGAGGAAATGTCCTTGGGAAATGAAGAGAGGGATTGATGTGTGAGCTTGTACAATGTCAGCTGTACAGAATCACAGCTGATGCTGGTGGTGAAGAGGAAGTTGAGCCAGAGGGCAGAGCTTTAACAAACTCATCTTTTTTTCCAAAAACTGAAGCAATGGGTAGATAAAAAAACAAAGAGATTTTCTACTTCAGGAGTAAGAAGTGGCGCTTAGACATCTGGAGGGAGTCTGCAGTGGAGCTACTGTTCCTTTATGTTAAATGGAGCAGACTGAGCCTTTCTTTGGAGAGTTTTTGAGCACATCCATCTGGGCACCCTGGGGTAACCTAAAAGCAGGTAGGAGGACTTCTCCTGTCAATCAAAGGAATCTACTGAAGGACTTGGAAAAAAAAACTCTGGGGACATGTGTACTGTCTTGTCTGGTCCAGAACCTAATTAAAAAGCAACATAAATACTAGGGTCAAAAAAGTGTCACTTAATGACAAGAGAGACCAGACAAGAGAGGTTCAGCGCATGGGTCAGACTGAGGGCCTTTGGAGAACCTTTTATTAAATATCCTAAATTGCATTTAAACGTTAGAGTGAATGGTGTGGGCATCATCCATAGGAATATATTTAATGGTATGAATAAAATGAAGCCATCTATCATGCTATAAACATTTCTCATTTAACAGGGCCTCATTTTGTGGTCTGTCATGGCTTATCCACGTTACAAAAGGTAACTCAAGGTTAAGTTTTCCTCCTTGTGAATAGGTTTATAGTGCCAACACAGACACTTAGATAACAAATAACAAACAAAACACACTGAAAATCACATGACTCCCAGACTGAGCTGTTAATCTCTGGAATCGAGAGAAACAAAAACAGAAGGGTGTACTGAAGAAGTGAAGGTGTGGGCCATTAAGTTCCTCAAGGGGCAGGACCAATAAACTGAACTTAATTCTGTAATTTGGGGCAAAAACACCAAGTTTACATAACTAATTAATCAGAATTCATCAAAATCAAAATGTGCACTTTTGTAAAAGCAGCTCTGAAAATAAGCATTTTAAACATATTGCAGAATATTGCAAAGATATTGCATAATAACTGTATTGCGTCCATTTTGTACACTTGTTGCATACATTTATGTGTGATGCTGCTTAATTTCCCATTCATCTTTGCCTTTGACAGAACAGAGTAAATTCAAAGATTGATATCTGACAGCACCTTTCAAAGGACCAAGCTGACTACCTCATCGATGTCCGGGGCTTTGTCTCCATCTAGTGGTTCAGTAGGGACATTGACCTTTTTTCCTGTTGGAGGCCTCAGGTGAAACACACCTGCCTCATCAGCAGGTACTTAAACTCAGGTGTGTCTGAGTTTTAGTTTCAATGGATTTGTGAGCTGCTCTTGTGCTCTGTTCTGATCGAAGTTTCCAAAAAGGTAAAGTTTTAATTGTGCTAGCTGTCAAGGAATACACAGACTGAAGTGATTTTTCATGTGGCAGAAGTGTGAAGACAATCTGGATTTTAAAAGCTACATGGTTTAAAACAGTGATGTTTGAAGATTTCAACTGCTTATGGAAGCAAAAGAAAAGGCTTTCAATGCAAGACAAATAATGTGACTTCACAATGAAAATAGAGACTGCATATACATGCATTTAGACCAGTCTATTGAGATATTGTAGATTTGTGGGGAAGATGTGTAGACTTGGGTTTCTAACAAAGAGTTTCCCCTCTGAAGCTTTGTAGCTGTGAACGGTTTTATTTGTTCTTGGTACAGTGGAAACACAACAGGAGGTTGAAGACTTCTGAAGTTAATGAACTCATCTTTTCTTTCCTACTCCCCCACTGTGGCTCACAGTCTGCCTTCCTCCACCGCTGTGGTAAATTGAATATGGCATCAACGGCAGCTGCTAACAGACCTCCCCCAGCGCATCCAGGACCAAATGGGGGGAACCTTCCCTTCCGCCCCAGCAGTGGTTTACCAAATTCTGGACAGCTGGATCCAGGACTATCAGGCACCAGCCAAGACACCGGACCTTCCCATCCCCATCCCCAACACACCCGGCCTTTCTTCTATGTCCCTGCTCCTCCTCCACCTCCTTTCCTCCAGTGCCAGTGGCCTATGCCAGTCTCCTACAACCCCTTTTCTGTGTTTCCAGGAATGGGTGAGTCTAGTCTTAAGCTATTAACTTAATTATTAACTTAACTAGACTTAAAAAGTCTTTTTGAACTTCAATTTACACTGTGGTGAATATTTCTGTTTGTCAGGCTATGGCATGGTCATGCCCCCATTCCCTCCTCCACTTCCTCCTTATATGGACCCTCCAACCTATTTCCTCCCACCCGCTCACATCCAACCCATGGAGTATAGACGCATGCCACACCCCCAGGTCCACGCTCCAAATGTACCTTACCAGCTCTCTAACCAGACCCGAAGAATCCGCTTACCACACTCTGCCCCTGTCAGAGAAACTGTCAGCTCCGCAGTTCAAACCGAACCCACAGAGAGAGGTGTAGGTGGTTACAATGATAGATATCTAACTGTGAGATCAGATTCTGGGCATGAAACGGTCTCAAACTCTCCGTCACCCTCAAGTTCTGGCTCCCATAAGAGAGGCTCCGTGGAGGTTGAGAACTATACTCCACAGAGCAGCAGTGCAAGTTCTATGCAGGGCAACAAGCTCTGCACACACAACCCAGTTAAACAAGGCTTTGTGAGCAAAAATCCTACAGACCCAAAGGCTGCTCAAGCCTGCATTCAAGCAAGTGCAGAAAAGAAGAGGTATCGTGATGACAGCGCCAGTCAGGAGGAGGTTCTCCCTTATGGAAATGAGCGTTGCAAAATGTGGTCGGTTGGTTCTGCAGACAGCGTGGGTCCCATGTGTAGCTCCTCTCAGCAGGAGGATGAGGTTGTCCGAGAGGGACGTGTCTCCGTGCCCGACATTATCAGCTGGGGTGGTGGTGGCAGCAGGCCACAGGAAGCTGCCAAAGAGATGCCGGATGACGTGCCACCTCAAAGTAACAACCACCAGCTCTCCGATGTACCTGAGGTGGAGCAAGAGAAGTCTGATCACCGAAGTCCCGCCAAGCCACAGGACGATCCTCCCGTAATGGATGCTGACAATGGCCTAAGTACTATAGATTGTGAGACCCTTTTCAAGATCCTCCAACTGCCTTTTGCTCCTTATGAGTTTCATTCAGAGTCCAGACAAGAGACCAAACTCGGGGGCTGTGATGGTGAACAAGAGAGCATCAGTAAGACAAATCTGAATGACGATAGTAGCCGAACCACGCTTTATCAAATTTCTTCAAGTAGCGGTGTCCTGAGAGAGAAGTTTAATGAGTCTGTGTGGTCGGTGGAGTCCCTGGTCCCTTTTGTTCCCTCAAAGGAGTCACTGTGGCAGAGGAGCATTTTGGAGCCTGGCGTCACTGTGAGTAAACCTGAAAATGATAGACCACCAACTGCAAACCTAAAATCAGGTAAATCAAGGAGGCAGTCTCGCAGGTTTTCATTTCCAGAATCTCTTTCAATGTGTGACAGCTGGCTCAGTTTCAGTACCCCAAACAGAAGAATTGAAAGAGATACTGACGCCTCTGAAAATGAAGAACCCAAACACGACCAGAGCGGTTCTTTTGATCCTTCGCTGTCTTCAACTGAACTGCCACGTAAGATGTTTTTATCTACCTCATCTGAAAAGGATGCGACGCCACAAATGTCCACTGAACCACAGGCTCGTCAGGGTCCAATCCAAGAATCTCAAATCACAAATGACCAGCAGGAGGAAACCGGCTGTTCACCTGAGCAGGAAACCGCCACCTTAAACCGTGAGAAGGGGAAGGAAATCCTACCTACAGGCCACCATCTACATAATGGAGGGGACGGTACACCGGGAAATCAGCAACTGTGTGTCCCAGGGACTGACCAGAGAACAAGTGCACTATCTCCATCAAAGGGAAACCTGGTGGACTGTGGAGTACAGTGCACTGACTTGCAGCCATGTTGTAAACACTGCAAGGAGCTGGAGAGCGGCGTGGGACCATGCAAAGGACTGCCTCTGAAAATTACAGGTAACCGCTTTTGTTAATTTAACAAATGACTGTAGGTATATATGATTTTTGTAAAATCTCGCCCAGCAAGCCTGCACTTTGATGCACTTTTATAAGATATTTTGATTGGATTATTAAAAAGATCAGTCTTGCCATGCCATCTTTAACATATACTTGTCATGTGATCCCTACATCATGGCTGGTGACATGTAAATGCAAAACAATTTTTTACACCCAAGTTTTATATTGGTACATCTGGAAAAAAAACACTTCACGACATTAATACATTTGGGCACTTCATTACATTTTTAGCATATTTCTAGGATTAGTGGAAATATGTGTTCTGCATTGTCTCATTAAACTGTTATCTCATACACATGAATGAAGTGAGCGGTGGCCATTCGCAAGGACCCTGCATGAATGCAGTAAAGCCAACAGGATGTGCCAAGGGAAAGGAAAAGGTAACTCATAATTAAATGTTTGTCAACAAGACGAACATTTTAATTGCATTCACTCACTCCAAAACTTTATCAAAATATTGGGCCTATACATTTCCATAAAACTTAGGTATTGTATGCGTCTTTATATGTTGTATGTACTGTATGTGCAACTTGCGCACACACAAGTACAGAAAAACACCAGTGCAGGCAGCACCAAATGAACGACTCAGACCTCAGAGTGGCATCAGCTGACAGGGTGAAAAGTGTTTTCATGGAATTATTCCTCTTGTTCAACAGAAAAGAAGAGCAGCCAGCTGGACAGCAACACTAGGAAATGCCTGAGACTTCAAAAAAGTGAGACAACACAATGTTAATTTGAATAACGAACAATAACAATTTTCATTTATAGAGTTGGTGACAAGTTGTGAGATGGGTAGTGCAACACAGTGAGGTGATAGTACTGTTTTTAAAAGGACAGACCCATTGCTTTCAGAAATAGCATTTTTTAATTTTTGTATTCATCATACATCTTCATATCCTGTGCTGTGGCTTTGTCAAAACTGCAACCACATTTCATTTATTTTGACAAAACTTTGTAATGCACAAAATTGAGTAATGTGATGATAGCAAGCTTCTCTGATTATTTTTTTATTTTCTTTTTCACAGGTGGAAATTGAAGGAACCTACAAGTCTGAACACTACACTAAACACTTTTAAAGCAGTGATTTTAAAACATAAAATCTTATTTTTCAATAAATGTTTGTGTATATATTTGGCTTTCTTTTCCCATTCTTGGCTTCAGGGAAATTGTTTTATTCCTGCATACTACTGTATAGGATGTATGGTCAGCATACAAGGGTAAATGGAGGGAAGGTTAAATGCCATATCGTCACATGATCACAGCAGTCATTAGAATGAGGGCTGCTCTACTGATTCTGGAGGTGTCTGATATGATAGATATAATAGTTTCTAAATTACCAACATTTAGAATAGTGTGCTAGATTGAGCTAAAACGTTTAAATGAGTTTAATGTAGATGAATGGATAGTGCCATTATGTAAATTATAGATTTAATATAAATTGTGATGTCAAGCAGAGGCTGTTTGACATCACAATGAATGGTAAAAAGGTAGATGACCCAGATAGAAACCAAGTAGACTTGGAGCACTCACAGTTTAACTAGTCACCCACTTCCTCTTATCTTTTAAAAATGTTGTAATTGGAGTGAAATCAGACAATCATATCAGAAGTCACAAGTCGTGGCCCAGACGACTGATCTCGTCCAGCAGGAAGTCGATGTCTTCTTGTTGTGTGGCAGGATTGGAGAACACACACCTGAAGAAATTCACATTGGCTCCCAAAGGTTGATAGCCAATAAGAACAGAGCCCTTCTCCATCATCCTGCTTTTGATCCTGGGAGCCACCTGTGGAGAGAAGATGGTGGTCAGATCTGGATGCAGTGGTTCTTGTCTGTTGTTGAATGAGTTCCTGGAACCACTGTGATGTCCTGTTGTACCTGGTGGAGTCGTACGTCTCTGTCAGGTCCACGTGGCAGTCCTCGCAGACTGGGAGGGATGTACCAGAAACACACATTGCAGTGCTCCGGCTTTGGACAGGGAGAAGAAAAAAAAAAGTAGGAATCCGTTGGTGAATAGTAAGCTGGCAAATGCATACATGTGAATGTAAAAAGAGAAAGATAAAAACTGCAAACTAGGATCAAAAGAAAAGTTGATTGATAAAAAATGTTCTAACAATGTTCTGTTAGTGACCAAGAAATGAGAATGTGTTTCTCAGACTCTTTTTATAACTTTTAACCCCAACTTTAAAGTTTAATGTCTGGGGAAAATCACTACTCCCCAACACTATTAGAATCTATCCATATTTTGTTTTTTGCTTTTTGGTGATTTTGTTCAAACGGCTACCTGCTTTTCCACTCTTATGTTTTCTACCGATAAAAATCTCAAAATCTCGCCTTACTTTGTCTTCAAAGACCAGCTCAAAGTTGTTTCTTTTTTGCAGCTGATTATACAGATACTCTGTGTTCTCTAAGCATTTGTTGACCTGAGCTCCAAAACCCTCTGAGCCCTGAGAAAACAAAGGGAACAAAAACACACACAAGAAGTAAAAGAAAAACTTAGTGACACATTTAGATGCTATACAAACAGAAGATGGAGTTAGCCACAGATTATTCTGCAAATAAGTAGGTGTGAGGTTGTGTTGAATCAAGAGAGGTTCCTCCTCAAATCTTAGATTCAGTCAGATTTAAAGCACAGTACATGCCCTGGCAGAATCAGGAGTTCTGAATATTAACTTTCATTACTTCCTTTTGTTCACTATCACTTTGTGAACAAGTGTGGCGTTGATGCATAAAATACCTTCGCCTTCCACATGAGCCAGAGTTTGAAGGCATCCACATGTCGGCCACACTGGATGCTCTTGTCCCCAGTATCGTAGCTCACATCGTACGGTTTGTCTGTCTGGAACAGATACTCGGCACAAAACTCATTACACTCTCTCAAGAGTCCCTGCAGGAGAGAAGGCCATAGAAAAGTCTTACGTACTCAAACATGCCTGGACAGACTGACACATGTATGTGATACGAAGAGCAAAACACTGTTTGGAAGCAGGAACAAGTCCAGACAAGACCTTAAATAGTTTGATTTAGAAACTTGTGTCTCACAGAGTAACATCTGGCATGTTGCCCAGCTCTAATCCAGAGGCAATTGTGTATTTTTTAAATGCAGGTTTCAACGAAAGAGGGATTTTTTCTTACGATCTTTTTGACGAGGAAGGCAGAGCACTGCAGTGGGACACCCATCATCTTATGGGGATTCCATGTTACAGACCAGGCTCTGGAAAGCAACATTTGTGCATTAAACACGGTCTAGGAATGATGATTTCTGTCATGCAGAATAACACAGCATGTAGATACCGTTCAATGCCCTGAAGTTTCATCCTGTGTCTGTCCGACATCAGCAAACCTCCACCCCAAGCTGCCTGTAAGGACAGAGTCCACTTCACATTCAAATTACTAATAAAATAAACTAGTTTAAAGACATGCAAAATGTTGGCTGTAGCACTAACTACGTCCATATGTCGAATTTGGCACTAACTACGTCCATATGTCAGCAAGAAAATCTCCAACCTTACATCAACATGCATCCACAGATTGTGTCTACTGCAGATGTCAGCGATTTCACTGAAAGGATCGAAGGCTCCGTACACTGTGGTGCCCGCTGTTGCATTTACGTAGAATGGCACCAAACCCTGAGAAAGAAAACTTAGGCTGACTGGATCACATGTACTGCTCATCCTAGCACACCAAAAATTTGACCAAAATTTGGTCAGAGGAGTTTGCTGGAAAAGCAATCTTTAAGTAAAACAAGATCAAGAGCATGCAACTTTAAATACTGTAGTCGTTCTCTGTTATTCTTGTTCATACCTTTTCCTGAGCTGCAGCAATTGATGACTCAAGTTCGGCAGGAATCATTTTCCCTCTTGAAAGGTCAGAAAATCAAAGGTTAGTTTACTGCACTTCCAGACATTCCAAACAATCACTGATGAAATTGTTGGATTCAGTTTAGTCAGTTCAGCTTGAGTAGAAAAAGAAATAACAAGAAATACCAAAATATATATTAAAATAAAAATGAGTTAATAGATGTCGAGAGATAAGAGATATATGAACAAATATTAAATATTACATTCAAGTGTTTGTGTGCATGCTATTACATTGTATGGCGTATTAATTTCAAAATACTATCTCTTTAAATCTGCGTTTTACAGTTCAGTAAAAAAATGAATAATTTCTATGCTCACTGTTCCACATGCATTTTGCTCAAAACTCTCCAATAGCTGCAGCAGGTGCGCAAACATTCCTTTTGTCATGCATCACATTGACTATTAACCAGCATATGTTTGTTTACTTGGTAACTTACCCACCTTTCATCACATTTCACCATGAACACATTCTCGCTGCCCATCCCCAGCACGGCCGCAGATTTCTTCAGTGAATAGTGACTCTGAATGAGAGAAAAGAAAAGCCATTCAACTTCACTTGTCTCCTCACGTCAATATCTCTACAAGCAGGCACTCATTCCATTGTTTGTTCATTCGCTAAAAAAAGCGATGTTCCCAAGAGTACGCTGAGTGAAACTCCAAAATAAATAGCATTGGGGCACACTTTGATGAAACAGATTGAAGAAAACAAGCGTATAGTAGTGTGTGATCAAGAGTACCCTCCATTCAGAGCTGAGTTGTCAACCTATTATGTCAGAAACATAATGATCATCTTTGACGCCCTTAGAAACCAGAAACATTACAAACAGTGTACACAATGTCATTACATAAGATTCACTGACTGAGCATGGCTGCACATTGTGACTTCATGCACAGAGTGCTCACACACTGTGTATTGCAAGTCAGTGACAGACAATGTACTGAAACTGAGCTGTGTGTGCTTATAAAAGGAGATGTAGGTTGTTTGATTGCAGCTCATCTTCTTGACTCCCTCACCTTGGCTCTACCTGCTGCATGCACCGTTGCTACTATAGACTCATTTGATCTCTAGACTAAAACCTAAATTGTTAGCCATCAATCCATATGTCTCTGTATACTATCTTGCATCTGTCTGCCTGTCCGTCGTGGGTGAGGATCCCCTCCTCTGTCTCTCTCCCTTGAGGTTTCTTCCTTTTGTTTCCCTGTCAGGGATTTTCAATGGATCCTCAGCCGATATGAGGGTTTAAGGGCAGGGGGTGTGTCACTACTACTGTGCATAGTGTTGCTCACTTTTGTAATCTAACTTGAGATCAACTGGCACTTACAATAAAATAAAGTTGAAGTTCACATTGACTATTTCTCCTTTGCCATTTCCCAATTCAAAATGCAAAATTACATTTCCAAACTCAACTTTGTCCTGGAACATAGCTGAACCGACACTAAGAAATACAGATCTACAGGTCAGACTGTGTGTGATTACGTGTTCCGATGTGAAGATTGCCAGCCGAGGCAGAGCTGCCATCCCTTTGGTCTTCACCTCCGGGTAGAAGTGGTATCTGGCCACGAGGATGCTGTACAGGTTGGATATTGTGCCTCCTTCAGAAAGCACAACACTCAGTTCATTAACACACCTATTTATCTCTGTCTACCTTTATATCTATGTTTTTTTTTCAACCACTGTCTCTCTCTATTAAGAGCACGTGGAGGGCATTGTACGCATAAGCAAGGAATTGTATTGCAAGAAATTTTTAAGAAAGTGAAGAAATTAACAGAAATGTAGTAACACTGTTTTTTAACAGTCTCTTTTGTGTTTTAATTGTAGTGATTAATGATATTGCATCAAGGCAACTGAGTTAAAATTCATTTGTTTGAATTTGATTTGTTTAAAGTACCCGCCATATATTTAAACATAGCCAAATGAAGTTCACCACTCTAACTGGCTTTGTTGTCTCTTTTGCATGTATTACCTGGGCAGAATATTCCATCGCCTTCATCATCAGACCAGCCCACAATGCTTTGCATTTTCCTCAGCAGAACCTCCTCCATGAGGATGAAAACAGGAGACACCTCAAACGTGAACCTAATAGGGAAATAGTCATATTATATTAATATTTGATTATGCTACTGTTGACACTAAATGCCAAAAAACAAACATAAATGAATAAATGAACATGAACATGAGAAAAACAAACAATAAAATTGTTTTGTAAAGCTTCATTCTTGCAACAATGAAATCTTCATGATGAAATCTTACATGTTAGTGTTAGCTGTAGAGGTGAGCCATGCGGCAGCGACTCCAATCACATCCAGACCTGAAGACAGCTGGTTGAAGAAACGAGGATGGCCTCGGGGGGAAAAAAAGTAAAGCAAATGTAAAAGGCAACAAATTCAGAGAGTGTGGTTTTGAAGTTTTGTCAAAATATTGTCTGTATTCTCTTCATTTCATCTGTTGGTGAGTTTGTGCCTCTATATTTATGTTTTCCGGTTAACTGATTATTGTTTTTTTTTTTGCTTTTTTTTTGCTTGTTCTTTTACGCCTCCTCACGTTAGGATGTTTTTTGAATCAGCTTTTTACCGAAGCATGCTTTTAGTTTGGATTTTGGTGTAAAAACCACAAGTGAACATGACAACAGACTTTGTTGTTTGTTTCTTTATTTAAGGTGGGTGAATTAGAGTGATCTTGAAATCACTGTCTATTCAGACCGTGCACATAATTGCACGCACAAACAGGTGGGAGAGGAGCTTCCCAAAACAGAGAAATCCATCAGTTTTTAAGTGTGATGCTGGGTAATCTAACCATCACATCATGCTGTCCCACAGCAGGTTGCTTTTGGTTGAAACTGTTCCTTCTTCTTCAAAGCTGTTGCACTTCATCACTATCTTCAAGGCCCTTCTGCTCATTAAATCGGGGTCTTAGAAAGAGTGCTCCTCATAAAACTAACTCTCTTTCAAAACAGGACATACATATCAACAATGTTCAGCAACATTTATACTTTATTAAAAAAGATTGCGTGGCCAAAAAAGAAGGAGACCGCAAAATAGGTGAAATGTTTGGAGGGTTCCAGCGATTCATAGCCACTCAAAAATCTACACACCTGTACAGACACCATACTTGAGAGTGTCTCTACAGTCCACCAGTAACTGCTCCAGTGTCTCTGGCTGCTCTGGAAGGTCCAGACTGAAGCCCTCCAGACCATCCTTCAGCTGGTGAGGATGGTGGAAATCCAGGACCTGTAACGTGTCACATTCTTTCAGTGTGCGCCGTCCCATTCAAAGTCCCTTTCTTTACAACAAAATATTATCCTCATGTGGACAGGGCACAGCATTCATTTATTATACAGGTGTTGTGTTAAATGTTTAAAAAAATATCAGTGACTACTACATTTATGATGCAATTACTTTCATCATAGTTACATAATATCTGAGGATATTCTGGGAGAGTAATATATTTTATGAACTGGCACATATCTTAACATAAAGCATGCAGATAGTTATAATGCTCTCTAAGACATTTCTCATTTATTGTTGATGACAATTTATAACGACAGAACATTTCTTTTAGAAAGACAGATACAGAAGATAGTACTACCTCCTCAGCAAGATTTGTCCACAGCCAAATATAAACACAAAATAGCTTTTTAAGCATATTTTTACATTCAGAAGCCAATGCCACGTTTATTTATTTATATCCTACAGGTTGACTGTGAAGCTAGGTGTAATCTTTGTTGAGAAGTGATTGTATTGGATTGACTTGGATTGAATTGACTTGATTTATCTGAACCAAGGTTTTGACTCTGAAATGGTTGATTCAAACATTCAACCACTGTGTATTAGAAAGTGCTGAGTACCTTGGAGCTCCTCTGATTTGACTTGTAGATATAACCCAGCAAGATGTTGAAAAGCTCCTGGAGAAAACCTCGGGTCATCTCCTCACCACCTGCAGCTGGAAGCAAATCTACACACACGCACACACACACACACACACACACACAATGACCTGTCTGATGACCTGTCTGTACAATGAGAAACTCATCAGACACCTCCCTAGGCAATCAAAAAAGTTTTATCTATCTATCCATGACTCATGGGGCATGAGTCATGGAGAAACACCTATAGGGTGACCACCATAGAGATAGACCATGGTGATGAAAGGCTGGTGGAGGAGGTGAGGAGAAACCAACCAGACATCCATCACGCTACCTGCTTTTTGCTGCTAGTTATATATGCGATTCCTATGAAAGTCGCCTGACAACTAGCTGGCAGGTTTCCAAATTAATATGCAGTCCTCCAGAAGGTGAAGAATTCAGAAAAATGATGTGCTATCCTGGCCGAGCCAGGGAGAAACCCCAACAGGGAGGCCACTACAGAAAAGGCCTCGGTGATAAAAGGCTGGCACCTCTTGTGGTAGAGCCTTTCACAGATGGGAGTGCTACTTAAAGCATAACAGGTCATCGTGACCGGATTTTTGGTTGATTTGTGGGACAAGCTGAGTCAGTTGTGAGCGTTGTGAGGTGGTGCAAGCCAGTACGTGTAGCGTGTCGTCAATATAAATGGATAATTAACCCAGACTGTAGTATCCAAGACCAGACTATGCATGGAACAATTAATAAGAATTGCAATGCAATTGCAATGTTACTCTCTGCGGATTTGTCTTGATAGTTATGTTAGAGCTACTTTGGAACTAATAGGAAATTCCTTAATGGAAGACTAGGCCCTAGTTGAGAAACCAGAAGATGCAGAACTAGAATGTTGTGTTAGGCTTTTTGCCAACATTGCCGAGCTATTTAAAAGTCTAAAATTGTCAGGGACTTTTTCACTATATATTAATTCTCAGAGTTCCAGGACAACTGTCGGTGTTCATAAAAGGGAAGGAAAATGGCACAGATGAAGATGCTGACATGTTCTGTTTGCCATCATTAAAATTGAGGTATGCCCCTGGCTCTACAGGCAAGAAAAACCTGTGCATGAAAATGAGAAAATTAAAGGAAAAAATACATGCAAAATACATGAGATTGCCAAGTTCCCTGGCACTATCAGATGAACCACACTGTATGTGATAAGGACAACCTGGGCTCTCACCTTTACTGTAGATGCTGCTGAAGTCAGTGGACAGCTGTTTTCTTTCCTCCTGCTCTTTGTCCCTCATTGCAGATTTGTCAATCAGTCCATCTGGAGGTGCAAAAACATACCATTCAGCTTGGCTGCTTGGGCTGGCAGCATCTGTGAGAAGAGCTTTGACTGATCACAGTGAAGTAACTTTATTGTTGTATTTACTCAACCAAATAGAAGGTGTGTCAAGTGACTTTCAGGTAGGAAATGACACATGTATGTTCACATTTTGTCATTTTGCAAAGGCTGGAATAGAAATGACACCACCACACTAAAAACTTATAATAATTAAAAAAAAAACAGGCCACCTTTGTCCAAATAACAAAAATGTAGAAATTAAAATCCTATTCAGTATGTACAGTACATTGTTAGTGGCCATCTGGTTAGTGCTGCACCCAGTTTCTTCAATTTTTTTCCCCAATGTCCAAAAACCTGTGTTTACAGATGGATATTCTAAACTGCCTTTAGATGCATGTGCGAGAGTGAATGGTGTGTATGAGTGTGTTTGTTGTGTGATGGACTGGAGCCCTGTCCAGGGAGTACTTCCTGCCATACCCCTTTTCTGCTGGGATAGGCTACGGCAGACCACCAGGACACCATTAAGATACAAACTGGGAAAGATGACAGGTGAATGGATGTCTATTGCCTCAAGGATACATTAAATATGAATCCATTAAATGTTATGATAAAGCAATAATCCTCCTCTTTTAAAAGGCAGAAGTGCAGTTGGTAGCAGTTCAGCTACCAACTGTAAAAACCCTAATAGTGATATTCTTCTCTCCTGACATCTCACAGTAGAACAGAAATATATAAAGACATAAACAAATCGTTTCACAGCAACATTTTGGTAACTAATGTATAACTTTGGTAAAAGTCAGGTCAGTATTGCCACTGACTGATTCTTCAAAATTAAATGCTCTAAATATATCATTTATCATATAACCACAACACGACTTACCTGTGAGATGTAAAAATTCCATAGCGACACAAATCACTGTCACTTTTCAAAGATGTTTCAAAACTACTCAATCCCGTAAAGGATGTTTCTCTTTCGTCCCTCAAAATACTCTGAGGGTCAGCCTGCCAGCTCCGAAGTCTGCACCAATGATTGTCAGTGAGATACACTGATGGTGCAGTGTCGGGCAGCTGCATTCAAAGAGTCTGAGATAAAGAGAGGTGTGGTTTCTGCATCACAAAGGACACCTGTTTTGGAGCGACCTGAGGCTAGAAGACTTGCTCCAATGGAAATGTCCCTCTCCCATGAAACTCTTATATAAACTGATCATAAAGTTGGTGTGAAGCGCTGCAGGGAACCTGCAGGGATCCAGTGTTTACAAAGATAAAAAGTCATTAAGGTGCTTTCAATTAATTCATACCTGGAGAGAAATTTTATCTCATAAACTTGCAAAAAAAATTTCCCACATCAGCACACACTGTTTCTGGTGTCAAGGCCACCAAGAAGACAGGACACTTCATCACGAAATCACTACAACTTTATAACAACCTATGTGACAGAAGGTGGTAGTTGTCTGCCTGACTGATCTGTCTTCAAAGGGTCCACTCTGTCGTGAGAGCTCCCTCTTGCGATGCAGCTGAGTGACTGCACGCTGTGGACAGGTCTCTCTGCTTGGTGCTGACATCCATGGTGCTAACACTGTGGCTCAGTGAACAGTGCTGTCAACCCTCAGCCTGTGTTGCCAGGTTGGGTAGTTTTCTGCCCAGGTGGGCTACTTTTGATTACATCAGGTGGGGAAAAATTACATCAGGCTAGTAGATAAAATTTGGACTGATTTTGCCAACATTTGCTTTTTATTGTGAAAACAGCACACAGGCCACTCCATAATATTTTGTAACATGTAGACCAAACAGAGCCGGCCTGAGGAATAAGTGAACTGAGCAGCTTTATTTGACGGGGGCCTTCCTTCTGTACAGGTTTTAGTGTTTTTACCTCTTACGGACTCCTAAGACTACACTGCATTGACACATCACATCACATTGCACTCATTTCAGATACACCATCATGTAATGAAAAATAGAAAACACGTTTTTAGCAGAGCAATACTCACAAGGGATAACAAGTAATCATTACAATAGTGCCAACACAAAATACATATTTCACAATACATACATATGCATTGTGAAAGAAAATTGCAGACTATATGAAAGCAGCAACTTTGAGAGTAAAATAGAGTAGAAATTGCATATGTAAAAAGGTATCAGCAGCTCTATCAATAACTTACATTGAGTCCTTAATTAATTTAACAGCTCTTTATATGGTTTGTTGGGTGTGGTGGATGGTTCATCATTTAATCAGCTCGCTTTTTTTTCACTTCTAATGCGTGTTCTTCCGGCGTGAAGAAGTTTGCCCGGTTAAAGTCAGTAGCCAATCAGAGGTGAGGATCCGCGCAGTGGGCGGAGCTACACGCCAGGATGGAGAGAGGAGCCCTAAAGAGAGGGAGAAAGTGAAGTGAGGAGAGAGGATGTGACATAGTCCGAACCCGCGCTCAGAGCAGACAGAAGAGCGACAAAAACTTCAATACTTTCATTTTCATCTTCTGTTTGTTTGGAGGCTGCGGGATGCCGGTGAGACGGGGCCATGTGGCCCCTCAGAACACCTTCCTGGACACCATCATCCGCAAGTTCGAGGGACAGAGTGAGTCCAGCCTGCACGCACATCTGCATCTGATGCGATCTGCACTGAATAGATCCGAGCAATTCCCATTGGGTGCCTTAGTGTCTCCTTTAGTGCATGGTTACTCTACAAGCAATTAACCAATCTGCATTTATTGATGTTTCATCTGAGTGACCGCTCAGATCGCTTACATAGGGGGTGAAATAAGTATAGCATTTTTAAAGCATTTTCGACAGTTACAACATTTTGATTCATGCAAACAGTGTACGTAAACATATCAAAACATCAAATAAAGTGATGTGTGATACATTGTAATGAAAAGAAAATTATTTTCTTCTTGGGAGATTCAGAACTTCTTCAACTTCAGAAGTTTCACTTGATGTGTTTTTGCAAAAATAAATCAGTCTTGTTTCCCCAACTGTATTTATTGTGTTTTAATTCAGAGGATTTTCTCATTAACATATATTTCATATGATTATCACATGTTTGCTCAAAACCATTTAAAACTATCATTTATTTTGGTAATTATCATGAATGCGTACAGCCATGATACTTGGCATGTATCCATATCAAGATTTTACGATGCAATAACATCTTTAACAATTTTATATTATATGTATTAGTAATTTTTTTTAAATTTCAATAATAATAAAAATTAAAGACCTGGGAAGAAGGTTTTTACAACAAATAATTTTAGCAGCCATTCAGTGTTGATTGTACATATCAAGTAGTGAAAGTGTAATCAGACCCTGCAGTAAACTCCATGTGGAGTAGGCATCAATTAGTGTTAATTTGAAAAAGAAATAATTCTGTTTTTTTCTTTATATATACCAAATAACAAAGACCAAATAACCAGACCATGCAAAGATGCAGATATTTATTGGTAACACAAGTTATGGTGTCTTCTGTTCTTAAACTGACATTAATTTAAGTGTTTTTTTATGTGTGTGTGTGTGTGTGTGTGTGTGTGTGTGTGTGTGTGTGTGTGTGTGCACATGCACTTGGTGTTTCAGCTTTGTGCTCTGTGTTATACATTATATTTGAGAAGCCATTCATGGCGGTCACTTTAAAAGTTGTCAGATTTATTATTTGATTCTTTCTCTTCTTTTTCCCACCCCTCCAAAGACCGAAAGTTTATCATCGCCAACGCCCAGGTGGAGAACTGCGCCATCATCTTCTGTAATGACGCCTTCTGTGTGATGTGTGGCTACACTCGGGCTGAGGTGATGCAGAAACCCTGCACCTGCAGCTTCCTGTATGGACCCCACACCAAAAGGCCAGATATAGCCCAGATGGCCAAGGCACTGCTGGGAGCAGAGGAGAGGAAGGTGGAGATCTCCCTCTACACCAAAGAAGGTATGATCCCATCATCCTTGATTTCCATAGATTCAGCCATCAGCTGGAGTGTTTCCTAAACTCTGGACAGGCTCTAAATCCAGGTACTCTCTTTTCTTTGTCTTCCCTTCGTAAGACCTGTGAACATTTTACACATTTGTAATTTGCTATGTTAAGAGGCTTTCACATAAACAACAACCAACAGAATGAAGTTGTGTAACAACAGCAAAACTGCAGGTGTGGAGACGGCATGCCGATGAAGGAGGTAATCATCTGGTGACTGTTTTAATTTAAGAGACGTTTTATATTTAGAGATCTCAGCAGTTAAAAGTGGGCCAGAGTCATTTATAGGCTGACCTTTCTGGAAGCATTAGCGTGTTGCAGCCAGACTGAAGATGGATTTCACAGTATATCTAGGATGAGTCCAGGAGAACGGGAGACAATGATCAGCAATGAGATCACTGTTAGAAGATGTGTCATGTTTTAATGGGAGCAAAGATCTATCCACCCCTCCATCATCTCACCTGCTTCGTCCTAGTGGTGTCATGGTGGTGTCTGCTGGTGTTTACACCCACTATTCATGCTCAAGTGCACGCTTAAGAGAATTTTTTCCAATCAACCTGAATGTGCATGTGGGAGGAAAACAGGAGCAGTGGGAGAAAACCCATACAAACGAGAACATGCAAACTCCACAATGGAAGGACCTCGATCCGACCTTTTTGTGAGGTATGGGTGCTATTTATGAACTCACCGCATTCTCCCTCATGGATGGCAATAAAATAATAATGGACCTGTTTGGACTTAACAAGTGTGTGATGAAGACTGGTTAAATTACAGCATGAGTTGGATGTCTCTCATTTGGACTGTCAAGGACAGAGAACGGTCAATGTCGTGAAATTTTAATGGACCACAGAAATAATGGGCGACCTTTACATCGTTTTAATGGATGGCTATATCTTGATCAGTAATCCAGTGTTTTGCTTAATGATTATATTTGCATGGTAGGAATGTATGGCATTTCACTCTCAACAGGCTCTAAATGACTGCAGTTTTTTGATTGACCACTGTCCAATACCATACAGTAAACGTGATGTTTTCCTCGCCACATCTGAGCTTTAGAACGGCTCTTGCTTTAGTGGAACAAAGAGTTGTCAGTGAGCATAATCCAGAGTGCCTCTAAAAGACAAGGGCATTGATTATGTAATGAGCTGCTTCTTATCTTTTTTTTTTACTTCAAGCACACTAATTTATTTAGTGCTAGTGATGTGCTGCTAAAGCTATACATTGACAGTTACGAGTATGTGTGTGCATGTTTGTGTGTGTGTGTGTGTGTGTGTGTGTATTTTGAGGTCGTTGTGAAGGATGTTGCCAGTCTTTAGGGACAATGAGAGAAATAGGATCATAGTTTTCATTAGAGCACCAAGTACCATATCAGCCATCGGATTAGAGATTAAAAGAAAGAGCCATAAGCTTATCCACTGTCTGCACACACACACTCACGCTCATACACACATGCACACACACTCACACTCACACTCACACGCACACACACACACACACACACACACACACACACACATATCAGTGAAAATATCAACTCCTCACTTGGATACTTACTATTTAATAATAAATCCAAAGTTGAATAATCAATACAGATAGGGTTTTTTATGATGCCACACAGTAGATGAATTGCCATAATGTTTGTATTTCTGTGTAATGAATTTCGGGCGAAAGTTCCAAAATTAAAATTTCACATTGGAGAGTGAAAGGGGCTCTGCTCCAATATCTAATGGTTTCTTCCTTGGCCCGTGTTATACCCCTACATCATATCTTCACATATAAAACTGTTAACAAGCAGAGAATAGTAGTAGTACCAGAACACTTAGTGTATGTACACACACAATTCATTTGAGCAGCTGCCACATTAAGGCAAGGGCAGAGGAAAGGCAACACACGCTCATTCCCAAAGCGCACTACCAAAGCTTTGTCCTGCCCTTCAGCGTAGGGTACGCATCAGACTTTCCATTATCGCAAATGTAACCCATCTGTGGTAATATTAGACGCTGAGCTGTCCACCGACACCCTTCACAAACTAGAGGTGCACCGATTGCAATCTTCTTGGCTCGTTACGATTTCCAATTTACACTCACCGATTTTCGCCAAAACATCATGTGTTAGGACATTTAGGTCATTTTCAGTATGCTGATATATGATGTGCTGTGCAGAACAGACTGAAATGCATGAGAATGACCAGCTGGTCTGCATTTTTGTCTAAACATGCTGGATATCATTTCTTTCCATTTCTTGGATGGTTTAGTGCATCTCCAACAGAAAGGATTTCTAAACATAATCTATGGTTATTTAAGATGCATTTAAATTGCATATTAGGATTCACACATAGGTGACAGAATCATTGAGGGTTGGCATCTTTGCCTCAGAGCTAAAAGAGCTTGCATGTTGTCATCATGTCTGTGGTGTCTTTTGGTGTCCTGGTTTCCTCCTCTCATAAACATGCATGTTTAGGTGGACTGGAGACTAAACTGCACCGTGATGTGACTGTAATGAATGGTGTGTGTGCCTTGTGAAGGACTGGAAACCTGCTCCAGGAGACCCTATGACACTATTGGGTATTAAGTGGATAACTTGATGAATAGATAGATGAATGGATGGCTGAGTGGATATACAACTTAGGATCTTCTCTCCATCCAGTATCTTACCTGCTTTGTACCTTAACAGAGAACATGTGAAGTCCTCACAGAAAAGCTTTTGGTCCTTCATGCTTTCTCACCAGTGCTAATCAGTCATCCACCACATGTTACTTCTGACAGCCAGCTATTAATCTAAAATTTGTCCGGATTAAGTCTGTTCAGTGAAGTTTTGAATTTAGGACCCAGTCACTCGTGATTGACGTCAGTTTTCGTTCGAAACCATCTGTACCACCCCGCGGTCTAATCTCAGCATCAGCTCACGGTTTTGGGATTATCTTGTCTCGGAACTACACCTGGCTACTCTGTGTGTGTGTGTGTGTGTGTGTGTCTGTGTGTGTGTGTGTGTGTGTGTATGTGTGTGCATGTGTGCGTGGGGTGTAAGAATTAACAGATGGTCTTCCAATCATAGAATATGTTAGTGTGTAGCAATGTTAATCCATCCTGGCTGTACGTTATTCTTATTGTTAACCCCTCTCTCCTGCCCCATATGCCTGTTTAAACACACACACGCACACACACACACACACACATACACACACACAGGCACCAAGGCTACAGCAATGCATGTCATTTACAGATTGATATCTTTCACATAATCATGTTACACAAGGTACTGATCCTGTCATTGCTTGCAAATGACTGGATCCATTCACCTGACAAAGATGTGCTCACTGTACAATATATTACTTTATGTGTTGGTTTGTTAGTACTCAACAGACAACCACAAATTAAGTGGATAGGCTGAATGTCATATATTTTATTACTTCCTCATATTTATTTATTTATTTATTATTTAGTTTTCTTATATGTTCTGCTTAGTGTACAGTCTGATGATTGATTAAAAAACAATCAAGATGGTGACATCTTAAAGCGAATGGCTATATACTGTAGTGTGAGGTTGTCATTTATTTCAATGGTGGCAGCAAACATTTTAAAATCTAAAAAAAAATTTAGTGTTGTTGATGCTTTTTATTTCCTACATAGTATCACAAAATCAGACATTTCACAACAATTCTCCATGCATAAAAAAACATTCAGTTAGCTACAGGGCTGGGTGATATATAGCATCCAATTGATATATCACTGCTGTACCCTAAATTGACATATTGATTGTTTAATTGTCAGGTTTGTTATTTAACCAACTATCACATGCAAAACAGGGCTTAAGATTTGAGATCTTGGTGGTGAGAAAAATCAGGAGAGTTTTAAGAAACAAATAAACAACACATGAATTCCCATGCTCAAAAAAAACATGGCTCAACCGAGGAAAAGTATGATCACTATGTTGTGATAGTGTTGCCATCTACAGGATGTTTTCAGAATTACATGAACTGAATGGAATATGCAGCTCAGTACCATCTTTTTGTGTGTGTGTGTGTGTGTGTATTCTCTGTTTTTGGAGGCGTGTGTTTTCACAGTGTTATAGACGTCGTTCCAGTGAAGAATGAAGATGGCTTGGTCATTATGTTCATTCTCAACTTTGATCTTCCCACTGATCCCAAACCGATCAACAACTCTCCAGCCCGAGAGCTCAACAGAGTACTACGTATTCCCTGGTTGACCCTGGGTATGTTTCATTTACGCTATTGTCAATTTTCAGCCCTGTGATATGGTTAACTACAAAGCTGATAAAATAATGGCCTATGGCCCATTCTGTAATGGTAAAAGGGCATGTAGGTACAAATTCAATGACATTCAGTATACACTGAGGTAAACACATCCTTAACTAAATCTGTGTTGCAATGATCTCAATGTTATTATATATGTAAAACAGTGACCAGCTCAAACTCATGTCTGTGGCAGTTGTATTAAAACACGATGGTATTCAGTAACACACACGCTTGATGTAGGTATTTAATTAAATCCTAATTAAATACTGGAATTCGACACTCACCAAGATGTTGCTATAAAACATAAGATAAAATATTAGTTCATTAGTCCCAAAATGGGAAATGTAATTGTGGCAACGGAAAATGGATATCAACATCAATAATTAGAATGGGAACTATAAACCATAAGTATGCATGAAATAGAAAAACAACAGTAGAAAAATGAGGGAAAAAGTAGTATCAATAGTCTCCCAAGAACAATTTTGGAGAGATGAATTATATTACACAGTTGACATGATTTATCACAAAATCTGAGATAACTGGTATCGCACAGTCTCTTATTAAATTTGGAAAAAAAATCAAGATGGCGATTCAGAGGTGTGTGTGTGTGTGTGTGTGTGTGTGTGTGTGTGTGTGTGTGTGTGTGTGTGTGTGTGTGTATGTGTGTTGCATGGACAGAGAGTGAAGGATGGGGCTGGCCCTCACAATTTCCTTTTGTATTTTAATTGGGGATATTATGTGGTATTATATTTCTAAAGAAGAAGAAGAAATTATGCCATAAATTTGTTCACTATGAATGATTTCCACATAGCAAATCACACAGTCTACAGAGCACTGGGCTGCTAAAACCAAAATACAATGAGAGCAACAAAACTCAAGTGGAAATTAATGGAAAAGTAGCTGAAACATCATTTGTTTTCCAGCGCGGAGGCAACGCCTGCGCCTCCTCCTGCGCTCCCTCAGCTCGAGCTCGGGTGTCCTGGCTCAGGACGCTGAACTGAATGCAGCGTGCGGCGACATACCTCTGCTCGGACATGAGTCTGTGGCCCTGGACAAACTGCTGTCTCTGCCCGAGAGACAGCAGCTGGAGGAGGCAGGGGCTGCTCTGCTGCTGTGGGACAGAGAGGAGGAGGAGGAACGGAAGAGGGGAGCAAAGAGAGGAGAGGAGGGGGACACCATGGATGCGCCTAGGAGAAGGAGCGAGGGAGACCGGAGGAGAAGAGAAGGAAGTGATGTTTGTGAGCTGCTGGTAGATACAAGTGCTGGAGGAGCTGCAGGAGGAGCTGGAGGAGGAGCAGGAGGAGGAGGAGGGACTGAGTTCCAGACAGGTCTCCCCCCACCTCCAGCCTCAGCTCCCCCAATACTGACCATGCCACTCAACTACCCACATGCTCCATCAAGGTATTATCCTCTTGATTATGGTTTATATAATTGCTTGCAATGCATATAATATGTGCCTGAAAATGCTCTTAACATTATGTGTGGATTTAGAAGCAGAATTTGGATTGTGAAGTGAACATCATTGTGTTTCTTTTTTTGGTTTCTACTTGAGTTATTTATATACAGTTCGGGGGAATCTTAAAGTGGTTGAAAAGTAGCCGGACTGTAGTAACAGACACTCATGTTTCTGCTTTGAGGATCTGACACAATTTTTGTGATAAAAAAAAAAGTTATCGTGCATCTAACAACGTATGTAATCCATGTAGGAGAGAGGAGCGAGGAAGAGGCAGAGATAAGGAGGACTGTCCTTTCCACATCAGTCATCCTTCCGGCAGATTAGACAGCAGCTGTGGGAGTTTAAAACATTCCTCCTCAGTGGATGATATCAAGAGGGGGCAGAGTTACTGGGAAAAGAGGCTGCAGCTGAGACACAGCTGTACCGGTGAGAATAACATTGCATTTAATCCGGCTGAATCGTCATCCTGTGTGTGTGGCGTAATTACCCAGATAATCCCCGACCAAAGATGAGCTGCAGCAGACTGGGGCATCAACATATGGCAACAGAAATGACTTTCGTCAAATCTGTTGCTTTCGATAAAAAGAAAAAACCTAATAGTCACTTCATCTATACTAAAAATATATGTAACCCTCATACCAAATTTTGCATTAAATAACTGCTTCACTTGAGGCAGACGTCCTCCTTTCTTTTTAGTTGGCCACGTCCTCTGCATTTGATAAACGTCCATCAGTATTTGTGTATAGGTGTCCAGAGAGCTTTAGCTGACCACAAGTAAAATCTCCTCCACCACCAGATTAGCAGTAATGTCTTCTTTTACAGGGGCCTGCTATTGTGAGTATTATTTGCGTTTGATTTTATTTGATCTTTATTTATGCTTAACATTAAGGAATGATACTGTATCCACACAGGTTTTGCTATGGCTTAGATGCAGAGTGACCTATATGATTGTTAAAGGTGATTTAAATACCGTTATGCATTTACTCTCAGCTTTTTGAGGTCACACTACTTGGCTGATTTTGTTGTTTAAAATCATTTAAAAGCTTCTTCCTGACCTAGAGTTAGAAGTGAAGCCTAGTTTGCCTTTACAGTATGGGAATGAGACCTTACTCATGCTTGCCAGAATTTGAAATAAAGTAACGACAGAAATCTAGAGGCTTGTTCTCTTAATCTTGCCTGCACTAAAGCTGAATTTAATTTTTATAACTACTGCTTTTGATAACCATTATTTCTTTTTTGATGATGCTTCAGCTGGGATGGTAACCATTAGAAAGAGCAGTGCACCAGTTGGGTCAACAGACAGTGATATATGTTGCCGGACCAGCAGTCAGGTACTATCTCCAAGTCTAAAGCCTTGCAGACACACATACAATATACATGTGGTAACCATTGCTTCAGAATTCCCAGCATGTGTAATAACTAAATAATCCACTGTGTGTGTGTGTGTGTGTGTGTGTGTGTGTGTGTGTGTGTGTGTGTGTGTGTGTGTGTGTGTGTGTGTGTGTGTGTGTGTGCGTGTGTCTGTGTGTGTGTGTGTTGTAGGTGACCCAGGTGACCCAGAACTTACTAGACACAAAGACTGACAC